>CM068387.1:83758005-84440505 GCA_034770075.1 Aralia elata | reverse complement strand
GGCACATGTTAAGCACGAAATTCAAGGGATATGACTCACTAAATGTTACTCCATCAGTTCCATATTAAGTGTTGTTTTAACTTCATGCACATGAATTAAGAAAGTCATTTAATACTATCATTTAATAATTAAAATTTGTATGAAATTCCACCACTACCCCTTTATGGGAAGTTGAAAACTATTAATCCGAGGGAGAAAATTTATTGGGACAATGAGAGAAGTTAGAGGTGATATGAGAAAGTAAATAATTTATTCTTCTAGAAAGTTGTAAACGACAAATAAATTAAAACAAATTTTTTTTTCTAAAAAGACACTTAATATGGAACCGAGGGAGTATTTGTTAATGTATTTGCACTGAATTCAATGTATGAGGCCCACTAAAATATTATTTTTTTATACATTGAATTCAGTGCAAATGCATAAATAAATAATATTTAGTGAGACTCATCCTTTGAATTCCGTACTTAGCATCTGCCTAAGGGCACATGCTAAGGAAACCCCGCCAAATAACCATATTTTGCAGCTGATCGATCTCTTGTTAATAGCCAATGAGGATATATATGCAGCCACACTCGTCCCCGGCCTATCTATCTGTGACAAAAATATAAAATAAAATCGCACGCATGATAGTTCACTGGTTGAGACGTACTTTAAATATTATATATATATATACACACACACTCCTTTGTTTCTAAATTAAGGGTCAGTTAACTTTCAGATTTTCTTACTTGCACGTTTTAAAATAACTTTATTTTTCAATGTTAAGTATGTTGATATATGGTCTGTCAGTCACACATTTTTACATACCTTTTTTTTTCCTTCAAATTAAATACGCTAATTAACGACTTTTTCTCTATATATACACACATAGGGTACACGGTATTTTTGGGACAGGGTGATGAGCATTCCACTTGTAGACAATAGAAGCTTTTTTATATATCCATTTGTGTGTCAGGGGATACCAACATTGACCATTTTAAAACACAAGTGTACGACATATCTCTTATAATCTATTGCAGGTGTCTTGTGTGTTGTGTGGAATCAAATGATAATGACAACACTGCTAATTATACATCTAATCTAATAGATTACGTTTGTAGTAGTCAATCAACGTTATCAACACTGAATACGTTGGGCTAATAATCTCATCTTATTTTTCCTAAGCTAATCAGTGGGCTGAGCCTGTAATACGTAGTACCTAGCTTACCTCTAAATTCCAAGTTCCAAATGCTAAATTTTCTATGCAATCGATCATTAACCCAAGAGACTCGTCTTGGATTAAAACAATATATATATATATATATATATATATATATATATATATACACACACACACATACACACGTAAGCTCGAAAAACAGCATAGAGTCCCAAAGGCTAAAACTCCTTCTAGTTAAATTGAGAGTCCCATCTTTTTTATTCGCCGCAAACTGTAAGTAAAAAGATTTACTGTTTTAAAAGAGATTAAATTTTGTATGATGTTTCAAATTTACCTTTGTTAAATGTAATTAAACATCACTTCATTTAATATTATTATTTAGTTGAATTATTGGAAATTAATTGGAAAATAATTATAAGGGATTGCTCAAGTATTTTGGGGGCCTCATACCTAAAAGGTTTTTCAGAGTACGAAGGTAGTGTCTACGGATGTATTTGTCAAAAAAAAATAATTAAATGAAAAACTAATTGTAGAGCTGTCAATAAGTCAAATCTTGATTCTGATTTGATTTGATTAAGTATAATTTATTAAATCAAATCTCCATCTCATTTATTTACTGATTTGTGATAATTTGATCAATTAGATCAATATTTTAAATGGGTCAAATCATGAATCTGATTTAATTTGCCCCACTGATCTATCAAAATAAAAAAAAAATCTCACACCTCCCTATTTATAACGAATTGGTATATGAAAGGCAAGAGAGATTAAATGGTTCGTCATCTTATGATGAGTCCAATTTGGTACTGTTTTTAGTATTTTATTTAATACAAGATATATATATATATATATATATATATATCTTGAAATTTTTGTTGATCTGTAGACGCAAAATCATATTTTTACTTTCGATTTTGTGCTTTATGTAATTTTATTTTTGTACACTTAAACTAGGTTCTTCTCAATACTTAACTACTGTTAAAATTAAGGGCTAAATACACTTCCGTTACATCAAGTACCACCATATTCATAATTCGGCCCCTAAAGAATTTGGGCTTATAATTTACTACATAAAGTGCCTAATTTGATACAGTGTCGACCCCAATTTTAGAATTCGACCAAAATTGATCGGAATACTCGACTCGTCCATAAATTCAATCGGGTCTTAATATTTTATACCAATTGACCGATAAATATACGGATTGATTTAATTTTTTTAAAAGAATAACTAATACGTTATAAACTATTAATTTCCCCCCCACTATTCCTTTCACTTTCCCTTTCCATTTCCTTTTTAGCCTTGACCGAACCCTAACTTCAGATTTGTCCGATCGATCCCAACAAAATCAGTTCTGTAGATCAGTAGCCATATGAACCTTGAGAAGTTTAGGGTGTTTGTGTTCGTGTTTCTGTTTGTGTTTTTAACAAGAGATGAAGAATTGGGAAGGAGGGTCATCGACATCATATATTGTTAGCTGCAGCGGCGGCAAGCGGGGGAGGGAGGAGGAAGCCGTCGTGGAGGGGGAGAAAGAACAATAGGAGGAGAGAGAGAGAGGAGGAGGAGAAGGGCAATTGCAGCAAAGATTTATGCTAGGTTGAGGGTTAAATTCATTTCCCCCATTTTCTTTCTGTCTCTATGTTTATGCTTTAATTGTGGGATTCTCTTTAGTAGTGGGGTTCAAAGGTATATGTGTTTCCTTGATTTGCATTTATGAGTTACATTTTTGATTAATTTCTTACTAGATCTACTTGTTTGTGAACTCGGTTTTGCTTAATCACATCAAAGATCCTACATTTCCTTCTATTTTTAAGTGGATCTTGATATGGGGAATCAAATGGGGTTCTACTGCTCTGGTGATCTGTGTGTGATGAATCTATTCGCTTTGCTTTTTGATATTAGTTGTTACTTTAGTTTTGAATAATGTAATCCAAGCGTTTTGATCCTGTTATTCCTTTAATTTTATATTTTACTTGGGGATTTATATGTATATGGCAGTATGATATATGTACTGTATTCCAAATGTTAGAATTTTCTAAACTTGTGTTGTTTGATCTTCATTTTGATTTGTCAGAGTTGAATCAGATTTAATACAATATGTTTTTTTTTATATTTTAATAAGTTTATGTTTAAATGTATATATGGTTCTAACTTTTATGTTATCTGTTTAACTTGGGTTCCATAGTAAAAGATCTATAAATATTATTTATTGAGGAAAGAGAAAATAAATTTGGTATATGTTGTTAATATGATAATACTATAACTAATTTGTTATTTGGTGGGTACAGAAGGATGGAATAAATTTTAATTCTATAAAGTTTTGTAGGGATTTGAAGATTTTGTGTGGTTGCATTCATCTTAACTTTCAGAAAGATTGACGTTTTGTATTGATTTAGGTATACAATACCTGTCTAACCGTATATTTAGGTATTCCGGTCAATTTTGGTCGAATTCTGAAATTAGGGGCTACATTGTGTGCAATTAGGCATTCTATGTAGTAAATTGTAAACTAAAATTTTTTTGGGAGTCGAATTATGAATATGGTGGTACTTGATGTAACGAAAGTGTATTTAGCCTTAAAATTAAATGGTACGATATGACTTTGAGTAAAGAGTATTTTCAATTACACTTCAGTAATGACACTTGTAGAAGGAGATTTTAAGTGAACTAACCCCTACTATACTATGCTTTAGTGAGTTTAATTTGATTTCTTCTGTTATAAATTACATGATTTACTACTTGCATGCTTAAACTAAATTATATATGTTTATGATCTTAGTTATGCATCTTTTAATATTACAGAGTTATTAATTAATTGATCATCCGATATTACTTTTTACGTGTTTCTTGCTATAATCTTAGCTTCTATCTAGTTTCCAACTGATTCTTGGATGGAGATTTTGTTTCCTTTGTAAAACAAAGAATAAACAATTTTCAAAATTAGCTAATACTCCATCCGTCTCAAATTAATTGCTTTTCTAGGATTTTTTTAAGTCAAATTAACTATTCTTAAAATTAATAATTAAGCATATATAAATATATTTCTAAAATTATAAAAATTGAAATTAGTAATAAATTGTATATACTTTCTTTTGGTTATAATATCTTCGCCTATATGTTAGCAAAAATATTAAAAAGATTAGTTTTAAAAATAGTCAATTTGACTTTAAAAAGTCCTAGAAATGCAATTAATTTGGGACGGAAGGAATATTTACAAAGAATAAACAATTTTCAGAATTAGCTAATATATAAGGTAAACATTCATTTGATATCTTATATGGAAAATTTACCATAATTCTTGATTAGCTGTTCATTCTCACAATCTATTATTAAATTGTCTGATATCTAATTGTAGAGAGGGAAAATCAATCCCGTGGTAAATAACCTAGGTTATGTACTTGGTTATTCATAATTTAATACAATTAATAAAAAAAAGAAAAAAAAGAAATGAATCGATTTGTATTATTGAATCAAGTAGATTATGGGACAAATCAATGATCCATTATATAATAAATTAAATTATTGATCTATTATCACACTTGATGGATCATATTGGATCAGAGCATGATTTGTTCAGATTTGACCCATCGAGGGAGTGCATTTCTCAAAAATGCATCGATTTTAGCATGGGTTACTCTCATTTTGAGTTAATAATTCGTGCGCTATAATTTTAATTATAATGTCTGACCTTCAAATAATCAAATGAATCCAAGGAAATACTCTCTAACAAAATTAATATATAAAGATCAATACTCAATATTGAATACTTCTATTATGTGGTGGAGTTGAACAATAAACCAATACACTATATTAGAGCTACATGGATAGCGATCAAAGGAATTCCGTTGAACTTATGGTCGGCGAATACTTTCTACAACATCGTTGACCTTTAGGGAGAAATAGTTGCTTGTGACGAAAAGACACAATCTACTACGGCTATGGATGAAGCGAGAATTCTAATATTGACCGAAGAAGCAGAATTAATAGAAGAAAATGTTGTATTGAGAAAAGGAGAAGAAAGATTCACAATAAAAGTTAAAGAGTTGAATGGAGCTGGAATGGCGAAAATATATGAGGATGTAGATGCGGATGTTTTGAGTTTGGAGGAAAAAATGAATTTTCAGAAAGAAGATTTGAGAAAGGTTGAAGAAACACGCCGGAAAAAGAATAGAGTCGAGAGATACTGCAGCAAAAGTAACCGGAAGTGGAAAGGACACCGGAGTTGCAAGAGGGAGTGGAAGAGTCAGATATTTTGTATCTTGGGAAGCAAAATCAAAATTCCATGGATTCCAATGACAACAGCATAATTGATTCAGAGAAGACGAGGAGTCTGCACGTGGAGTTCGAGAATATTAAGGGTAATGGAAATTTGAATTTGAGTTCAAAATGGAGTCTAGAAGTGAGATTTTTGGTGTTAGCATATAGGGAGAGAGAAGTTTGACATTTGGGCTGGATTTATGGTTTGATTTCTTTTCAATGGTGGAAGATTATCTATGGAGTTTTTATGGTGTTGATATATAAGTCATATTCATGGTATGCTGCTTTATTTGTTAGTCTTTTGCTGATGTTTAGGTCCAGTGACTGCTGGGTTTGGCATGGAGTATTAGGCTGCTGTCAATTTTCTTCTTTGTTGCTTCATTGTATGTGTAAGGTAGTTTGTTAGCCTGATTAATTGGTTTGAATTTGTATTTGGAAAGAAAAAGTTTGGTACTATGAGATGAGATGTTTATGGCCAAGAATGTTTAAATAGATATAATCATGTAATTTCTAGAGTAATAAATATAAACTTTTGTTTAGTAAAAAAAAATTTATTGATTTTCGTGGCGTCCAAAATTATTACTCTTTTTTTTGGTTAAATTTTGTGGGCCTTTGAGATTGGTGGATATATATATATATATATATATATATATATATATATATGCTCTTATTACTATTTTGTATATTATATCTAGCCTAGCCCACAAACTCAGCAAACCAGCTCAGGAGAACCCACAAGGAAGTACTCTTAACAAAATTAATAAAGATCAATACTGAATACTGAATACTTCTCTCAGTTATTGATTTTCGGGGATTCCAAAATTATTACTCTTTTTTTGGATTTTGTGGGCCTTTGTGTGTGTATGTGTGTGTATATATATATATGTGTGTGTATGTATATGTATGTATGTATTACAATCAATGTGGGTAGAGGAAAGGGATTCATAACATTTCAAAGGAGGTCAGGATTTTATTTTTTAATATCTAGCCCACAAAACTGAGCAAACCGGCTCAAGAGAAACCTTTCGTAAGCCTATCCAATTTAATAACAGGCCGACTTCTTTTCCAATAGACTCATTTGTTTCTTAGGAAGAGCACGCCATCAGTTGCATTTAGACCAGTTTTTCCATTGTAACATTGGGCTTATGCATGCATCTTTTTGAGGTAGGTTCTTTTTCCTCCTTTTTATCTAAGATGAGCGTTATAATTAATTTGTACCACAGGCCCACAGCATTCGGAAATGGATAGAGTCCATACAGCAAATGACATCAAAGATTCAAACTATGCGTGAAAGACAAAATGGTCAATATGTTGTGACTGAAAATTTCAAAAAAAAGAAGAAGAAGAAGAAAGAATAAGTAAAAGTAAAAAAAAATAGAAAAGAAGAATACGTAAAATGTAAGCGAATGAATACATAAATATGGTCCTCATCGGTAGGTTACGGTACTTCTTCTGTTCTATATTATTTGATTATTGTTGACTTTTTAAAGTTAACTTAAGATATTTTGAAACTCAAAATTGTCATAGATTCTTTTGATTTTAATCAATACAACGATGAACATTTTAAACTATTTAAAAAGTATTACTCATTGTAAATTTTATTGTTTCATAATTTTTATTGAGTTATCTCAATTTTAAATTTAAAAATATTTTAAATTGACTTTTAAAAGTTAATCATATAATTTAAAACGAAAATAGTATATAAGGCCCACCACAATATCAAACTATAAGAAAGTTTCAAGATGCGGGAGTTGTTGGCATGACCTGTGTAAAAAGTTTTAGCCGGTTAATTACCAATCACTAGAGCACCTAGCTAGCCTAATTTTGACGCTTTCAAAACAAAAGTGAAGACATACATATATATATATATATATATATATATATATATAGAGAGAGAGAGAGAGAGAGAGTTGTTTTGCTTCTATTACAAGGAAACAAATATAATTCATGCTCAAGAGAACTTTGTGCCTACATAATCATGTTGTTGTAAATACTGATTGATGATCAATAGCAATTAGCAAATGAAGCATAATGATTTGGACAACTAATTAATTAACTACTCTCAACAGCAGAGTGCATATATAGGCATTGCTTAATTCAATTCATGGTCATGGCATGAGTACTCTCTACTATATATATATGTATATATATGATTACAATTTGTTTTAGCAATATAATCTCTTCTAATTCGTCCTAAAAACAATATTCTCTTCTGTAACTAAAGAACAAGATTTAGTAACTACTTTCATATCATATATTCTTTCTTCTGTTCAAAGCAAGAAAGTTGAACAAAAATTTACTAGTTTATTAAAATAAATTAACATAATGCTCATTTTGTATTAGAAATAAAATAGTTTTATTTATTAAAATTTTTGGTTCTGCAAAAAAAAGTAGACTTTTTCTTTTATTGTCAGTAATATAAAATAACACAAAAACTTCAAGTTAATCATCATAATTCTATCATCATGTTATTACTATTATCCTAATAATTAATTTTAGGCATCTTTAGAGTATAGAAAATCAGTATCACTATCTTTCTTCTAACAACACACTTTTAATCAGTATATATTGACCATTTCTCTCTTTTTTGATCGCCTGAAAGATTTTTATGATATATTAGAGATAAATATGAAATAAAATTATATTTTTAAACTTTTAAATGAATCTGGTAGGGGAGAGTAGTGTAGCAGGAGAAGAGAGAGATTGATTACCAAGTGGAGTTAGGATCCATCTTGAAATAGGCTAGAGATCCGTATCATATTAGATAAGAGTCGGTAATGAATTAAAGGCAGCAAATACGTTGTGACACGTGGCAGAGTTTCCTGATTCGTCACGCATAAGCTGCTGGCAGCGGCCGACCACTACCAACAAAACTTAACCGCATAACCTACTTTATTTCTCCCCAGTTCCTAATTAAGCCGTTAATTCTACGTCATCAACTCAATCACTTGCTACATCCTAATTAATTTGTCCCCGACTTTCGTCCAATTATCGAGAATGCCCCTATACTAGTCCTATTGTCTAGAGAACTAGGAACGGAGAGCTCCGCTCCCCCTCCCGTCGACTTTTTGGTCTTAAAAACGCCGATTTTAAGAATGAGTAATTGTCCTTTTCTTACCCTTACTGCTCAATCTAAGAGCGAATAGCTAATACGTTTCACTTATTGAACAGAGTTCTATGGTCGATCCATGACCCTTGGATGCCGAAGGCGTCCTTGGGGTAATCTCGTAGTTCCTACGGGGTGGGTCTATTCAAAAATAAATTCTATGTGAATATAAAAATTGGACATTAATGTATTTAAATTTCATTTATTTATATTTTGACCTCCAATGATGGATAAAAATATAGATAAGTAAAATTCAAATACACTAATATCTAATTTTTTATGTTCACCTAGAAAATCTCTTGTCTATTAGGCACACTTCATGCGTGTGCAATTTAAAAAATGTAAAGTAATTTTTTTAAGTAACTTTTTGTGTCCATTAATTGTAGGAAGGTAATTCAGGGATAAGGGAGAGATAAAATAGAAATGGAACAATGTCAATAAATATTTATCTTATTACACAGCTTTATTAAAAAAATAGTAGTTATATTTTTTTTCATCACACTTTATAATATAGATATATAAATAAATAAATAAATAAATAAATATGATTTAAAAATAATTACTAAAAACTTAATAGTATACTACTAATTATTTCATATGATCTCATACTTAATTTAGTATATATTCTAATATAAAAAGTAAATCATTGTTTTTAAAAAAAATTAACAAAATACGAGAAGAGATAGAGAAACAACAAAGTAAGAACATAGGGAGATAAATAAGTATAGCGAAAACGTTAATTTAAACGCAACCTTGTGTACCCGACCTAAGTACCTCTCGCGACTCATTATCACCAAAGCAATTTAGAAATATTAAAATAATTTTATACTTCTTTCGTTTCAAAATTAAATATATAATTTAATTTTTAAGGTCAAAGGACGATATACTAAACTTTAAAATAGGTATGACTCATAAAAGTTTAGAATGTAAAAAATTTTGTGATTAATAATTTTTATTATATACTATACAATTATAATAATTGTATTAACTAAAATTAAACAAATGCACATCAATTTAAAATTTAATATGTATTTTTAAAAGGAGGGAGTAATTAATTCATCATCAAAAGTCCAATAAAACATTTAATAGTCTTAATTCAAGATTTCTTCTTCTTCTCCTTTTCAAAGTCTTCTTTTTAAGGTTTCTTATACAATGGTCATAAGCAGTAAGGTAATAAAACAAGGAAATTGTTAAATCCACAACACTTTTTGTTATTTCCACAACAAAAGTGTCGCTATAGATGTATAGCGACACTTTTGTTGTGGAAATAACATTTTTTGTTGTGGATTTAACAATTCCCTAAAACAATATTTCAAAATATCTTCCCTATATTACCAAAAGTCCAAAGTATATTCATTAATATTAATACAATAATATCTTTGAAGGCAAATATCTTCCCTATATTACCAAAAGTCCAAAGTATATTCATTAATACAATAGTAATATCTTTGAAGGCCTTAAATAGGAGTTATGACCAACTCAATGCACAATATGTATTGGTCATCGCCCACACCTACCAACTTTAAATTTATTATCAACCGAATCCACCATATTCGACATATTATATGTCAATTCCATATGATGATATTATAATCTCTTTTGGTCATTTTGAGTTAATAATATACCCACAGTCGACATATTTCAAAATATATCAAGTATATTTATCCATCAATAAATGGTAACGTAGTAATGAAGTCATAAAAGGAAAAACAGAAAAAGAGAGCCATATCAAATCGGCTAATATTTGACTTTCCTTGATCCTTACCCATTATCTACGTTACAAAAATCCTTAAACATCTCTTCAATTGACTTTGTCAACGCCATGATTCACATTGAAACCATTAAACTGTACAAATAAAAATCTCTTATGAGTCTAATTGTTCCAAACTTTGTAATAAGAAACCACCCCCCCCCCCCACACACACACACCAAAAAAAAAAAAAATTTCATTCTCCTACTATAGACCTAGTCCAACCTGTCAAAGCAAGATCCACTCTTCTAGTTTTATCTCATAGCCACCATGTCCCACTTATATATAGAGAGAGAAAGAATGGATTTAAAATATACATTTTAAATAACATAACTCTCTTAAATAATATATCTTTATTTAAACTGCGTCGTTTTGGAGATTCTTTTAAAAAATAAAATAATATTAAAAGAGAGTGATCCCGCTTGTTTTCCTTTTAGTTACAAAAATATCACCCGCAACTTTGCTTGTTTTTTAAGGGAGAGAGGGAAAAAAAAGAGAGAGAGAAGAAGTACAAAAATGAAATTTGAACAGGGAGTGGGGCAGGGAGAAAGAGGATGAATACAAAGAGAGCCTAGTCAAATTAAAGAATTCTCAAGAGTAGAAAGGGCTGGCCGTCCACACATGTCCTTTCCATGCCAAATACCATAAGGCACAATATAGAGGTCAAAAGTTTATATTAGTTCATCAACCCAATGGGAATATTAAAACAAAAAAAACAAACCTTAGTCAACTGATTAAACAAACAAAATGCAGTATTTCATTTGTGTAAGATAGATACCATGAAATTGAAGCTACCAACCGTGGGCAGTTTAGTAGTTCTGATAAAGAAAAAGGGCATTTCTGGTAGAGTATGATGCATATCTCCACACACACGGCTCAAAAAGAGTCGCCTCAGATGTGAAATCGCCAACTTGACTACGTTCCCATCCATGAACAAATCGTGTCCTTTTCATTAATCTTTATTTATCTCCCCCTCCTCCGTATATAAATATCTAATTAGATGGCAATAGGTACCAAAACCACCCATAAAGCAAAGAGAGAGATATAGTTGTGAGGTGCATAAGGTGTGATTTCTCAATGAAAGCGAGGCAAAACATGATGGAGCAGAAAAAGAGTAACACCACCAACAAAGAAGATGCATATTTGGGTGTTGCAATTCACAGCCAAGTCAGAAAAATCAAGCAAGAAATGGAAAAGATTAAGCACCAATCACTTGAGCAGCCGGAGATGATTGGACCTGTTTATCGCGAGATCACAAGGCAGCAACAGCGCTCGAGGTCACCTCTTGGGATTGCTCAGAGACCTATTTCAGTTGGTAACTCCCAGAGGTTTTAGATCCGGGATTTGTTCAGGCTCATATCAAGAATAGATATAGAATTTTCTCACTTTGTCCTTGTTTTTTGTTTTTCTCTTTACAGCTTGTTTCTTGGGTTTTAGTTTCAGTTGTAAATACTTCTATAGTTCTATTAAGGATAAAGTGAGAACTTTCTTGGGTTGAATTTTATAAGCCTCTCTCTCAGTTTTGATGGAGTCGGACGCTAATCTCTGCTAAAAGAACTTCAAAATTTTGCAGATACTGATGAAAGATGGTGTTTTTATTCGTATTGACATATAATTTTTTTAACAACTTTGCTGTCTAGGAGTGCTGTGTTAAAAACATGATTGGTAAATATTAAACCTCGGTTCTGATTTCAGAGTGATAAAAGTTTTTCTTTCCTTCTCTTTGTTCAGTTCCTTTCTGTGCAATTGCGGGAACAGCCCAGGTCTAGACTCTGGATATAGGTCATCTTTTTCTCTAAAAATTGACTACTTAACCAAATTGTCCCCTTCTCATAGTTCTTGTTTATTTTTTAATAAGAAAAGATGATGAAAGGATGGAAGTTGAGAAGAAAAGGAAAGAAAGATCGTTTTTTTTTTACCACTATACCCACTTTCTCTTCCCTCCAAATCTTCTTATTTCGAAGAAAGTTTTGGAGAGAAAGTAGGGGTCACTCTCTTTAATCAAAAATTAATTTGAAAAAAAAAACTAACTACAAGACGGGCTTCTTTCATTTACTTGCCATTTCTTTCCAATTTAGAACTCCCAGCCGAGGTGTAAAACAAAAAAACTCAACCAAGGAGGACAGTCCAGTCAAGCTGGATATTGGAAATAATCCCTCCGCTAAGCTCTCCTGCTGCTAAAGATCGCAAAGAACACCACCCTATCCAATAGAAACCCAAAAGGACAAATTGTGCCTTAGAAATCCAAGAATTACAATCCATTCTAACAGAATTAGGCCAATCCATTCTTCCTAAACACGTGACAAGGCAGTCACATGATGATAACTAATGATGTTATTACGGTTGTATATGTAACATATAGTTACTCACAATGACGGGGGCACACCTAACCTTAGACTAACCAAAAATCCCAGACAACTAGTACAAGCATTATACTACAACACAACATTCCGGAGAAAGGCTTCAATGAAATTACTACTAATATAGCACAAGTGAAATCATTTGAGAAATGTTTATATCAACAGACTATTTTTTGAAGGTCATCTATAATTATTAAATATTTCAATCCTAATTATATGCTGAGACTAGTAAAACTATATATATTACATTAATAACATTCTAAATGTAATTAATATACATCATGTTTTGTTCGAACACAATCCATGTATGTTTAGCTGCTATTCGAGAAGAAGTGAACATATATACCTACACTTTCACTTTTTTCCTTGTGACAGAATAAAGACGGGTTTAACTTTACTACCAAGGAAAGCACTCGTGTATAATGGGTACATCTTCATGTTTTTAATTTTCAGAAAAGATTTAACTTAGTTTATTTTACTTTAATAAAAGCAGAAAACTACTTTTATGTTGGAACCGTGGTCCATGAACCCCCATCCTTTTCAATCCCTGTAGAACTAATCTAGAATTGTTTTTTTCACATTATTTCTTTACTTTTTCCTTATTCTCCTTTATATCTAATACCTCTGTAAATGCAAACATGAAGATAAAACCTCATATCTTCAAAGAATTCATTACGTTGCACATGCTTTATCAGTCAGAGGTACTATTATTCAAGAGCAAATCATGTTACGTAGTTCCTTCATACTTGGTGACAATCTTGAAGCATATCAAAGAATATTAGTAGAATGACATCAATTTCCAGCATAATAAATTGGTTATATGTTTTCCAGAAACTCACTAGGTGACGATCTAGAAGATTGACATCCGCAGAGAAAATGACTTGGTTATGTGATTTCCAGAAACTCCTTTGACTATTTTATTATTCATAGATTTCAATGTGACAAATTCAAAAGCAGAAATTAATCTGTTGAGGAACAAATATTCAATCATCTAAAGTAATTATAAACTCTTGAAAATATTTCAAATGGTGTTACAAACAACCCAAAACAGAACATGACTATTACCAGAAAAAAATACCTGGTCATACTAAAGCATAGATATTAAATAATAAGGGAGACTTACATTCTGCAAAGAATGAGGCATCAGTGAACCAGTTGAATCTCCTAGCAGTATGGGTGGAAACTTATTTTAAGAACTGATTCCTTTGAAGAGAGTAACTTCATCCTCATGATATCTCACCTCACATCTATAATTACCAACTTGTTTTGGTTCTGAACTGGACAGCCAACTCTGTTGAACCAGAATCATCCAGGCCCACGAAATCATGCCCCAACAACATCCTTTTTCAGTAAGGATTCATCCTCAGTGTTAAAGTGTAATCATTCATAATGCAATATAAAAGCAAAGAGCAGCCACTTCATTTTGTATTTTAAGAGGCGCCTCAACTGATAATGACATGTTGTAAACCAATCTGTTTGTTAACTTCTAGTAGTCACTATGGCAGTGGTAGTAGTTTTGAAACTCGAATAAGGAACACTAAGATCTTTCATTTGCTTTCACTTTATCTCATCCCTCTCATTTCAACCTTATAGTTCCAGAGATTTCCGCATAGGTTACCTACATATTAGACCCAGAAACAACAGAAAGAACCTATATTTGATCATACATGTCAACTGTTTTGACGAGGGATAGTGTGGAAAGGATAGTCAAACGGAAAGGAGAGGTGAATCACATGATTTTACCATTATGCCATTACATAGAAAAGAATGCATTAACATACATGGATTTCTAAAAATAATAAGAACCTTTTTAATTACAAATTCATTTAATCGTATATTATAATTAAGAATATATTTTCTTATCATTAATCCACATTGTCTCTTGGTCTGCATTCTGTTACACTGATAATTATTATCAGGTCTTCAATGATTGTGTCACGCCTTAGAAATTCTGTGATATTCTAAAGCAGTGTACTTTCTGCTAAAAGGATCACAAAAGAGTGATTTACTATGCAGATTAACCTTAGCATGTATAGTTATATTACCACTTGTCACCTATATCTAGTCCTCAGATATCTGCCTGCAATTAAAGATACATTTTTGAGTGAACAAGCAGCAAGACACCATTCCAATTACACAGCTAAGAAAACTAAAGCAAATTCATTGGACAAAATCTTGAATAGTGAACACACAAAATAACTACCAAACAAATCAGTATAAACCAAAAAAGGGAGGGGAATATATTTAGCACTAACCAAATTACCTGACAATAGCTAATGTCCAACCCAACTGTGAATGTCGATATAGCGAAAGTTCACCATACACCTAACACAAAATAAACTATCCACAATCAGGTAACATATATGCCAAAAGGAGACAAACTCAATTCTTATGGTAAGTCAGACCACAAAGTAACCATAAAACTGAACCCACCATATACCATCACTAATACAGCACACAACCCATCACCCAAATCATCTCGGCATCACTAAATAGTGGTCCAAGCTCCAAATTAACAACAAATAGCTCACCCAGGGAATTGTAAAAATGAGCCCACCAAACTTTCACTAATACTGCAGAACCCCATCACACAAATAATCCAAATTAACAAAATTTGAGCACAAAAAGGAAACTCGCACCAAATACTTGAAGGGGCAAGTCAATAAAAACAGACATCTTCTATAAGGACCCAAACCGCAATGTTATGTGCTGGGGAAGGGCAAAAAGGTCAGACAATTTTGAAACTTCTTCATATGCAATCAACCCAAGATCACGTTCTGCTATCCTGACCGAACGGTGCACAACCTCTTTCCGAACTGAGTTATTAGGTTGGGTGTGGCACCGGCCGCTCAGGTTAGAGGACGGAAGTGGGTCTACACTCTAATTAAGTTGGGAACTCCAATTTCAAGCATTTGACAAGGAAATTTTTGCGCCAAATTATTTTCAAAACTTGGAATTGAATAACGTTTTAACTTTCTTTTGAGCGTCTCTGGCAAGGCATCCTAACATTAGGAAAGGTTGAGACTTGAGAAAGAAAAGGACGGGGTTTATTTGTGAATTTGAAAGGAAATATAATAACAAAATCAAATGAATATTTTTTTGAAGAGATCTTTTTCTTAACTTTCCTAAATTAAAAGGTTATAAATATTAAATTACTAAGAAAATTGTAAATTTTTCTATAATCTTATTAAACTCTCAAACAAGGCTTGAAAAAGGCTTTGCTTATTATGATTATTAAGCTCTAGATATGACCACCTTAGGATTTTATCTTTTATTTTAAGAATTTTCTACCTTACGATTTAAATATATAAATAAAACTAACTAGCAGTTCGATATTCGTTAGGACTTCTGCAAATTGAGATAGCAACATAAAAAAAAAAAAAATTAAATAAAATTAAACAACTTTCGACCAGAAAAAATGCATCACAGTGTATTGGGTTTAATTCTTTTTGAAGCATTTTCAGAAAATGAGCCCAATTCCAAGTCACTAGTCTTTTTGTGTGCCATATGCGTGTGATTTTTTAGAAAATAAAAGGCTAACATAAATGTGAGTTAAAATCGTAATTGAAATGATAAATGTAGGCAAGCTGAATTAAGAGAGGTAAAACAATTATGGAAAATATAGATGGGAGAAATTAGAAGTTTGACTCGTATAGTCTTATGTGCACGATAAAGTGTGTTAAATATGAATGAACGTATTGTATAACTATAATTTAGATGTGGGACAAGTTATAGTCAAAAAGAGGGTTGTCAAACTGCATATTTATTTATTAAAATTTATGAGCACTAGAGAACCTAAATCGCAGCACATAGTTGAGTTATATAAGTAGATGTGTATATATCATTGTCGAATTTAGATAGATATTTTTCGTTGAGTTATATTATGTATAAAAATTTTCAATCGAATTATAATTATAATTTAATTTCGTCACATATATATATATATGGGCAATGATCCATAACATGTATTTGTTATGGATTAAAATATAGCAAATAACATCTAAACCATCCATAACAATGATCAAGGGCCTAGATTAAAAAATTCATCTAAGCGTCAGCTAGTTATTCTAGCGGACTGAATAAAAATAATTTTTGGACAATTATGCCCCCATTAAGCCAAGTCATCGCAGGAGTTAAGGAACAAAAAATCATCACGTCGGCTAGAATAACTACTATTGACTTAAAGTAGATATGAAGCAACACTATGAAGCGGATTAAAATTTCACCCTGTTTTGGAATTTTCGGGGAATGGGTTTTGATGGAAGTTGGCGCATGTTAGCAAATCGGAGGAGGAAATAAGGGAGGGATCGTAGAGAGAGAGAGAGAGAGAGAGAGAGAGAGAGAGTAAGCCTGCGCAGGAGTGGAGGTTGTCTACGCACCTAGCCAATAACCTTCAGCCATGAGTAAGAGTAAGACTGGACTAATAAAACTAAACAATCTTTCTTTCATTTTTTTCTCTTTCTTTTTTGTTTACAGAGAGAACAAAAAAGAAGGAAATGAAATATACTCTTAAGAGGAGGGGAGAGAAAGTGGGAATGGTAGATGAATGGATGGAGTGATGAATAGATAGAGATTTGATGGAGAGTGAAGGGAGGACCGGAGGAGGGATGAAGAGGAAGGAGAAAAATTACAGTGAAAGGTAGAGAGAGGCGGTGATGATGAAATGAAAGGCTATCATGACCCTCTGAGCTACTAGTGCTATCATGAAAGGCTACTATTATGACCTGAGTTGACATTTGTTGAGTTGAGGTTAAATTCGTAAGATTTGATCCATTGTTCCATCCGCTAGTAATACTAGCGGATGTCAGTTTTTCCTTTTTAATCTGGACCCTTTATTGTTGCTATGAATGGTTTAGATGCTATTTGTTTGTGAGATAAATATCTGATTTTGTTTGAAACTATTCTTCACATGTTTAAATCAATCCTCATACTGCTCCTTGATTTGCTCTCTTTAATTTGTACATCGTTTGAATCGTTATAAGTATTTAAAAACTTTCAACGTGATTTGCTCTTTTTAATTCATACATTGTTATGAATCGTTACAAGTATTTAAAAACCTTCAATCAACCATATATAATTTTGAAATGTTTTTAGATATATTACATCTTGCTCATATCAGACTTCAACAATACAATCTACATGAAAAAATCAAATTACAGAAGACAAAAATTGACCAAACAATATGTTTGGAAATTATTAGAAATTCAAATCCAATTTAACCTCTTGCAATTCAAATTTTAAAAACTAATAAACAAATTAACAATCATGATTGCAATAACTGTAACATCTCAAATAAGATATACTTCCACGTTTGGAAATAAAGATCTTGAATATATAATCATATTTATCATTGATTTATTAATGAAACACTAATAAAAATTTTTATCAAATAGTCCAAAAGACTGAAATATATTAAGATCGTAATCTGTTACAGAGGATTAAAAAAAACAAACTCGATTAAGTAAGATTATAAAGTTGATTCATCATATCACATGTATCATTAAAAAATTGTAAACATTCGGATAATTAACAACAACAAAAATTTATATATAAAGCAGCAAGATTTCAATTGTATATGAGAAATCTAGAGTACAAAGCTTTCGAATAAGTAGAGAGACACTAACAAATAAGATTATATAGGCAAATTTCCTGATCCTGCATTTTTTTCATTCAAATCATGGTTCAGGTACAAATTGTAAAACTAATAATACCTATCATCTTTTTTATTTTTTGTTAACTTTTCCAAGAATCATAAATGGCATAAAGGGGGGGGGGGGGAATTTAGAATACTAGAACAGTAGTAATTACTAAAAAAAATTGAATAAATCTCCATCAATCTGGGATCTCAATTCACTGTGAGTGCGACCCTAAAGCATCGAATCGCGAGCCTCTCATCATCATGACCTTAAACTCCTCGAAACTGATCATTCCGTCGCCATCAGAATCCACCCCACTAATCATCTTCCTACATTCCGCCATTGAACTCTCCTCTCCCAAACTCCCCATCACGTTCTGCAATTCCTCCGCCGAAATCGACCCGTTCTTGTCAATATCAAACACCTTGAAAGCATCCCTCAAATTCTCCAATACCTCGTCGTAACCGATGTCTTTCGTGTTCAATTCGATGAATTCGCGGAGGTCGATGAACCCATCGCCATCGGAATCCACCTCTTTGATCATGCTCTGTAGTTCCTCCTCGGTGGCGGAGTGACCGAGGCTGCCCATTATGGACCCCAGCTCGGCGGCAGAGATCTTGCCGTCGCCATTAACGTCGAATTTCTTGAAGACTTGTTCCAGTTCTTCCGCGATTTGGGCGCGTGAGTTTAGGGAAGGGGTTCGCGATACCATTGGCGTTGGATTGAGAGACGGAATGCTCCGTTTCTTTTTCCGGTTAAACAGAGATTTCAAACCCATGATTATATGATATTAAAAAATAAATGGATTTGGGTTTTTTGATTTGATTTTGAATGAACGAGTGGATACCCAGAAAAAATTGCAGAGAATCAGAGATTTATGAGTTTATAGGGATTGAATAGAAAGTTGTTGGAAAAATATTGAGATCGCTCTACCTTCTTCTTTATCTTTCCTGTATATATGGAGAGTGTGTATTTTGGTGAGAGAGAAGTTGGGGGAGTGCGTGATTGCACGTTTGAAGATTAGGTGGTGTGGCTCTTCCGAGTGATGCGGTTTATATAAGACCCAACTCTGTTCATTCAAATTTAAGTAAATTAATAGCCTAATATAAGTAAATCTAAACAATAATGATCTTATTTAAGCCTAATGGATCTCTCTATCCTAACTAAATCTGGATTAGGTTGATCTGGGTAAATTTGTGATTCAAACTTGAAAATAGGGTCTGCATTTGTGAATTTTGAAAACTGTAGGCGTCTCTTTCTTTGTTTAATTATCATGACCAAAACATATTAACAAAAAGAACAAGTTTATATTTATATTTATATTAATATTTAAGGATGGCTTTTTCAAACCAAAAAAAAAAAATTGAACGAGAGGAAGAGAAAAACAACCAAAAAGAGAATGGAGTAAAATCAGAAAGAAAAATCAAAACTAAAGGGAAGGGAATATAACACTAAACTAAATTTGGCAATAAACAATGTAGCGCTGTCAATGTGCTAAATCATGATCCTATTTGACATGCTCTAATATGATTTCTTGGGTCAAAGCTTTAATTCATTTATTTATTGATTTGTGATAAGTTGATCCGTTGGATCAATATTTTAAATTGGTCAAATCATGAAATTTTTAAGAAAGTGATTTTTAAACATGAAAAAATTAAATTTTTTAGAGAGTGAAAAAACTTAGTGAGAGAAAGTTCAAAAATATTAAAGTGAGAAAGTAAAAAATGTAGAGAGATTAGGTGATATTATTTCATAAGTTAATATAAATTATATATAATACTCCCCCGTCCCAAATTAATTGCTTTTTTAGGATTTTTTTAAGTCAAATTGACTATTTTTAAAATTAATAATTAAGCATATATAAATATATTTCTAAAATTATAAAAATTGAAATTAGTAATAAATTGTATATACTTTCTTTTGGTTATAATATCTTCACCTATATGTTAGCAAAAATAGTAAAAAGATTAGTTTTAAAAATAGTCAATTTGACTTTTTTAGGTCAAAATTATGCAATTAATTTAGGACGGAGGGAGTATCATTTATAGAAAAATATAATATGGATCGATTTGAATCATGATATATATTGTTGGATCAAGTGGATCCTGGAGTAGATCAATGATTCATTACATAATGAATCAGATTATTGATCAATTATCACATTTGGTGGATCATATTAGATTAGAGCATGATTTGCTCTGATTTGACTTATTGACAGGCCTAAAACAATGTATGTGTATAAATATAACAATAAACTAAATTTTAAATTAATATAGTAAAAAATAAATATTAATTCTTTTATTATTTCTAAGGTATTAGTCATTGTGTATAATAAATACATAAGCAATATTGGCTTCCGAATAAAGTAAAAATAAAAATAATAAAGAGTGCCATCTTCCACCTAAACCTAGAATTACAGATATCATAGTGTAAATCGTAAATTTAAACGTGGCTATGCATAGTGTAACTACTAGTGTTGCATGTTATTGCTTCAAAATTAATCAAGTAGTGGTCGGCTGGCTTAAGAACAGTGGACCTCGTAATAAAGCTCAAGAAATTTACCCTTTACACGCATAATTAAAGTGGTCACGCTTGTTTTAAGAAATAATAATTAAAAAAGTAAAAGCTATACATATATTGTTAGACAATTACATTAAAATTTATCATATGTAGTTTGTATAGAAATTAAATTACAAATGCAATTAAAAACAGTAATAAATTAAATTAATGATGCACAATTAATAAAATAGCTCACGGGCCGGGATGCGTGTGACATGCCTTCATTACTTCACAATTGTCTCTGACATCCTCGTGATGAGGTGAAGGTTGAATTCATGTCGATCGACCTCAGTCAGTCATGCATGTTAACATTAATCACTCTGTTCTAGCTGCTAACTACTAGCTAGATATTCTTTTTAATTCGATAAAAGATTTGAGATAAATGTTTAATTTTAAATAATAAGGTGACATGCATCACACATCACTTGTATTGTTGTACGTAGTAGATTGAATAATATCTTGTTACCCCAATTTTAATTCTTACAAATAATATGGATGTGGTGGAGAAAATAAAAAAACTGAGTAAAATGTAATTTAGTGCCTGTGGTTTATCGATAATTGCAAGTCATCACCTATAATTTAAAAATCACCTAATTACCACCTATGTTTTACGCATCTCATTTTCATCTAAGTGTAATACACTCGCCTATATGCAAATGGTTAACTATAAAATTAGTATATTCCATCTATAATTGTCCTAAATGCCCTCCTTAGCTCAATACTTTACAATAATGTTATTTTATTTTCCTTATTTTATAATTAATTGACAATTACTACGTACAAAAAATAACTTTTATTATTTTCTTAACACATTTTGTATTTTTATACATATTTTTGTTTTTTTAATGTAGATTTAATGATAAAATAATATTTAAATACACATTAAAAGTCAATTAGAGTAAAATGCATATATAATAATATATATGAAAGGTAATAAGGTAAGTTAACTACTGCTTTTAACACAAAAATTTAGAATCTGATGCGCGTTGCAACTTTATATAAATCAAGTAATTTGGTGGTTTTT
Source organism: Aralia elata (assembly GCA_034770075.1). Classification (NCBI taxonomy): domain Eukaryota; kingdom Viridiplantae; phylum Streptophyta; class Magnoliopsida; order Apiales; family Araliaceae; genus Aralia; species Aralia elata. Next base: position 84,418,656 of record CM068387.1, on the reverse strand, counting down.
AGATCACAGGTGATGAGTTGCAACTATCACTAAACCACAGGTGATAAATTACATTTTACTTAAAAAAATTTCTTAAATATCTTCGTCTAGAAATATATTTTAATTTTGAGACAAAGGTAGTATAATATTCCCTCCATCCACCATTATAAAACAAAATAGTATCCTCAATATTTTTTAGGAAGCACAACCCCTTTTTTTTTTTGATAACATTAAAAATCATAACATTAAGCATAATAGATATTGGGAATTGAAATTTCAATAAGTGAATTTGATAGTTTCTCAAGACTCATCTCACATAAATAGTAAATAAAATTTATATTCATGTAAGTAAAAACTTGTGAAAATATCAAAATTTTCTTCTAAAATTAATGATTCCTCAATATTACATCTGGTAGTTTTAGCATTGTAGTTTTGGTGAGCCAGCCTATGAGCCTTGCCAACCAACCCTTTGTACTTTGTTAATTAGTGCAATATGCACCGACCCATGGCAAGCGCGTTTAGCTGTCTTCTCAAACAGTACAATAATTAATACTCCAAGAAGATGGCAGAGAGTATCCGAGGAACAAACTAAAACACTGCAACAATGCAGTAAAGATTTTTCTGGTTAGCTGTATTTCTGCAATTGCTTTGCTGAGTCTATTATTCTAATAAAAGCTTTCTTTAGATATTCTCAAAACTTCATCTTTTGCAATTTTTATTCAATTCAATAAAGTCAACATTGGAATTAATCTTTTTATTGCTATATATATACATATATATATACACACACACACACACTCTACAAAATACACCACACCAAGCTGATATCCTTCAATTTTTTTATTTTTTTTTCATGCATGACGGTGGCGGATCCAGAAATTGATTTCAATATAGGCAAATTTTCATAAACATTTTACGACTTAGAAAAGCCTATTAATTAAAAAAGTTAGAGCAATGTAAATAATATAAAAACATGTCACTAATGCCAATAATTACGGGGGGATATTATAGCATAACAAGAAGAACTCTATATTGTGCTAAAATTAGTTCTAGTTCTAGAATATAAATTGCAACAATGATAAGCAACGGAGACAAAAGAAATTGAGGAAAACTATGGAAAATCAAAGGTCCAAGTGAACATTCTCAATATGAATAATTGTAATAACTTTTACAATAACATTCGTGGAGGTTGAGTAGTGCACAAAGATTAGAGTTGAACATTGTATAAATTAAGTTTTTTATGTTTTTATATATTAAGTCAATTTATTTTTTATTTGAGTACCTAAATTTTAACAAATTGTATGCCAAAAATTCTTCATTTGCTTAAGATCACCTGTTTTTGTTCATTTAAGCCTTAAAAATTTTTTAAAAAAAAGTTAATAGTTTTATGAATGTTAACTGTAACATAATCAATAAAAATAATTATGCAACTCACTTAATATAAAAATAAATTATTACATTGATTCTAAATATGGTATGATATTTACTCATGAAAATTTTTTGATAGAGGAGAAAGAGAGAAGAAGGGAATTCATAAATGAAGTATACTACTTAATAAGTTTTTTTAAGATTTTTTGTTTTTATATATTAGGTGATGTAAATCTTTTTTCAATATTTAGAATTGGAGTTATACATTGTTAATACTACAATATTGTCCAATAGAGAGCTATATAACTAAAATAGGATTGAAATTATCTGTAAATAAGATACAATTATCACTAAAATTATTTGGAGATTATGTAGAGTTTTTAAAGAACACCGATACATAAAAGTCTTAATTACTCTTACATAAAAAATAAAAATAAAAACCCAAAAAATTCAGGGTAGGCAATTGCCTACACCGGCTCTATACTAAATCCGCCACTGATGCATAGTATTATATCACTAAAATTTTACCATATTTCTTCTATTTTTGTTTTCATCAATTGACTATTTAGGAAGAAAACAAAAAACAAAAAACTAGGTGGCCAAATGATTGAATGCTACACAGTTTATTTATTACTCTTTCCGTCCCAAATTAATTTCTCAGTTTTGACTTTTTAGAGTCAAATTAACCATTTTTAAAACTAATTTTTTTTACTATTTTTGCTAAAATATAGGTGAAGAAATTATAACCAAAAGAAAGTATATACAATTTATTACAAACCCCAATTTTTATAATTTTAGAAACATATTTATATGTGCTTAATTATTAATTCTAAAAATAGTTAATTTGACTTTAAAAAGTCAAAACTGAGCAATTAATTTGGGACGGAGGGAGTACTATATATATATAGTCACTTTCAGTCGAGGGATCCCTCAAATAGTGTTATTTGAGGGATGTGTATCTCAACCGTTGAATATGTTTTATGTGGCTGAGATTGTTATTCATATCAAATAACCACCCCAACAATAATATTAAGTTTATCTGATATGAATAACAGTCTCAGTCACATAAAACATATCCAACCGTTGAGATACACTATTTGAGGGAATATATATATATATATATATATATATATATGTTCCATTTAGTTAAAAAAAAAAAAAGAAGACCAAAATCTCACTCACAGTCAACCTCAATCATAAAATTATAGAAAAGAAACACACCACTTAAAATTGAAATCATGCAAATGAAGAAGTCATATCATAGCCAACTCAACCCCATATTCTTTCCACCCTGTTCTTAAATTACTTCTCCATTCATTTTACTCCCTTGTTATACCGTGTAGATAGATACACACCTATATACATATCGATATAGATGGGGATAGAGAAAGAAGAGAGAGAACGTTAGGGAAGACTTACTCAACAATTCAATTCAATTCAACCCTGTTTCAGTTTCTTTTTCTCCTCCCTTTTCAATTGAATACCAAAAAGGCATAGACTTCCAGAGAGAAAGACATGTCAGTGAGATTCATAACCCACCAATCATTCTTCTCCGCCGTCGGATCGGGAGACCTGAAATCGGTTAAAGAAGCCGTAAAGGATGATGGGTCGGACTCGGATCATCCAGCTGCTGCTGCTTCGATCTCTTCTGGTCTAATGGAATTGCAGACTGATAACGGCGAAACGGCTCTGTATGTAGCTGCAGAGAGCAACCATGAGGAAGTATTCAGTTATTTGCTCAAATTCTGTCATCTTCAGACTGTTCTGATTAAGTCCAAAGTATCCGGTTTGGATGCATTTCACGTTGCAGCCAAAAACGGCCACTTGGGTATATATATACATAAACTTTTCTCATTTTATTATTTCTTGCTCCCCAATCTAGATAATTGTGTTCAGTCACTCAATTTGATAATATGTTAATTTTTGTACGCGTATTTGTTTGTGCTTTTCAATTGCAGTTTTATGTTCGTGATGTGTTTGATTTTCAATTCCCCTTTTTGATATTGCTATTAAAAAAAGCTCTTCTAATCATATATAATTTGGTGTTTCGCTTGATTGAATTACATGTTTAGCTTATTTTAAAATTTTGTTTACTGAACCAGCCAAGTGATGGTGTACTAGGTTCAGCTCCATAACATGTTTTTCTTCAAGTAGTAAATGTGAACCATTTCATCTAATTTGCTTAATTCAAGTCATAACTAATCAACTATTTTACTAAATTATTACATTTGATATATTGGTTTGCAAAATTATGCCAATACGATAATATAATATATTATATTTGTTATATATTAAGATATAATGTTTTGTTACATTATCATATGCCAAAATAATTAGTTTCTCTATGCCATTTATACAGTTTCCAATTTTTTTCGATCTTAGTTCATGAACTCATTTGCTTGGCGGGTTGTCTGTAGATGAGCCAAGTTTGAACATAGTTTTTTGACTGCATGCAAGATTTGCTAAGCATGAATAACTGCGAGTGTGATTTGGCTCGCTTTTTTTTAGCTTTTCTTATATCATTGACACACATGGTATTCAGGCAATTTCATAGGAAGAAGTTACATTCAAACGTCAAAGTTCAAACAGGATTCATACTCTATCTAGCCTGTTAAAGCGTAAATGTCATAATTATAGCTCCTTAAGATACTATAGGAAAAGGAAATTATATAATGTCCCTGAACGGTAAGCTGAAAATGATATGTACATACATATCTATGTATACGCAATCAAGTCTGTATCTAAACGCTTTGTAATGAAGTTTGTCATCCCTAGTCACCTTAATTTTATTTCTTTTGACAAGTAAAATCTAGTCACCTGTATAACATTTGAAAAGGAAAAAACTGATTTGCTTATATTATATTATCCTCTGGGACTCATGAACTCATACGTACATCTTCTCTGATTTCGAAATATTCATAGTTTTTCTGAATAATCATATAAACTAGTTGCTACATTTATTAGCAAGATTTTTTTTGGGGGTGATTGGTATTAAAAATGTGGTGTATAGGATTTTACCATTGAACAACGTAGTGTTGTAGGATTTGAGAATCTTGACAGTTTCCAATCTAGGGGGAAAATTCTAATTAATAGCCGTACTAAATTAGCTCCACAGGGATTTTCATTATGGTGCAGGATCCATGCAGTTCCATAAATTTCAAATAAGTGAATAACAGAGGCATTATTGGCACTTCCTACTGCACTTGTTCACCAATATATCATCTGTTTTCTGCTTGGCTAATTTTTTAGTTCCTACTGTTGTATATAGGGATTGTGAAGGAACTTTTGGGCATGTGGCCTGAGCTTTGTAAATCATGTGATTCCTCAAACACTAGCCCCCTGTATTCAGCTGCAGAAAAGGACCATCTGGAGGTAGTGAATGCCATATTAGATGCAGATGTGAACTCAATAAGGATAGTACGGAAGAATGGGAAAACTGCATTGCACAATGCTGTACGATATGGCCGCCTTCGTGTGGTGAAAGCACTTCTAGACAGAGATCCGGAAATTGTTTCCATTAAAGATAAGAAAGGTCAGACTGCACTTCATATGGCCGTAAAAGGTCAGGATACTTCTGTTATAGAGGAGTTATTGTTTTATGATCATTCCATATTAAATGAACGTGACAAGAAGGGTAATACAGCTGTGCACATCGCCACAAGGAAATGCCGTCCACAGGTATGTGTGTATGCTGACATTTTATTGTGTGATAATTTCACCTGCTTGAATATCATCTTCTTTTGATCTGCAATAGCTTCTGCTGTTTCTCTTGGTTCTATGGTTGACACACTGCAACACTCGCTCTGCAAACATATAGTGTGACATATCTATATCTTTCTAATTATGAACCAGATTATCTACTTTTTGTTCTAGTGATCTTTTTCTTTCCGTATTAGTTCTTTACAAAAGAACTCCACAAATCAAGCCCTATCCCTTCCATTCTCCAATCTGCAGATTATATACATCTTTCTTCTTTTTTGTCATTTCTGGTGCAAGTTTATACAATATGTTTACATAAATATTCCTTTTCCTATTATGTTTCTGCAACTGTACATATTACTGTAATTATAATGAGGTATTAGGTTTCTTATAATTGTTTCCAGTGTTTTTTTCCCTCTGATATTCCACCTCTCTCTTTCAGATAGTAGGCCTTTTGCTGAGCTTTACATCTGTCAACGTCAATGCCATTAATAATCATCAGGAAACTGCAATGGATTTAGCGGATAAACTCAATTATGGAGAACCTGCTTTTCAAATTAAGGAGGCTTTAACAGAGGCTGGTGCCAAGTATGCTAGGCATGTTGGGCAACTTGATGAAGCAATGGAACTTAAAAGGACCGTGAGTGATATAAAACATGAGGTGTACTCCCAACTCATACAAAATGAAAAAACCCAAAGAAGGGTTTCTGGTATTGCTAAAGAACTCGAGAAAATTCACCAGGAAGCTGTTCAGAATACAATAAATTCTGTAACAGTCGTTGCTGTTCTATTTGCCTCCATAGCTTTCTTGGCAATATTCAACTTGCCTGGCCAATATCTAATGGTTGGACCAGAAACAGGGAAAGCTAATATGGCCAACAGTACTGCATTTCGAGCATTCTGCCTTCTGAATGCTACTTCCCTCTTTATCTCTTTGGCCGTTGTGGTGGTTCAGATCACTTTGATTGCATGGGACACCAGGGCACAGAGACAGATTGTTTCGGTAGTGAACAAGCTAATGTGGGCTGCCTGCATTAGCACTTGTGGGGCATTTCTGTCTATAGCTTTTGTGGTTGTCGGAAAGGGAAGTTCATGGATGGCGATCACGATTGCTGTAGTGGGAGTTCCTATTCTTCTAGGAACTCTTGTTAGCTTGTGCTACTTTGTTTTCAGGCAACACTTTGGGGGTTTTGGAAATGATTCTCAGAGACGCATCAGAAGGGCGTCTGGAAGCAAATCTTTCTCGTGGTCCGTGTATTCAGCAAATATCTCTGATGAGGACTATGAGTCTGACCATGATAAGATCTATGCTTTATAATAGTGTCACACAAATTGGAATGGCAAAGATGGTTAATTTTCACCAAGAACGTCCATATCCTAGACATTGTGATTGTCTTCAGTGTTGGTCTATAAAAGTTTTGACAATGGAGAAGATGAAAAGGGGTGCTCTTCGGCAGTTTTACCACAAGATTGCACAATAATGGGAGAGATGCCGTGTAAGAGAGACTTGCTTTGTTCCTAATCTCCACAGTAAAACCCTAACCCGGAGTACAGATATCCAAAACAGATCATCCATGCTAATCTCCTCATTCCTATCCGGCTGCATCAACAAGGACATATAGTACCCATATTCTTTAGATAGTTGTGGAACAGCCCGGCATGCCAGTTGTGGCACCACGGCCTAGATCAGTTGTGGTACTGCCGGGTGTGAGACGGCCATCTGGGTCTGCAATAATGGTACCCCCAACTACTACGGTGGATTACGGTCAGCCATCCGAGGTGGGCTCTGATTATCAAGAATATGGGTACTATATGTCTTTGTTGATGGGGATGAGGAGATTAGTGTGGATGATCTGTTTCAGAATGTGTAGATATTTGTACGCCATTATATCGCGGGTAGGGTTTTATTGTGCAGTTTCATAATGCGCACAATGTAGTAAATTTTGTATATGCAAATGTAAAGAATTGGGTTTCTAAAATGTAATTCATAGTTTGTTGGGGTCTTGATACCTTTTTCTCCCCCTCCAAACTTGGAATATAAGTTTTCTTTCTTTTTCCACTCAGAAAGTGAATAAGTTTTCTTTCTTTTTCCACTCAAAAAGAGAACGAAAGATTTCGAGGTTGATATTTGTATTTTGACAGAGAGTTAATATAGCATGTAATTGTATAGATTTGCCATTCACTAGGTTTTATTGTAGAATTCACCAATTTTTTTGTGATCCACTCTTGGAGGTGATTGCCAAATTCTTGGTCCTTTAATAATAGTAAAATGACCAGGGTGGTTCACCTTCTAACAAGACCCATCAACATGACACGACAACTCAGGGTAAATGATATTTTCAGAGCAGGACTTCCAATGTACCGCTAATGTACAACTATTTACATACATAATACAATTGCTTAATTCACCCCTTGCGATAACTTGCGTTTGAAATATCAGCCCCTAAAATATTCTGGTGAAAAATGAGTAATAACAGTCCAATTATAAATACTTCCTCCTTTCCTAAAAATTGTTGTGCCAGGTTTTACATGTAGACAAACAAATGCAGTAGAACAATAAACAGTTATATCAACATTATTTCAGTTTCAGATTAAGCTTGCATTCCAACGACAGCATTACAGGCGCTGTTCTAAGAGCACTTTTCATAAGATAAATGCCATGTATAAAGAACTTGGCACCATTAGCATATTATATAATCTAAGTAGAGTGCAACTCCGTAATTATTGTTAAGTTAATGCAGTTAGTTTTTTTAAAAATAAAATACAAAAAATCACGAATTGAGCTTGAGAAGGACTTGAATTAGGAAAATACTTGCATTTGAAAGTAGAATGTTCATAAATGAACCAGGATTGCTTAAATAATTGATAGAGACCAGTTAGTGTGGTGGATTAGATAGGCATTCATTATATATAAGATACAGGGTACAAGTTCCTCAGCTGTCAGGTGGATTTTTTACTTCTAGATTATTAAGGCATAGCATTGGAATAGCAACAGGCACAGACGTGACAATAACGGCCTCTTTGCGAGTTTTATTTGGCGCACATCGAGGAAGGGAAATTTGAATCTTTTTTGGAAGTTTAAGTTCAAACATAACCTAACCTTCTTCCAAAAATAAAACTCTGACATGCCATAAAAGTCCTGCATAATACATTTGGCTCATTGTAACCAAATCACCAAAGTCTATTCTGAATTTCAATCTCAAGTATAACGAAAGGTTGGCCGATCAATTCATGGGTCTTGTTGATTTAAGGACTTAACTAAATGGAATGTCCATAGTAATTCAATCCCTGCATCCGAGTATTCTGTGAGCTAAAAGAAACATGTATTCTATTCTCTTTAATAATTCCATCTCCACATTATTAATTTGCATGTTAATAAGTCAAAAAGAAGAGCTAATATGGAAAAGGGGTACAACTGTCTCAAAAATCAATGTGTACATATAATTAGATATTTTATTTTAGCTCTTGTAACAGATCAATAATTAAAACAAACTGCATTTTCTAAATTAAATATCTACCTCAAGCTCATATGGTTTTCCAATAAAAATAACAGAACCATATGAGCATACCTCGTTCACAGAGAAAAAGAATAGCTTAGGACCACCCAAGCTCAACTCAAAACCCAATACCCACCATCCTGACCTTTATAAGAAGAATAACAAAACAAGCTACTAGATATACAATTTACATTTTATACCAGAACTAACCTCATCCATACCCAGAACATCATGTAAATATCTCATGGAAGTAGCCCCATTTTGGGGCAAGAGCAAAACAGTCAAAGCTGTAGTTGTCCTGGACCTCTATGTGATGATCTTGAAGGGAGTCTGCTCATGTCTGGTACAGGTGAAGGTCGCATGGGTTCTTCTGGTCTTTGAACCTCCTGTATAGTTATTGACAACAATACACCTTAGAATGGTAGAGGTAGAAAGCAATAGTAAACAACTGCATGAGAGTAACAAATAGATAGACATCTAATTGTATTTTGTTCCATTTAAAAAGAATTGGAGACTGAATAGGTGATTGTTCCCCTAGAACTTTCTCTTCAACCATAATGTTCTGTAGATCCACGATGCCATTGTTCATTTCTATCTGTTATTACACCTGTAATATATCTAAACTACTAATTAAGCCAATTGTCAAGTTTGATATGCCCGACAATTTTAGTGTAAATAATTCTATTAATTTGCCACTTGGCAATATAGAAATAATTTTAAAATCACAATCACCGGAAAAGGTGGAAAAAAACACTTCTTGTAAAGTAACTACCTCCATTAAGTAGGAAAATCATTCTCTACTTTGCTCTGCCACGTTTAGCTAGGAAAATCATTATCTACTTTGTTCTACCTCCTTTAACAAGGAAAACAAGGAAATGTGGCGCCAATTTGAACCACCTCCTCTACTCCTTTCCTCATCTGGAGTAAAGTATCCATCGGCTCAGGCATAATCCACACAACACAAGTATAAAACTCTATAAATCTCAAGCCACTTCACTGTGTAGAAAGAGATGGTTTTAGATTTTATCCTCTTTCTGCCTACACGCGCGCTTCTAAAGCTGATATAAAACTATCGAGTGATGAGTACACAATAATATATTTATATACCAAAAAATACTGAAATATACTTCCTAAAGGATATCAAAAGAGACATACAGAATGAAATATAATACAAATAAATTATTAAAAAAAACAGATATCAATATATACATGTATTATTTAATTTTTATTTATGGTGGAGAGAGAACCGGACGAATATACATGGAGGGAGAAAGAGATTAAGTGCAAGATATGATTGCCTAAACTGGTTAGCGAGAGAGTTTCATGTGTTACATGGTCTCGGCTGTTTGACCAAGAGTATCTATGTTGACAGAACACCAACACCAAAACTGGTAAGGGGTACGAGTCTGAGAGCATATTAACTTTAACTAGAGGAAACGACGTGTGAAACAAAAAAGAAAAAGGAGATTAAGTATAAGGAAGAAGATGAATCTAAAGGTAATAACTTCAAATCAACAATTCACAGTTCTAACAGGCTTGGGGTTTTTAAGAACAGTCCATTCGGCAACAGATTAGGATTTTCAATACCCCTTGATATGACTGAACCGCAGCAGATTTGGGTCAAGGCTCGACGGATTTCAGAGGGTTTCAGTCGTGTTCATTGCGCACTACTTTTAAGTAAGATTATATTGGATCCTTCCACTTGGACAATATCAGTTTCATATATTTTCCCACCAACTCTCTTCTATTTCTAAAATAACCCCAAATTTTGAATATATTTACATAAATAACAAGCAATACTGTAAAATATTATGTGTATAAAGCGTGTCCATGGATTTGTGTTTAACTTCCGAAACCTTTTTAGTCATGTCCTCCAACCCTTTGATTTCGGGAAGGCCGAATTTAATGTCTAGACGGCTTGTCGTAGACAACAATCTCACACAAATCCACATAATATAGGTTTTCACCCCAAAAACAAAATTTAAAAAGAAAATAAAAGAAAAATAACTTAAGATAATATCAGACACAATAGCCTAAAATTAAGAAGTAACATATGCATCTTAGTTAAGTTAATCTCAATAAAAAATTTATATATATATAAATATATATATATATATTATATACGTGCATTCCTAATTATATAGATATACATAAGAAAAAACATACATTTTAAAAGGCTACTTAAAAAAGAAACAACATTTGCATTTAAAGAGAGAGATAGAAGGTCATATATAGAACAGAATAAAAGGAGAGAGACACCTAAGGGCATAGGTAGTGGAAGCAAAAGGGAGCATTTTCATATATATGAATGGTCTTATTTATTTATTTTCTTTCATTTTTAGTATCATTATTAGAAATGACTTTAATACAATGCATAAATACGCCTCCCTAACGCACCTCTTTCTCTCTATTTCTCTCTTCCCACATTTAAACAATAATATCTTACACTCAAAATTCAAGTTATAACCCTTCTTATATTTTAGCTATCACAAACACATAATCCATGGGAAATATAATTGCACTTTCCTTTTTCAGTTTTTTCTTAAACTTAATGTTATAATTCCACTATTTCATGCGCACTCTCTTCGTCTCTCTATATACCTTTATGCTTATACATAGCATGTGTACTCTCTCTCTCTCTCTGTATATTCTTGAAGTATATGCATATGTTTCCAGATATATTTTCAAATTCTTCCTTCCTTGATGTCATAATTTTCATACTGATTGTGTGGACTAATCGTCATCTCTTCTTTATGCTCTTTAGCATATGTCAACATCTTTCGTGTCTCCAAGTATATGGACATTTTCTTTCCACATGATTTCTCAATTTTCACTTTGCCTTGTTCATATTACTAAAAGCATTCCTAGAATGTTGAGTTTGTTTACTTAATCTTTCAAATGCACTCCAATAAAAGTTAGATGAGTGTTACAAAAAATTATAACAGAATATTAAGCTTCAAAAAACCTACCACCATAACCTAAAAATTGATTTTCTAAATGCATTTCCCGCATAAAGTTGTCTTCGTAGACCAAATAATTTGAAACACAATTTGCTGTGATGCAAAAATCCTAATCTAATACAACTACATGCAAAATAATGTTAATATATTATTAGTCAGGCTTTTTTCACATTAAAATTTCGAATGTAGAGTAAATTTTATGTTTTTTGAGTAATAGGATCATTTGGATCATATTCCTATAAAGTAATTAACACACTTATATCTTTCTTTTATGGTCATTAAACACACTTATATCTCAAGTTACAATAGACTCATTAATCATTTTTCAAGTATTTAGGGAAAAAATCACAAATATAGCCTATTCACACATAAGACATAAACTCTTTTTTCGAAGCAAAAAAGCTGAAATGAAGACGAGGATTAAGAGTTCTTTTATATATTTCTTTATGTATACTTTAGAATATCTGAATACCCGCACCTTAGAAAGTTTGATTTAAGGAGAATCATTTAAGCTTACATTTAATGTTACTGAATGTTCTTAGAGTTGTATTGTCACAATCTCATTAGGGTACAAGTTGTTGTATAGCACTAAACTTGAGGTAATACGATTGTCTCATATTTTATTGTTTTATAGAGATATTTTACACAAAGTTTCAAGTTTATTGTTTGACTTCAGCTTAACTTTAAAAAATATTTTTTTTATTACTTATTCTTAAATAGTTACAAATCCCATTGTCCATTGCACAGGTTCATAACTAGCCAACAACTATTACTGAATCAAACGACTGGGCAAAACACAGAATACTCTGGTTTATCAAGCCAAAATGTCAACTCAGTTAAAAACATCCACAACTATCAAATACCACCCAACAAAAAACAAGAATTTTGCTACACCCTTTTTCATAGGTTGGAGAAAAGGTAATTTTCACATCAATCCAAAGCCCAGAGGATGTTTATAACAACAAAGCACCTCATGTCTCAGTCATAGTAGATATAAAGGCTTGGCCCGGATTTGGCTTCAAAATCATAATTGCTCTAGGAAAATATGACAGATAGCTATTACAAAAGGAAATATTTAGTCTTTCTACTGACTCTATCACATCTTAATTAGCTTTTGTCTTTCCTCTACAGCAACCGGACCATCCCAAATCTCACAGGAAGCATCAATGTCTTCTCCAGAGTAGACCTAAGTATTTAAGAGACGCGTTGGATATTCATACTTTTGAGTAAAACTGGCTGCTCTCGCAGAGCTATCAATAAAAATAAATCTCAACAATCAACTTCCTAAACTGAGTTGGATTATAAGTTCCTAAGAAAAAAATAACTAAGGCTCAATGGCAAATTAAAATCTCAGAAACAAGATGCAATGAGGTAGATTTCAAAAGGCATAACAAACCTTTGATGATGAAGTAGAGCTGTAGCGGGCATTTGCTTGAGATTTAGAGTGTATACGGTGCTGCTGCCGCATTTGATCAAACTGTTGCAATCTAGAGGCAAAGTTCATTCCATTATGCACAGGCTGTGAATCTTCATTCATTTCACCATCCTCAGATACATCTGACCCACTGTGCATGTAGTTATTTTGCGAATAACAACTCCCTGATGGTGTTTGCTTAAATTTCTCCCCACTGAAGGAGTATGATGGCACAGTTTTCAATCTAGTCCGTAGAATCTTGAAGGCTGCACTTTGCTGCATGAGTTAAAGAGATCAAATAAAAAAAATGAGATCATATAATAGAAAACAACATTGGAAAACTCAAACACATAATATTCAAACATGTAGAACACCAAAGCTTACCTCATTTCCACAAACGGTTATAGCAATAAATAGTTGGGATTGTTCAATTTTCAAAAGACAATGGAATGCAATGCTTTACAGTTAACATGAATTAAGATATGGAGGTAAGTGGTCAGTATAGCTTCTTAAAGTACAACTGTACATCCCATTGCAACTCGATGAAATTGGTCAAGCACTATCAGTTACTTCATTACAGTTCTTATGTAGGGTTTGGTTCGCACAATAGAAATTTGATGTAATGCAATAATCTACATAATGCAATAGAGTTGTAACGTAATGGTAATAAGTTATAATGTAATGGTAATAAGTTATTACTACACATTTATTTGTTTCGTACTTGGAGACACATTGAGACATAGCTTTTCAAAATAAAATTTTCTAAATGCAGAGTAATCAATATTGCATCTAACAAATAAAAACTCATTGTTTTATTAAGGCTTTTCCACTTACGTTTGAACTTAAAGCTTAAGGGACCACTCAAATTTACATAAGCCTAAAGAGATTCAAGTAACCCGCAGCAAAGCAACAGAGAAACTCTGAAATACCTGCGGAAGCAGCATAAGAAGACCATACAAGGCTTTTAACAACCATATATATCTTCCAGGTTCGAGCAGCTGAAAATAAAGGCAGAAGAATAGTTCAGTTACATAAATATTTTTTCTTCTCAAAAGACAGATCCCAAAATCAACTATGATGTGTAGAATCTTGAACGAAACTCTCGCCAATAATATCATTATATATAATGATGAAATTACAACTGAAGCAAAGACTACAACTAGAGTGTCACCAAAGCAGAATTTGCACGCAACCCTTCACAGGACTAGCACCAAGGGGGGAAAATCAAGAGTAAAAATATTTTCAAAAGTTAACCATCAAAAATATCAAAAAAACACCACAAAAAAGGGCTCGAGCCTTGTATAAAAGAAGAATAACCCCAAATTTACTTCTATAAATTAACAATGAAAGGAACGAGCACATGTAACCAACATCAGAGCCGCACAAAAACACATACTGACATTTCACACTCTTCTCTTCTAGTTCTTGCACACACACACAACACACGCATTCTCTCCCCATTTTTATTGGACCTATGGGTTTCTCTTGCACATCTGCTAAAGAATTTTCTTCTTTATTCTTTTTTCAGTATTTTTCTGCAGCACAAACTCTCTCTTTCCCTCCTTTCTTTTTTCCCATTGTGTGTTGTGCTTGCAATTTGATTTAGCTTTGTTCATTTTTGTTTTCTTATTACTATGAAATGAGTTCTACTATGATGACAATGATAACATTTCGCTTGAAATACTTGTGTGACCTCACTTGAAACTTAGTTGCTTGTCATAAATACGTCCACAAATGTTCAAGTTTTAGGAGTTCAAGGCTGAGCTAGAAAATGATACAAGGTCTAAAACATAATAGATCTTAAATGCCATGGCTAAAAGTGTGACCAATAGTTTAAAAAAAAAAGGGTTACTGAATCCCTGTTCATGCAGATTTGAGCATATTAACAACAAATAATGCAAGAACACAGTAACACAAGTAAATGTTGCACCTGTCATTAAAGAAACATTAAGACAAAAAATAAAGCTTCATTATTTTTATTCTAGAACTGAAAAACTAGGGAGAAGTAAAAGCACCTGCAACCTAAGATATGCAAATATCGGGGTCTCCAGTAGGTGTATCAATTTGTCCACCTGAACCAAGAACTTAACATTGATATCCTCCTCAACCAGTGATTGAATGACAGAACTTGCATGCTGGTAAGTCTGTACACAAGTGCCATAAATAGCATCATAACCATGAAAATATAGGACAAAGGACCAAGATTATCACATATATAAAAATTCAATGAAAAAACCGGATAGCATAAAGTTCTCGCTCTTGCCTGGGCTAATAAGCAAAGGCTTATTATTGCCATTGGCGAATGGCACCATGAAGCATACAAAGCAAGAAACAAGTCTCTCCCAGCAGCATTTACCAAGGATTGCTTCAAAAGATCTCGAAGGTAAGACAACTCAGAGGACGTAAGCAGAATCAAATTCAAAGCCTGAAGCAAAAATAGAAAATGCGAATTGAGTCACCAAGATTAAAATAAAAATGTAAAAAATAAATAATAACAAAAGAAAAGATAAAATAAGATAAGATAAGATAAAAAATAAAAATAAAAATGTATCATTTCTCTTAGAAGTGACATGGGGGACAAGTCAACGAAATTCCAAGCATGAATATTCTACAATGAATTGAAATCTTATACTATGTACACCATCGTTAAGGGGACATCGGGATTTATATTAGAACATTTTTACAGTGCATGCCTATTCATCAAACAAAATCATCATTTTGTGTGTGTTGTGTTTTCAGTGAAATTGCAACCTGAACCATAATAGATGCAAAATCCAGATCAGCTTCACCCTCAAGTATTGTGGAGAGTTCACGGTAAACTCTTTCGGCATCCAAAAGTACACAAAGCTGGCGGATTATCAAAGCACCTCGTCTAAAGAATGGAAACAAAAAATTTATTGACCAATAAGGTATTGAAACTAAATACTGGGAGTATGCTACTTGGGTACTATTAGAGAAAAAGAAATAACTCACTTCTCCAGTAGAGAGTTGTCAATTCGAAAGTTATGAACTAAGAAAACAACAAGCTGCCGAAAATGCTCCGGATCTCTGGCTATGCCTGCATGCACCTCAAGCACCAGGAGCACTACCTGTAAAGCATCCAGAATAACAACATAAATACCATTTGGCCTCTTCAAATAATTTGAAGCAGATATAAAGTATGGACACAACATAAATGTATCTTATCTATGACATATTTCAGAAGATGCATAAGACAGAAGTATTTTCTATATCGATCAACAACTGAAATATATTGGGATCAGGGTGCAATTCCTGCAGCTAGAAGATTACAGGACAATTTTAAAGAACACAAAAACAAAGGCAGCACAGCCAGTCAGCCACCAATTTCCAAGTTTGAAAGAACCTATATCCAGTACCATCCACATCGAAATGATCAATAAATGTAGCGAATATATCTGGTGGAGCACTTGGAGTCAAAAACATATACTATAATCTAACTAAACCCCCACCCCCATTTTTCAGAAGACATCCAATGCGTTGTTTCACCATTATTATATATATATGTATATAATTTTCTATCGTTATTTTTTGGAAGGGCCCAGGGCAAAGAGATTATGAATCACTAACATTTTCATTCTACAAATGGAAAGAAGGATCCGGTCATTAAGTAATCAACTCTATGGATTCTGGACCGGTAGATGAATGAAAATTTACAAAATATCAAGAGCACAATGTATGTTATTCCCTATTATAAGAACAGCCTTCAGTACCTAACAATTATTCACTCTTCTTTTTTACAGAACACCATCCATCTTGCAAACAGACTATAAGCCTGATCCATGAATCTGCAAATATGGTATTACCTGACACCAAGTCTTCTACTTAACTTTCAATAAATTTTTCACTTTTCTTCATAATGAAACATCCACATTGCTATCCGACTATAATAGGAGCTGTAAATCTTCAAAAACCTCCTCTCTAACACATCCTAATTATGGGAAAACAGAGTAGAGATGAAAAGTCTCATTATTCATTTTTTTTTAATTTTCTTTATTTGTAGCAGTCTCATTATTCGTAATATACCTATAAAGAAAAATATGAAATGAAGATTGAACATTTCATGACATTATTAAGGAACAACAAACTAAGCTAAATGAAGACCCATAACTGCAAGAACTAATCGAACAAAATATTTGACTGTAAACAAATTATAGTCAACTTAGAGTTCTTCCTGATCCCCTCAGGGACAAGTCAACTGAGAGGACTAGACTCCTTCAGTGCCCAGATTTCCTCTGATGCAGCAGACAAAGATGTGGGTGGATTGGAATTGATAACAAATAAGCCTTCTCAACTCCTTTTCGGAGGGACGATGAAGCCATTGTTTATATGGGAAGATTCAAGATATGTAGCAAACCTCCTATAACTACACACATAGCTTATATTGTGCTCACATGATAGCTAAATCACCTTTAGCATGAAGAAAAATAAATAACTATTTTAGACACAGCTTATAAGAAAATTGCAATAAGGATCGTATTCCTCTCTCTTTTTTTATATGTTTTTTTTCCGATAAAAGTAGAAACTGTATAAGAAAGAAGGGTTAGTATATAGAGGGAGGACAAGGAGTTCTCCAATGAAATACAAAAACGAAAACAAACAAAAACTAATTAAGGGCTGCCATCCAATCCTTTTATTTTTCTTTTTCTGATAAGTATAAGGCGAGTATTCTCAATTATCCTATTTTCAGAGACACAATATCCCAGTGGATGTTGGCCAACTGTGTGCATGTCTTGTATTCTGCTCCCAGCCTGCAACCAACCAACATAAAATCTTATGGTTTTCCACTGAGATATATTTTGCCCGTGCAGGGCGAGGCTAGATGTCTCTATCTGTAAAATGCAATACATTCTTCCGAATCAGCTAAATGCAATGAACAGAATTTCATGAAACCCATCTTTGTATTATCATGAAGTCTGACATGGCTACATACATTTTTGATAGTCCACTTTTCATAGTTGTGCTTTGTGTACAGATGATACTTCGATGAACCACATAAGCTTCTAATCGTCTCGAATTACCATATCACGTTTGAGTTCTTGTCTGCAAGTTTGGTGTGCAATGGGAATATGGGATTCCAGTTATAGAACCTCAGAATAATAGCACCACAGTAGACTTAAAAACATATCCACTCTGGTACAAATATTACTTTCTTCATGCATGTGGTTCTATTTTTTTCTTAATGGGAGTTCTGGTTTTAGCTTTATATAATTCTAGTGAACCAACATTGATATTGAAACATCAGCTAGCAAGTAACTATACATCAAGACAGGAAAAAAGAAGAACGAAATAAAATGAATGTAGAGATGCAACTTGAGGAAATAATCAAGCATTCTACAGGACAACTAGCAGCAGGAAGGAAGATTACCTCATCAGAGGGATCTGATAGTGCCTTCAAAAGAGTGTCAAAAACATCATTCAGAAAAGTTAGAACCTGTTTCAAGTATAAAAACAAAGTGAGAACCTTTCTATAGTCAAAACGATAATCACGGAAAATTACAAAAAATGTATGCACAGAAATTTACAGCAAAGACCAAGAACAGATAATGTCTTTTGACTCTTTGGGCATTCACAAAAATGCAATGACAACTCTTCAAGGCAATAAATACCCAAGACATGCTGTAGCAACCAATCACTATTGATTTTCAGCACCATAGCACAAGTTTTCTTAGTTCCAACACTCAGAACCGAATCAAGAAGATTTAAAAGGAAAGTGGTGGGTTTTCCCTCAAACGGTTTTCAACAATTTAAAGCAACAGTAGGATTATACCACAAAATATTAAAGTACTAACTGTATGTAGAGAGGATAACAAATTGCTAAGGGGACAGAGCAAGTGATATTTTAAGAGTAACGGAGGACAAATGTGCCTACGGCCTGCCACTAAATTAACGGAAAAATCAGATAAGATAGTATGGCCCCAGTACTTCCCAACTTGATAAATCTTCAGAGACACGTACTTCTTTTACTTTTTTCCTTGGTTCTTCCCTGGTTTGCCTTTTGAAATCTCACTGCACCCTTCTTAGCCCCCGCCCCATTTGCCTGGCTGCCAATTTCCTCCACGCCTGTGGGGAAATTAAATCCTTCTTCCTTTTAGTGGTTATAGCTTTGATTTGCTGTTAAAACATTTTTGCGCGTCTCAACGACAAAAAAAGAGTTTTAAAAGTAAAAGAGCTGTGTCCTAAGCGCCAAGACCAGCTAAGAAGCAGGTCAAAAAAAGTCCTGGGCATGAATCAAGAGATACCAAATAACATAAAATTCACATTCCACAAAGACTGAGTCGCGGGAAAGTGAAGCAGCCTCTCTGCCTCCCATGCAAAAAAATTGTTACTTAATACATCGTTTCTGTCCCCCACACAAATTTCTAAGGGAACGAATGGAACTCTTGTTCGGCAAGAATCTGGTGTTATAAATACCAACAAAAAAACAAGAAGAAGAAACTACTTATCACCTGCCCACATGACACTATCTTGCAAAACATAATAAATATTATGTCTAAAGAAAATAAAAATTATACAAAGAAAAGGTTTTGAGAATAAATATATAACAAAATAAAAGGCAGGGAGCCAAGGAGAAAGAATAATCTAAAAAAAGAGACGAATAGACATCATAATGTTTAATTGCAAATATATGCACACAAGCAAAAAACTAGTGCACCCATGCCACGTTGCCACTTTTGCATAGCAGTCCAAGTTCCACTAGGCCATAATTTTGCAACAGTTAGTAGTTACCCCAAATATTAATAGTAGCAATTAGGATTTTACAATAATAACGGAATTAAAAAAGGCTGTCTACATAAGACAAACAAATTCTTATTACCTCCGCACGATGTCTGTTCAAAAGAGCTGACATCCAGTGCAATGCTTCAATTCGAGTAGCCTCCCATTCACTAGACAACTGCCTGATAAATGAAATTACCAAATAAAATAAAATTTATTAAAAAAAACTCAGTACAACCCAGTATATATGCATAAATACTATCGGTATCGAGTATTGTAAAATTTATCAAATTTGCAAGAAAAAGCTTTTTTGAGGCTACTTTTGCTCTTGATATTTAAGAGGCAAAAGGCTATACCAATGCAGACGCAAATTATCAGTAACCTTTAAATATAGGTTTTTTCCCAAGTAACAAGAACTACACCTCCTTGCAATAGAGAGGATTGCTCCAACATCAAATCCGTCAGCTGGATCAGCCTCCATAGTGCGAAGTTCTTCATTAGTTTCACGAGCAACCTGATAGTAATCAACAAAAGCAATCACAAGACATGTTGCATACAAACATCGAGGGACAAGGAGTGTGGCAAAACCAAAAGACTAGAAGATATTTAGTTTAAAAACGGGGAGAGCAAATTGACTTACAACTCGTATTTTTTCTTCTTTATCAGCTATACAAGGCAAAATGGCTCCTAAAATATCAGCATAGTAAGGAATAAGCTGGTCCCCACCAAGTTTTACAAACTCATTTATCTGCACAACAAATTATTGCATTGAAACAGATCTGAACGAATTTTAACCAAGTTAGCATCCTATCCAAAGACTGTTAAAAAAGGAGGGGTGAAGGGGGGGATTCCAGCAAGAAACTACACCATATGGAAGAATTCATGTGTTTGGATATTATGTGTGAATTTCAATACCCAAGTAATAGCAGTTAACCGAGTAAATTCATCCAGGGAAGCTGCTCTCTGCACAAGTATTTCAGCCATGCGACCATAATCTACAGACTTCAAGAGTAGCACTGCTCGCGTCAGAAAATTACAAATGAACATAAAATTTATTTCACATAAACATGATTAAGATTAATGATATACTCTAACAACTTTCTTTGTTAGTTTCTACAATCATAATATTAACACATACATCTCCTTACGAAACAGCATCTGAATGCTAAAACTGACTGTTATGATGCCTTTCAAAAGAAGGCAACCGACTGGTAACAAATTACCATAGACATCAAAACGAAGTTATCACATTGAATCTTAAAAGAAGCCTTACTGGAGAATTTTTGATCTCTTGAAGAAACTCTGAGAGTGCTGAATCAGCTT
This sequence comes from Aralia elata, assembly GCA_034770075.1. Classification (NCBI taxonomy): domain Eukaryota; kingdom Viridiplantae; phylum Streptophyta; class Magnoliopsida; order Apiales; family Araliaceae; genus Aralia; species Aralia elata. The sequence goes on along the minus strand of CM068387.1, from coordinate 84,397,681 downwards.
GTTGCCGTATTTCATGGCTAGAATCACTTAACATATTAAATAGGCCTGAAATTACATCAAACCATGTGAACTTTTTGAGGTAAATGAATTACAGCTACATAGCTGGCATCTATGAACTTCATATTATGACCAGTACCATCAAGAAAATCAGGAAGGAAACCCAGCATATCGATATCTGGAACACTGTCCAATACGGTGATCCATCCTACCAAAAATTGGCGGACATAAGGATTGAGGACATTCATACGCTCCCTCAACAATGGTATAAATTCTTCAATGCTGACCAAAAAAAAACCATAAACTATATAATGTCTAATAGAAAAACAACAAAATGTAATCTTTAAACACCAAAGAAATTTATTCTGTATTAAAAAAAAATATGGCACACCTGAACTGATCACTCTCTGTGACAATGTCCTGCTTCCCGCAAAGTGTTAAAGCACAAGGTTAAAATTCAGAAATTATCTATTAAAATATATTAGGAAGAAATCCACACGTATACGGGTTAAAAAAAAGATGGTTTACCTTTACAAGCCTATCTAAAAGATGAGCAGCACTTTGTACATTGGCATCTGAATCTGCTGAAAGTTTACATAAAGCATCAAAGATATCGTTGAAGAACACAATAAAATCACCCCTCACAACCTGCAAAGAAGCATGATATAAGACAAAAATGTGCATAGAAAGAAAAAAGAAGTATGATCAATGATGCAATAAACCCGTTCATTCTAACCTTTGCAATGTTGTATAGAGCTTCACACGCATAATAACGAACTCTGCTATCTTGGTCAGAGAAAGAATTTATTACTGGTGGTACAATTTGCTGCAAGATTGCATTCAGACGAAGGATAATGAGTGAAAAATACAAACAAGAACTTCAAATATAATATATTGAATGGACAAACAGGAAAGAGTTTTCAGCAAACTAACTTATCACCAGAAAAAGTTTTGACTATTGAACATGTATCGAAAGGACAAATCTACGATATAATACATAACGCAAAAGTAAAGCGCTACCAATACTTCAAAGCCATTAATGGACATGGTTTACTGCACCTTTTACAGGTAATTTTCATATGGGAAACTCTATAAGGGAAAGAAACTGAAAGCAAAAATGAATAACTCAACAAATATAACAGATAATAGGTAATTCTCCTGCAAACCCTGGTGCCCACCAATTCAGAATAGAAAATTACTAAACTGAATCAGCTATGGGCTTAAAATCTTTTGCTAGGTAGCTCCATTCAATATTTTAAAATAACGTTGATTTCACTAATATATTCTCAAGTAAATGATCCACAAATGCAAATGAAAATGGCAAATTGGGAATACATATAGCGCCCAATAAAGATGTCTAGTCATCAAATTGGTTGAGTAAAGTCTAATTTCTTTTCCAATTTTTTCAAGTCTATTTATTCATAAATCTTTAGAGGGGGCAACCCTTGTACAAACAGAAGACTAACCAATCCGTATACCCCACAACAAAACAAAAGGCCTACAAAGCTGTACGACCCATTCATATTAAAAGTGGAGTTAGAAAGTCTAATGATATAGTATGAATTTGTTGTTTTAGCTTTTAGAATATTTTCGAAATCACTACTCTTTGAAGTTGAGTTAATGTATTTTTTATATACTTTAGCACAATTTCTAATCTTTTGTCCTTTTTCTGGTATGTAAGTTGCACCTTAATTCTGGTTCAAATTATTTTAGTTCATGCTACCCTTTTTAATATTTCTCGTGCAGCTTGTTATTTGTTTCCATTGTTTAGAAGCAAGAAGCCTAGTAATATATTACTTAATAAAGATGACCTTTCTGTTCTCTTGTCCTCAACTTGTGCGTGGCCTTGATATCACCCTTCATATAGTATATTATATATTCTTCAGTAAGTAACTGTATATCCAGAAAAGGACTAAAGGGAAACAGAACCCGTGTATACCAAGAGTACACAACTGGTATACCTATTTAGGATTTCCCATGAAGGCAAACACCTCTGGGTAGGTAGTTAGAAAAATGACTAGAAATAAGCGAAGTCTTAGAACCCTCCACTCTGAAACCAATGTGTTGACAAAGATTACTTGATCACTCCCATAGACGTATTTCTATATTATTCAACTGAAAATAAATAATAATTTCAAGGAAACATCTAGTGAGAAATACTAGAAAAGTTAACCAAAGGAGCATGCAAAACAACGTATTTCAAATTAATGAGTGACATATTTGTAAATGAGTGTATTTGAATTTGTATTTATTGAATGTCAATGCATTTATAAATGTGCCACTCATTAATAAATTTATTTGAAATTTGTATTTATTAAATGTTAATGGATTTATAAATGTGCCACTCATTAATTTGAATTACGTCACATTATGCTGTCAATAACTTATTTAGTGTCACGATAGATGTTATATCCATTATTTTCAATACTTATTTCTTATATCCAGACAGGAAGTCAAGTTAAAGCCATAGGTTCATTGCATCCTCTTAGGATAATAAGTTTGCTAAGCCAAGCCTATTTGACGGAACACAAACTGGTTTAGTAGAAAAATTACTAAAGCAATGCCATCTCGTCCATTTAATGATTGATTGAAGATACAAAAACAATTGCTAATGGATAAGACATGGTTGATGCAACATAGTAAGACATAAAGGGCAACATAGTAGTAAAGAATCCATCCACCTTCAGGTGGTTGCAGGTTCAAGGTTCGAGTCTCATCCAGGTTATACTTGTTTGGACAGAAGGAGGAATTCCCTTTTGCGTAGCCTATCACATTTAATTACCCAGAAAATTACTCCATATTAAGACCCACTTCAGAAGTAGCAATGTGATCTCTCTCTCTCTCTCTCTCCATATAAAAATCCCAGGAGTCTTTTCTTCTATATGTTAGAATGCATTGTGGTCACGCTTGTAACATCAACTACTGTGACACTCTCTGGTTTTACCGTTTCTTTCCCAGTCTCATGCAAATTTTATTGACTTAAGCCTTCACTACAAGTTCTTCATTGTTTCACTTAGAACAAGAAATATAAATATTTTGAGCTATCTATCATATACCATCCCAAAACATACATCAAAATTCTCACACTTAACAATTGTCCACACATCAAGGCTAAACCATCCAGCAATTCTACTGGTATCAGTAACATTTCTAAGCAAAATGACTCTCGACATCCTTTAAAACCCTACCTCGAGATGCTGTGCAGCTTCTGCAGTCAAGCCAACAGTTGCCGCAGCCAATCCTATCAATCCTCCCTATCGAAGACCAAAATACAAATAATCAAAAGTCAAATACATCAGCACAAAAGATCCAATTTCTAGATATAAAATCACCAATGCAATTGTTATCTCTGATCAACTAACTAACCTTGCGATGATTCGCCTGCGGCGAGTAGGTAAACTCATTAGTCAATAAATTGATCACAGCCGTAATCTTATCATGATCTCCAGCTGCCGCCAGTTGCTTTACAATTCCTTCGACCTGTTACAGCATTTATCCAAACATCATGATCCAGTTTTTGGAAAACTAAACAGTAGTAGCCTTTTATATAGAGAGAAAGAGAGAATCATACCTCTAGGGCAGCATTTTTCCGCTTCTCATACAGCTTATCAGATAGATTACGAAGGACAAAAGCAGGAATCACAGAAGCACCGTCGGCCATAGCAAAAACCCTAGAATTTCGTCTCTGACCGGACCAGAACAGCAAAATCAAAGCCGTTTCCTGATCTTCTCTTGCTCGAATCGAAACATCTCCAACGGAAAAAGGAATTTGTATATCGATAAGTTGGACAGTTGAAGAGTCAGTCTGTAATTATGTTATAGCTAGATCTAAACGGAAAAAGGAGATAAAAATATAAAATTATCGAACTGTATTATCAAACGAAAGAAACTGAATTTTCTCCGGAAAGTTTTTTCTGACTACCTTTATTTATTTTCTTTCGCTAGGTTCAAGTCCGGTGCGGGTGTTTGGGTTTTTGTCTTGAAAGGACAAACAAAAAGAAAAAATATATATTTTTCTTAAAATGACGAAAATAACCCAAAATGCTAATTTCCTCACTCATTGTTTTTTTTTAAAACAATATTCTTTTAAGAAAAAAAAAATTGAAGAGTAGGTAGAGAAAGGTGGTCTTGGTGTTTTTTCTTCCTTTACTTCTCGGTAAATTTAACAAACTTTCCATATATTATGAAAAACATGTAGTTATTAAAATTTGGTGGTTATAGTTATAATTAAGTGTTATTGAATTTAGTTTTATATAGCTAAATAAATGGTATTATAAAACAAAATCTATTATGGAAAATCTAGTTAATCTACTTAAAGTATGACTAACCAAAAATAAGTTAGATTATTTAAATGTCAAGGGTATCTTTGTATGATTTTATTTTAATATTAATAGTTCATTCATTTCAAAATATATAAGACAAATTTTAATTTTAATTTAATATTAAACAGTCATACAAACTATCTAAATAAATTACTATTGTTGACACGCTGTTGAAAAAATACTACTTCAAACGAAGGTTTATAATTTTTATGTCTTTTTGAGAAAAAGTTATTTCCTATGAAAAGTTAAGGATCGAAAAGAACACATTCAAACATAATTTTTTTAATTACAAAGGAAAGGTTTGAAGTTATAAATTAAACTTCGTCGACTCGTATCTAATAATGGGAATTAACATTATTTTGATGACATAGCTAGAAATGAATGTTAATTTTTTTAAAATTTTATTCGAAGTGCATTTGCCATTATTATTAGTATCATAGCAAATTGTAGTATATTTTCCCAAGTCCCGAAGGAAAAAAATATTATAGTAATAAATATGAGTTTGTTTTGTCATGATATCTAGCTAGCCATGCATATATAGCCTACAACATTTAAGTCACCAATCCTCTTCAAGGAGGCCAGCCCCACAAAAGGCGGATTGCTTGCTGGCCAAATCCAATACACTTTGTTTTATCTACAAATTTTAGTTGATAGTGCATGTATTGTTGGCCATAGTTTCATAGAATTCCAAATTTGTTTTCTCTTTTGTTTCCTTTCACATTGATTGATGTTGAGTGAGGTGAACACATATACTAACTATAATAATATTCGGATAAAACCAATCGTATGAAATTGGTACGAGTCAGTTTGAAGCCATACGTTTTTCTTATTTGATTGAATTATTATAAATAAGCTTATAAAAAACCACTCGTTCTGTCTGTGTATAGTATAAGTATATAGTTCAATATTAAATGACAATTTTGTCATTGTCACGTAAGCTTTTTGTTATTTACATGACAAAATAATAATAATAATAATAATAATAAAATTGAAAGAAATTCAATCGGTTTAATTCGGATTACTTGGTTTGGAACTTAATTATTAAAGCACAAATTCTCAAAAGTCTCAATCTCCTTGAGAGTATTAAATGGTCCGCAATCTTGAATTGCGGGCAGAGCTGTAATGCAGTTTTTGGACTTTTTAGTTAAGGTAAAGAAATTGGTATTGAAGTTTACATCAGGGCGTGTGGGGTATTCTGATGGGGAAAATTAAGCTAATCTTTATTCTCTTTAAAAAAATCAAACACTTTTTGGCATACTTGTTGTTTACCACAATCTTCAAAGGGATAAGATGCTTCTATTAAATGGTGACCGTCCCTCTTTAAAGATTAAGAAGCACTTTTTTTGACATTCAAGATTTGTTCAGAATCCAGGCTCAAAGATAACGACCCTTCTCAGCTGTCGTCTTTGAAATGGACTAATCCTCATTATGTTCTATAGTTCCAACCTTGATTCCTACAGCAAAACTATTATGGCATTGACCGGCTTGAATGTTGATTCATATTCAAATTCTAATTTTGATTATGGTTGGATCTTGATCGGTAGTCATTTTTAATTTCAACACAAATTACAACCGAGAAAATTTTAATTACAGAGTCGATTGAGATCTGAAGTTTTGATTCAAATTTCAATGGTGAAATTCTACTCAGAAGTCAGAAGGAATGAAATCTCATTTCATTTCATCATGCAAAGGAGTTTCTTTTTCATTTTTTTGTTTTGTTTTTGGGTATGGCAAGATTTTATTTCATATTGAGGATTTGACTCAGAATAACATAAACAAAGATTAAAGTAGATTCTGAATCTCTTAATTCCACTTCAGAGCAAGGAACCCAAAACACAGCCTCCTGCATATAATAATGATGAGTTAAACCAGCCAACTGATCAGCAGCTACTTTGCAGGCCCATCATGGAGGCAGTCGCATAACAGCAATCTCAACATCATACCTAAAAACCTCCCAAAGGATTAGCTAATGGCACGAGCTCCACCATATTCATAAACAGAGGACACATGATCAAAAATTGCCTACTTCAAGGTGTATCCATTCATGCTTATTGGCTGGGCTTAACCGGTGCAGGCCTAACCAGTGCAAATTTTGTAAGGGATTGGATGCTCTAAGAGGTCCGGATACCCTAGATCCCAGAAATTAGAAAATGATATATCAAACCTATAACTCAGTGAAATGTGCAACAAAAGCTTTTGAATTGTGCTCGCCAGAGGTGAGAAAATTTACAACTTACCAACATCAGGAAATCATAAAGAAAGCATACATGCATATGATCCAATCAAATTTCCTGGCAAAAGGAATTCATTAAGCAAAATAATCACTACATTTATGGAGTATTACACTGAATTAACACTGTACACATAATTATGTTCAGTAAACTTCTCTTCTTACAACTAACAACCCCAAAACAAATGGCAGTACAGATATACAAATGACTACAGACTGATGGTTTGTTTTCCAAAACCAGCAAGGCAAGAAATAGCAACATATCTCCTAGAGGCTGAGACAGCATAAACTAATAAATTGGTTGCAACAACTTATTTTGAGGAATATTTAGGGAAGCTTATTTTCAGCCTTGATTTCTCCGGTACATTCAGACACAAAAGGTGAATATCAGAACCTGAGGTTACTTCTTTATTGCCCATTCTTATACTTCAAACCTCTTCATTTCCCTTGAGGATATTGTATTTGCAGAGCGGACAAGTCGCATTCATCTTAAGCCACTTCACAACACATGTAGAATGGAAATGATGATTACAGGGGAGAGAGTGAAGATCGGCTCCGTCCTCATACTGGCTGAGACATATACAGCAGTCCTACAGAATTAAAAAGAAGAAAAAGGTGAACCAAAATTCCTTAGGCATAAACAAAGAAATCAAGAACTAAAATATCCTTGAGAAAGTAGCAAGCAAATTTGAGGTCAAAATTTATCAAAGATTCTTTGATGAGCAATGGAGCAGATTCATTTCTGCATCACTTTGAGCACAATAAATAAATAAATATGTGTGTGTGTGTATATTTAATAAGGATTTAACAATCTATTTTAATGAACATTTTGGTGCCTCTATAATTTGGATAAAAGTTTCAGCTAAAAAGATCAGCACTAATAATTTGCATTTTTAAACACAAACATAACACACTTACTGCATCCTCGCTTAAAACAATACGGTCGCTTGCCAGATACCCACTGCTTGTTGCAATGGGAACCATTCTACCAGCTCCAACTGTAGGCTTCTCCTCATCATTACAAATTTGAAACTTGTACTTTGGAAGGATACTTATATCAGCATCTGATGCACCTTCCTATATATTTACATAAGAATTAACACATCAACAAAATTTTGAAGTGCGCACAAAAAACTTAGATCATTGTATCTTACCTGCCCGGCAACGGCATAAAGAATTGCAATTATGCAGGGCAAGCAGCAGCAAAGAGCAATCCCAATCAAACATGCCAAAACAACACAAAAGATGGCGAAGAACACATCAAATGCTAGAAATATCACGGTCAACCTGCAGAAATTCAAGATAAGAGTTTTGGGGGGTGAAAGTCTGCAACTGACAGTCACTTACTTTCATTATAAAATATTGTAATTTATAACTAAGAAGTATGGATTTACTGAGGTGAATAAAATATTAGACTTGTCTTCTGCTTCTATAAAATTGTTTTGGTTATTGCTCCAAGGGACTTGCAATTGTGAAAAATTGCTTATTCTTGACGACAATTACAAGAGTCGAAGGAGCACCAAATGAGATCTTCATGGAGTATGTTCCAAAACTGATACTTAATATATGCTTTTCTAGTTACCTCTTTTTCAATGTTTTTTACTCATAAAAAGACGGGGGGGAATTAAAAATACCAATGTACTGCTCAAGCAAAACATTATCACAGCCACCTTCAATCAGTATTATGCGGATAAAGAGCTGCAACAGACATTAAATTATAAAGCAGTGACATCACGGTGATCCAAAATGAACCTATTCCATCGTCATTAGTGAATATTCTTCTTAACAAACCATATATCAATCTCTTAAAAATCCACTATGATCCCAAACACAAAACAAGAAGAAAAAGATAATTTAACTTTGAACCCGAACTATGATCTCCACCAAGAATAAACTCCTGGACAAGCTGATATTGGAAGCAGTCAGTTTGGTCATACATCTATACTAACATCTAATCCCTGGATTGGATGCAAAATATAACGTTAAGGAAAAAGCATCCATTACTTATTGGAAATGTTGCATCTTAAACAAATAGATAACTACCCAGAACATTCCGACAGATATATTACCTAGTACCTAACTATATATAACTTCATAATACACTATTAGAGTCATTTAAGAACGCCATAAAGTTCAAAGGAAAAAAAAGAGTGAACACAAGCATCGCCTCTTCATTACAAACGAAAGTTAAAGAAAGGATCCTGCAATCAATTGGTTCCAGCAATGCAGACATACCAATACAGATGTGGAGCACTCTGCAAAAGGATTTCACCCCCGGAGACTACCCAGTAGAAGCCAATCATCCACCACAGAAATGATAGCATTGTATTTGCAGATTCACATTTTTTAGCAAAACTGAAATGCCACAAATCCAGGAATCAGTAAAAATCAACTTCAAACCACTACTGATCAAGTAAATATAGCTGAAAAGATTAATTGGGAAGTCATATTTATGCATTTTATTACGTAATCACCTATCTATAGCGAGAACCAGACACAAAAATAGGGAATGAAAATTCAAAAATGGCTTTTGGGATCCTGGCAATGGTTCTACGGTCTCAAAGGAGGGCCAATTGGGAATACGGTGAACGATACAGCAGCAAACAAAGCAAGCTCAAGTAACCCATAACCTTTCCCAGGTAAATTTTTTTTAATTGAATTCTAAGATATCTGCAATTAAATATCTCATGTATTCTGCACTATCTTTAGGACACCCTAGAACCTTCCAGGTCCACAGCCTTCCCCTGAAGACAGGGGCCTAGGGGTATGGAAGAGTATGCACAGGGACTGTTCCCTGCTAAGTATACTAGGTCAATATAACACCAAGCATAGCCTCAGGAACCAATGCCCAATATGAACAAGAAGCAACATTGCTATATTTCAGGAACAGCAATTTCTTGTAACGCCTATGCATAAGTGAAGCATTGAGGTGTATGGAAACCTTGATCAATTTCAAACATAGTGAACTATGAATATACACCCAAACACAAATCAGTTCCAAATATTTCGGCAAAAAAAACAGTGTTGTTTAATCAAACAGATGAAGCAACATTCAGGAAAGAGAGAGAGAAACGCCCACTCATTTCAACAAATATCCAAATTCAAATCACCTTGGCAAAATTGGACCATCATGTGCCATTTATTAGTCTTATGATCGGAATTGGACAGGACCACAAGAAAGGAAAATGGGACTCACATTTTCGGACAGGGGGGGTATAATTTATATTGGCATCCTGTAAAACTACAAACCAAGCTAAACAAAATGATACATGAAAAACTTAAAATGCTAAAAATACACCAGGAACTTAACCAAAAAAAAATTATAAAAATTTAAAGCTTATATGTTCGAAAACTAGTAGTGAATTTCTTCACAGAAATTAAATCACTTTCAGCTATAACATTGTTACTCATAATACTAAACTACAGGACGAAATTGCATCCAAATTAAATTTTAACTCACCTCGACCTATTATTAATCCCTAAAACCCCTAACCTCTCCTCCTCCTCCTCCTCATCCTGACTCTCATCAGAATACTGATAATAGGCCTCTGTGTCCATAACTCTCCTCATATTCCTTCTCCTATACTCCAACCACACCAACACTATGTGCACCAAACACTGCGCTGCGTAAATACAGATCCAAAACCTAATCGGTACATTCGGCCGCTCCTTCGCCGTGCAAATCAGCATCCCCACTGATGCAACTACAAACGCAAGGTTCCACAAAATGTCCAGCGCCACCACCGGCTTCGAGTACCCCCAGTCGGCGCGCCGCTCCTCCAATTGTCGCGCTGCAGTCTCCCGTACCATCACCGACGCTCCACGTCGACTTGAGGCCCGACTTAGCAGCGTCGCTAGAGTCGCAGTTCTCGTCTCTCCTTGCCGTGGCCGGAGCAACGGCAAGGTGGTGTCCGTCGTTGACATCTCCGCCATTTAAAATTAGAATGAGAAATAAAAAGTTATTAGTCTCATAATTCCTTTGGAAACACTGCTGAGTTGAAGTGAAGACAGACGCTCTAGTGAGGCTAAGGAGCTGTTTGGTTTGGCTTATCCAGTAAATTCCGATTATTATTTCTGACAGATTCGGAATTGTACAATTCTACTGCTAATAAACTGTTTTAACTTATTCCATGTTTGGCTTAATTAAAAATTAAAACAAAAATATCACCATTCCAAGCACTAGGCTATTATTTGAACCGCTTATAAAAATAAGTTACATTTATATATTATAATATTAGTCTTAGACGTATTATATAATTGTAACTCTTAACCTCTTAACCATTTATATGCAATTATAACTCTCACCAACAATATGTAGCAGTAATTGTTTATTCTTTTTTCTATTCTATTTGAGTCTTGCTATACATTATGAAAATTTTCAGTTAAATTATAATTGTGACGTATGTACATACATAAAATAGATAGAAAATTAAAAAAAAAATCACTTTAATTTATTTTATCTTATCGCATACACTTTTACGTTAGTCGGAATCTAACTTCGACAACTTATGTATATCATTTTTTTTCTATTTATTCTGACATTCTTTAGGTGGTAATTAAGCACCACTTATATAACAATCAATATTTAATCACCATGACATTAAATAAAGAAATAATATTTGATTTAAACACTTTATAATTTTATTGGCAAATAATAGAATCTTTTTACGAATATCTGGAAGCAAAAATTTCAGAAGACACGAGAGCAAAAATTTCAGAAGACACGAGAGCAAAATTTACTCAGGCCGAGTCAATAAACATTCAGAAGAAGGAAAGGAATATAGGTACATTCACCAGTAATGTGTAGTAACTACTTTTCTAGCAATGTCTCCAAATTTCACAACAATTATGCACAAGTGTTCAAACACTCGGATTTTACATTTCCCTACAACCGCAGCTGATCCAATTAGGTGGAAAAAGTCTGGAGAAATGGATCCCTTGTAGAGGAACTGGTGTAATCTCAGGTAAACTGGTATCCGAAAGCTGCAATCAGCTAAGAAAATTTCTCAGGATTAGATGCAGACCTTTAAGCAGCACTTAAGTCCAACTTCCTCATCGTAGATATGACATTCCAAGCCAATTGCTCATCTGCTACTGACCAAGAGCAACAAAAATATACTACCGCTTCAGATTTACTGAAAGATGTAGCGTCATTCAATCTATGTGGGCAGTTGTCCTTCAAACAAACAGAAATGCTGAAGGACTCTACTTGAAGATATTCCCCACAATCTTGGATGTTTACCTCTGCTAGTTCATTCGTAAGTTTTACAAATAATAGATGAAGCCATGAGCATTTGTCAATGATAGGAAGCACACCTCCCAAAGAACTATTTGCATTTGTGGTCTTTCCCAAATTGCCAATATTTACCTGGCAACAGTTCGCAAACTGCACTTCATGTTTTTCAGCTTCCAACATAACCAGAAGCTCATCCTGGTGGATGACTTTTGCCTTCTTGCTTTTCTCCATGCTTAAGATCCCTTCACTTACTCTATCATCACATACCCGCAATGGGGACATGCCTTTGAGTTCCTTGGAGCCTAAATCGGAGTTCCCTCCTGAACTTGTTTTTGAGAACTTGAAGTTTGGACTCCGTGAACTTCGAGTAAATGTGTCTGAGATGTCAGCTTTCACATAGTGAGTTGAAGAAATGTACAGAGTCTCATTATTTGCAGGATCATAACACGGAATACCCAATTTAGATTGAATTGCATCTTTCAAAGTAGCCATCTTAGGCTTTTCACCGTGTACAAGTATCACATGCTTGGGAGAGAGAAACTTGACGAGATCCATAATTCCTTTGGAATCTGTATGAGGGCTAAAAGATAACTGATGAATCTACAGGTAAACAAAAAAAAATACAGTTTTAGGAAATCGTTACTCCAGAAAAACGAGTATTTTGTATACCATCTAGAAAAGTGCCATTTCATATCTAGGAAGCACAAGTCATACTTTTATTTAGGTTGTTCACAGGGGCACAAGACAAATGTTTTTTTACGTCCCACATGTATTATGCTGTCAAGGTCAGCAAGCGTTTCACTTGCCAAACCAACAAGAGCATAACCTAATAGTAAGTTATGACAAGAATAATAATAAAAAAACTGTACCTATTTTGTTCTTTATCAGAGGATACAACCTGAGGGCTCATACACCCATTCAAGGAGGAAAAAGAGAAAACCCCAAGATGAGTATCATGAATCTAAAACAATTATCATGTATATAATATAATGTAGTAACCATCACTCATTGTCATCACTGTATCTTGGATATGTCTAATCATCACGAACACTTTCTGGAGAAGAAAATATAAATAATGAAGCATAAATATTCTAGTTTGTTGTAAACTTTTAAAAGGGTTCTCCTATTGCTAAGCTATACCTCCTTTGAGACACAAAAGAAATGGTAACAACTTAACAAAAGCCAAGACACCTGCAGCCACATATAACAAGCTAGTTTAAAGCCACAGGGTACATTTAGATTGTCAGTCCAATTCAATCTAATAGAGATTCCATTGTGCAACAGTTAACTGAGTCCAAACCATTGGATAGCATCTTAGTTTGCGATACGGAATCATTCCCTTGCCGACAAATTTTAGAAAATCATCCGCATCAACTTTGCAGATTGGACAACTTAAAAATGAGGTCTGATCCATTACTTCAGAATAATGTGAACAAAGGACCATTTGTGAGCACATATAACAAGCCATTTTCCGCACATCAAACTTTCTAATAGCTTCAAAAGAAAACTTAGAAAGGCATCATGAGGCAAGACATAAAGTAGCAGAACTTAGGAGTAGTTGATCAAAAGGTTTGGTGACAAAACTGGGAACTTTACTTTCTAACTAATTCATCAGGGTTGAGCAATTTTTAGTTCATATTGGAACGATTCCATATCAATGAAAGAACTGAAATTTTTGTATACAAAACTACAAAGTATGTATGACAAGCTTTCAATTGCAAATGAAACTAGAGTACTGAAACAGGGAAATTAACCACAACTTTCGCCACACTAATATTCCAAGTAGCATTAGGACAAGGAGATTATGGAATGGTGTGTTTCTCAGTCTTGTAGGTTAAGATTCTTGGAGTCTCCCAATTAGAAGTCGGTATGCTAAGAATTAGTTTTGATTGCTTTTTCTGGTCTTCTTTATTTCTAGAACATCATACAGTTTGACTTGAAATCAGATATATAGTTCAAATATTCCTAGAGAATAACTAAATTTTAACTTCCATAAAAGATATTACAAGATTTTTGTACTTCAACAAAAATGACCAAAAAAATTGCCATTGCCGGTTCAATGAATATTCCAATAACAAGGTTAATTATTTAAATTTATGGAAGAATTGGAAATAGGTAAACCAAAGAAAAAGTACTTGACTGATCAGAATATAAAGATCAACATATTTGTTGCAGGAAAAAATTCAAAAGAACAAAAGAATATTGAACCTGGCATCGCACATCGATTTGAGTGTCTTGATCCAGATCAACTTTTGTGGGTTTACCTGGCCTCAATTTGTGTCCTATGGTTCCATGCAAACAATATCTAGGAGAAAAAACAAGGATGGATTGAGGGGAAAAGTCAAATTTTATGAACTACCATATAAGTAGTATGAATAGCCGAGTGAACACATTTTTTCTGGAAATAAAATATAAAAGAGGTATGAAACATTAAAATAATCGAGCTCAACCAGTTGAACAAGGTAACGTTTTCTTTCAATGCATATAAATAAACTTCAAACAAGATGTCTACCGAACATATGCAAGAGAAAGATAAAGAGAAAATATGAGGAGAAAATTACCCTGGAAGTGTAACAAGGTTCGCTTCATATGGAGCCCAATGCTTGAAAACCTCGAGTGAAAAACCACCGCTGATCATCCCAGGTGTAGCAAAGAGAACACAAGGTCCAGGAGCATTTATCAGGGAACGGTCAAAACTGCTAACTGCAACATTGAAACCCCAAAGAACCAATAAAACAAGAAACCCACCAACATATTATTGCCTTCATAGCAAAACTGTATGCAGTATCAGCTAGGCTGGGTACTGATTAACTAATTTAATATATAACCAACTATAATAGTAGATGATAAAATTATGCCACTGAGATTGTATATTAATACTAAGAAATTAAAACATAGTTGCCTTGTAAAAGTTTATAATTTGATAATCACAGCAGTACTGCCATTCTTTAAATTTTAGAATTACAAGGTTTACCATGTTTGAAATCAAATGCATTGCGAGTGGCATATGTATCTTTCACCTTTTGGCTGGTCCAGTTGATGAGCATTTTATAATACATATTTGCTTGAATAGTCAAACCTGAATAGAGAAATATTTCAAAAAAAATGAACAGGTCAAATGAGATACGTCACAAAAGAGTGATAATTTTAGAATATTCATTGTCATAGTTCATCAACAGATGACGAAAAGCGTTCAAGCACATGGATGCGAAAAAGTTAATATAGATATGTGTAATTGTGTTATAAATTTGATGGAAAATAACAGTGTTATATATTGCACCTTATTTTATACTTTTGCGACTTATTATATGTCATATTTGAGTTTGATAAAACTCATTTGTGGACATAATTTAAGTAAGTATAAAAGGTGTAACTTATTGTCCTCTATGTGGAGAATAAGAGTAATTCATTTGGTTCAAGTTGGAATCATATGACTTGTGTTTATCAATGACTTAAGTAAAACATTTGATAAAACTAGTTTGTCTTGGTTCCATATTGATTAAATAAAAGATTACTAGTTGCTTTATAAGCATAAGTGGTGTAATCTTATTTAATTATACGAAACAAAAGAAAAGAAATCCAATATATTTTGGATTTGACAACTAGTTAATTTAAATCTTTTAATGTGACTCTTCGTTTTTTCTATTTAAATTATATTATTATTAATAATTTGTAACTTACATCATTATGACTAATGGGTAACTTACAACATTATATTTATAATAATGTGTAATTAAAATAGAATTAATAATAGTTGTTACTATTATATATGTATACATACATATATATATGTGTGTGTGTAGATATATGAAGAGATATACATATATGAGAAATGGAGGATACTTACATTATAAGAAGAAAACTTGCACATGAAATTCTCTCTTCTCTCACTTAGTTTTTTTTATAAACGTATAAGTATCACAAAGAAATATTCGACTGGAACATTTTGTGAATTACTATCACAAAATTATTCAACTCCGAAACTTGACATATATCCTGGAGGTATATCGCCTGTAACTCATAGCAAACCATTCGTGGTGGGAGCGATAAAGACCTTAAGGACAGGGATCACCAGTGTCATGTTTTCCGACTAATTTCCAATTATAACTCTACGAAACTATGCTTCTAACAATCACCCGTGTCATATTTTCCGACTAATTTCCGATTATGACTTTACGAATCTACGGTTCTAACAACAACAACAACAACAAAAAAAAGAAAGATTACTTGGGATATAAATGGAGATGGAACATACAGTGAATAAATAAACTGAATAATAACAAGGACAAAAGCTGAAATGAAAGTATTATATTTCGGATTGTTAAGAAGCCATGGCTTTATTTATTCAGGAAAACATTTTACATCAAAACCAAAAGACAATTAGTGTAGAACATGAGGCAAATATGTCAAATAGTATTCTTTTTTTAATCCATTCATCTGACATGATCAAGAGAAAAAGTGTTATTTCTCCATCTAGAAATGTAGCATTACTACATTATACCTCAAGAATGATTGGATGCATTTTACCCAGAAGAGAAGTGAAAATATGAAATGATGGCAATATTCTAAATTGGATACGTTAATGGTGCATGGTTTTTCTCAGAGATTTTTTTTTTTACTTATGATTTAATATGTTTCAGTATATATACGTGCATAAGCTATGTATTTGTGTATTTTACATAAAATCCCTTTTGACATAAGGCCATTATGAGCTAATTCACAAAACCTTAATCACAATTCACGTGATTAGTTTTAAAAAATAAAAAACATAAAAACATTAAAATTATCCAATAGTAAACAAGAAATAAACAGGGAGCACAGACCTGCAGAGAAGTAAATAGGAACCTTTAAATTCATCCGCTCCCAGTAATCATCCAGTAGCATACAAAGTTCCTATTGGATAAGACATGCTGATGTCATGAACAGAAATGCATACCACATAACAACAGAACATAATACTTTCAAATTATACACTAATAACAAAAAGTCACAAATGAAAAGACTATATAAAAAACACAAAAAAATGAGATGAGTGGAAGGATACTTATTTCTTCTTAATAGATAGGAGTGTGATAATTCAAGTTTGTCCTTCGAGTGTTTCACTTTAGAACATCCATTTTTGGGATTACGGTGGGTGCGGCTGACTCTCTTGAAAAGATAATAATGAATAACTTTATAGTCATCAATACACACACACATATATATGAAGAATTTTACTTGATCAAAGCAAGGAGTAGATGAGGGACATTTGCCTAATTGTGATTTGGATAGTAGGCCTAGGATGGAGTGAGGTTTGGGTTTGGGAACTTTGCTCTAACTAACATCTCTCTGGTGGAGAATTTACTTCGTAATTCCCTTTGCGGTCTCATCATCTTTCACAAAAGGTGATCATGAGAAATCTTGGCTAGGAATATGTTGGTGTGATCAAAAACTTGGATTATTGGTCACTCATGCAAATCCCTATAAAATTCATCTATTAGGAATCAAGCTTTGCTTCTGCGAAGTTGTAGTATCCGAGAGCGCTGATTCCAAAGAGTTGGGGCATCAGAGCATTAATTCCACTAGGTTTAAGTTTCAAGCCTCTCAGTCTGTTCCTCATTATGTTACCATTTTACTATGTATTATAAGGGAATAGTAATGCGCCCAGATATTTTTCTCTATGCAGCTAGGATTACATGTGAGTGTGACTGTCAAAGATCATTATAAATTGTTGGATTCAGTTTGTAATAGTTGCTTTGTAGAGGCTTAACAAAGTACTCAAGCATGCAGCTTCCACACAAATGCAAACTTGCCCAGTATAGTTTATCCATGTGTTTAATTAATCAATTCACCTGTGAATATGCCGGTTATGTTTGAGCAGAAATAGCATTTGTGACATTGTAAGGTGGCAAAAATACTTATTCCACCATTATCAACAAAAAAGGGTAGCAAAATTACATATATCAAACACAGTTGGAAAGAAAAGGTAAATATTAGGTTCAGTAATTTAAAACCCTGCAAAAATGTAATTTATAGGGAAGTTGAGGAGAGCACCTGAGCTCTTCCAAGAGCAAATGTAGGAATGAGCACCTTTCCTCCATTGGAAACACATTTATGAACCTATAATTAAAATAAAATGACCACAGTAGAAAACTACTAGAGTTAAGTATTTCAGTATCGTACAATGACCACAGTAGAAAACTATTAGAGTTAAGTGTCCACACGAATTCAGAAAGAAGAGCACATAAGAGATATTATAAATATCACGGGTTAGAGTTCCCATACAGTATTAAGAAATTCTCTCTCCCGAGCGTATTTTGAATCTCGTATAGTTTCTGCATAGGTTGACCTGCAAGAAGCAAATTGTTGGTGCAAAGAACGCTGACTAAGACATCAGAATGCAAAAGTTTTTCCCACAAACAATAAATATACATTATATTCTTTTCTCCAGGTAAGTATTAATTTATCATAAACCCGCCAGAGGGGAGTAAACACAACTGATAGAGTGGATTAATCAAACTTGCTAGATTGAAGGCTCTTAATTTAGGCATTGTGAATAAATTTAAAAAGAGATGAGATAGATAAGGTGAAAAGACTGTACAGCCAACAAAGTAATAAATAGGCAACCCATTGTTCCTCCTTATCTCATGGTTGGTTGTGGCATATGAAAAAGATTGCAGGATTAGGTATGAAATGCTTAATATATGATATTATGGAGATCTTCGACACGAGGAAGAGCTTGTTAAATTGTATATCTGTATCTAAACATTTCCATGGTTCTTCAGTTTCCACCCTAGTACAAGTTATATAAATACATAAAAATCTCCGTAGAATTGCAAGAGGTATGCCTGTGAAAGAGGAATGAAATACATAAGAGAAGTAGACAAATGAGAAATCAAAATTGACTATCAAAGGAAAAACAAAAGTGAAAGATATGTATGTATCAACTTGCAGATGAAACTAAAGTTACCTATCAAAAAAATCGCAGAATAAACGAAAAAAGGACAAACCAAAGGAACACAGTATTCACGTGCAATTATTCTGCAACTAGAGCTAGGGAACGAAAACTTCAGGGTTGTGTTCTTTTCAAATTTCAAATCACGTGAAATGACAAATCTCATGATTTAAAATTCCAAGACTAAAAAACCCATAATTTATATATATCTCGTGAATACTATATAATGTGAGGACCTAAAAATTCACATATTTGCAATTAAGTTTCGTAACTTCAAGCTTCCAATCCTTAGAATGGAAAACGTTTCCAAATATATGGCTTAAAAGCATCCCTTTTCCTTCCAGAAAATTACTGGAGCAATTTAAAACAGAAATAAGCTGAGACATTCTCTACTTCTGATGAAGCTTCATAACTCTAGGTTTCAAGTAAAAATTATGTAAATGCTGAAAGTCATGTCCAACATCAAAGAAAAATGGTCCCATAAGCCACTCCGCAATCGTGTGGACATGGATTTGAGAAACCCAAGCTTTTCGGCAGTATTTTCAATTCCCATTAATCATACATATTGACAAAAATTCAAAACCCTGATGATTACATATATAAAACAATTAACTAAGATCCCCGAGATTTGAAATTTTATCTATCAAATTCCTGCCAAAAGAACAGCCCATAGAAGCAGAGATAACAAGGAGCACTAATATAACTTTGTGTTTTACATGTCAATTACATGTGTTCTCATACGAAAACTCATGAGTTAATAGGAAATAGATGATGATTTAAATGTAGTCATATATATGATATAACTATATATAGAGCACTCCTTACTCTGTTATAAGGAGGTCCAACTGCAGCCGGTCAATTTGGGCAGCTCCAAGATGTCTATCAGGTGTCATATTGTAATCCCCTGTGTAAACCATTGCAGTATCTCCCACTTTAGCATAAAACATTGCAGCTCCAAGTACCTAGAAAATTTCTTTCGTATATTATACAAACAGAGCATGGAAGTAAAGTAAAATTAGCTTCACAATGCCATACTTACTGCCCCCTCCCCTAGCCTCTGGAACCTTCACATTGACAACTAGAAAAAGGAATATTATGCATCGTGTTTATGAGCTTGCAGTTATACTTGTAAAAACTAGAACATAATTGGAGGAACAAGAAAACCACTTGAAATTAGTATTCCACTATTCCTAAGTTAGCCTACATGCTAAATAAAATCAGATTCTTAAAACGTCGATTCCGCATAGTTTCGAAATTATTCTTGATATGTTTGGATTACATTGCATATGCCAGATACGTCATGGACATGTTATACATATGCCAGGTTAAAATAACATTTAACAGTTTCCAGACATCAACAAAAGCCTATAGACTTAATTAATGAGGCTCTGAAAATTTGTGCTAGAGTTAGAGATTAGGTTCAAGATGTTTACATGCCCTGCATAGTAAGCACAGATCTGAAGGTCTTTATCAACCTGCACAGTCTGCTTCAGATCCACTGCAGTAACTGCCATGTAAATACCAAAATCAGAACAACCTATATCAACTCACAGAGAAGTTGTAGGATGAAAAAAAAAAAGGAGCAAGGTTTCACAGCACAACACCATTACACCACATTCATCGGTATTTACCAACTTGCATTACATAAATCTAACTTCAATATATATGATGTTGTTTGTTTAGATTTTAAATAATAATAACAATAATAAATTTTACATGTTCTGAAGCGAGTCCAGATGTAGTTTGCTGGCAAAAGAAAAAGACTGCTGCTTGCATTGTTTGGTTTGAAACTATATATGCCACTTGTCCTCAAGACCTGAAATGTGATCTATGCTTCCGCTTTAGTCTATGGTAAACAATCTACTACTTATCTTGTGACATATTTAATTAAATGTGCAATTCCAGTATTCAAGTTATGTTGTATGAACAAAATTAATAACATTTTAGTTAGCAAGAACTCAAGTTTAGGGCTGGAGACCATCATGCAGCCTATATAACTCTTCAACTTGTATAAAACAAGGGGGAAAAAGAAGAAGAAAAGAAGGCCAAATACCTTTATTCATACATTCGACAATATTCTCCGAACTAAACTGTTGCTCTTCTCCCCTTCTGTCAACCATCACTTTCCGATAATCCTCCAACATCAGAGGAGCGAGAGCTTTTGTTGGATACTGCAGAAGAGTTAAATTCAAAAACATGCAGCAAATGCCAACTTCAAAGTCCACATATAGAATCCTACTAAGCCATTCAACAAGTCATTAAGCATAAGAAAATATAAAATAAAACGGAAATCCTACTTACACTAAGATATGAGTTATAAAACACAGATCCTTGACTACAAAGTAAGCATTATATCAACCAATAGTGTTTCCGCGACATATTGGATGATACATACTGTAAGAACCAACTACAAGTATTAGAAATTTCTAAAGGGGGGAAAAAGAACAAGCAAGTGATGATATGATTTATGAAAGCCATTCAAAATTGAAAAATGATAATATACAATTGAATGTACCAAATTCGGTGTAAGAATCTAATGATTCTGAAATGCAAATTATCAAGTACAGACATAGCTTTGTAAAGGAAAATTCAATTAAACTGATATCAGCTAATTGAATTATAAACTCGTTTGGCAAAATTACCGTCATAAAAATTGGTCCCTTGTATCCACAAACTTCAGTGAAGTATGGGAGAGCTCCAATATGATCCAAGTGACTGCACCATTATATCAAGTTAGCTCGTGTGGAATCCATAAATAACAAAACAAGATACTTAAAATTCACATACTAGTGCACACTGCACACAGGCATACATAAAATCCTCTTTGCATCCCAATTTGAGATTCATCAATCCTCTATTAGAGCATTGAAGTCCTAAAAGTGGAGTCTTTATTCAATTCTTAAGCTACCAAAGATCATAATACTCCAATGTGGTTATTACATTGGATTGATAGTTTAAGCATCTTGCCTTACAAAAAGCATACTGACAATGGCATATACTTGATAGTAGATGAATCTAGATGTGTATTATTTTCTAACAGTTTTTGGATCCAAGAGTGACGCAAAGCAAATGAAGGGTAACTAGAGCTTTGGAAATCACCCATTACAGTGGACAATAAATCTAAAATCATAATTATTTCTTCTTTTAACACTGTTTGGATCCAAGAGTGTAAAAAAGTAAATTGATAGTAATACGAACTTGAAAGTCCCCATTACAGTTCATTTTGACATAATACTACCTGGTGAGCTTTGTGAAATAGTTAATCTTATTTGTCACTAATTCATTTTTACAAAAAGGGACATTTTGACTTTTTGAAGTCAATTTGAGAAATCCTAAAATGCAAAAATGAGATGAATTCATCAGATTTTAGTTAATACAATCATACTTATTGTAAACTATCCAAAAAACATCAGTACTAATTACAAAAGTTTCTAAACATAACGCAATAATATGG
Source organism: Aralia elata (assembly GCA_034770075.1). Classification (NCBI taxonomy): domain Eukaryota; kingdom Viridiplantae; phylum Streptophyta; class Magnoliopsida; order Apiales; family Araliaceae; genus Aralia; species Aralia elata. The sequence goes on along the minus strand of CM068387.1, from coordinate 84,375,508 downwards.
ATATATTAATGAGAGTTGTAATACAAGTGGGTGATGATGATGCAGGTGAGGGAGCTATCAAAATCGCCTGAATTTGAGATGAGAGAGAAATCGGGGTAGCGGCGGTGATCATGGTATCCCATATGCATGCCGCAATCGAACATTATCTTCTTCCCATTGATTGTCACCACTACGCAACTCTTCCCCACTTCCTGTCCTGCCCCTGAGCCGCAAATTCATCATCAAACAAATTGTCCAAAATATGTTGACATTTATATGAAATAGGAATAATAAACATATATATATACACACACACATACACACGCGCGATACTCTGCTAGATAGAGAAATATAGAAGATACCTAGAACTAGACACTCGATAGCCATGGCTTCTCTGGACTTCTTCAACTCTACAAATGAACTACACTGGATAGTGGATACTTTATTTCTCGGCGCGCTATTTCTTCGACTGAGATTTTTGTAGGGTTTTGCCCTCGGAATTGGGTTTATTATTATTGTTATGGCGGGCAAATTAAGGGATGTTTGATAACCGGATAGCTCCATAAATTATTTTAAAATTTAACCTTTTAATATTTGATTGTCTATTAATAATCACGAGTTTGACCGAAGCTCATTGCGAGCTCAAAAATAAACTCTAAAAAGTTTGTGAATTTTATTTTAATAAACTTGGATATTATTTACATGTATAAAATAAAAGTATTGGAAAGTAGATGTTTCTTTAAATTTCTATAACAATGACACAATTTAGAGAATATTATATTATATGTGATGAAAAAAAAAGTATTTGAATATTATTTAACGATGAAATAAATTAAGTTATATGATTTAAAAGATAACTTTTTACAATTAATTACTTTATATTAATTAAAAATTTAAGCTAATATTTTGAAATAGAATAATGTTATAGACATAAACTATTCTACAAACTGCAAAGCTAAAATACCACATCATATAAAATTCTGTTATATAGGAATATGCCACATCAACAATTTATAAAGGGTCCTCTTAACATGTGCCCTAAGGGCACATGTTAAAAACATAATTCAACAGAATATTCTCTTGAACTGTGTGTATATTCTCTTGATTTCTGCATTTGCACCAAATTCAAAGGAATATGCACACAGTTCAAGAGAATATTTTCTTGAACTATGTGCTTAGCATGTGCCCTTCTAAGAAATTACATTTATAAAATATTTATAGAATAATTTGTGTTCATAGCATTATTTTTTGAAATAATAAGCCATAATGGTCCTAATGAAAGTATATTTAATAACGATGTTATTAGTACATTTGGATTGTAATTATTACACCTACTTAGACATTAAATATTTTTTAATGTGTTTTGATAATTGAAACCTTTTAGACTTTATCTACATTTTATGTTAGAAAGATTGATACTCCCTCTGTCCCAAATTAATTGCTTTTCTAGGATTTTTTTTAAGTCAAATTGACTATTTTTAAAATTAATAATTAAGCATATATAAATATATTTCTAAAATTATTAAAATTGAAATTAGTAATAAATTGTATATACTTTCTTTTAGTTATAATATCTTCACCTATATGTTAGCAAAAATGATAAAAAGATTAGTTTTAAAAATAGTTAATTTGACTTTAAAAAGTCCTATAAATGTAATTAATTTGGGACGGAGGGAATAATTAGTTTATGAACATCAAGTTCAATTTATTCATAAATTAGTCAAGTTAGAACATTGGATCTAATTAACTATATCAAAATTTAGCATGATGGAGCTCGACCCTTGCCCTGTTCCTTTTCTCAAAAGCTTTGTATGTCATATTAAGTATACTTAGTTTGACTTTTTAAAATATATATAATTGGTATAAAAGTTTTCTTCTTCCAATCTTTTAGAATTTTGATGATAGTTTATCATTATATTTAGTGTAAAATTTCCTTTTTGGGATTCTAAATTCAAATTAGCATGGATGTCATATATAGTAATCATATTATTCAAATAGTGGGCCAACTGTCTTCGAATAATTAAAACAAATAAATTTCCACTTTAATTGTTTTCTTTAAATAGTCTGGACTACTAAATTATTTAATAAATAATTTAATTAATTTCTTTAAACAATTAATTGTCTTGAAAATCACACTAATCAGATTACTACAATAATATGTGATATTATACTCGTTTTGATAACTGTTTTTACCTTTTATTTAAAGATAAAAATAACAATTTTACAAGATAATATTTCACATTAAGATAGACCCGGAGGAGAATTTTATGAAATTAATATATATTATTTATAAAAATATTAATTTTTGTTTCGTTTTCCATATGTTCGCGCTTCAATTTAAATGACGTTTCGTCGCGTCAAATCAGTGTAATAGCACTGTAATTTAACAGGTTGTTATATTGATATGACATTTATTATATTTGGTTCACATATTACGAACGTTAATTTTTCAAGCTTTTCGTTATATTCTCAAATTGATGTATTAGCCTATTACGTCTGTAACGCAATAGGTCATAAAAGACAGAACAATAATTATTACAATTGATTTGACATTTTGACTTATAAGTTTCTTATTTATTACGTACAATCATATAATTTAGTACATAATATAATAACATTATATTTACTATACAAATACTAAAAATCAACCAAATAAATATATCATAATAATCTATTACCGTTACATAAAATTATTGCATTACATTAAATCTTATTCACGCAATCAAACTCCTCCTTACTAGTGAAAAACAAAGGTCGGGTAAATATATATTTTTGTTAGTAGGAATGGATAGTTGAAGAGCTTAAAACCAAAACAGTTAAATATTTTTTTGACAAAATAGTTCGAGAGTTACTACTCCCCGGTGAATTGGTGATCCTCAATTTAATACTCCAATTTTTTCACCTTATCGAAACAAGAGAATGGAAAGGTCAAAACAGTAAATCCACGTGTACCAACGGCCAAATATAAATACAACGGGACGGGGTACGACATGGATTTATTTTTATCCGTCTCCGGTGCCAAACCCGTTCCCGGTACAGCTTAGGAAGCATTTCTACATGCTTCAACGGAATCCTTACTCACAAAAATAGTGTTGGTTTTGAATAAAAGAAAACTTTTCCAAGCAAACCCTTATTTCCCAATATATATATATATATATGTATATATATACACACATGCATTTAACGCCTCCATCGTTTTAGAAATTTCAGTCGCTCAACCTCCGTACCTTGACTACTGGAAATGGGGAAGAAGGTTCCAGTTACTTCGTATCAAAACTCTACCAATAGTGATGCTACACCATGGCCGATCAGTCACTTGTCCAATCAAGATAGTGATGCTACACCATGGCCGATCAGTCACTTGTCCAATCAAGCATTGCATGGCAATCATCAATCCCACTGAATTAATTATTAATTAGCTATTAATTTCTTTGCATCAATTCATGTTGTTTATGGCATTTCTCCGTATTCATGGCGTTTGATCTGTTGTAGCATATACATGTATATGTATTTTTGTGTGTATACGAGTAATACTAGTATTCTAGGTAAACTTAATTTGTGTCTCTCCTTTGTACACCAGCTGAAAATTATGCATTCGCTTTGAAATATTTCAATTAATGGTGTTTATCTGTTGTAGCATATATATATATATATATACGAATGTATATACCACTAATTCTGTACACCCAATTTGTCACTCATTACTCTTCCCAATCAATTTCAAAACATCGTTGTTACGTACAATTCAGATTTCCATACCTAATACCTTTTAATTTACATTATATTTTTTTTGGAAGGTTATCAATTTACATGAATGTATGTGAGAGCAAATGTAATTTTTCATTAGTTGTTTTTAGGTGGTATCCTGAGCAACCATCCAAGTAGTATTACGAGGGAAATGGAGAAGAGGATAATAAGGGAAGAGATTTTGACATGCTTGTTGCGGCGGAGAGAACTTGAGGAGGAAGTCATGAGAGAGCTGATGTTAGATGCAGATATTGCAATGATGAGGAGTGAAGGGTCTTTGTTGGGATCAGAGGTACAGGGTGGTCGGCTATTGAATGGGGAAAATTGGCTTGAGGAAAGGCTCGTGGCTAATCACTCAAAAGGTGGGGTAACTGATGCTTTTCCATTTCAGCGTCAGCCTGGAGTAACAAATGAGACTGCAGTTAAACCACTGATCAATTTGCGCACGGGAATGGTTATGCCAATGGTATGCAATTAGTCATAGTTTGTTGTTAGCACAATGCTTTGTACTCTTCATTTTATTTCAGTCATTACATATTCTTTTATGCTATTACTTATTCTTTATGTTATGATTGAATTATATGCACGAGTTATTGTAAAATTTAGCAGGCATAATCACTGTTTGTTTCATTTCATGTATAAGGATTGGAGGTCAGTCCTCTTTTGAGGACTTTTTCTAGCTTCAGTTTTCTTGGACCTTATCCTTCCTCTTGTATTTTGCTTACTTATATAGTTCTATTATCGAAAAAGAATCTTCATGTAAATGACTTTGCTGATTAAATACGGTGTTGATCATACCTGACATAAGTAACGATGCGTGAAATGATAAGAGATCATAATATGGGTTGTTGCTGGTGTTCACATCCATTTTGTAAGGAGGTAACACCAACATACCTGATCTGTTACCATGTATCACTAGAGGATGCAATTATCTAGGTTCATGTATTAGTTATACGATGGTGTGACAACTATTGGATGCTTAGATACTTAGCTCGACAGTGTAGGCTTGGAAAGCCTAAGGCTGAGTCAGTCGGTCTTAAGAATTCTCTTTAGTCCTAGGGTAAGTGTCTTTGGTAGTTTAAGGAGTTTATTATGCTTCATTTAGTAAATTGTCAGTTAGTTTATTTGCAAGCAATCTTATTTTGTTGGGAAGTAATAGGTATTTTGATATTTAGTTGATTTATGGTTGATAGTATATTTGATATATATGAGTGTAATAATCTGTTAAGTTATTTGAGTTGAAAATTGAGAATTTTTTTACCACCTCTTCATGTTGTGCGCTCCTAGTAGATCCTTGTGATAATAAGATTTTTTCTATTCTTTCGTTTCTTCTTTTATACCTAAAGTTTTTCTTTCATTTCTTCTTCTACCTAAAGTTTTTCTTTCATTTATTCTTCTACCTAAAGTTTTTCTTTCATTTATTCTTCTTCTTCTTCTTTGGGGGCCCAGGCTTTCCACTGCTTTCTGGATTGCACCGCTGGAAGCATGAAATCTTGGAACTTTAAGTTGAACTGATTACTTAGAACTTTAGAAGTAATGATAACATTAGCAAAAGAAACCTTTATTTTCAGCTTACGAAGCAAGCTATCATGATCATAAAATCAAATAAGTGCAATGTTTTGTAGTACATTACTATAGATTACAAAAGACTGTAAACTTTAATAGCATTCTCAGCATTGCCTTCGCCTCCTTTGTCTTTTGGCATCTTGAGTTTCATCATTTGGCATTTGTTCTCTTGATCCACAAAAGTAGCTCTCCTATCATCAAAAATGGCTTTTGTTGTGACTTGCACTAAATCCAATGTTTCTTCATCAAGTTCAGCTGTAAAAATAAATATGGTTAACATATAAGAAGAATTAATAGTACAGGGGAGGATCTTTTGTCCTTTTAGTTGTCGTATGAATATTTTTCTCCTAGTCCATCTGTTTCGAGTCTAGTTCAGGCAAAATGATTCAAGAATGCAGTTAAATAAGCCTTCCTGGTTAAGTTCAGTGAAGATCAATCACTGTGTTGGTTGAATATGATGTCTTGAGAAGAACCAAATATCAAGTAAACCAGGGTGTAGAGGATATAATTTCACTTGGGGTCAGATGTGGATGTAGACGATAAATTTTCACTTTGAGGAAGTGCTGGGTGAAGACTCCTCACTCTTTGTGGAAGAAAGGAACAGGTGCTGTTTTGAAGGCGAGGAGAGGTTAGTTGTTCATATTCATTTTTTGTATTTTGTTCTTATTAGTTTTTCGGCTGACTGAGACTTCACAGCCCATAATGTGGCTAATCCTAATTCTCCCCTTGCATCTCTCTCAGGCTGATGTCTGAATGGAGGACCCAATTTGACTTTGTAACTATTTTGCTTACAAAAAAGTAATGTGTTTTGATTTTGGGGTGCGGATTTTTCTTCTTATGGTATACATACTTTTAATAGCTTTTAGGAGTTAGGGAAAGAAAAACAGAAGTGCTGGAATTAGATTCCATCTATTGCTGTTAACACTTATTTCTCGTACAAACCTATAATGTTACGTTGCTATTGACATAAAGATACACCTATTAGGTAGTAAACCTGCCATGAATGTTGTTTTGAACTCATCATCATCTTCATTAGAATTATTCTTGTTTCAATGCAGTTTAATCCTGCTAAAGCAAGTGCTTCTGGGTCAAAGCGTAAGATTGAAACCCCTGTAAAAGAAGGCGGTGATGAGACTGCTTCGTCTAGTAAGGCTAAAAAGTCGAAGCATTGGGGATGTGAACTATGCCAAGTGAAAGTCAACAGTGAACATGGTCTTGAAGAACACTTCCGTGGAAAGAAGCACTTGGCAAAGGAGAGGGCATCAAGGATAACTACTAAACCAATTAGCACCAACTTGGACAGCTCTCATGCATTGCCTGAGGTAACAGAGAACCCAATTCAACTTGCAGCTTCTACTGGAAAGACATTTTCAACCCTAGGAAGTTCTGTCATTAAAAAAGTGGAGGCACAGCATATAGAAGATCTTAGGAAGCTCGATGGTGGGTTTTCAGTGGAAGAAAATAGTAAGGTATCTGAGTTGGAGAAGTGTAATATGAAATTCAAGTTATGGTGTGAAATGTGTAAAGTTGGGGCCACCTGTGAAGCAAATATGACAGACCATCGGAAGGGAAAGAAGCATACGACTTTGTTACAGAAAACTGGTGGTAATGTTATAGTGGTAAACAACATGCCAGGTGATGCTCAATATGTTGATGCAACTAGGAAAGCTGCAGCCAATGATGGTGGCAACTAAAGAACATAAGGCCATTGCAGTTCTCACATTTTGAGTTGATAACAGCTTACCCCTCTTTAAACATAAAGAGGGTTAAAACAGGGTGCTTGTACTTGAATATTTTCAGGAGTACTTGCATTTTACCAAACATTAGGTTAGTAAAGAATTATTTTGTTTCCATTTCATCATTAAACCATGCTTCAATCTTGTAAGCAATAGTTTCATAGATGTGGAGTTTTCGTCTGCTTGGAAGCTATAATATGCGCTACTCCTCGTTTATACATCACTTTTATGGGTTTGAAGCACTAGCAAACTTTAATGGCTGCTTTAAATTTTTATTCAAAATGGTTTGACCAGAGTATTTCCTTGTGTTTATCTTGATATTTGGAGGTGCAATATTGAGAATTTCACTCATTTCTGTTTGTGAATGAAAAGTGTTGGATTGGGGAGAAATAGGGACCTGAAACCTAACGTATAAATAACAAAATCTTTTAAATGTTTTGCACTTTATTTCTCTTGTTACATTAATTGCTGGTTTCCTAGTTTGCTTCCTTTCTGGTACGTTGCTTTGCTTGCAGAAGTGGATGTCTGCATATATCACCTGGCTCATATACCACAAAAACAAAAAACAAACCTAAGGTAAGGTCCATAGACTTATTCTGAACTTCTAAATGCATGTAAGACGAGGGATAAACATTTGGAGGGAGTGAGAAGCACAAATCTTGATAAATTGAATGTGTTGAAAGGCTTCTTCCTCTTATTCCGTGTCCTAATCCAAAGGTAAACACCATCTTTTTTATTGCAAAATAATGCCTCTGAAATTAGAGGCAGATACAATTAAGAACAAGAAGCACGATAAGAACCAAACACAAAACTAGTTGAAGTTTAATACAATTCTGAATAATTATGTTATAAATACCATTAACAAATTGTACATAAGGAATCGCCCATGAAATAAGAAGAAACATATAAAAGGGTCGGAAAGGAGGAAAGAACAGCTATCACTTCATAAACTCAGGTTTACCAGGGATTGAGAGGACATAGATGACATATTGCCAACTGAAATTTCGCCACACTAAACAACACTCTGTACATAGGATTTTACTTTTCAATGATTAAACCATGAACTTCTAAAAATACAGACTACTGACACAATAACACTGTCTTGCAACCCATGAGCTCTACTAGGGGTCTACGAGGGCCAAGTCAAATGCCAGATTCTTCCAAACAACATATGCCCAGTAGAAACTCATAGCATTTGGTGAGCACCTTCCCTGAATTTTGAGCTTATTAGAAACTAACAAACATTAAATAAGCAGCCATAAAACAATGTACTGCATGAATATATGTTTAAGCACAATTCTATACATAAGCTTAGTTATAGTTACAAACATTTGTATCCTTTGGTATTATGTGCAATTGCAATCTCAAAAGTCAAAAGTACAACTAACAATAACATAAGTTGATGGAAGATAGTGTGCTTCTATAAGCAACTCCTCAGGCTTGAGTTCATTGTCAAAATAAAAGAACACCAGATTACTAACTTCAAAGTAGGTGGGTTGTAGTGATTAATGAGACAATGAGTATCAGAAGGCATCAGTCTTGCACTCAACTAAACCCAGTGTACAGTTTTGGCACATCCTCCTCGTTTTCAGAGTTCCGCATATGTGCACCAGTTATAACCTCAAGATGGTGAAACCAGCAAGGCGCATGCAAATTGCAGCTTCAAACAAGCATGAACAAGATACCCATAACAAGTACAATGCTTTAAGCCAACGTAGGATCGCAACATAAGCCTTCCTGAAAAGCTTAAGTTGCCACACACTACAAATCAACTCTTTCCACCAGCCACACTTTCTCTCTTGAGAAGTCCCTTCTTTATCATATCATCATACAAACATGAAATGGCATCTGTATTCTCTTGTTTAACATAACCTCTTATCAGAATATCATAAACTGCATGGTCGGGAGCGATTCCCATTTTCAGCATGTCATCAAAAACCTGTTTTGCTTCAATCAAGAGACTTTTATCAGCCAAACCGAAGATTAGTGAGCTATATGTCAACAAATCAGGAGTAATACCCTCTTGAATCATTCTATTCTTAACCCTAAATGCTTCCACCAAATTTCCTTGCTTGCACAGCCCGGCAATCCAAGAGGTGTATACATACTTGTCAGGAACAAACCCTGCCCCTATCATCTCCTCAATAACCTTCTCCACTTCACTCAGATTTCCTTGCTTGCACATCCCATCAATAAGCATGGTGTATGAAATTTGGTTCACTATTTCTTTGTTAAAATGCTCTTTTGCCTCGTGTAGATGCCCATGCTTGCAAAGGCCATCTACCAAGGTTGAAAGAGTAACAACATCAGGCTGAAAACCTCTAGCCAGTAATTCCCGGTACTCATTCAATGCCGCTTTCAAATTCCCGGCCTTGAAGTGTGCATTCATGAGTGTGGTGAAGATTATGTTATCAGGTGCTACTCCACTTTTTATCATATCTTCTTTGATTTCAATTGCAATATCTAACCTATCTCTTTGACAAAGGCCTGATATAACCGCCCCATAAGCAGTAGTATCAAGCCTAACCCCCTGATCATGCATTCTGCCTATGTATTTCATAGCAGTGTCTACGTTTCCTGTTTTAAACTGCCCATCTATCATTGAAGTGTAAACCACAGAATTGGGCTTAACCCCATCATCCAGCATCCTAAAAAACAAGCATTCAGCCCTTTCCAACATTCCTTGTTTACAGAAACAATCAATCAAGGCTGTATAAGTAACAACATTAGGCAAAACCGAAGATTTACGCATTAGCTCGTACAACTTGAAAGCACCATCCAAATTACCAACCTTGCAACATCCATCAATCAAAGAACTAAAAGCAACCAAATTTGGTAAAACCCCATTTCTTCTCATGTCTCTAAACACTCTAAATCCCATATCCAAATCCCTCATCCTACAGAACATATCAATAAAAGTGCTATATGTAACAACATTTGGCACACAACATTTCCACATCAATCCCATATATACAAATGCTTCTTTTCCCATTCCAACCTTAGAAAACCCATTAAACATAACATTAAATGTTACTAAATCAGGCCTAATCTTCCTACTCCCCCCAATAATCCCATTCATTATCGAACAGGCAGCATTAATATTGGGTAAACGACAATACCCATCAATTAAAGAATTATAACTAACAATATCAGGTGAACACCCAAAACCCGACATGGAATTCAGGAAATTTTGGGCAGAATTAATATTACCCAGTTTACCGAAAAATGTAATGATTGAATTGCAAGAAGAGAGGTGAGGAATATACCCTTTTGAGATGAAGTGTAACAATAATTTGAGAGAGAGGTCACCACAATCAAAGCGATTAAGGTTGTGAAGTGCTTTGTTGAAGGCGTGAGGGTGGGGAAATTGAGGAGTTTTTCGCAGGTGGGCGAAGAAATATAGACTTTCTTTGATCATGCATGTGGAGATTTTTAGTAATCAATTGATGCAATTTTTATTCAACAAACAAAGCTCAGCTATGGTTTTGGGGGTTTTAGGGCTTAAACCCTCTACAAACAGGAGTCGGCGGAGGATGGACCGGTGGAGGCAAACAGTTTAAAACCCCAGGTAGTCAATAAAACCCCAGCCTTTTTTAAGTTTTTAGAAAAAATAAATAAATAAAAATATTAAGAAGTATTTCTTCCGATCCAAAAATAAATAGGGAACATTTATTTTTTATACCAAATGCTATATCCTTTTTTATACCAAATGCTATATCCGTTTCAATATTAAAGATATATTTTGACTTTTTAAAATCAATTCATAAAATTCTAAATTCTAAATTAATATAATTTCGTTCAAGTTTTGAAAACAATAAAGATGATAATTAATAGTATTTTATAATTAACTTACAATTGTTATATTTATTTGTATTAAATTTAAGAAACTGATAAATTCACGGCACTTTTTGATATTTTCACAACAAAAGTGTTGCTGTAGATCTTATAGCGACGATAACCGTCGCTATAAGTTTTACAGCGACACTTTTGCTATGAAAATATCATTTTCTGATGTGGAAGTATCATTTTTCTGCTGTGGATTTATCAGTTTCCTAAAATTAAATAACATCATATCAATTTTGAATTTTAAAATTTAGCGAATTGATTCAAAAAATTCAAAATGTATCTCTAAATTTTAGAACAAATGGAGAATCGGCGTTTTCAAATTTATATTTAAACATTTTTTTATCAAACAGTCCAAAAGACTGAAATATATTAAAATTATAATCTATTACAAAAGATGAAAAGATTACAAAAAACAAACTCAAATAGTAATTCTTTTAAATAAAATAACAGATAATCATAAAAAATAATTAATCGTAGCAACAACACTAGTGAACACCAAATAAACTAATGGAATACAGTCATGCATTTTCGAAGGTCTTAACCTTTTTTGATTTACTTCAATATCTTCCATGGCTAAAGATTATAAGTATGTTTTATTTAGTATCAAGACAAAAGTTTTTATAAGATACTCCCTCTGTCTCAAATTAATTGTTCAATTTTAACCTTTTAAAATTAAATTGACTATTTTTAGAATTAATAATTAAGCATATATAAATATATTTCTAAAATTATAAAAATTGGGGTTAGTAATAAATTGTATATACTTTCTTTTGGTTATAATCTCTTTACCTATATTTTAGCAAAAATAGTAAAAAGATTAGTTTTAAAAATGGTCAATTTGACTTTAAAAAGTCAAAACCGAACAATTAATTTTGAACAGAGGGAGTATTAAATTTGTTGTTATGTGCATGTTTCAGTTGCACTTATGAGTCTTTTGTAAAAGTATTGATAATTGTACATAATTAGTAATTAAGTGAAGGGAAAACTATGGTACCATGATTGCATTAAGATGACTAATCCGTAGTAATAACGTAGACATGTTTATTATCACACTCAATTTCTTTTTACTTGTTATGAAAAAGCTTTGTATGATCCGTCTGTATTTTGGCTGTGGACCTTGTGGTTGTTTAACCTAACAGAATTAGAAAATTTATACCTGAAGCCATAAATTGGGAGCTTCTCCCATATTTGAAAATCACTCATTCTAATGTGCTCTTAGATGTAAATGTACTTACAATATTAGTATTTATACTAGGAAATTGATATTTTTACAATTTTTTGTTTGATATTTTTACAATATCTCTCTAACATGAATGAAAGACCTATTTATTATTTATGTGAAAGAGAACTTGTTCTATCATTTTTTTGCTTGTTTTACACTACACAAACCTTCTTTTTCACGATAAACAAATAAATTTAGACTTCCTATGAAGCCGTTAAACATTTAATAAATTAAAAAATGATATATATTGTAAATGTCTAAGTTGACTTTTTAATTGCGAGTTAATAGTAATTTTATTGAAAAGACGTGTAATAAGTGCGATCCTTTTATTCATACCAATTACATGTATTGATAAGTTTCGAAATTGTAACTCAGCGCAATACATAACAGAACTTTAATAAATATAAATTTACTATTAATATTAATGTTTTGATCATGTAACATACTATTTCCATTTAAAACGAGTTTCACTTTTCTTATACTTTTAACTATGAACTGAAAAGCCCAATTCTTCTAAATTGATAACGGTATACAAATCCAAAGTTTAACCCGAGAAAGTCAAGGAAAACATGAAAAACAAAATCCAGAGTTTCTCTTGGTAGCCTCGTTGCAGCCCAAACCCAGAACCCAAAATTTCTACGACATTTTTAGCTGAGAAGTTGGGCTAACTGGGGTGGGAAAATGCGGGATAGAAAAGGGGTGGCCCACTTTGTTTGAATTAATTATCAAAGAAGTAGAGAGATGGATTGGATTTTGGAATTTAGGAATTAGGTGTAGTGTCAATATAAGTGCCTTAGAACATGACTCTGGCGACAGGTGTCCATAGACTTGTGTATATTATATTAATAGGAGAGATGAAGAGCTTTTGATTTAGAAAGAAACAATTAAAAAAGCAAAAATATATAGTTGAGGTTGTTGGGGGAACATATACGTAATTATGTATGTCTATGTCAACATTCAAAATTCAAATCACTAAGCTTGAACACAAACCTCTAATCTTTTTCTTTAACCACATACTCCATCAATTTCACACTAGATCATTTATAATATTAACTATGCATGTTATTAAGCAAAAGAAAAAAAAAATACTAAATTCTTAGATTAGTAACAGTTAAGTGATAATGAAATTATAATATTAAATTTAAAAATATCGTGTTATCTTATATTAATATAAATAAAATAAATTTTACTTCAGTTTTAAAATTAAATATACAATTTAAAAATCGACACTTTTAAATATAATTTTATGTTTCAAATATACCCTTTGTATTACTTTTTTCGTTCCAAAATTAGAGATATAATTTGACTTTTGAGGTCAAATAACAACATATTAAATTTTAAATTGATGTAAATTGATTTAATTTTAGTTAACATGATTATTTTAATTGTATAATATATAACACAAAGTATTAATCACAAAATTTATTTTATTCAAAACTTTTGTAAGTCATACAAATTTTGAAATTTAATATGATGTTATTTGACTTTAAAAATTAAATTAAATTTCTAATTTTATAACAGAAACAGTATTATTTAAGAATTTAATAATGATTGCGTAATGTTAAAAGTAATAGTAAGAAATGACAAATTAAAGATACGATGTTGTTTTATAATTTTTAAATATATAAAAGGAAGGGGGTAACTCTTTTTGTGAAAAAAAAAAACTACATTTTTGAGACAATGGAGTAATATACACACCTCTCTGTGTCTCTCACCATCACAGACGTATGCATGTCTGGGGTTATGTGGATTCTTCAAGGGATAGCAACATTGCCTACAGGCCAAGCTTAATTGCACCCTTTTTGTTCTTTTCTCTTTCCACTTTTCTTCCCATACTTCTGGAGCTGTTTGGCTGCAGCTATAACCTATCCGCTCCACTGCCAATTACTCGATTACCGAATTCAAATTTAGACCGCTAAGGGGGTGATGAAACCATGGACAATAGAATTTTAATTCTTGTCCGGCGAAATAATACAAATGAATTCAATATAATGTCTAACATAATTGGTATGGTATTACACTTTTTTCTTTTCCTATTTAAAATGTAGATATGAAAGAGAATACGAGGTTGAAGTTGTCATTTAAAATTTTATTATGCATCTTTATCATATTCTCGTGCACGGATCAACCGTAGAAGCACTTGAGATTTTATTAAATTTAAAAAACAAGTTAACCAGTTTTCTAAAATTATTTAGAAACAAGTTTGATAGCATGTACAAGTCACATGTTAGTTTAAAAGTATTTATTTTAAATTTTTTATATATAATTATAGTATTTTTATAATATTTATTTAAATATAATGATTGTTATGTATTCATAAAATTTAAAAAACGAACAAAGTATCTTATCAATGCTAAAGTTTAGGCGCTTGCAAGAATAATTAAAAAAATTAATCTAATAATTACCGAGTCAACTCAATTATAAGTATTAAACACAATATTTATTACTACCGAATCAATTTAATTGGATAACGAGTCATTATCAAATTAACTCAATTGATTCATCAATTAATTAAAAACTGATATTAAATCGGTCTTTTAAATATAAGTATCGATTACCTAAGCAAATATCGCAAGAAACTAAGCCCTCAAGGATCATGAACATCTTCCGTGGCTCTTGGGAGGTCTAATGTGATTTGTGAGGCATACTACTCTTCTAACAAAATTTTTAATGTACCAAAAAAAAAGGTGTTAATTAAGGATTAAGTTGTCTCAAAACTTTGCCTATTTTTTTTGGTTCTCACATTTAGGTATTCAATAAGTATTAGATACCAACTAATTCAGAATCCAATTACGATCAAACCCATAAGAGAAAACTCTCTCTCACAACATTTTTTTCGTTCCTAATATTCGAACTCGATGGCCCAACAGCTCTTAAACGCGATGCGCGCATCAACTTTCCCTCCTACTGGAAGTGTGCGCTGTGCGCACACGGTGCATACCAACCTAAGCACTCCCAATTAACGAAAAGGAGGAGTCCTAGTACTAATAGTAATACACTCCTCTCCTCTCCTCTCCTCTCCTCTCCCTCAAACAGAAGTGCCTGCTTAACAGCAAAGCTTCCCTGCTAACAATATTTTATTACTCACAAATCACACTCCCCTCTTTTTTTCTCTCTCTGTAAACCCACATTTCTAGAGAGAAAACCCAAAATCTTAGCGACACGACGACGATTCAGATTTAAAAAGCATTCTAGAGAGAGAAACAAACGCCGCATTTTGAATCTTCCAAGTGAATTCATCTCTGTCTATCTGTGTTTCTATTTAAGGGTATATTGATTTGGAGCCCTAGAGATTGCGTTACGAGGAGGTTTTAAGTATTTTGATGTGAGACAAAGAGTTCAGATCCGAGATGGCGGATGTTTCCGGCGACGAAGGTGGACTGTCGGTGGCGCCAGAGCTGTATGCCGGTGATAATGGCGGCAATGCACGGCTGCTAGTGAGTGAGGCGACGCCGACGCCATTCACGGTGTCGGCATCTTTCAGAGAAGGGAGGAGCAGTTCGAGAAGGCGAGCTCCGAGGCCACCGAGTTTGGACGCGGATGACTTCTTAACTTTGATGCACGGGTCGGATCCGGTGAAAGTGGAGCTCAATCGGTTGGAGAATGAAGTCAGAGGTGAGGGATGCGTGCTGATCCGTTGAGATTTTTTGGTGCTTTGTTTTGATTTTGATTTGATTAATTGTTACCTACGACGTCGTTTTTTTTTGTAGATAAGGATCGAGAATTGGGCGAAGCGCAAGCGGAGATCAAGGCGCTTAAGTTGTCGGAACGCCTTCGTGAAAAAGCCGTTGAAGAGGTTTTCATGCTAATGTTTATCGCAGCTTTTTGAAACTGTAAAGATTGGATTTTTATTGGTGTTCTCCCACGAACTAAGAACATAAATTACATTGCTTTAAAATGAACTTCTTCTCCTTCGTCTTTGTTTTTTTTTTTTTAAAAAGAGAAAATCTTAATACTAAATTTCGCTCTATCAAATTATTGAATTCAACTATGTTGCTGTGTTGTTTCCTGTTTCACCCTTATTTTGTTGCAGTTAATTATAGTGTCAGGAGTACTTTGACAATTGGAATTCATGCCCTGTTTAAATAAAAGGAGGAATTCAGCAGCTTAGGTTCTGTTCAGTTTCGAACTTTGATCTTAGTTAGCTGCTATGCCACCACAAGCTGTGAATTTTTTGATATCAATATAGCTATTAATATTTGACATGTAGAAGTCCTCTATATATTTATATTAAAATACTTGTCTGTTTTCCTTCAGGGACTAGAACTCCAATTATAATGTGTATGTAGTTGTCTCTATTTTAGTGCTATCTTAAACAACTCATTCCAAGTAATCAACGGTTGTCTATACTGTGAATTTTAATATGAAATCTGTTACTTTCTCTAGATATTCTCTGTTGATTCCTAGCTTTTATCTTTCTTCTACTTGATTGTTAGGTTACTGTTTTGATTTGCTAGGGCTAACATCTAGCTAGCGGTTCATCTGTCTTTCAATGTTAAGGACAAGGAGTAATTTTTCTTTTTTGTTTCTTTATTTTATCCCAAACGTTGTAACTCAATTCTGGGACCTATATTTGAAGATAGCAATGTTGATTTTTTTCTTTGAAATTTGTTAATGAAGCAGTAATAGGACTTGCAAAAAATAAAATAAATAACTGAAGCAATAATGGGATCTGAATCATTCTTGTTAAGAATTGGCTACTGATGATTGATGGTATGATCTGGACCAGTGTAGTACGGTTTTTCAATTCATTTGCTCCTTTTTGCCTGAGGTTTTGATTGATACCAATCTTTCTATTGGAAATCTTGTATGTATAGGTAAACGTTTTAGAAACTGTTGGTTCAGGGTTCATGAACTTGATTATTCTATGGCCATATGCTACTTGTGTCCTTGAATCCTAATGGACGTTGTAATTTTGATGACAAGCATGTTATGGACCATATTACTCTAATATTTGTTTTCCCATATTTCTATCATTTGTTATTAATATTTAAAAACGAAAATGATTAGAGTGCTGACTTTTTTGGGGTCTTAATTAGATGCCGAATGTTACCCCCTAAGTTGATTTACTTATGTAGTGCCCAAGCTGTGTTTAGCCTGTCGGCACATACATCAGTAGTCATATTTAAATGATGCAATGCTCAGAAGAAGATTTTGGAATCTCATTAGTACATTTGAAGAATATATATACCTTGAATTAGCAAAAACTGAAAAATCTAGGTTTATTGGTGATAAATTTCTGATTTGGTATTTTCATGGGCGTTATATACCTAAGCAAGTTTTTGTCTTTATGTTTTGCCTTTGCCTAATCAATAAAAAAAGAAGAAGTTGTGCCATTGCTTTCCTTTTCTCAAATGTTATTTTGAGTTGTATGATATTCGAAATAAAGCTTACATGATTTTTCTTAATTTCCTTTGTAACATAGCTAACTGAAGAATTGGAGAAGGTGGATGAGAAGCTCAAGTTAACGGAATCTCTTCTTGAAAGCAAAGTATTGACTGAAGCTCACCTACCATAAAATTAATTTTTCGTTCTCCAGCCACAAAATCTAAATATAGTGAGGTACCTCTTTCTTGGCAGAATCTTGAAATCAAGAAAATCAATGATGAGAAGAAGGCCTCCATGGCTGCGCAGTTTGCAGCAGAAGCCACTCTTCGAAGGGTTCATGCTGCTCAAAAAGATGATGACATGCCCCCAATTGAAGCCATCCTTGCACCCTTGGAAGCAGAGCTCAAGATTGCTCGTCAGGAGGTATATCTTCGTCCTCTCTAAACATCTAATGGTTATCAGGTTACAGAAAGCAGAGTATAGTGTAGTCTTATGCAGATGGTATAGTAGGCATCACAAATTGATTTTATTACCATTGTGCTTTCCAGATTGCAAAGCTCCAGGATGACAACAAAGCTTTGGATCGCCTCACTAAATCAAAAGAGGCTGCTTTACTTGAGGCTGAGAGGACTGTGCAAGTTGCATTGGTGAAGGCTTCTATGGTGGATGACCTTCAAAATAAGAATCAAGAACTAATGAAGCAGATAGAAATTTGCCAGGTATTGTGGCTGTCCATTCTCTTTCTCTTCTGAAGACTGCCAAAGTTTTTTCTATTATGGTTGTGTGATATGAAATTTTTGAATCAAGGGTTTTTGTTTACTTGTTGTGTGTACTAGGAAGAAAATAAAATTTTGGATAAAATGCACCGCCAGAAAGTTGCTGAAGTTGAAAAGCTCACCCAGACTGTCCGTGAGCTTGAAGAAGCTGTTCTTGCAGGTGGTGCTGCTGCAAATGCTGTGAGGGATTATCAACGAAAAGTTCAAGAGATGAATGTAATATATAAATATAATAGCTATCAACTTTTCCTAAACACATTCGTCTCCAGTGCACTGTCTGTGTAACTGATACTCAACACTAAAATCTGGTTCTTAATTTCACAGGAGGAAAGAAAAACTCTTGACAGAGAGTTGGCTCGTGCAAAAGTAACTGCAAACAGGGTGGCAGTAGTTGTAGCTAATGAATGGAAAGATGCTAATGACAAAGTGATGCCTGTAAAACAATGGCTTGAAGAAAGAAGATTCCTGCAGGCATGATAGCTTTGCTCACTTCTAATTTAAAACTTTTGAATACCAAGTTGCTTTTTCTGTCTGCTATAAACGTTTGCTCTTCTCACAGGGAGAGATGCAGCAACTACGGGACAAGCTCACTATAACTGAGCGAGCTGCAAGATCTGAAGCACAGTTAAAAGTAATAATTTGGTTTGAATTTATTATTATTCAGAACTCTTTATTTGTAGACCTTTTTGGAATTTAAATTTATTTCATGACTATCAGGAAAAATATCAACTGCGTCTAAAAGTACTGGAAGAGACTCTGAGATCACCGAACACTAGCAGCCGCAACATATCAGATGGAAGAAGTGCGAGCAATGGTGCGTCACGTCGTCAATCACTTGGCGGAGCTGATAACATCTCCAAATTGACGTCAAATGGATTTTTACCTAGGAGATCGCCGTCATTTCAGCTGAGATCATCTAGCACTAGTACAATGTTGAAGCATGCAAAAGGGACATCAAAGTCATTTGATGGTGGTACACGCTCATTGGACAGGGGTAAAATCCTTTTAAATGGTAGTCCAAGTTTTAATCTCAGCGAATCTTGTCAGGAAATCAAGGACAGTGAGACACTTGATGGTACCTGGAAAGCAAATCCAGATGAAAAAACCAATGAATTCACAGTAGCAGAGAAAGAGGATACTGTGCCAGGATTGTTGTATGACTTGCTACAAAAAGAGGTTGTTACTTTGAGGAAAGCTGGTCATGAGAAGGATCAAAGCCTTAAAGACAAAGATGATGCTATTGAGGTTGCATTTTTTCCCTTTAATACTAGGATTGTTTTCACATAATATTATGTCAAATTTATGGTTCTTATTCTTGTTTTTCAGATGTTAGCAAAGAAAGTTGATACCTTAACAAAGGCAATGGAGGTTGAAGCCAAGAAGATGAGAAGAGAGGTAGCTGCCATGGAGAAGGAGGTAGCTTCCATGCGTGTAGACAAAGAACATGAAAATAGGGCCAAGCGTTTTGGGAATTCCAAGGGTCCTGTGAACAGTTCTCAGCTGCTTCCAGGAAGGTATTCCTCCTTTTGCTTGCTTTTCTTGTACTTGTAAAAGGGAATACATACACAGGAATACACACACATATACACATATAAACACACACACATATATATGTATATATGCATACATACACACAGCTTGTTGCGTATAGCTTTTTAAGGTACAAAAATGGTACCAGTTATACGAGCGTGATAACAATATGACTCGTATCATTTCCTTTTTATTCGTTTGAGGGCTGCTGTTCGTTGCTTATCAATCTTTAGATCATGTCTCTTTGCCAAGCGATTTGAATCATGTTTTCATGGGTTTTATTGGTCAAATACCTTTTATGTGACAACTATTCTTGTACATATCATAACCTCAATGCTGTTCTCTGATTTCACGTTTGTTGCTTCTTTTTTTTCTTTTTCTTTCTTCATGACTGGTGGACCCTTTGCAACCTGTTCTCTATTTTTTTCTAAATTTCTTCTTCTTTTTTTCCTTACAAAAGAAATTTGTTGAATTTATACTCATTCTTGAAAATAGTTTGAAGTTGGTTTTTGAAATTTGAGTTGTAAAAATTCAATTTCGTCCCATCGCGGTTTCTTTTATCTCCCTCCTCGAGCTTGAACTTTTTTAGTGTGTGCTGACTGCTGAGGCAACCTCAATCTTGATTCAGTGATTAACTTGTTATACTGGCGTGATAGTGTAACTAGAGATCAAGACAATGTTTTTTGTTTTGCTCGTCATACCAATTTATCCTCCCATTACTTGATGCTCTTTTCTTTCTTCGTGTTCGTTATAGTCCCGACTCAAGAGTTTGTAAGCCGAGCTACTTAATGTAGACTGGCTGAAGAACAAGCAGCTAACTCATTTGTTCTAACAATGGTTATTTGGAACGTATTGAAAAGATAACAAGTTGGTATATATTTGCAGGACTGTAGCACGAGGCGGGTTAACACGAAGCACCCAATAACGAGAAACCCAATTGCAGCAGTAAGGAGTAATTCTGCATAGGCCTCGTCTTGGGTCATTTTCTACATGTTTTCCTATTTCAACCCTTATGTGGTTGATTATAGAGTTGTAACTAGCATGCCATTGTCATCCTGAGTTTCCCAAGTATGGAAGAAATGAAAACTAATTCGAAATGGAGATGAAGGCAGTGGCTTAAATTGGTATGCTTCTGACCTAGTCCGTTATCCCCTCTGCTAAAAATCGGCAAGACAGAAATGGAGGATATTGATGTTCAGCTAACCCTTTGTCGGAATTTATTTGAGTGGCAATGAATTGTGGTTGTATAGGTAAATTATGGTGTTCCCTTTACCCCCATGTTTTCCTTATTTACGTTTGTGCTTGCAGTCTATATTTGTAATCTGCAGCTAGTGTTTTTGATGTTAATTCAGGTTTGTCAATATTCTTGTGATCAGATAAAAATCAGTATTTACATGGATGTGTAAAAATTCATCTAGTAGTTTTTTCACACATCGGTGCTCTTATGGGTCAATGAGAACTAGTGTTTGGTCAAACTATTATTTTCTGCCTTGCCTGTCAGAGAGATTTGCTTTTCTTATGAGGCAGCACGTGCTTGTGAGTTTGCTTTGAAGTAAGATATGCTGGGAATACTAAAAGAGGGTTCTTCCCTTATGATAAGATGTTTGCGGGTTGTGTTCTGTTTAATGTTTATTATGCCATAAGCCTGTGGTCTGTGGATCCCTTCCCTTTGGGGAAACCAGCGCTCACACACTGTTTGTGATTTTATTTTATTTTATTTTTAAAAGGAGAAAATTAAGGAGAAGTAGAGAAATTTACAAAAGATATAAAAGTTTCTTGTTTTTGAATTTTTTAAGGAGAGAAAGGAGAAGTATAGAGAATTTTTAAAAATTTCGTTTCAAATTTTAGAAGATTTGAAAGTAAATTTGTTAAAGACTTAGATGATATACTAAAATATAAACAATATGCTTATAATTGTTTTCAAATTTTAGCTTATTGCGAGTAAAATAGTAGTTTAAGTTTTAAAAAAACATAATCTAAAAACTAACAAACACAAGATAAGAAAATAATTTTTCTCTCTCCCTCTCTTTTCTCTTATAATCTTTAATTTTTTTCTTTTCTTTAGTCTCTTGAAACTCACAAACAAAGTGTTAGATTAATTGTATTACAATGCATTTTAGTTATGTATTGTCTTCGTTCCACAATATAAATTATTACTGATTTTTAGAGTTAATTTGAGATATTTTAAAGTTCAAAGTTAATATGAATATTATAAATTATTTAAAAAGTATTACTGCATAATTGTACACAAATAACCATGTATTAAACCTTATTTAAAATATTCTCAAAATCCCATCTAAATAATGAATACATCATACAAGAGCCATCATGGAAGCTTTGTATACGTATCATATGTGATTTAGTAGTAAGTGAGTCGTTTATTTTATTCAAAATTTAGATTCAATTATCACTCAGAAGCCACAACGGATGATTAAAAAAAAATAAAAGCTCTTTAGACGGGAGCTTCACATCTCCTCCAGTTGTAGCTATTCCAGTTGTAGCTATATGAAGAAATTCATACTCTAATGAAAGGTTCAAGTTCACCTTTCATTGCGAAAGTAAGCACACCTGTAATAAGACAATAATATGTAAACTACAAATCCGTTTGGTCTCAGAAGTAATGTCGCTGAATAAGAAATGAAGGAGAAAAAAAATACAAATAAACGAAATGGGATGCAGTCTATTGATCAAAAGGGGCCATCGGCCATAAATGCAGGGCTGGTACAGTCGTCGTTCAAAGCGGGCTCATATGGCCATCATGTACAATCGAAGAATTATAATCTCCTTCAAAGAAGAGAACTACAAAGAATATAACAATAATGTTAGTGGACGTAATATTTGTTAATAGAAAAAGAGCTCCACTATAAAGATATTTTGATCCCAATCAACGCTTTAAGCTATTAATGTCGTAATCTAGAGGGTAAAAAATTAAAAATATTTGCAACATTTTCTTCCCCTTTTAGAAATTAAGTTTATTATAGAAAAAAAATTATGTTTTAATGTTTAACTTGGGACTAATTACTCTTCTGCACATTCATTACAATAAATACATTAGCTTGCCATTATCTAGGGTGCATTAATTAGCTGTAAATATATGAAAAATTTACTTGGCATACGTATATACATGAGAGATATCAGAGAAAGATATAATTTTAAAGATGAAGTTGCCTTTATTTGTTCAATCCTTCTTAAAAAATAAAAACCTTGATGTTCCAAGCAGTAATTCACGTGTAGCGCAACGCGCATGAACTTTCCTCTTCTCTATTTTTTGGATTAACTATAAAAGTATCACTCAAAGTTGCATAAAATTCTACTTTTAAGCCCAAAGTATTAATTTCTTAATAGTGTTCTTTCAAGTTTAAAATTTTTACAATAATGGTTCAAATGTGTATTCAATTATATAAATCTTGAGTATTGACTTTATAATTTCACCGATATGATATATGAAACATAAATAACATAGTTACCAATGATTTCAGACATGTATGTGAAGAATTTTGATTTATAATTTCACTAAAATGCTAAAAGAGAATAGTTATGTGAAAAATTGAAACTTCAAAGAGTATAATTGAGAAAGTTGATACTTTGAGGCAAAGAATAGAATTTTATAAAACTGTAAAGGATACTTTTGCAGTTAACCCTTTTTCTTTTTGATTTTTTTTTTAATGAGAACACTTTCCCTTTCAGTAGAGTGTGCGCAATACGCACCAAGGTGGCCTTCCTTTCAGTATGCGCAGTGCGCATACGGTGCATAACAAACTAAACACTCCTAATAAATCCTAATTAACGAAAAGGAGAAGTCCTAATAATATACTACTTGTACTAGTAATACAGTCCTCCCCCTCACACCGTAGTGTCTGCTAAACAGCAAAGCTTCCCTGCTAACACAATAGTATTATTTTATTACTCATAAATCACACTCCCCTCTTTCTCTCTCCTCTGTAAACCCACATTTCCAGAGAGAGAAACCCAAAATCTTAGCGACACGACGACGATTCAGATTTAAAAAGCATTCTAGAGAGAGAAACAAACACCGCATTTTGAATCTTACAACTGTCTATCTGTATTTCTATTCATAAGGGTATATTGATTCGGAGCCCTAGAGATTGTGTTAGGAGGAGGTTTTAAGTATTTTGATGTGAGATAAAGAGTTCAGATCCGAGATGGCGGACGTTTCCGGCGACGAGGGTGGACTGTCGGCGGTTCCAGAGCTGTATGCCGGTGATAATGGCGGCAATGCACGGCTGCTGGCGAGTGAGGCGACGCCGACGCCGGTGTTGGCATCTTTCAGAGAAGGAAGGAGCAATTCGAGGAGGCGAGCTCCGTTGAGGCCACCGAGTTTGGACGCGGATGACTTCTTTAATTTGATGCACGGGTCGGATCCGGTGAAAGTGGAGCTCAATCGGTTGGAAAATGAAGTCAGAGGTGAAGAATGCGTGCTGATCCGTTAGAGATTTTTGGTGCTTTGTTTTGATTTTGATTTGATTATTGTTACCTGCGGCGTCGTTTTTTTGTAGATAAGGATCGAGAATTGGGCGAAGCACAAGCCGAGATCAAGGCGCTTAAGTTGTCGGAACGCCTTCGTGAAAAAGCCGTTGAAGAGGTTTTCAAGCTAATGTATTATTATTACATGTTTGTCGCAGCGTTTTGAAACTGTAAAGATTGGATTTTTATTGCTGTTCTCCCACGAACTAAGAACAAAAAATTAAATTGTTTTAAAATGAACTTCTTCTTCTTTCTCTTTTTTTCTTAAAGAAAATCTTAATACCAAATTTGGCTCTATCAAATTATGGAATTCAACTATGTTGCAGTGTTGTTTCAGTACTTTGACAATTGGTATTCATGCCCTATTCAAATAAAAGGTGGAATTCAGCAGCTTAGGTTCTGTTCAGTTTCGAACTTTGATCCTAGTTAGCTGCTATGCCACCACAAGCTGTGAATTTTTCGACATCAATTTAGCTATTAATATTTGGCAACACATTTTATTTGAATAGGGCATGAATACCAATTGTCAATTTAGCTATTAATATTTGTCAACGCATTTGCTCCTATTTTCCTGAGGTTTTTGACTGATACAAGTTGTGCTATTGGAAGTCTTATATATATAGTTAAATGCTTCAGAAACTGTTGGTTACTGGGTTCCTTAACTTGATTATTGTATGGCTGTATGCTACTTGTGTCCTAGAATCCTAATGGACATAATTTTGATGACAAGCATGTTATATGTATAGTTAAATATTTGCTATTAATATTTAAACTGAAATGATTAGTGTGCTGACTTTTTCTGGGCCATAAGTGGATGTCAAATGTTATCCTGTAAGTTGATTTACATAGCGTATCTGCCGCGGTCTCTACTCAGCCCAAGCTGTGTCCAGCCTGTCGGCATTTATAGCATTACTCGAATTTAAAGGATGCAATGTTGAGATGAAGATTTTGAAATTTCATTAGCACATTTTAAGAAGATATATACCTTGAATTAGCAAAATTGAAAATCTAGCTTTAGTTGCAGTAAATTTCTGATTTTGGGATTTATATGAGGGTTATATAGCAAATTTTTGTCTGTATATTTTGACTTTGCCTAATAAAAAAATAAAGAAGACGAATAAGTGCTATTGTCTTTTCCCCTCCTCAAATGTTATTTAGAGTCATATGATATTCGAATTAAATCTTGCATGATTTTTCTTACTTCCCTTTGTAACATAGCTAACTGAAGAATTGGAGAAGGTGGATGAGAAGCTCAAGTTAACGGAATCTCTTCTTGAAAGCAAAGTATTGACTGAAGCTCACCTATCATATAATTAATTTTTCATTCTCCAATCACAAAATCTAAATGTAGTGAGATACCTCTTTATTGGCAGAATCTAGAAATTAAGAAAATCAATGACGAGAAGAAGGCCTCCATGGCTGCGCAGTTTGCAGCAGAAGCCACTCTTCGAAGGGTTCATGCTGCTCAAAAAGATGATGATATGCCCCCAATCGAAGCCATCCTTGCACCCCTGGAAGCAGAGCTCAAGCTTGCTCGTCAGGAGGTATAATCTCTAAACATCTAATGGTTATTAGGTTACTGAAAACAGAATATAGTGTAGTTTTATGCAGATGGTAGAGTAGGTATCACAAATTGATTTTATTACCATTGCACTTTCCAGATTGCAAAGCTCCAGGATGACAACAAAGCATTGGATCGCCTCACCAAATCAAAAGAGGCTGCTTTACTTGAAGCTGAGAGGACTGTGCAAGTTGCATTGGCAAAGGCTTCTATGGTGGATGATCTTCAAAATAAAAACCAAGAATTAATGAAGCAGATAGAAATTTGCCAGGTTTTGTAGTTGTGATGCTCTTTCTCTTCTGAAGACTGCCAAAGTTTTTTCTATTATGGTTGTGTGATATGAAATTTTTGAATCAAGGGTTTTTGTTTGCTTGTTGTGTGTACTAGGAAGAAAATAAAATTTTGGATAAAATGCACCGCCAGAAAGTTGCTGAAGTTGAAAAGCTCACCCAGACTGTCCGTGAGCTTGAAGAAGCTGTTCTTGCAGGTGGTGCTGCTGCAAATGCTGTGAGGGATTATCAACGAAAAGTTCAAGAGATGAATGTAATATATAAATATAAATAGCTATCAACTTTTCCTAAACACATTCGTCTCCAATGCACTGTCTGTGTAACTGATACTCAACACTAAAATTTGGTTCTTAATTTCACAGGAGGAAAGAAAAACTATTGACAGAGAGTTGGCTCGTGCGAAAGTAACTGCAAACAGGGTGGCAGTAGTTGTAGCTAATGAATGGAAAGATGCTAATGACAAAGTGATGCCTGTAAAACAATGGCTTGAAGAAAGAAGATTCCTGCAGGCATGATAGCTTTGTTCACTTCTAATTTACAACTTTTGAATACCAAGTTGCTTTTTCTGTCTGCTATAAAAGTTTGCTTTTCTCACAGGGGGAGATGCAGCAACTACGGGACAAGCTCACTATAACTGAGCGAGCTGCAAGATCTGAAGCACAGTTAAAAGTAATAATTTGGTTTGAATTTATTATTATTCAGAACTTTTTATTTGTAGACCTTTTCAGAATCTAACTTTATTTCATGACTTTCAGGAAAAATATCAACTGCGTCTAAAAGTACTGGAAGAGACTCTGAGATTACCAAACACTAGCAGCCGCAGCGTATCAGATTGTAGAAGTGCAAGCAATGGTGCGTCACGTCGTCAATCACTTGGGGGAGCTGATAACATCTCCAAGTTGACCTCAAATGGTTTTTTACCTAGGAGATCACCGTCATTTCAGCTGAGATCATCTGGCACTAGTACAATGTTGAAACATGCAAAAGGGACATCAAAGTCATTTGATGGTGGTACACGCTCATTGGACAGGGGTAAAATCCTTTTAAATGGTAGTCCAAGTTTTAATCTCAGCGAATCTTGTGACGAAACCAAGGACAGTGAGACACTTGATAGTACCTGGAAAGCAAATCCAGATGAAAAAACCATTGATTTTACTGTAGCAGAGAAAGAGGATACCGTGCCAGGATTGTTGTATGACTTGCTTCAAAAAGAGGTTGTTGCTTTGAGGAAAGCTGGTCATGAGAAGGATCAAAGCCTTAAAGACAAAGATGATGCTATTGAGGTTGCATTTTTTTCCCTTTAATACTATGATTGTTTTCACATAATATTATGTCAAAGTTATGGTTCTTATTCTTGTTTTTCAGATGTTAGCAAAGAAAGTTGATACCTTAACGAAGGCAATGGAGGTTGAAGCCAAGAAGATGAGAAGAGAGGTAGCTGCCATGGAGAAGGAGGTAGCTTCCATGCGTGTAGACAAAGAACATGAAAATAGGGCCAAACGTTTCGGGAATTCCAAGGGTCCTGTGAACACTTCTCAGCTGCTTCCAGGAAGGTATGCCTCCTTATTTTACTTGCTTTTGTTGTACTTGTAAAAAAGGAATATATATATATATATATATATATATATATATATATATATATATATATAGATATATATATAAACACATAGTTTGTTGCGTATAAATTTTTAAGATACAAAAATGTTACCAATTATAGAAGCATGATAACGATATGACTAGGATCTTTTCCTTTTTGTTCGTTTGAGGGCTGCTGTTCGTTGCTTATCATTCTGTAGATCATGCCTCTTTGCTATGCGATTTGAAACTCAATTTGAATCATGTTTTCAAGGGTTTTATCGATAACATACCTTTTATGTGACCTGTAGATCATTCTTTTTCTTTCTTAATTGCTGGTGGACCGTTAGTAACCTGTTCTGGTCAGGCTACTGAAATGTTGAATGGCTGAAGCAACAAGTAGCTTAGCATCTGTTCTAACAATGGTTATTAGGAAACTATTGGAAAGATAACAAGTCATTATAATTTGCAGGACTGTAGCGCGAGGCGGGTTAACACGCAGCACCCAATAACGAGTACCCCAATTGAAGCAGTAAGGAGTAATTCTGCATACGGCTTGGGTCTTCATCTTTTCCTGTGTGGTTGATTATAGAGTTGTAACTAGCATACCATTGTTCTCCTGTGTTTCCCAAGTACGGAAGAAATGAAAAATAATTCGAAATAGAGATGAAGGCATGGATTAAATTGGTCTGCTTCTGACTTAGTCCGTTATCCCCTCTGCTAAAAATCAGCACGAAAGAAATGGATTATATTGATGTTCGGCTAACCCTTTGTTGGAATTGATTCGAGTGGCAATGATTGTGTGGTTGTATAGGTAAATTATTGGTGTTCCCTTACTTTGCCCCAATGTTTTCTTTATTTACGGTTGTGCTTGCAGTCTATATTTGTAATCTGCAGCTAGTGTTTTTGCATTAATTCAGCTTTGTCAATATTCTTGTGATCAGATAAAAATCAGTATTTACATGGATGTGTTTTTATTCAGCTAGTAGTTTTTTCACATATGGGTGCTCGTACGGGTCAATGAGAACTAGTGTTTGGTCAAAATATTATTTTCTGCCTTGTCTGTCAGAGAGATTTGCTTTTCTTATGAGGCAGCACGGCAGCACACTGTCATGTTTTGCGAAAGATTCTAGAGGTTATGTCATGCAGCCATGCGGGTGTCACACATCTTATTGGGAAGCACACTTAGACAAAAATGTGGGCAAATTTTTAAGTTATGAAATATTTTAGAATAGTATGAAAT
This sequence comes from Aralia elata, assembly GCA_034770075.1. NCBI lineage: Eukaryota > Viridiplantae > Streptophyta > Magnoliopsida > Apiales > Araliaceae > Aralia > Aralia elata. The sequence goes on along the minus strand of CM068387.1, from coordinate 84,346,624 downwards.
ATTATAGAATATTCTAGAATAGCGTGGAGTATTGTAAGAATGTATTAGAATATTTAAGATAATTGTAAGTAATTGTAATGAGGTGAAAGTTTTAGTATATGACTAAGATAGCTTTAGAATGCTAGGGATACTTATAAATTCTAGAAGCTTATGTAGGCTATAAGTAGGGAAGGGATCCTCATTTGGGATCCATCCAACCAACCTTCCAAGCATTCTCTAGCTCTCTTGTAAAGTTCTCTTGTGAATATGAAGTCTCTTTATTCACAAGTGTTTTCTTGTTCTTCTTAGTGTGCCTCTTTAGTTCTTCTTGGAGTTTATTTGGCGAATTAAGGCTTTCTTAGCAATATTTGGGCGGAGTTGGTTGTCTAAGGCTGCACGTTTAGCTTAGAAATTTCTAAGGCAGTGACAACGTGCTTGTGAGTTAGTTTTGAAGTAAGATATGCTGGGAATACTAAAAATAAGTATTTCTGAGAATGAAACTACTTTTGGACTTTCCCCATTGGTTCTTGTTTTGATATTCTGTGATAAGATATTCCTTATGCTCTGTTTATTATGCCTTAGTCTGTCAGATCCTTTTCTTTGGGGGAACCCACATTTTATTTAGTAGTCTCTCATCTTCTTGGAAATTCAAAGGACGAACTTGTATCAAAAATCAATTTTGTGGAAGAAATGAATAAGCCAGAGTAAAAGTATTAGTACTATATAATTGCTAACAAATATTCTTAAAGTCCCATCTAAGTACTAGATACATATACAGAGTCGTCATGGAGGTTTTTCATATAGGTCAAAGGGGAATGAATCCACATGCATGTAGATCTCCTCCACTTGTAGCTTTACGAAGAAATTCATCCTCTAATGAAGGTTTAGGTTCATCTTTAGTAGTGGAACTTCATACAAATACAATCTGCTTATAATCACTATAATTTCTAGGAACTGAAGCAAAAGAAGGTTTAGGTTCATCTTTAGTAGTGGAACTTCATACAAATACAATCTGCTTATAATCACTATAATTTCTAGGAACTGAAGCAAAATTCCTGCAAGGCAAACCATGAACAAGCGATGAATTAGAATCTCCATCAAATAAGAAAACTACAAGGAATATAACAACAATGTTAATGATCGTAATATTTGCTCACTAGCGTTATAATCATCAGGAAAAAAAAAAGAAAGAAAATTTGTGTTTTCCACTTCTAGAAAATAAGTGTTTTTTTTTTTATATAGAAAAGAGTTATATTCTAATGTTCAGCTTAGGGTTAAATACTCTTCTATACATTTATTACACTACAAAACTTCAACTTGGCATCTAGGGTACATTAGCTTTAGATATATAGAAAATTTAGTCGGCATACAGCATACTTATGTGCATGAGAGATATCAGTCAGAGAAAGATAAAAGAGTTTTAAATTAAGACGAAGTTACCTTTAAATAATGAATTTCCTGCTTAGCCAATTTGTATTCACTGCAATTGCCACCATTACCTTGTTGTAGACAGTTTCAATGAACTAAAAGCAGGCACACATCCAAATTTTATTGAAATGCAAAACTCCGCAGAACCCCAAGAATGCCGCCAAGAAACCAGGCACTAAACTATAATAAAACCACAAGTCGTCGTCATCATCAGTATCATCTTCACTCTCATGACTAGCAGGCGAGTCATCATCACCACGACAACTATTCAATATTGATCCTCCACGAAGTCCATTGTTTCCCATATAGATGGATGGATCAGTTAGGGTCTGAAGCTGCCATCCATTGGGAACTCTCCCTGATAAATTGTTGAAGGACAGGTTCAAGTGGCTTAGATAGTATAAACCAGACAAGCTTTGGGAAATCGGACCAGAAAACTTATTTCTAGACAGATCAAGAGATTCCAATTTTTTTTTAAACTTGCGGATGGCTTCAGGGATCCTTCCTACTAGATGATTTGCTGCTAGTTTCAAATTCAGTAAGGCATAAAGATCCATTATCTCTTCCGGAATCTCTCCAACTATGTTGTTGTTTGATAGGTCTATGGAAACAAGAAATGGGAGTGTCTTGGTGAATTCAAGCTCTCTTCCTCTGATAGAATAAAAAATATTTTCAAAAGTTCTGTGATACGATTTTGCTTCTAGAAATTCCTCTAGACTGTGATTTCGGGCCATGGCAGTAAAATTGTCAAAAACAGGGAGGATGCATCCTGTTATATTATTTTGGGCCAAGTTGAGCAATTGAAGATTGGAGAGACGACAGAGCGGTAGAGGGATTTCGCCATAGAATTTATTGGACTCGAGAGTTAGAAACTGCAGTTTAGATAGCTTTTCTCCAATCCACAAAGGGATGAAATCATTTTTGGCCAAAGGTGACGAGATTTGTCAAATTTTGAAAAGATCAAGGGAGTTTTCCGAGAAATCTGTTGTTATGGAAATGTAAAAATTGAAGGTTTTCCAGAGAACCCAAAAGTTGGAATGTGGCCATATAGAGTGTTGTTTGTCACATCTAGCGCTCGCAAGCTTTGCGAGTTCCCTAAACTCCGTGGGAGCTTTCCTGACAACTGATTGTTTGATACATCAATTTTCGCCAAATTCTTTATATTGACCATTAATTATTTGAGAGAATTAGAGTAGTCATGTGTACTTTTTCATGAAATCCAGCACTATCATCATCATTATTAATATGTGGAATTTGTCCAGAAAACAAGTTTTTGGAGAGATCTAAAAAGTTCAGATATGGAGGAAACGTTCTGAATGGCAGCTTACCAGTGATCTGATTGTTAGACAGATCCAAGTCAGAGAGACTGTAAAAAAGGGACGCAATGTCAAACCAATCCGAGATGCCATGCCGGAAATTGGGGTCCCACTTTCACGGAACCCATGTCCAGCTCAAAAGGAGGAAACCAATCAGAGCTGACATTCAACATTAACAAAAAGAGTTTGAAGACATGCTTAGCTGAAATTAGGCCAGTGAGTTGGCAAAGTGATTATGTTCTGATACAATCCCAATTAGTTGATTATGAGAGACATCAAATGTTTCTAGATTAATCGAAAGACTATTAAGTGCCACCGGTAGATGATCACTGAACTCATTAAAACTCATCTGAAGGTACGTATTCAAGTTTGAGGTTTGCTAAATTTTTAAATACTCCCTCCGTCCCAAATTAATTGCTTTTCTAGGACTTTTTAAAGTCAAATTGACTATTTTTAAAATTAATAATTAAACATATATAAATATATTTCTAAAATTATAAAAATTGAAATTAGTAATAAATTGTATATACTTTCTTTTGGTTATAATATCTTTACCTATATGTTAGCAAAAATAGTAAAAAAATTAGTTTTAAAAATAGTCAATTTGACTTTAAAAAGTCCTAGAAATGCATTAATTTGGGACGGAGGGAATAATTTATATTGGCCATTTCTCCGGCTAATCAAGATATTGCCACTTCTGATGCTATAAAGCTTGCAAGAGAAGTTGATCCTACAGGTATCAGAAACATGTCCAATTCTAACAGAGAAGGAAGCATATATATATAGGGAAGCTTTCTAAAGCGAACCTTAACAAACGAACCAAAGACGAACCGTCGTCTTTGGTGTCTGTGGCGACAATTCGACCCGTCGCCGTAGCCATGCAATCTTTGGCGACGGGTCGAATCGTCGCCATATAGACCAAAGACGACGGTTCGTCTTTAGTTCGATTTTTAAGAGAAATTTTCATATATATATATATATATATATATTAATTGTTGGTAACCAATCAGTAGCTTTGGACAAGTTTACATTCCTATGAAGTTCATATTAGAGAGATCAAGCAAGATATGTCAAATATTTAAAGGAGCCTATAAATTCAGGGATTTGAATTTGTGAAAAATTGTTGTAGCTCAAGTCTAAGCAAGTCGAATGCTTCAAACCGAGTAAGGAAGGATTTATTTCACCTTTTAATACATAATATATAGTAGCTTCAGCATCTCTACGAAGATCAAGTTTTGAGGACATAAAACTCATCTCTACGAAGATCAAGTTATGACCACGAATGTGGGTGGGTTATAGCCTTATAGGCGGAGGAAGCTTTGCGAATAAATACATTGTGATATTTTATAAGATTGATAATAAAAAATAATTTTTTGTGAAAAAAAAAGAGAGGTTGATATTTAAAACTATTTGCGTAAAACTGAAAGGTATCAAGAACCTAAGTGGAGATCATAGAATTTTATAAGAAAAATTAGAAAAGTATTAACTACGAATAAACTTGAGATTTAAAGTTTAAATGATTTTAATTTTAACTATCAAGTTAACGCTTTATTTCTTGATAGGTATAGAACCATATTAGAATTATTAAGTGTTATTGTCAAAAATCAATATCTGGTAAAAATGTTTAGAGGGTCTTTTTTTGCTGTTGTTGTTGAATGTGCTTCGTAACTAAATTATTTATTACAAAGAGCAAATCTTAATAATTTTTTTTATAAATTAATTAAAATAATAGAATTTTTTTTTAAATTTTTTGGACAGATTTTCATAATAAAGTTTTTCTCTGTTCTAAAATTACAGAGAACCCCTTCGTCGCTTTCTCAACCGTTTTTCGGTTTCCCCTCGCTTTCTCTCAATCTCTGTACCCACAGTGAGTTCCATAGAAAAAAAAAAAATTCTTTTCCCCAGATTCAAAGCACATTTTCCTTTACAAAAGTTAATTTCCTTAGAAAATTCAGATCAGATCTTCTTCTTTTTGACCACTGCATTGTAATATATTGTATAGCAAATAATGGCGACAATGGAAAGCTTGATTGGACTGGTTAACAGGATCCAACGAGCTTGCACTGTATTAGGCGATCATGGCGGCGAAGGAATGTCCCTCTGGGAAGCTCTTCCTACTGTTGCTGTCGTTGGTGGCCAGGTCCATCTCTTTTTCCCTACATCCCAGAATTTAATTTTCACTTCTTTTCAATATCTTGATTTTCTTGTTTTTCAGAGTTCCGGGAAATCGTCAGTGTTGGAAAGCGTTGTTGGGAGGGATTTTCTTCCTCGTGGATCTGGTAAATTCTTGATTACCCATTTCTTTAAATTATTTAGAAATTAATGGGTCATAAATAGAAATGCAAGTTTCTTATTGTTTTTATTTTTGGATTTGATGTAGATGAGATTTTTTGTTTCAAAAAACAAAATTTTACAAATATTTATAGTTTGTATGACTCCTGATGTAGCTATTATCCTATTAAATATTAATCCTCCTACAAGTAATGTATGAATCCCTGATCAGTCCTGCAAAGAGTGTCACAGCTGAGGTTTATTTTTGTCCTAAATTATAGTCAACATTGCAAAAGTCAAGCTATGTTATATTAAGGCAAAAAAAAAAAAACAAGTATATTTTCTTTTATGAGACTCACCCTTTGGTATATAAGCCTATTTGGAGTATGTTAGAGTAATATTAAAATTGTTCAATAAACCATTATCTTGGTTTTCAAAGATCAACGTCCTTAACGAGTTTAAATCATCAATTGTGACAATCTTTGGAGGACGGAGGTGGTACATTATTTCAAAGTGAATTTGGCTACTAGTTATTTGTATGGCAATTTACTCATGAATCATGATGGTCAATGTGTTCTCCTTATCTAGAAATATTATGTTCTCATTTTATTTTCTTTAAATGTAAGGCATTGTTACAAGGAGGCCATTGGTTTTGCAACTACATAAGGTGGATGGGCAGACTGAATATGCTGAGTTTCTGCATGCTCCAAAGAAAAGATACACAGATTTTGGTCAGTTTATATAAACAAAGCAAATTTATTCTTTCAATGTGGTTTAATATGTATGCTCAAAACTTATTTTCCCCTAATGCAGCTGCCGTGCGCAAGGAGATTTCAGATGAAACAGATCGTATAACTGGGAAGACTAAGCAAATCTCGAACCACCCAATTCACCTCAGCATTTACTCTCCAAATGGTATGCAGTAGCTATGCTACATGCTGGTCCTGAGTTTGAGTCTTCCTTTTAGACAAATAGCCTTTTAATCCCAAATCTGACTCCCAAATGAAGCATAAAAGATAATTTCTGTTGACATGAAAGTTCTTGGGCTCCTGAGTTTATTTTCTCTGTGCGTATGCTTATATATGAGAATTCTCATCACTCTAATACATTACTAATTAGGTTCCCACAACAGAAAGTTCTTGGGCTCCTAAGTTTATTTTGTCCGTGTGTATGCTTATATATGAGAATTCTCATCACTCTAATATATTAATAATTAGGTTCCCTGGGTTTTGAGTTTTTTGACATCCAATATGAATGGTTTGTTGTGTGTGAGGATTTTGTGGACTTCCTATTTGGACAATTATGTATGAGTCTCAAATGCACGGTTTTGTTTTTCAGTTGTGAACTTAACCCTCATAGATCTTCCTGGGCTGACAAAGGTTGCTGTAGGTGAGCATCATACTACTACTTTTCCTTGCATACAATTTACAGCAATTCTTTTTAATCTTCTTTACATATGTTAAATTGATGTACTAGATGACTGCTAGTGACAATGTAACGACAGTTTACGGATTTTGCAGAGGGACAGTCAGAGACTATTGTTGAAGACATTGAACAAATGGTCCGTTCATATGTTGAGAAGGTGAGGACTTTATATTTTACCAGCAATAACTAGCAGCTGGGCCTTGCAAAACCAATAAGGGTTTAAATATCCGTAATTGGGTCTCAGTGTTCCTTATGTTCAACATTTGCCTTGTCTTTATCTTGAAGTATCTATGAACACATCAGGATTCTCCTTTCCTCCAATTTGGATTGTATTGCCAACAAGTTATTGTGTTCTGTAGAAAGAAATTTGGAACCTTCAGAAATATGTAAATTTTAGGAAAGTTGAAACGAACAGATGGACTATATTTTAGGTTTTATGAGGCAATAGGCTAATAATACTATGCTCCTTAACATTTACTAGAGTTTGTTCCGATATTTCTAAGAAGTTGCAGTTTCGCTTGATTGAGTTGAAATTAGATTTTTGTAGTCATAAGGGTGTTGGGAATACACAATTGAGTTGAGTCCCCGACATTTAGGAGTAATGAAAGATTGAAGTACACATGAATGGGCCCAATACCTAACCGTGTAAGTTTTTGGGTCAAGTTGGGTTGCAAACATGTGTATTATGGCCTAATATGTGTGGCCGGTACTCCCCCATCTGGTTTGTGGGCATTAAAATGATGTGTTTGTATCAATTTTCTGCATGTGGCTTTGCTGCATATTGAGATCATGCAATGAACTGATCTGTTTTCTTGCAGCCCAATTGCATCATATTGGCCATTTCTCCGGCTAATCAAGATATTGCCACTTCTGATGCTATAAAGCTTGCAAGAGAAGTTGATCCTACAGGTATCATAACTTTGGTTCAGTACTTTCCTCATTGCATTAAAATGCTTGAGAACCTTGTTTTTTCTATTTCATTGGCCATTCCTTTGAATCCCTATTCATAATACAAATCATTTACTTACTAGTTGTAATTTATCTTATTAGGTGAAAGAACATTTGGAGTGGTAACAAAACTTGATTTGATGGACAAGGGAACAAATGCCCTGGATGTATGGACTCGATACTTCATTAATTGCGCAAATATTTTAACTACCTGATTTTTTTTAGAGCAATATCTAAATCTTCACTCTCAAAAGTTATATATATTTTCTTGCACATTTATACTGCGATGTTTCTTTTTTAATTTACAAGAAAAAGGCAAAACTTTTTCATCAACATTTAGGTTCTTGAAGGAAGGTCATACAGGCTTCAACATCCATGGGTTGGCATTGTGAACCGTTCACAAGCTGATATCAACAAGAACGTTGACATGATAGCTGCACGCCGCAAGGAGCAGGAGTATTTTGAATCTAGCCCCGAGTATGGACACTTGGCTCATAAAATGGGTGCAGAGTATCTTGCAAAACTTCTATCCAAGGTTTCTCCACTTCCCTTGAGATATGTTCTTGTAGTGATTTTACTAAAATAATGGATTTATGATATTTATTCAAACACCCTTAAATTTGATATGTATGTTTTTTATTGGTATCAATCAGCATTTGGAGATTGTTATCAGGCAGCGAATACCAAGCATTATTGCTCTAATAAATAAGACAATTGACGAGCTTAATGCGGAGTTGGATCGCATTGGCAGGCCGATTGGCGAGGATGGAGGGGTATATAACTGGACCTTTATGTATTCAGGATGCTTAGTTATCAGAGAGATTGATTTTAATCTTGTTCTAACTTGAATTTCTAACTGTATTTACAGGCACAGCTATACCTGATTTTGGAATTGTGTCGAGCATTTGACCGTGTATTTAAGGAGCACCTAGATGGAGGGTAATGCATAATTGTATAATATGTTACTCACAAAATTTCATTAGAAACACTTTATGTTCTTGATAAGTCATTTTATGTAAATGATGTATTTCGAGAAAATATCACTCAAAGTCCCTCACGGGTTCAAATTAATTATGTTTCATGTTCTTGGTGAAATGCAACTGTGGTTTTCTAGTGTCTAGTGTGACACAGACCATGGTAAGAAGAGAAAGGGGCAGACTTGTACATGTATCATAGCAGGCCCATAGCTGTATTTGATTTGTTCGTCCCCGTTGGGAAAAGGATCATTTAAGAAATGTGCTTAAGGATTCATTGAATCTAAAGTTGGAAAAACTGATTGACAATGGCAAAAACACAATAATGATAGATTTAGCAACTTTTGTCCATGGGTTAACTTGTGTTGTAGCATTGTTATGGTTCTTATTACCTTTTCCGAATAATATGGCTACCAATTTAGTAGCATCATAAGATAAGGTAATAAATCTTTATTTTTAATTATATCTAGAACATGCTACAGCTTAATAAACTGTTTATTCCAGGCGACCAGGCGGACATAAAATTTATGGTGTCTTTGATCATCAACTTCCTGCTGCTTTAAAGAAGCTCCCATTGGATCGTCATCTCTCTCTAAGTAATGTCAGGAAAGTTGTTTCTGAGGCAGATGGTTACCAGCCCCATTTGATTGCTCCTGAACAAGGATACAGAAGATTAATTGATGGATCTCTCGGCTATTTCAAGGGCCCTGCTGAAGCCTGTGTTGATGCCGTAAAGTTTCTAATTATTCTATACCCTACTTGATATTTGAATTATGTGTCTTTCATTTCTCCTTCTTTTAGCGAGGAATATGTTCCCAAGTGCATAAAGTTTTTGCAGGCTCTATAAAGAATGAGCAAGTGGATCATCAGCTGCATAACTTATAAAGTAACACACATTCTATTGCAGCATTCATAGTATTAAATACCTAAGCATCCCGTAGGTTCAATCTACATGCTTCTAATATGTCGCATTACTACCATTATGATTATGTTCATATGTGTGTGCATTTTCCAGCTCACAATCAATGACATGGAGTTTCCTATTATTTTTTCTTTTTAATTAAATTTTAAAGGTAATCTAAACAGACATTTAAGTTTTCACTTCCTAGCCAAATTGCACCAACAGAAAATGGGGCTGGTTGGATGGAGCTTACTTCCTTATGTGATCTGTTTCAATATATGAAAGTTGCATTGGAGTACATTTTAAGATTCTATTCTTCCTCCCAAGATATGTGCCCATTCTGGTGGCTTATGGAAGATTATAGTCTCATCTCAGAGTTCCAGTTATGGTCATCGATCAGCATACAATGTTCTCTTTTTTCAGGTGCACTTGGTTCTTAAAGAGCTAGTGAGGAAGTCGATGGCTGAAACGCAGGTAAATAATCTTTAGATGATGGCAACTCTTCATAGAAGAATCAAGCATAGTGAAATCTTTTGAGCTCTTCCATTTGGTTGCTCAAGTATGTTGTTCCTTTTTATGTACACTCCAATTATGGATGTGCTCTTATAAAGCCTCACACTTGCAACTCAAGAATCATAAATAAAAGCTACCACATCATCTGTTAACTCCATTTCATCGCTATTCCAGGAATTGAAGCGATTCCCATCACTTCAATCTGATATAGCAGCTGCTGCAAATGAAGCATTAGAAAGATTTCGTGATGAAAGCCGGAGGACAGTTTTACGGCTCGTGGATCAAGAGTCTAGTTACCTGACAGTTGAATTTTTCCGGAAGATTCAAGCTGAACCTGACAAAAATCCAGATAAAAATGCAAATCCGTCAGGTCCAAATGTGGACCGCTACTCAGAAATACATCTGAGGAAGATTGGTAAATAGTTTACCGTATACATATTTTGCAAGAAATACAGTATAATAATCAAGTATAATCTGATATACATTGTCAAGTCCATTTTGTGATAGCCTAAGCTTTTGGAGTAATAACATGATTCCCATTCATTGGTACAGTTTCTAGAAATATGGTCTCATGTATAATAATTCAACTGTCATTAAATCTATAAGCTAATGTTAATATTATTGATCGATTTCAGAATAAGAGAGATGCACAATTCTGAACTTATTGGTTGATTCTTGATATCAGGATCAAATGTATCTGCTTACATTGGAATGGTGTGTGATGCATTGAGGAACTCTATCCCAAAGGCCGTTGTTCATTGTCAGGTTCGAGAGGCCAAGAAATCACTGCTCCATGTCTTTTACGCTCAAATTGGGAGAAGGGAGGTAATGTATCTTAATTCTGACTCCGCAGATGCATCTAAGCGACATTTGATAGGGATCAATCCAAGTCAAATAAATAGATTTTGATTAGTCTTTCCTATTCTTAATTCTTTTTCTTTCTTCCTGGTATCTTCTTCACTTTTAAAATGAATATTAGACACGCATACATATTATCGCTCCGGTTGAAGTTGTGTGCCGAAACGCAGCATCATAATTGTAATTTTCCACCTTCCCACCGAGAGCAAAACATACACATTAAAATAGGCCATCTCAACTCCTGTTATGTAATTGTATTTATTGTTTTTAATAGAAAATGATATATCTTGAGATTTTATTTGTTAACTTTTTTTTGTTACAAGTACGTGTATAATTATAGTTGATAATATTTTAAATATAATATGTCAACCTTATAATCCTACTCAATCACATGTTTATATGTATTGATATACGTCCCAATTCTATCCTAATAGGACAGGAAACTTTCGTTGAGACTCTTTTTTAATTTATTTTTTTAAATGTATTTGGTGATACGCAGAAAGAGCAGCTTGGGAAAATGTTGGATGAGGACCCTGCACTGATGGAAAAAAGAGAGACTATAGCGAATAGGCTTAAGCTGTACCAGTCCGCAAGAGACGAGATTGACTCTGTTGCATGGAAGTGATTTTATCAAAATTCTCCAAATATGTACCTTTTTTTTTCTTCATTTCATGTTCTTTTTCTACTCAAAATAATAAAATCCACCAACTCCAGGAGCATGGAGTTGGGCTCCTCCTATTCATCATATATATATATATATATATATATATATATATATGTGTGTGTGTGTGTGTGTGTGTGTGTGTGTGTGTGTGTGTGTGGTGTGTGTGTATATATATATGCATCATTTTGTTGTTTTCTTAGCACTGCTTTCGACGTTTACTTGAGAATATGACATGTAATTACATTTTGGGCCTTGCATTCAGTTATTTAACTTTGAATTTAAAAAAAAAGAATTTAAAAATATCATAAATTCACTTTAAAAAGTTAAAATAATTTTTATATTTTGAATGTGGAGGGAGTAACACTTTCGAAAATGCCTTTAGGTATATAAAAAAATAAAAAATAAAATCCTAAGTTTGAACTTTCAAGGCTACTTATTAAATTAACTAACGCCTTAAACATACAAATAAAATAATTACTTTTTACAATAATGAAAGTATATTATTGGCTCCCGAAGAAGGATCCATGCCATCATGTTATTATACTTGTTGAAAATAAGAAAATGAGTAAATATACAGGTACATCTATATTACACTCACCGTCCCGATACGCAAAAAAAAGTGTTGTTTTGATCATATAAGCAAAAGCATGCAAGATTATTTAAATAACATGACACTATATAAAAAGAAATTGTCAGATAGTGGGAAGCCTCGGTTTCTGTGTTTTGGAGTGCTTGGTGCACTAACATTCTACTTTGGCCGGGAAACAAGAGAGTGGTATTACATTGACAATTGAAACATTAATAGCAGAAGTGTACATCCAATTTGAAAGAGAGAGAGAGAGAGTGGGTTTCTTCTAGAATTTTCGCTAATTAATCAAAGGAACTGTGATATACTTTGTTCAAATATTTTCCCATATGTACCAAGAACTGTGAATTTATTCAAGTGGTAAGAAATATTTAGATAGAGAAATATTTAGCATTCATAAATTTTAGTTGTTTCAACTCAATACAAAATGCATCTATAATATTGTATTTATCTCAATACACAAATTGTACCATATTCATCTCAATACACAAATTCAGTTTACAATATCAATTGTAGGAATCCATATGGGAGATGAATTTCTGAATCTTGGTACGGTGTGTGAAATTTTGGGTCTATAGGTGAAGGCACTTCTGCTGTTAATGTTTCAATTGTCAATGTAATACCAGTCTTTTGTTTCCCGGCCAAAATAGAATGTTAGTGCACTAAGCACTCCAAAACACGGAAATCAAGGACTTCCCACTATCTGACAATTTCTTTTTATATAGTGTCATGTTATTTAAATAATCTTGCATGCTTTTACTTGTATGATCAAAACGACACTTTTTTTTGCGTATCGGGACGGTGGGTGTAATATAGATGTACCTATAGATTTACTCTAAGAAAATATTCACTAACTCATCAAAAAAATAAATATTGATTCGAACTGATCCGTATTACTTGAGGAATTATTTTAGTGAAGTGATATTCTTTTTCAACGTTGATTCATAAACGACAAAAAAAATATTAGTAGTATATAATACTACCAGCTTTAAGCTGGTTTTGGAAGGTAAGCTGTTCTTAGATTTTGTACGCAATTGGCCTGCCTCTCTTTCCCCACATGACATGTCTCGGATAAGCGGTACAGCATCCAGCTGGAAAGACAGATGTAGCGTAATTCTTATACTCATTTCATTTCCTTATTTTTTTAACTATTTTTTTTTTTTTTGGATTTTCTTATTATTATTTCTTCGGTTACAATTTGACATTTAAGGTAAAATTACTGGCATATTAAAATGATTCATAAAAGTTTAGATAAAATAAATTTTATTAAAAGTTATGAATGAGTATTGTGAAAGTTTTTTGTCGAAGTATAATTGCAATATATGTACATACACGAAATAAATAAAAATTAAGGATAATTTCACCCTAATTTACTCTAATTTATCACATAAACTCCTACGTAATCTGACTTTATAGCATATTTATAGACATGTATACTTGTTTATGAATTTTAAAAACGAATTAGTTATTAATACACAAAAAATTGTGCACACATAATACAAAAAAGAGAGAAAATAGAGAGTCAAACTTACAATTAAATAGTTAATACATTTTCATTTATAAATAATATATGAATCTTATTCTTAATGCACAATTTTTTATATATAATTAATGCACATAATATTATTCTTTCCTATAATATATTTAAACATTAAATTCAATTTGTTTCTCTCTTTTTTTCTTTCTCGTCTTTCAATGAACTTTCAAAAAGGATAATACGATTAGATAAAATAGGAGTGTGAATTACATTAATTGCTCTCTCTTAAAAGATAACTGAAAATAAAGAAGTAATATGCACGAGACTACAAAATTAATTTATAATTTTTTTATTAGGTTTTAATTTCCAATATTATTAATTTTACTCATAGAACAGCAAATAATACTTCGGAATTAACTCCTAACAAAATAGGACATAATACGTCATTGTAGTCAAGCATAATAAAGAAGGTCCAAAGACGACACACACTCGCTTTGATTACTTCTGGAACTATACACTTAATATACCCAATCATTTAACTATAATAATAATAATAATAATAATAATAAATGTTCAATAACATTTGTATATAAATCGAAAATAAGGACGGTTTTAAAGTTGTTTTCTTTCTCTGTCGCATATTATTATCCTTCCATTTAAAAACTCGTATTTCCTTTTTTTTTTTTTTTTCCTCCTCGATAACTAAAAACACCCAAAAATTCTTTCAAATAACGAGTGATCATTGCTCAATCATTCCTTTCAACATCGGTTTTCGCTGTTTTAAAAACACTCGAAATCATTTTATTCGATATAATAATCATGATAGTATTGATCCGCCATTTTTGGGATCTGTCAAGTTGAGCTTCTTGTTGATAGAGAGAAGTAGAAGTTTTGTTGACTGTGAGTAATTTTTAAGGATTTGTTTGGCTCTATGGCTACTCTGCAGCGGCTGCCGCAGCTGAGCTCCAGTTCGACTGCAAGTAGTTACGCGCCGAATTCCGGTAAACCCGCTGCCGTGGTGGTGGATCAGTTTCCGGCCGGTAAACCCGCTGCCGTGGTGGTGGATCAGTTTCCGGCCGGTTTGCGAGTTATGGTGGTTGATGATGACATTATTTGGTTGAGGATTTTGGAGCAAATGCTCCGAAGATGCAATTATCTTGGTGAGGTCCCTACCTTCTTCTTTTTAATAGTTTAACCTTATTATTGAGCAATTTCTAGCAATTTTGTTTTAATTGTTTGTTTTTTTCTCATAAATTATTGTGCATGTGTTTGGATAAATGTACTAATAACGTAATGTCAATGTCCTGATTACAATATGAATTATTGAGTTTTAGTTGGATAAATTACTGATAAGTGATAACTGATGTGTTAAGAGTGATAGAAGAGCCATTTGGTTGATTAGACTGGAATTGTGGCCATATTTTTTGTGGTTTGTGAACGAGTTTAGAATAAATGTGTGTTTTTGCTCAGCCAAAAGAAAGAAAAAAAGAGTATGTTAAAGAAAAAAAGAGTATGTTTTTATCATAATTCTTGATTGAGAAAAGTGATTCATCTCTCGGCCTTTTCATCGATGAAGCATGGATGTGGACACAAGACATCCACATGTGGACATAACATTGCACTAAGTTAACAAATCCTAAAATGTAGAACATTGACATGATTAGAGCACAAGAATCAATGAAATATATATTACACCTAAGTTTCATTTTATGTGATGGGAAATTGCGATTCCTAAATAGTGACAATCATTTCTCCCATATATTATATCAAAAGAAAGGGCTACATGCATTAGATCCTTCTTTCAGAAAAGGGGTAAGGTTTTCTCAGTGTATTGGTCTTGACCTTTGATCCTATCTCTTTACAACAGTTGTCTTGTATTGGATGTTACGAAAAATCATAGTCCAAGGTCTCTGGGTTTGGAGCTGGATAGGTGAGTTTCCAAGAAGTGGCTGCAAATACTTTAAAATAAAAACTGTAAAAGACAATTCTATGATGCATTCCTGACCTATCTAGACATGTCCAGCCGGTGTGTGGTGTTCGATATGGGTCCAAATAGACATGTTTCCTTTAAGGTTTTCTTGCCGCATTCCATGACTTCACTTTCATACTTTCTAGGTTATTCTCTTTTGTGCTACAATTTTCCATATAACACTTCAAGAACATTTTACACATAGGCTAACTTTTTCTTCGTAAGTACATGATCAAGTGTAATTGTTATCTGACCTCCTTATCAGTCAACATATCATGTGTTTTCTTGCAGTTTCTTTCTTGGTCTTTATATTTGGTTAAATGTGTTTGCAGTTACAACCTTCTCCCAGGCTACTGTTGCTTTGAAACTACTTCGGGAAAGGAAAGGCTGTTTTGATTTGGTACTAAGTGATGTTCATATGCCTGATATGGATGGCTTTAAACTCCTGGAACTTGTTGGTTTGGAGATGGACCTTCCTGTCATTAGTGAGTGATACTTTTTTTTTAAATTAGGGTGTCAATCTATTTTCAAAAACTAATGGGATATTTGCTGTTGCAGTGATGTCAGCAGATGGAAGGACCAGTGCCGTAATGAGGGGAATTAGACATGGGGCTTGTGATTACTTAATCAAGCCTATACGTGAAGAAGAGTTGAAGAACATATGGCAGCATGTTGTGAGGAAAAAGTGGAATGAAACTAAAGAACACGAAAATTCAGGCAGCTTAGACGATAATGACCGGCATAAACGAGGAAGTGATGATGTGGAATATGCTTCTTCTGTTAATGAAGGATCTGAAGGAATATTAAAAACACAAAAAAAGAGGAGAGATGTCAAAGAAGAAGATGGTGAATTGGAAAATGACGATCCCACTGCATCGAAGAAACCACGTGTAGTATGGTCAGTGGAGCTCCACCAGCAATTTGTTAGTGCTGTGAACCAACTTGGAATTGATAGTAGGAACTCAACCATTTGTTTCTCTATTGCTTTATCTCATTTCTTTTACTTTCTTGGTTTATATATACATATGTTGGCAGATTAGTTAATAATTCTAGTTTGTTGGTTGTATCCTGTCAAAGATTACCAGTAGAAATCTGTTGATTATATCTATATATTCACTGCTTGCCCCAATTTTGTGGGCTTTCCTTGCAGAGGCTGTACCGAAGAGAATTCTTGAATTGATGAATGTTCCAGGCCTGACTAGAGAAAATGTTGCAAGCCACTTGCAGGTTTGATTTTGCATACGAGTTTTCCTCATATTTTATTCTTTCCTAACACATATCATCAAGAATATGCAAACATGGGAGATCTAATCATTTGAGTGCTATTTGCAGAATTTTGTAAATAAACGTTCTATAATTAACTAACTTGTTTCTTAGATGGAAACTTTACTGGACAATTTTTGCTGAGCCCAAGTTGCCACGATGAAGTGGGTATGGGATGTAAGAAGTGAGAGTTGGCAAATGTGGACGAGAATAGAACAGTATTTTATATTTATGTATAAGGAGTAAAGTTATAAAATTTACCAGAATAAAAAAGGCAAAAATATTACTCCATCCATTCAGGAAAGAAAGTCCTATTTTGTTTGACAATTTTAAGGTTTGCATGGGTCACACTCACTCTTAGTATTTTTCTGATGATTTTTATTTTCAATATTAAAATTTAAAGACTAGGATTTATCATATGCAAAAAAAATTGTGTTTGTGTCGTATTATAGTAGTTCTTATGTATTTATAGTCATAACTTAGTGCTGCATTAAAGGCTCTGTTTTAGCTCTCTCTAGACCTGCCTCTACTTCAGTAAAGGTCTTCTCAAGCCTGTCACAAGCAGGATATGCTCATGCCCGGTCTGATTGATTTGGTTTGCTTAATTCTCTTCTCGTAGAAATGTGCATCATTTGCCAGCAACCAGATCGTAGTATAACTTTCGAGATTATATGCCTCATCAGAAAAGCCTGTTATTGCCATACCTTGGAATTAGCTTTTCTTAGTTAAAACAAATTATAATTTATGAGTAGCAAGTAGTGCTAAATCTCTTCCAATCTTTTGTAGCCATTAATGTCAAATTTAAGGAAGTTCTAAATTGAGACAGTGGATGGAATTTTCAATTGTAACCATTCGACAACCCATGCATCAAATATTAAGGCTTGGTATTGTACTTCTCATATAAATAAATAAATCAATGCCTGATATCAACCATGATAACTTTTCTTCTAGGTCTGTAGATAAATGTGGATCCAAATATTTGTTTGGTGCTGCATATTTTTATGACTACTACTTGTATTGGCATTTTCCATTCTGACTTCCTGTTGTTTCAATATGCAGAAATTCAGACTCTATTTAAAGAGGTTAAGTGTAGTAGCCCAACAACAGGGTGGAATTCCAAATTCATTTTGTGGGCCTTTGGAACATAATTCCAAACTAGGTCCACTGGGAAGATATAATTTTCAAGCTTTGGCAGCCTCTGGCCAAATTCCTCCACGGACACTGGCGGCTCTTCAAGCTGAGCTTTTAGGTCGACCAACTGGTAGCCTTGTGTTGCCAGCGATGGACCAGCCAACTCTATTACAAGCATCTCTTCAGGGACAGAAGTGTATCCCCGTTGATTATGGTGTCACATATGGGCAGCCTCTGATGAAGTGCCCATCTAACATATCCAAACAATTTTCCCAACATATCACTTCCGCTGAAAATGGTCATTCAGGTTTTGGTTCATGGGTATCAAATAGCCTTAGTACCGTGGGAACTAGCAGCAATCTTACAGGGTTGCCTGCTCAGAATGGTAATATGTTGATGGGTATATTGCAAAATCAGCAACAACAGCAAATACAGCAGCAGCAGAAACAGTCCATTCTTCAGGAACCTACCCGGTCCATTAACGTGCAGCCTTCTTGCCTTGTTGTCCCGTCTCAGTCAGCCAGTTTTCAGGCAGGAAATAGTTCGGCTTCAGCTATTCAGAGCTGTGGCTTTAATATGAGTTCAGTCATTGATTATAGTCTTCACACACCTCAATCAAATAATTCCTCATTTGGTGTTGGTCAAATGCCAGATGGGGATCTTAAAAGGACAGGTGTGCTTAATGGATACTCAGGTCCAGCTCCCAGTTCTCCATCTGTGTCATCTTGCTCAGCAAATGCTGAAGCTGGTGCCGGAGGTCGAGTTCAGAATTCTGCCCCAACATTTAGTGCTACCAGACAGTTGGCTGGTGCGAATGACATTAAAGGTTCTTATAATGAAAAGTCCAGTCAAGTACTTGATTATGGACCATTGAGGAACCTTGGATTTGTTGGTAAAGGGACATCCATTCCAAGCCGTTTTGCAGTGGATGAATCTGAATCACCAATGAGCAACTACAACCACGGAAGTATCTTCAGGGAGAACAATGGCAGAAAAGTGAAGCAGGAGCCAAATTTGGATTTTACTGAGAATGCTAAAATGGGCAGCCCCATGTTGCAACATTTCTCTCCAAATGATATCATGAGTGTGTTCTCTGATTAGGTAACTTTTTTTTTTATGTTGGTATTCCAAAATTCTTTTATTTTTCCTGAGTGTGTTTAATTTGCCTTGGCCCTTAGGTACTAGCATTTTATTTCCCTTCTCTTTTTTATTCAGTGAGCATGTGAGGTACTAACCTGCATCATGTTTTCCATGGTAACTGTACCATGTACTGATTTTTGTGGTTTTCATTATTTGAACCTTAGTTTGTCTAATGAACAGGCAATTAAATGTACAGGTTTTCATTATTTGAACCTTAAGTTAGTCTACTGAACAAGCAATTGAATTTATACATGGTGCCTTGCGGATGTATATATTAGTGTAATAGGGTGACAATAATGCCAGAACGGAGTTTATGCTGCCACAGCACCATCATTATTTTTAATTAAAAGATTCTGCCCTCAAAGTTCAAAATTAAATTCTCTCCTCTTTCAATCTCTCTCTCTCTCACACACACACACACCCCGACACCAGCAAACCATCTTTCTATATTTTAGTCTCTGCTCACCTTCACTGCTAAAAAATACTGCTGCAGCCAACATCAAAACCATATCTGACCACATCACAACCCAATACCATGTTAGGTCCATTGAACACAGTAAATCATACAACCATAAGGTTAATATGCATATTGTTTGTATATGCATTGTTGATTAGACGGATGTATATGTATTTATATAGATTGAGATACAAAGCCAAAACTAATATGATATATGTATGTATGTATATCTGTGTGTGTGTGTTTTTATGCACATCAATTACAAAATTCATGGTGTATGCATTTGGTACTTGGGGTTAATCGTCTTAGAAGTTAAGAGAAAAAAGATTATAGACATAAAGAGGAGGGGCATTGGGTAGAGAAGAGAGTTTAAAATTGAGTAGATGGGGAAAATTCTAAGTTGACATAAAAAACAGGACCAGACTATGTTCTGGCATTATCGCGACCCTTACTGATATCGATACTTATAGGGACTCCCAAGAGATATTCATGAGCTCCTAAATGCAAAATATGAATAGTTTATTTTATTTCTTTGTTAATATGACAGACCATCTAATTTGAAATTTTTCGTGAAGCAGGATTGCACAGCGTGTTGAGTGAGCTCTCTTTAATTTTCTACAAGTATAACGATGATTTTATATCGCTAGATATTCAAGATAGATTCCAGTTGAAGCCTTTGTATCTATTTTATTTTGGAACTGGAATCACTCCCCGCAGAAATGAAGGTGAAAACTTATAATCACTCGGTATCTATCTATGATTCTGAGAATTATAAGCTCAATGTGTTGTCATGATGGTCTTGAAAGTGTCTTAACAGGATCTGCTTACCGGCAAGTATTGTTACCTTTTGTCTAGTCTTTTAGTTTAGGTAATAAGTTGCAACTGGCCTAAATTATTGTGTAGTTATTGGGGCTTGTTACTGTCAAAGTGCCATTTATTTATTACTTACTCGATGAATGGAAATGAAGAAGTTGTAATTATTGAATTGTAGTGTCCTTACCTGAATTCTAGCTTCCCTTTAATAGCAGTAATTGTAGCGTCTGCTGTTGAACTGTTTGAACGAAAGGAAAGATATCGTCTTATTCGAACGATATTTATTGCCTTGACACTATCATTATTTTCCGTAATTAAAATGTTGTGTATGCAACTACTTCCTCGCAGGGACCCCCATAAATGAAATACTTGGCATAAACTAAATGTATGGAATAAAATGGATTATGATCTCTTTCATTACACTTATTATCTAATTTTTTTAATACATAATTAGCGCAATAAATATTATTTTTAGTGATATTTTTAGCGGTACAATTATTTACGATGAATTTTATCGTGTCACTAATAATTTGCGATGAATTTTATTTTGCCGTTAAATATAATATTTATGTCGCTGAATGTGTATTGAGCAAAATTGAATTAAGATTTCATTTATTATTCAATTCTTCTCAATACATAATTAACGACATAAATATTACTAATAGCAACAAAATAAAATTCATTGCAAACAATTAACGACTCAATAAAATTAGTCCCAAACTATTGTGTCGTTAAAATTAATATTTATGTTGTTAAATGTGTATTAAAAAAAATTAGAAGATATATATAATGAATGGGTCCTAGTCTGACAAAATTAGAGGATACGTGTAATGGTGTAGATCAACCAAATTTGACCCAACCTTATGACCAGGGAAGGACCCAAGAACCTAATTTGCTCATGTCCGTTTCAAAAATTATTTATGATATATGTAAATATTAGGGATGTATTTTTATTTTATATTTTTAAAAATAATTATAATTTGTAGGTTAGATGGGAATTATAATTTAAGAACATTATATCATTTGATATTATTCTTGATATAAAGATGACTATTTCCGTGAAAAAAATGTAATTAAACAAATGAAATTCTTTCATAAAACTCGAGTGATTGTCCTTTGGGATCAGTCATTTTTGGTTTATCGCAACAAATAATTTTACATCCAACTGACCAAGAGATCTCTCTTTGTTATCCACCTATTCCTCAAATAATGAAAATTAAAAACAAGATGAAAATTATAGCTACGTTATTATTATTAACTTGATGATATCTACATACATTATTAGTGGTGGCATCTTTCACCTTTTAACTTACTCCATGTTGCCATGTTGTAGTCTTATTATATACTACTAAATCAAGTTCTCGGGACCATCAAGTTCTTGGGACCATCACATTTTTAAGGAGTTTTATGATTTTATCTATTTTTCTATTTTATGGTTTGTTATTCTTCATTTACATTTATGGGCTTGCTTACATTGTTCATTCGTTCTAATGTTGTTGCTTTCAGAAGGTTGAAAAGCTAACTGGTGTGTAGGAACCAATAAAAACTGTCCACGTAACCAACTAGGTAGGCCTCCTCCTTTGTCTTCTCCTCCTCCGCCAAGTTTTGTTTATTCAACAATCCTACTCAAACCATTTCTTTTTTCGCTCTCTCTCGCTCTCGCTCTCGCTCTCGCTCTTTCCAAGTAGTGGACTCTCTCCTCCTGAAGATATTTTCTGTAGAGTTCTTTTTCTTTTTCTATTAGTATTAAAATAGGCTTATTTATAAAATTTAACATCTCTGTCATTACTTGAAGATGTTTGACTTTCATTACATCTCAATTAATCATCTATGTATCAACTACTAGCATTCACTTCTTTTTTGAAGGTACCCTTTTGAATCTCAGACTAAACTAAGCCAAATAGTTGATACCCAAAACCCCAAATGGAAAGAAATCAAGAATCAGCACTGACCCAGTTCAGAAACTCAGTTGAAAATCTTGGGTCTTCCACAGATGTAAGTTCTAGATGTTATATGAACATATTGTTATGTGTTTTAATCCATATCATTTTTATATTTATATTCATACTCATACTCATTTATTTAATTCTGTAATTTTATTTGTAGACGTATGCGGACTCAACTCTGATGAGATTCTTGATCGCAAGATCAATGGACCCAAACAAAGCTGCAAAGATGTTTGTTCAGTGGCAGAAATGGAGGGCTTCATTTGTCCCTTCAGGGTTCATTGCAGATTCTGAGGTGCCTGATGAATTAGAAGCTCGAAAGATTTATTTACAGGGTTTGTCTAAGAATGGGCACCCAGTATTGTTAGTAAAAGCCAGCAAGCATTTTCCTTCCAAGGATCAACCCCAATTCAAGAGTACTTTTCTTATTTCCCAAACACTTCTATGCATAAAATCAAATTGGCTTTAATCAGTCTACAGTTTATATAGTTTCTTATTTTTTTAATTAAAAAAATTTATAAGAATATTTTTATGTTTCATAAAAATGATGTCTTTTTAAGTTATATTGTCATGTAGTAGAACATCACATGAATTAAAAAGTTTCAGCTGAAAAAGGCCATTTAATTTTGACAACTTAGATAAATATTGTTTACTTGACTCTGAATATTTTTTTTGGTCGTTTCAATGGTCTTCAGTTCCCAAGTGGGTTAGCCTTCCACTGTTAGCTAATGTGTTTATTTATAGAATTTAAGCCAAAGTGCGATAATATTGTGTCTTTTTAATCATAATTATTAATAGCTTCTGTTGAGAAAAAAAAATTATATTAGTTGTATTATGAAGTGCATTGAATGTGGCATTTCTATTACATAAGAAGCTGGGTTTTGGCAAGTCGATAAAACAAGTTTACCTAATATTTAGGAATCTCTGTTTGGCTCGAGTTTGGCGAGGGAGTACAAAAGGAAAAAAATAATTATTATGAGTTTTGTGGGCCTGATAATGTCCTATCTTATAATAATATAACATGAGATGTAGGAGTTTTAGTCTGTCACACTGGTGGTGTTTTTTGTTCCCCTGTGACCCTGTCTACTTATATACCTGGTTTCTTCTCTTGACTTTTTATCTTATTAAAAAGCAAATTTATCACCTATGCAAGTTATTAGATAATATTATTATGTCTCTCGTCCTATTAAATAGTACTTGTAGTGATATCTAGACTTTCTGACGGATTATATTTTAAGAAATTTAGTTCTCCTTTTGATGGCTGTGGTGTCAAGGACAACTCCATTTGCTATTTTGTTATATATATATATATATTTTACACAATTTCTGTTAAACTATTAAGAATATGCTATCACATTTCAAGGGGAGAAGATGGTGAGGCTTGAACCCTATCCAATGCTACATGCTAGGGAGGGGTGGTCACTTTACCAGTGAACCAAACCCATTTGCTGATTTTGGTATTTGAAATTTCACCGTCATTGTGGAAATTTTCTATAGGGTTCTTCTTTTTCAATTTTTAAATAGGCTTATTTCTTCAAGTCAACATCTTTATCGTTGATGGGAAAATGGTTGAGTGTCATTACATCTCCGTTAGTCATCTGTGTATTTACTCTTGTACAATCATGAAAATATATGTGCCATTTGATGATAATTAGGGACTTTTTTAGATATATGTAAAAAAACTTGGACGGGCTATTGAGTATCTAATTATTTTTCTCGTCTCTTGGTGCAGAATTTGTAGTTCATTTGCTGGACAAAACAATTGCAAGGTATCTTTAACATTTTCATGAATATTATGTGGACAAAATTGATGCAAGGGTTTTTGCTAAATTCGTTCTCCTTGCTTATTTTATTAAACTCCTGACTGTGAAATATTTGTCTATGAACTCATTATATATATATGTGTGTGTGTGTGTGTGTGTGAGAACTCATGGTAACTGCTCAAGTACACTTTGAACTATAAAATGACCCAGACCATGATGCTCTTTTTATTTTCTAGTTATTCTTACTACCTCGAAGTCTATAAGTTTGCGAACTAAATTTTCTGACTTTCTTTCTTTTTTGTTCTTTATATAATGTTGGTGAAATCTCTCATTTTAACACGTCAATGAGATTTTGATCTCCTTTTCCTATCTCTGTGTGTGATGTGAATTTTCTACCCACTAATTGAGTTCTAACACTGGCTAGACCAATCTTCAAATTGACTACTTTATGGCACAGGAGCATATATATTTAGAAGATTATGCTTTCCTTTGTTAATGTTTACCTCGCTGCAGTTTAAAGCATACTTAAACAGAAACATATGGGATTTTATTTTCATGTGGATCTTCTTGTGCTCGTTTCAGTTCTTTCAGAGGAAGAGAAATAGGAACTGAGAAGTTGATAGGCGTTCTTGATCTACAGAAAATTAGTTATAGGAATGTTGATGCCCGTGGGTTAATCACCGGGTTTCAGTTCTTACAGGTAAATCTTTCTTGTTCTATTTTCAAGTCTTCTATATGGAACTATACTAGAGGCACATGTGGGCGGTTTGAAGAACAGTGGGCTTGAAAAGGACGATGACCAATAGTATATAGCTCTTACTTTTAACTTTCATGATGGTTCTTCTGGCTCCTGTTCCTGGTGTTTTTATATCATCAGAATGATAGGAGTTTTATCAACTTCCACTCATGATTGTCACATTTGTCTGTTCCCTTGCCTTAGGTCCTAACATGTTTACAATTGCCTCTCTTCTATGTATATAGTGGCGCTGGCACCATGTAAGATGCTTAGGAATTTCCCTGCTTTGTTTACAGTTGCTTAAAACTTGCAGTATTAGTTTTAAGTTCTGAGTTAGATTGTCAAGGTCTACTATTGGCATATTGACATAATTGGATTCTAGTAACAATTCTACCTTATACCCAGCTCTTCTCTGCTAGTAATGTCAAGCAAATCTTGCTTGGAACAAGTTCTATATCTGAATGACTTCAAGCCAGTTTTAGGCTTATTAGGATACTCTGATCCGGATCCTACAATTGGGGCTCCACCCAGACCTCAACCCCGGGGATCTTCGGATACAGATAAGACCCAGAGTCCACTTAGTCCAAGCTGTTGAGGTGGTAATTGTTACACAACTATTAATAGAGTTCTAGTTCACAGTGCCAAGGTACTCACAACTCTCAATCCCTAAACACTATTTTCCTGTTGGGATTCCTTCCCCCTTCTACTTTCCCCTCACTTTTAGCATACATGTCCTGAGAATCTGACCCTTCAACCAAATAAATGTATGATTTTTTTTCTTCAGAGCACCAAAACAAGTTACAGAGCCATAATTGATCACCTCTATCAGAAGCCACAATTCTAGAGAATCCCCCCCCCTCTCCCCACCACAATAGAAATAAAAATAAAAAAAATAATAAAATCAATATTGTAAGTAAAAGACCTATAACTTTACTATCAGGAAGGCCATGTTCTGCAATCATCCAGATAGAACATCAAATTTGTCTAGAGAATGGGTATGGACATACAACACATTCAAGCTATCAATAGTCAGCTTAATATGAGTTGTATGTTGCAACACATTCTAGCTCTCCATAGTCAATGTGAGAAGGATATTTTCATTATTACTATGTATTTTCAGCTTTTTAAATTTCGTAATATTTTATGATTTGTAAATATTTCTTAAAAAGCGAAGACAACTTTATTCAAAGAGTCTTTTGATAAGAGCTCAAGAGCTCTAATAGGTCAAGGTATGAGAATTATGCTTCTTGTACTTCTACTGTATTCTTTGATGGTAGAAATTTGGTGCAAAAGATCCTCTACTTACGGAAACTTGCTCTATTTTAACAGAAGGTCTCTGGTCTAGGAATTGAAGTTGTAAATTCTGTGATGTTAGTTTGCTCAACATATGGTCTTGATATTTACGTCTTATATCCTCCTAATGTAGGCTTACTATCCAGAGCGATTAGCAAAGTGTTACATATTAAATATGCCCCGTTTCTTTGTGAGCGTTTGGAGACTGGTATCCCGGTTCCTTGAGAAGGCAACACTAGAAAAGGTATGCTGTTTTTCTTTTGTTCAAAATACATGGTGCAAAAGATAACATAAAATGGCAGATACACTAGTATCGTTGAACATTGAGATACATAATATTAAGGAATATGCTAATTCAAGTTCAGCTCAACACACTAATATATCTCTATATATTATGCGTATAAAATATCAACCAGATTTCTGGGATCTTCCCCACATATTTTCCAACTCTGATATGCATATGTTTTTCGCGTAGAATCTTTATTCAGTTATTCTCTTACACCGCTTAATGGATAAGAAAGTATGTGTTTATGGCTTTATTCATGGTAATGAATGCAGATTGTAATTGTAACGAATGAAGACGAAAAGCAGGAGATCATCAAAGAAATTGGTGAAGAGGTGTTACCGGAAGAGTATGGAGGACGAGCAAAGCTTGTACCTCTTCAAGATGTTGTACTGACCCCATTGGAAGGTGAAACCCAGTAGATAATTCAATAGGGCTGCTGCTTCTGCAACCCAAACGTGCTATGATATATACATATACTATATATTTTCATTTGTGATCTAAACCTTGTACGTATAAAGAATTCGAAAACTAATTATGCTCGATCCTTGAAACTTGTTTCTGTACTCATTAATAAGTTCTAACAATCTGTGTTTAAGCAGATGAATAAATTGGTGCCATTGCTAATATCTAAGAGTTATTTCTTAAGTGTCTGACCACGGTATGCATTTTGTTTAAATTATAGGAGTATGTACTCTTGAGTCTTGTAAACCTATCCAAAACAGGGCAGTATTAAATTAATCCTTCTACTGAAGAAAAAGAAAATAAAAAAAATACTAACTTGAACAAATGAAAACGTCCATTACATATATATTTTTACAACATATATATTTTTACAATAGTTAGTAATGAATATTGTAAATTATTTAAAAAGTATTATTTAATAAAAATTTATTATTTCATAATTTTTTTAATAAATAAATTTAAATTTAAATTTAAAAATATTTTAAAGTAATTTTTAAAAGTCAATAATAAATTTATAATTTAAAATGGTGGTTATCATTTTAATTTTATATCAGGTCACAGTATTATAATTATTATTTTAAAATACAGTAAAAGTATATCTATAATATTTACAAATTTTGTTAAGTGGACCGGCGAGAGGCAGTAGAAATTAGTATGTCATACAGAATATTCTGTTTATCTTAAAAACCCTACAACTAATAAAACAGCCCTCAAAAATGAATTCCGCCGCATTCGCCCGCCACCAATTTCTCGGCGGCGGCGCCATCTTCTCTCTCCACCAACCCAAACCAACTATTTCCACCACCGCTTCCACCACTCACTTCACCGTACGCATGTCACTCCGGGAAGACGGTCCCTCCTTGGCCGTAGTCGGAGTAACCGGCGCCGTAGGCCAGGAATTCCTCTCCGTCCTCTCTGACCGCTCTTTCCCTTACCGCTCCATCAAAATGCTCGCTTCCAAACGCTCCGCCGGTAAAAAATTCACCTTTGAAGACAATGAATACGTCGTCGAAGAGCTTACTCCCGACTCCTTTTCCGGCGTTGACATTGCCCTGTTCAGCGCCGGCGGTTCCATTAGTAAGCAGTTTGGTCCTATTGCTGTCGATGGTGGAACAATTGTAGTGGATAATAGCTCTGCATTTCGTATGGACGAGAATGTTCCGCTTGTGATTCCAGAAGTGAATCCGGATGCAATGTCGGGTATCAAGCTGGGGTCTGGAAAAGGGGCTCTAATTGCAAACCCTAATTGTTCTACTATAATATGTTTGATGGCGGTCACGCCTCTTCATCGAAGAGCCAAGGTGAATCAATTCAATCTCTTTCCTTTTAAATGGTGTAGTTTATTTTTTGCGTGACAGTCTATTTTAAATCAATTGTGTCAATTGATTATTGTGTGAACACTCTTGATACATTATTTGAGCTTGAGCTCAACACGATGTTAAGCATCTGTTACATTTTATGAATTTTAAATATGGTGGGATAACCATGTTTGTTATGCCTTATTAAGAGCATGGATTGATTGTTCTTTTATTTTCTTTTTCCTTTCAAACACCTTCTCAGGTAGTGGATTGAATGTCTTAAACACCATGACTTTTCATGACACATGAATGTTTCAGGTTGTACGCATGGTTGTTAGCACATACCAGGCAGCTAGTGGTGCTGGTGCGGCTGCAATGGAGGAGCTTGAGCAGCAGACTCGTGAGGTTTCCAACATTCCTCATCTTATTGTTGTTTTCCAGTTTGCATGTTCCACCCATCTAATATTCAATAATTTGATCTGTTAGCCTTCAAATTGATTTCTTTTTCTTTTTGGGTGCAAGGTCCTCGGCGGAAAACAGCCAACTTGTAAAATCTTTAAGCGGCAGGTTTGTTGTTCATGTTCCTAAATTCACAGGTGAAATAATTAGTTAATAATGCGGATTTATTTAAGTGCTAAATTTACAATATGTCTTTTAATATGCAGTATGCCTTTAATCTTTTCTCACACAATGCTCCTGTTCTTTCAAATGGGTACAATGAGGAGGAAATGAAATTAGTAAAAGAGACAAGGAAAATCTGGGTAAGTATCAGTATCCAATCTTTAATTTATCATTTGTCATATTTAAGAAGTTAGGTTTATATGTTGAAGTCCTTTGGTGGATTTGGCAATTAGACTCTGTATGACACATCTCTTTTCTTGTGCTATAGAATGACACAAGTGTCAAAGTAACAGCTACATGTATACGCGTTCCAGTTATGCGTGCGCATGCAGAGAGTGTCAACCTTCAATTTGAGAAACCCCTTGATGAGGTAACATTATGATGATTTCTTCGAACTCAAAACTTTATATCATATTTGGTTGCTTATAATTTTTGTTTCCAAATTTATGGAGTTCCAATTATATTCACCACTTGTCAATTTTTTATTTTATTTTTTGTTTTTGTATTTGTTTATAGTTATTGATATTACCCTATTTAGTACTTATTGTTTTGTCATGTCGTTATTTCTTTCTTCCTGTCCATCTTATAATTGAGGATGTGAGCTTTGATAGGACTGAGCGTTCCACTTTTTTCACTTTTATCCTTTATATTTGGCTTGTTTTCTGTTTTACTTTTTTCTCCCTTGTTCTTTTCATTTTTGCCTTTACTTTTATTGTAGTTTCTTCAATCGATGTGTATATGTATGTCTCTATATACGGTGTGTTTATTTTATTTATTTTTATCTATATTTGTTGTTTTTTATTATTATTATTATCTTTCTAGTTTTACGGTTAAATGCGGAAAATTTCATTTTCAGCCTTCCCAACTAGTTTGGGATAAAGCGTGTTGTTGAGGTTTTTGCCCATCTTATGTAAATACTAAGGAGTCCTATGAAACCCATATGCAAATAACTTCTATTCATAAGAATCAAACAGTTAGCAATTATAAATTATAAATTATATTTTTCATTTTATTTTGTGTGTGAGTGTGCGCACATGTGCATGTGCACACTAAACTGTGATGCTCCTTTTATATGGTGCAATTTTCCAAACTAAATTGGTCTTTTCATGTTTGATTTTAGTTATGCCAGCAAACTAAACAATCAGTAGATTTTAAGCTGCTTATTTGTGATCCTGGCTAACACAATTAATCAAGATGAAAAAAAATAATAATAAATAACAAGAATTCTTTTTAATCTTTTCCTCTAGTGTAGGAGAGAAGGGGAAAAGAGAAAAGAAAAGAAAAGAAAAGGGGGAGCTGGGGGTGAAGAAAAGAAGAAATGCTACTTTCTCTAAAGGGCCAGCTCTTTTGATCCAAAAATTAATTTAAATTTTACAGGACACAGCAAGGGATATTCTGAAGTATGCTTCTGGAGTGGTGGTTATTGATGAGCGGGCATCCAATCACTTTCCTACACCATTAGAGGTTTCAAACAAAGATGATGTTGCAGTTGGTAGAATTCGCAGGGATGTGTCTCAAGATGGAAACTACGGGTAACTTTCATTTTTTAGCCTATTATTTCTGCCTATTGTCTGATTATTCATTTTAGAAACCTTTAATTAAAAGGTAGTACATATAAAACAGGTTGGACATCTTTGTCTGTGGTGATCAAATACGCAAGGGAGCTGCTCTAAATGCTGTCCAAATTGCAGAGATCTTGCTATAGCTCAGTTTCTGTTAGCCAAGAAGATCTCATTCTGCTAGATGATCATATGGGGATGATATCAATTCTAGTGACATCATGTTGTCCATGTTCAGCTACTTATTAACCCTTGGAGTAGAAGAGAAAGCCACCTGTAGCATAAAAAATTAGGGTAACTAAAATTTTGGTGCCATTGATCATTTTCAAGTGTTTGATCCAAAGGATTTTTTGTGCGCGGTTAAAATAGCTTTGCTTTAATCGTGGGAGTCCTGAAAAATCATCTGCTTATAGGGGTTTTGTTGCGTGGGCCATTCAGTGAGTGAAGAATGGAAGTTGTGTATTTGTCAAGATATGCATCGAGACGGTCTTTCAGTGAACTCTTGAAGCCTTTGCCTCTGTATATTGGGTCGATAATTGTGATGTTGATCAGCCATATTCTATAGCTGTACTTTTGCAACGTTTCTAACTTGGCTTTCTTTTTTGGTAGCATTGCCTGTTTTGTATATACATTCTTAAATTATTGAATTATGAAGTTTTTGTTCTACTCATATAATGGCAATATACTAATGTTTGTGATCCTTTCATGTTATAATTAGTCTTTCTTAGTGAGCAATGCATGATATTCCAATTTTAAGGTGAGAGTGATGGGTGTGATTACCCTCGAAGAGAACCTAACTTTGATAATTTTGACAGGAGGAGGAACGTTGAAATTTTGAAATTCAAAATTTCCACCTCCTGTTCTCCGGTAGGGATTGGTGGGAAGATGTATGATTGCTGGATTTTGCAACTCTGACCAATATCGCGCCTAAATTGTGTAGATTAGCCTTATTTTGTAGATTGCTTTCTAAACTCATGATTTAGGAAATTGTAATCAAAATATCCCTTTCCCACCAGGCATACATGATATGCATAAATCTCAATAAATGGATGATTGCATTTTTTAACATCCAAACGCCCATTGCTTGATTTCAGGGTTTGCGCTTGAGAGCAAGAAAGAGTAGAGTTGATTTCTTATTAGTTGAGTCCATATCATAATATCTGGTTGCTTCATGATAAAACCGGTGGAAGAGCTCTTCAATTATCTCACCTCCAAAGTGTTGTATCAAGAGTTCCTCCACCACTGCTCTTATGTGCATTGTGCATACTTTCATATCGAGTGGTCCATCAATCATCGACATGGGGTCTGTCGACTCCATTTTTTCAATGCTAAAACGCCCATTTCTTTCTACCAGCTCTGCCATCTCCTTGACAAAGGTTGTGTATATTGGCAAGTTGAAGGCGTCCACTTGTTCTTTGCTGATCAATCCCTGTAATTTAGACGAATGCATTTTATTTACATGCTTGTCATGAATCTAACATAAATTTCTTGATTTTATTTTATTTAATAGAAAATTTCACCTCGTTAGCCATATTCATTAGACTTGTCCCTAGGGCATCGTAAAGAAAACCACCTCCGCTTTGAGAACGATGAAAACCATCTGGAATAGCTGTCATAACAAGCATCATCATCCCTCCAGCCACAATTTCAGTTGCTCTAAAATTCAAAAAGTTGTTCATGTCCTTGGCAAATTGAGCCGCGTAAGCATTAGCTACTGCATCAGAGGAACTGGAATAGTAAATTCTGCCCTCGTTCCATGCAGGGGAGTCTTTTTGTAGCACCTCTTTAGGAACCTCAGACAGCCAGTGGAGAGCATAGGAGGCATGCACAATATGGAGAGAGGACTCGGGAAATAACCGGCCATGGAAAGAACCTGGCACACCGGCAACAAAGTAGTTTTTTTCCGGAGGGAGAGAGGTGAAAAGGGTGTTGAAATCGTTCTTGGAAACATCATTAAAGAAGACATGAAACTCAGGTAATTTTTCAGAATTTAGGCCTTGTGTGGATTTGTATTTCTTTTTGACAGCCTCTACTACATTTTGCATAGCAATGTAGGTGTTTGGAGCTGATGAACATCCCAAATCTGCTATATAAATTGTGTTTGATGCAGGGGAGAGATTTTGAATATCAAAATTCTCAGTTATTGCCTCATCGATCATCGTCTTCATGATCCTTCCAGTTTCTCTCTGCAAATTAAACAGCTAATGTAAGCTATTTTTCATGTAATCTCTGGCACACAGATGATATATCAACTACACTAGCAAGTTAAGAGAGCATTTTTTTTGTTCCCTTTTGAAGAAAAGACCAAAGCATAGTGTGTTTCCTCAAGACATAATATAAAGCTAAGTGATCTACCAAAAGGTGGCCTAAAAATATAACTAACACGAATTAATTTAGGTGATTTAACAAGATCCATATATCAACCATTTTATACGTACTTTTAGATCTTTAATTAATGACGCAGTTAATATTCAATCATTGAACTCTTTTAAACATAAAGTGAAGGACAACACAACAATGATGTACCACAAGATTCTTGGTATTGGTTCCCGAAATTGTAGATTTAGTTATCGCCAATTTGCACATACAATATGATCCAACTTGATATATACAAATAAATGTCAACATTATATATAAATGGGAATGATATTCATTCAATATTCGATCTGTCTCCCCATATACAGCTATACTAGTATTTCGTTTCCATCCAATATCTGTTAGAAGTTGTAGCAGGAAGACCGCGCTAAGCTGAAGTAAGTTTTCATTTTAGTTTTATTGTTGCTTGATACACCAATGCACGGCACCTACTACGAGTATTTTGTCAAACTACAAGCCCTATAGTGAAGAATTCGCCGTGTCCAAAAATGGTACTCTTTTTTCATCATGACAGATAGGAAGTATATATGAAAATATGATATTGAAAGAAGGATGATCATTAATATAGTTGTTGTATTTGTATGGTTAGTATGTAAAAATATTGTCAAGGAATTTATATATGATCATGACAAAGAGTATGAAGCTTGCTTCAATATCTTGTGTAAACATATATAATGATAAAAATGTAAGAGGTACCTGAATGCTGGAGTTTTTGGAGTAGCTGTTTATGCCGTTGCCGCCATTCATTGGACATGCTTTGCTCTTGTTATCCATCTCTTTCTCTATAGCAAAGGAAGGAAATGTCTAACTGAGAGAAACCTGGCTCTTACTCTAGGCCATTTCCTTGGGATATATATTTGGAAAAAAAAGCTTAATATAATATGAATTTCCCTCCCAAGTTGTTTAATTCAAATCCCTTGTGGGCCAAGAATAATTAATGCTTCAAGTTCCTTTTTTTGAAATTATCTTTGTAGAATACATTAAATTTAATGGGATTAAGTCAAGTGGGGGACTATACAACTTGTTAACAACTAATTTAATTAATAGTATTACTTTTTCTCATTTTTACCATCTTATTAATTAAAATTACACCTCCTTTTTTCTACCTTAATTCTTGTCAGATTTTACTTCATTAGTGGTCATGGTCTATAAACTCAACCTTATTTACTCTATTTTTTCCCTTTAGATTATAGAAAACAATTTAGTTTGATTGAACAAGCTTTATATATGCGCTTAAAACATCACAAAGTTTGAGAATATATTTTTATTACATATTTATCCCACAACTTTATTAAGTGTTGAATATAATAATAATAATACGATAATAAAATTATATTATAAACTTAAGAACATATGTAATTTTAGATTATAATAAGAAAATATAATTTTTTTTTAACAAATTAGACTTTTTGTATGAAACTGAGGGAGGGATTATTGTTTTAGTAAAAAGTTGTAACATATGGAAGCAATGACCTAGTTCCCCGATACAAACCCTGCTCCCTTGTTTGCAAACAGATCGAGTGAACCTAAATTACCACTAGGACCTGCGGTTCTTGAAAAGCTCAAATTGTTTGTCCCCCTACACTAGGACTTTGTGCGTAATTTGTCCTAATTTTTTTTGCCTTTTCTACAGCCCATAGACAGCCCACAGACTCGTAATAATTTGTTGGCTTTTACACCCACTTGATGAGATTCACTCACTAGTTGTAATTGAGATTCTTTTACATGTTTAAATTATTATTTGTTGAAACTCATACGCATATAATGACGTCTACAAATCACTAATTGGAAAAACAATCAAGTGGACTGTCCATATCAGGTGGTCCATAATTTTTTCTTTTAATTAATATACAGTAAAACATTACTTTTTAATTTTCCAACATTTCATTAGTTTCATTAGTCTTAAACTTATTTAAAAAAAAAAAACTTTAAGCATTTAATCTTATTTATATCATTTTTAAATTTTTATGTACCACACATTATTTTTACTACGGATTCCCTCTCCACCGCTCTAGCTTACTGATAATTTTACGTAATTTATTAAGAAATGTGATAAGTATATTATTGTTTGAGTTTATAAATTTTTTGTGCTGATATTTTGTTATCATATCTCTTGAAAAAATATATGAAATTAAGTAGGATTCTAAAATATATATTTGAAATCATATATTAGGTTTTTATAAGTTGTAATTAAATATGATGTAATCCATTATGTATATCCGATAATACTTTATCAATAAATATTTTTTTAATAAAGCACAACAGTATAACACATGGGCGTTGTTCACTTGAGAATAATTAACTCCAGCCGTCTACCTGGCGCACATTCTGCCCACAGAAATTGAAGCTTAATTAATACCACAGTAGATTCTGGAGTCGTTTTCTACACCTCTACAATTATTTGTGGTTGCACTGTGCAGTGTGTACTAAAGTCACGCAATACAATAATCAAACAACTTTAATCACTTCCCTATATGGTGAGCCAGTTGACTCACTTAATTAAAATACTGAGTTTATTGGGCCCGGGGGAATAAATAGACAAAAGTTGAGAGACGTTGCCTATTTTTCATTATAATTTTAAAATATTAGAATTAATATGTGAATACCTATACCACACAACATTATTAATTCTTTTTTCTTTTTAAAAATGAGAGTCTATATATATTTCTTGTTTTATGAATTTTTATTTAAAATATGGATATATATACATAAAGTAATATTCTCACTTTCAGAGGCAAATACTCCCTCCGTCCCAAATTAATAGTTCAGTTTTGACTTTTTTAAGTCAAATTGACTATTTTTATAATTAATAATTAAACATATATAAATATATTTCTAAAATTATAAAAATTGGGGTTAATAATAAATTGTATAAACTTTCTTTTGGTTATAATCTCTTCACCTATATTTTAGCAAAAATAGTAAAAAAATTAGTTTTAAAAATGGTCAATTTAACTTTAAAATGTCAAAATTAAGCAATTAATTTGGGACGGAGAGAGTAATATATTATTAAAACCATAAACACATTTCCATCACAAAGATTAATTGATTACACGATTAGGGAAAAAGAGGGATATACATATATCTATACAGTTGATAATTTTATACCTTATGAAACAATAAATCAATTAAGTTAAAAGGGTATCTAAAAATAATTCAAACTTTCTCTATATATATATACAGGCAAGAAAGCTGTGCATGTTTTTTTTTTCTGTGTCCTCAAAATATGTTCAACAAGGAAAATTTCACATGCAAGCAAATCTTCCCTTTCTCCAACTCAAGCTTAGCACCCGTAACCAACCAATGCCCCGGACTATCCGATGGCCCTCTACTTAACTCCGACATATCCACAAACTTCAACAGCTTCTGGGTTTGGACCGGAACGGGCGGCCCGTTCGGGTACACACCCGAATCCACCACCACCTTTTTAAGCTCTTCTTTCTCCGAACTACCGCCTAATAATATTGATGAACTTAGAGCTGAAAAAAATCCCGACTTCTGGGAAAGATCCGATTGGCACTGCATCCAGCTTGACTGTACAATGCATGAACCCGAAACCTTGGAATAAAGGAGCCTAAGGTGCAATGCACTTATTGAATCGTGCTTTTTTACGTGAATTTGGGCACCCGTTACAATAAACGTGACGTCTTTATCTGATGACCATTTGGGATCATATTTTACTGGGGCTGTGCTTATATGAGAGAATTTTTTCCATTGAATTGGTTCAAAATATCGGTCGTTGCTAAATTCTTCGGAGCCACGCCAAAGTAGTAGGGTATCGTCTATTTTGTTATGGAGGAATTGTGGAGTGTTGGATAAATGCTGGAGGTGTATGGCTAGCCTGCAGCGCAGCAGATATATACATATAATTAGTCGTCCATTTTCTAATTAAGATCAAGAGGGAAAAATGAAAATAGTTGGCAATATATTGGTCTTTTTGCATTAAATGACCGGTTTCCTAAAACAATTTCATTTAAAAATTTCAATTCTACACTTCCAGTAGTCAATTTAGGTTATCTGCAGTTGAAAATTGTTTGCTGAATGATAAGATTATTGAGAAATTAATACCTATTGCATTTCATGCCCTCGAGATACAAACGTATCCCTGTAATCGGTCTCTTTCCAACTGTAACCTGATTAACATAAAAAGTTTAGCAAGTTGTAAGTCAAATAGTGTTAGACTGTTAGGTAATTAACTAGATACAAGTTGTGTAGTTTATCTAGACAAAACGTTGATCAGTTGAACTGTATAATCTATCAACACAATTATTTGTACGAGCTATATATAAACCAAAATGTCATTTAGTTTATAAAACTACGCACATTAAATAGTAATTAACATGCATGATGTTTCATTGTCGTGTTTAACTATTTATTTATTAATATAGTTATTCAAAATGATTTCAAATGTTCAATTAAATTAACAACTTTTGTTACTCATTTAATTTAATTATAAATTTTAGTCCTAGTTTGGGACTACCTGTTCACCAAACTTTTTTACACATAATTGTAATCCAGTTTTTTGAGGGATTGAACAAATATTTTATATACGTAGTGCATGTAATTATAAGTATGTACCTGAGTGGTATTAACATATAACTTGGGTCCAATCAAGTTGAAATTGAGAGCAGGCGTTGGAATGGACCTAATTGTGCCTGGGCCTAGAGTGTGTTCACTGTGGACAGGAGCCCAAATTTTGTGGGCTTGGAAGTCCAAAAAATACTGTAAATCAGCCAGTGGGGGCTTATCTGCAATCACACCACACATATTTCAATTAATTTTACTACATGGTTCAACTCAATTGTTTTCACTTTTGAGCTGGGAATTAAAGTTGATAAAAATAAAAACTTACAACGAAGATAAAGGTTGATGGCATGTGATAAGAAACCGTTGCC
Organism: Aralia elata; assembly: GCA_034770075.1. NCBI lineage: Eukaryota > Viridiplantae > Streptophyta > Magnoliopsida > Apiales > Araliaceae > Aralia > Aralia elata. The sequence goes on along the minus strand of CM068387.1, from coordinate 84,309,276 downwards.
CAGAACCCCTTTAAGGAGGGAAGTGATCGGAATGAAGCTAAATTGAATTGCGTCTGGCATTGATGGAACTGTTAGTAGCCATTCGCAATGCGTGGTTGCAGATATATCTCCACCTCTCTTCGAACATATAACATTGATGCCCTACAATAATATTTAAATAACACAATCATTTTTTTTTTAATTTCTAATTCCTCAGCACAATGATTATATTATATATAAGTATGATGACAAGAGCGAGCTAGCGTGTGCAATCCAACTTTCTAAAATAAAAATAAAATTGGTAAATAAATGTACTCCATATATATTTCACCTAATTTCATTTGAATCGTGGGGTTGTGATATTTGTACTAAGTATTAAGTGTACTTATTGTACTATTCTTCACCTTTATTACAACGCCGATGGACATTTTCAAACACCTTTCAATTCAAGTTTTGAATTTTTCATCTTTCAAAAATAAAGTAGAGAGAATTTCACCTGGACTTTAATATTCCAATATGACTAACATTTCAAAGTTTCTATGACCAAGTGCTAAGCGCCTAACAATTTCATGACAACTTAATTTCTAGTTTCTTATCGGGTTATATGCATGAACCTAACAAATACCCTCTCTGTTACAAAATTAAAGATACAATTTGACTTTTGAAGTTAAACGACTGCATATTAAATTTTATATTAATGTAATTTTAATTGATACAATTATTATAATTATATAATATATAACAAAAACTATTAATCACAAAATTTATTTCATTCTAAACTTTTATGAGTTGTACTAATTTTAAAGTTTAATATGTTGTCGTTTGACCTCAAAAGTCAAATTGTATCTCTAATTTTAGAAAGGATGGAATATTTGACGGAGATAATTGAATACTAATTTCAACACCCATAACAACAAAGAAATATATATATATAAATATCGGGAAAAAAATAGATTCTATGAGGATCCAAACATACATTTTTTGTCTTGACGGATGAGAAGTTGTCAAAGAATAACGATGGTTGATCGAAGACATTAAATGCCGAAAGAGCCTGAAATAAATAATTAATAAAAAAATTGTTAGAAAAATTGATGAGTTTGGAAGACGAAAAATAAATTTATTGTAATGTATTGATTTATTTTTAGCGTCACAAATATAGTAATAATGTGAAGAAGAAAAAAAAAACTAACCTTATGCTTTTGGTCTTTGGGAGTGAAGGTGCAAGCCCCGGTGAACAACTGATCTCCAAGTTGATCCAAATTCTTTTTAAGCTGGGATGCCTCCAAGTTGGATGACTTGTCTTGCCTCACCAGCACCATGTCCTGCCCTCCAATGCCCAATCCCACTATTATGTGAGTCCCATATTTCTCTATGAATCTGTCATACACAATCCCATTCATTCAATTCAATATTCGTGGCTATCATTATCAAGTCATTAATGATGATAAGATTTGAATTTTTGTTCGAAAAGATATCATGTCTATACACGTCAAAAATATCATCACATTACATAGGGCTGTAACGGAAAAACAAAACGACGTGACTTTGATCTCTCTATGTTAGACTTGTGTTATTAGTTAATATATATATATATATATATAGAGAGAGAGAGAGAGAGAGAGAGGGGGAGAGAGAGAGAGGTAGTCTAATCGGGGTGGCCTTTCTAATTTTGACCAAAGCCCATATTGGTGCCATGAGACATCTGCAATTACTCTGACTAGGTTCTTTTGACACTTTCAACATTGTTAACGTTTTAAATTAGTGAGTCTTGCCAAATAAACAACCAAATGCACGTCAGAGTACAAATTAAGATACTGTTTTAATATTCGGGGGAAAAAATGGCGGGCAACCCACTAGTTTACTATAATACCCTTACAATCCTGCATAAATGTTGACTAGGAAAATAAAATTTGCATTAGACTTTTTATAGTATATAATTTCTGTTTTAAAATATAAAATCTTTCTTTTTTGTAAAAAAAATTAATTCTTTTATTAAAAAAAAACTTATATTTTAGAAAAAAGACCGAATATTTATGTACTATTTTTATTCATCAAATTTAAAACAATATTGGTAACATATTGTACTACCACTTATTTAACGGAAGTTACGGAATCCTATGCGTGTAACATAGCTAATTAAGCTGTTGGTGAGGTGTGTATGGTTTGACTTTTATTGATAGTTGAACTTTGACAGTTTCTATTATATTTTTTTAATATATTTAAGTAGATAGCTTATGCGTTACTGATGCTACAGATGTTCCAGGTGTGTGTATATAAAAATAAATACAATGGTAACAAATCATTGATTTCTTAAAGTTGATACATACACATTTGTTGACGAGTTCAAGTCTGAACTTAATAATTATTAATAGTACTCTCCAAGGCAAAACACACCTTCCACTCCATAGAAAGAGAATTTACACCCAATTTTTTTTATATTTTAATATTACATTTTTTATGACTAAAAATATTCATATTAAAAAATTATTATCAAATCAAATCTTGTGCAACAAAACAGAATATTTGTTAAAAAAAAGTTCAACAAGTAATTTTCTTTTTTTTTTTTCAAACAGTATAGTGTGTATATATTTTAGCAAGCAAAAAAAAAAAGACTACAGAAATATACATCCTTTTATTGATTTAGTCACAAGTCACAACTAGTAGTTGGCTAGCTACCTGCTTCTTCAAGAAAAAAATTTAGGTCAAAATATCATTGATTAGTTGAAATTACACATTCAACCTGTCCAGCCGCCCTACAACACTGTGCATTGTATCTAGACGTATCACCTGTTTCCTGCGCACTACTTTTTTTTTTACTCAAGACTTGAGAGAGAAAGAGGGAGAGATCAGAGATGGGTGAGAATTAAAGGGTGGTTTCAGCTTTCGTTTCCCTTTTGATACTATAGCTAGAATTATATATATACTCCTTCCCTTTCACACAAAAAGAGTTGCGTCTGTACGTTTCATTTGCAAAATTAGCGAATATTATTTCTATTTCATGCATACTTAATAAATTGTGTTACGATTGTAGTATGGTATAAATTGTATGACAATTAAATTATAATAATAAATTTTTGAATATTATGTTATTTTATAGTATTTTCGCTTAAAAGTAAATTCATTTTGTTATAAAAAAAAGAGTTAATAATTTATAAATGAAACTCTTTTTGTACTCTTTTAGAATAGAAAGAATATTAGGTAACTTTTTATTACTTTTAAGTGCACATAAACTCTTCTCTCCAAACTGCTTATATACCCCGAGTTGAAATGATGAAGTAGTCTTGAGAATTAAGTAGCTAGGATGGGGATGCACACAATCTATATATAATACGAAAACTTCCAAAACAATAAATTTAACATTCCAACAGTTAATTAGCCTACAAATTAGGACTAATTTATCCCACGTCAAGCTTTTTAAATTTATTAAACTAAAATCAAACTAAAAATGAATTTGGTGCGTTATTTTTACACTATTCAAAATATTTGGACCACACCTCTAAAATCAAGCCAAAAGCAATTAATTAAGACAAGAAAAACTTTGAATTAATTAATGCCTTTTGAGTTTTGAGGGGGGAAAATAAAAAAATATTTAGTCGTCTAATTTATATATGTACCTGGCAAGAGCAGATGGATCCCAAGTGGAAGGAACTGCATTTCGGACCTCGTCGGAGAGCACGAGAGGATATCGATTAATATGAAGATCGAAGAGTCGAATGAAGTAACCATCTAGACCTAAAAATTTGGTGTTGGCAGCTTCCTTTGCCCACGATCCGCTCTCGAAACCAAACATTGAGTTGAACAATCCTGACGGAATTTTCCCCGGAACAGAGCATTTTTGGTTGATGAATTCCGACATCTATACATAATATTTACACACGTATATATAAATTATAATTAACAACTTAATTACTAATTATAAGACATAATGAAAAACTATATATATGTGTTGTACGAATTTGTAACATTAATATTTGTAAATATTAAAATATTTCTTCTATTCTACAAAAAAGAGTTTCATCTTGAGTCTGATATTAATTAATTTGAGAATTTTTAAATTTCAAATTGTGATGTAAACTTGTGTTAATTTTCGAAATAACAGTTTTGAAATTCTGAAATAAAAGAACAGAGGCGAATGTGGTTACCATACCTGATTGAAGTCGAGAATATCAGATTGATATCGAATTCGGTCGCCTTTACCGCATTTGATGTCATTTGAGACATGATTAAATGATCCAAAACCTGGTATTTGAAGCTCTTTTGTTTGAGTTTCATTGAGAAGAACCAGCCTGTCTTTGCCTTTGCAGTACTTTAATCGGAAATCCGAAGTTAAGTCGAATCCTTTGCCCAGGCTGCTTAGAGCCCTCCCAACTATCCCATGATCACGACGACTATTACTCATCTGATCTATATCTCTCCCTCTCTTTCTTTCTTTAAGATTATACAATAGATATAATAATATATACTTTGTATTAATTACATATATATGTTTAGAATTAAGACGGTGAAAGTTGTGTAGGAGAGGAGTAGAGAGAAAGAGAAGGAGGGATCAATAAGAAACTAATATAGGTGGTGGTGTGTTGTGAAAGAGAAGAAAAGTACCAGTATTGAATTATAGACAGAAAAATATGAAGACGCCAACTAAGTGTGTGTGTGTGTATATATATATATCTATATATATATATATATAGATCAATCATTTTTTTAATTAGGAAAAAGAAATGTGTGGTGTGCTACAATTAAATTATAGATCATGCCCAAAATAAGGTCATATTTGAGTTAATTAGCTCCCCATCTAATACTTTGACTGCTTTCTCTCTCTCTCTCTCTCATGCCAATATTGCCACAACTAAAACACAACGCGAGTCCGGTACTATACATACTACTACACAGCAGCATCTTCAATGGGAAAACAGTTTTGTCCTATGGACAAAAATTCATTGATTTATGAATTAGTCGCGTTGACCAAATAATTCTTTTATGTCCTGGATTAGTTTAACTATTACGGATAATTGCGGTGTCATTCTCCAAATATTGGGAGTATTATAATTAAGGTGGTGTTTGATTGTATATTAACAGCTCATTTCTTAATACATCTTAATGTGATTCTTAGAATCATTTAGATTTAATTTTATATCTTAATGATTTCAAGACATTCAGAGAAAACAAATTTATCTCAATTTCAAACATTAAAATATATTAAGAGTGAACAGTTAAAATGCATTAAGATACACTCAAAATAAATGGCAAACTAAGATACGGATCATTTTGTTCTTTAAAATACCACGAGTATGTACTATATATCATTTGTTTTCCTCCTTTGAAAATTCATACATTTACTATTTCAAAATTTGGAATTTCTCCGATATATACTGTTAAATTGTCAAAATCTTAAAATTTTCCGTGTTTCTTGGTCAACTGTTTGCCCTTCCCAATTAATACTGCTCCATAAAATTATCCGTAATATTTAAACAAACGGAGTATTTACATTAGATTGTAAATCTGAAAACAGAGAGTACATATTTACATTAGTGTAAAAAAGTTAAGCAATTCAATATTTAGAGTCTTGTTATACATGAAGAGAAATTAAATATATATTTATAAAAAATATCGACGTATATGAATACATGATATTGGTAAGAATTAAGGAAATATTCAGACATTATAGTTTTATCTTATTTGGTAATGTTTGTTTGCAAAAAGTATACTTGGGATTGAATTATTTGTCTTAATTTAATATTATTTTGAACTATTTTATCCCATGATGAGGAATTAATAGTCCTTTAAATAGTTCTGTGGACTATTTTTTGTCATTTCTAAAGCTATTTAAGGCTATTTATGATGGACTATATAATCCCAAGATGAATGTGAGATTAATAGCCTCTTCATTCTAAACTATCAAATGGCTTTATGGGATTAATAGTCCCACATTAAGGGACCACATTAGGGGATTAATAGTCCCTCTTCAAATAATTAAATAGTTCGAAATAGTGTTAAATTAAAAAAAATAGTTCAATCTCAAATATGCTTTTTGCAAACAAACATGACCTTAGAATTTCACGTTAGTCGTAATCTAACTTCATCATACAATTTGTCGACATGTATATATTATTTTTCCAATACTTATGAAAATATATATAACAACATAAGGGAGCGTCTGTCTTAGACACACACAAACTTACACGTGTCATATTATTTAAAAGTTTTTATTAATGATAATTTTGACATTTCACTATTTTCATTAACGACAATTTTGATATTTTATCATTTTATTAATCAAAATTACGTCGTATTAAATGCAAGACACACACAAACTTGTGTTTATATAAAACACATGTTCCATTTTTCCTGTAAGTAATTCTAATTAAAAGGTAAATTAACAAAAAAGTTACTTTTACGAGAGAACCTATATTAAAAAAGGATGTGCCATCTCAAGACACGATGAGGTTGCCAGCAAGTTATTTTTTTAGATTCCATAGCTTATTTCACAGGGGCATGAACAGTTCAATCAATATTCAACTTTTGTCGAAATATAAAGTGCAAACAAATTTTTATGAATGATTTTAGACGACAGAGGTCTCTATTGTTTTAGGCGATTGGCACCATTCACTCCCTTATTTTGTTGTTTAGTGTCCACCTTTAATCAATGGATTGGATTACAACTATTAATGTTAGTTTATCTCATGTCCACAAAAATATTAGCTTCCCTAGTTTACTGGCAATAGACTTGTCCACAAAAATATTAGCTTCCCTACTTTACCTTTTCTCAAACAAATGAAATGTATGTATATATAAACTTGTCCTGAAATGTTTGTCATGTTCAGAGGTCTAAATTGCGTTTTGGGGGGGGGGGGGGGGGGGGAGGGGGAGGGGGGGGGGGGGGACTAAGCCTAAAGACTGACCTGTACTGGATTTGTTTACACTTGCATTCACATTATAGTACCAGTGTGAACTACTAACTGAAATCTGGACATTAAGTAATAATACAAGTACAGAGAGTCTCAAATAAGGGCAATCACACACATAGTTGATGATGTTGAATAGACATTATGATTGAGACACAAAAATTGAGATATTCATGACTTGATTATTATTTGCATAACAAATGTACATATGAACAGATTTAATTTTTGGATTGGACATGACGAGGTTACATATACTAATACATGATAAGATTATTGAAAAATAGATACGTACTTATTACTTTTTGTGTCTTCAAGATACAACCGTAACTTGATTATCATATGTTTAGAACCAATAGTATTGATACATTTTTTACCTAGCATATATACTCCAAATACTAACATAAATATTAATCAAGTGATCATATGATGAGAAGATTTAGGGACCATAATACTTGCTATACTACATCCATTGTTTTCATGTCACAAAGATTATCGTTTCCTTTTTGTATCAAATGATCATCACTCATAGTGCTAAAGATCAGATTAACCTTTTAGAACTAAATTGAGAATTTGAGATCTAATGTCAAATATGAAGTGCAAGAAAATTGATGAGAACCATCGATACAAGTACACGTGAAGTTAAGCTTAATATTAAAATAATTTTCATCTGTATGAAATAAAAAACGTTTCTGAATTGAGTATAAATTATGAGATTTTAGTGAAGTTAAGTGTGGTATTAAAATATTTTCATCTATATGACATATAAAAAGCATTATTGATTGAACTGAATTGAGTTAAAAGGTGCTACTGTATTCAACTGATCAATAAAAATTATTTTCTTAACTTGCGTGAATTCACTAAAAGTTATAAGCTTTGTGAAGCTAACTATGTTACCATGATAACCTTCTTTAAAAGGTGTAATACCTTTAACACAATATCCTATACGTAATCCAGAGTTTTTATATAATATATATTTTCTCCGTTTTAAATTATAAGATGAATATTGACTTTTAAAAAAATTAATTTGAGGCATTTCTAAATTTAAAATTGACATGAATTCAATTAGTTTATGTTAATACAATTATGAATATTATAAACTACCTAAAAAGTACTACTAGTTATAAGATTTATTATTTTAAAAACTTAAATGAAATCGTGTCAATTTTGAGTTTGAAAATATTTCAAATTAACTTTTCAAAAATCAATAATAATCTTATAATTTAGAACGGAGTGAATATTTTTTTATTGTTTGTTAAGGAGTGAAGGTAGAAGATGATATGTAGTACCTGATTGGTATTAACATACAACTTGGGTCCAATCCAGTTGAAATGGTGGGCAGGCATCCGCATGACCCTTTTTGTGGCTGGGCCTAGAGAGAGTTCACTGTGAATGATCTGAGTAGGAACCCAGTTTTTGGCAACTTGGAAGTCAAAAAAATATCGTAAATCAGCTTTAGCAGGCTTATCTGCACACCAAATGCAATTATAGATTAATTCAAAATATATGAATAAAGAAGAAAAATGATTGGTTTAATCCATTTCTTTTTCTTCTTATCAAAAATTTCCACTCACACTTATTTTATATATATACAAGAATGACTCATAATCATTTTGAGCAAGTGTACATATACTCGTTCATGCAGATTATGGTCGATTAGACAAAAATTACACGCTTAAAGGTAACAGATGGAGTTAGAGAGATTCTTTTTTTTCATTTGTTCAAGTCTCTTTTCATAATTTTAAATTTCATTAGTCACTCGCTATAAATCATAAATGATCCATATATATAACATTGGAAGCTCACCAAAATATTGTCAAAACAGGAACACGTGAATATTTTTAGTGTACGTTTAAAATGGTTATATTCTGCGTATGTATGTATGTATATATGTGTGTGTGTGTATTACATGGCATTACTTTAACTAAAGATTTATATGGTAAAAAAAAAACACGGCATTTGGTTGTTGTAAAAATGTAAAAGGTCACACCCATTAAGCCAAAAAATGGACAGGACAAGGGTTGTTATGAATCTTATTCGGGTTCAACACTTATGTGACATGAATTAGTTAAAATTAATAATTAGTAAAAAATAATAATTTTCTAGAATTTAAAAACTTCCTCCGTCTTCAAAAAAAATGAACAAAATATAATTTACACACATATTAAAAAAAACAAAAGTAGAGGAAAGAGTGTAAAAAAAATTCAAATTTATCTTTAGTCGTCTCACAAAATTATATAAAGTGATGAGTATTTTATTTTTTTATACTAATAGACTCTACTAAATGACTAAGTTACCGTTCACTTTATGTATTTTATCTGATCTTTTTTTAAAGACAAAAATATTTATATTTTTAATCTTTCTTTTGAAGAGGGAGAGCAGTAGTTTAATTTAAGATGTAGGGTTGTTAATCAATGTAAATATTTCTCAACTTTATCACAAGCTGAAAAAACTTTTCAAACAAAAGGAAAATATTGTTATTTGCTTCTTTCAATCACCAAACTAATATTCCATAAATTCCAAAATATAAGAGCCATTTACACTTTCAAAGCAATTTGAGAAATTTTAAATTCAAAAATAAAATAAATTCATTTAATTTTAATATATTACAAATATCGAATATATGCAACTAATTATATGATTTATTACTTTTATTTTGCTCTTTTTTATTAATGTTTTTTTAATAATCTTTACATTTGATTTTAATTTATAAGTCATTATGAGCCGAACATCTTCATAACTTGTTTTAACTTAATTTCTGACTTAAAAATCAAATTAATGCCGAATATTTTTACTTATAAATTATAACTTAAAATAACTTATAAGTCAACTTATATTTTAACTTTAAGTCATTTTAAAAATAAGTCGTTGTCGAACGGACTCTAAGGACTCGCCACAGCTTTGCAATTTTCCATGCTTTCTCTACAAACGCTAGCTTGTAATTGCGGATGCTTGGGCAACAGTACACTGTCTTTGAAGTAGCTATGAGCGAAGTCGGGAGCCCAGACCTGATCGTATATGGGTCGAAGGAGATGAGGCGTTGGGTCAGTGGGGTTTAATATTTAGGGCTTTTTTGGTTCGAAAGCCACGGTGAGGGTGAGCATCGTGTCATTGACTTTAGGGCGCCGGCGAATATGGAAGGGAGAGAGATTCGAACTGAATATGGGAGAAGGCCGGTGAAGAATTCTGGTTCTACTTGTTGCTGTTAATTTTGTGATTCTAATTCTTGGTCGCGGCATGCCTTTTCTAATTTGCGCCCAGATCCAGTTAAGGTAATATTTAATTTGACAGAATAACTCGATTAAAATATTTTAATTAATTTAATTAAATAATTGTATAAATTAAAAGTTGAGAGGGTTATTGCATAAAAATAATAATAATAAGTACAATGGATAACTGTTAATTTTGTCGTGGACTATTTGGTATCATTTTTAAGATAATTTGATATCTTAAAGAATAATTATATAGTATTACATTTCTACTTGATATTATAATCCATCGTTACATGACCACAAAAATGACAAAATATAATTTATGAAATTAAGTAATAAATTAATTATAAGATAAATATTTCATAACGAAAATAAATTAATACAAGCAATCATACCTCATACATTATTTTTACAAATAAATGCAGCCTCAGTACTTTTCAGACTTGGTTGCAACATAAAATGGCACACCCAAAAGTTTAACTCAAATTTGACTTTTTGACTAACGTTAACTTGTGTACTTTTTTGAGAATTTTGTTTTGATATGTTGCAAATCCCAACTCCAAGCAATCTAAAAGTTAAAGCATCAACATGGTTAAATATAAAATAAGAAGAAAAAAAAAGATCCCAATGAATTTAGAGCTGCTACTAAATCCTGCTAAATCTAATGTTGCACATCTTTAGATAGAAAAGAAAAGGATTCAAATTTTCACAAAATTTCAAACCCAAATGTGCTCATCTTCCTCTTTATTTATACAAAGATGATTTTAAAATAGAAATTGATATTTCCACAAGTAAATTTGATAGTTCTGCAAACTCCTCCTCACATGAATAGTAAGTATATTCTGCCCTCATGTGAGAGAGTACCTTCTAAAATTAACAATTTTACTTGTGAAAATATCAATTCTCTTTTAAAATACATCATACATTATTATTCAAGTATAATCAATCAAAGATTAAGGATTTTAAAATATATCATACATTATTCAGGTATAATCAATCAATCAAAGATTAAAACAATGGTAATACGCAATCCCTTGCAATCATTCACCATGAGATGATCATTTGTGTTTTATTATTCGCTTTAAAAGTAATGCCATTGATGATGTCATTACCCTTCTTGACGGAAAATTCTGTAGATTACGGGATGATGCTGTTGATGCCATTCCTCTGGTCGACATCAACTTTCGTAAATTAAGCCATGTTGGACTCATTTTGCATTCTACTTTAGGTTTCATGGCATTGTGAGAAAAGAAGCCTGAAGAGGCTATAGGGACTCCTTGACAAAGAATATACGGGACTCCGAATGCTGCAGGCTTCAACACCTAATAATAATAATAATAAGATCGAAACAAACAACTAGTTTTGGATCCAACATGCAACAAATAGGCCATAACAACTACAAGTAAACGTACATAGCCAAGTACTAATGAGATGACTGATCATTGAGGATAATAAATATGCGACTTATCTAATATTTGATAAAATAACTTATGAATAATCTCTAAGAATCAGAGATGACTATAAAGTACATGTCAGTCACCCAAAACTAAAATTCTTCAGTTTTTATTAATATTTTTTCATATACAAGTATTTTCTCTTGATTAATAAAAGCAAAAATTAAATCATAAAATTTAATAAATGTGGGTTCCACTTGAAAACAAAAGAAAAAATAGATAAAAACTTATAAAATATGATGTCACGCATCGCGCTACATTCTTACTATGGCTTAACCCCACTATAGTTGGACCACTTTGTGCAATAGCCCATTGAATTTTAAAAAATTGTAATCAGCAAACTAAAGTAATTAAAATTGTGAAATTAACCCATTTTGATAAATTAATCAACCAAGTGTCACCTTTTTTCTTACCTGGCTGCGCAATAAGAATTAAGAAAATACAAAATTTAATTACGTTGCAAAAAAGCACAAAAAACATCTTGGAAAATATTTTTAAAAATACAAAAAGAAATGACGGCTTCCAACTCATTCCATTATTTAATTTACTTTTTCTTTTCTCTATCATCTTCCTCAATTTTAATTATGAACTCCTCAGATCTAAAGAAGCATAAAGGAGGAGATATATACAAGGGAGGAAGCCACTGAAATCAAAAAGTTGTTGTTGGGTTTACTATATATTGGCAAGTTTCAACTATTTCTCTCTTTCTATCTGTCACATAATTAACAAACTCAAAATTTCAAATTCATGAAAATCCTTGTAATATTCAATATGATCTGAGTCAATTACTTCTTATTCCAGATTTTGATCTAGTTATTGATGAACCACCAAAAGCAAGAACAAAATTACAAAGTCCCAATCAGGTTAACACGCATTTTATTCTCTCTTGGCTGCTACTGAGTAGCAGAGAAGGAAGGGAAGAGGGAGAACAAAGGAGTGGTGGGAAAGAAGAAGAATAGGAGAAGAGAGAAAGAAGAGGATACGCGAGAAAAAATAAAAAAATAAAACTTCAAAAATAAAAAATGGACTCATGCGGCTGCCAACTCACTTTTTCCTAAATTGTTATGTTTTGTACCCATTCTCATCAACATTTAATAACTCTGTTACCAAATTTTAACAGAATGGTCCAATTGTATTCTTCTAATTAGTATAGTTTGCTAATTTGAGAAATTAAAAGTTTAATAGTGTAATGCACAAAGTGTGTCAACTACAACTAGGATAAATCTTAGTTATGTTCTAGATATTATAATACCTTTTGTAGCTGGATTTTCTCTTTGGCACTCTCTTCCTTCAAACGCTCTATTTCATTTTCCATCTGCTTTATGTAGGCCTGCCATTTGCACCAAAAAAGAAAAAAAAGAAAAAGAAAACACATACATAAGATTTTGGTTTGGTAAATAATTGTAGGAAGCTAGCTTAGAACCAGGATAAATCGTTGTGCATTTGTGATTCATTCTCTTTACCTTTCAGGTATATTACTCATCCTTAGTTTTCATCACATAGATTAGCATCTTAGATTAAGAAAATCAAAGAGTTGAAAATGTCAAAGGTAACTTGGCAATCTATTCTAACACGCCCAACCTCCCCCCCCCCACGCCCCAACCTCCCCCCCCCCCCCCCCCCCCCTTTTAAACTAAATAGATTGTCTGTACACTTACATAAGACTTTGGGGACTTTAAACTTGTGGGACCCAACCTGCAGATTGACTAAATATTCAATGACCATTTTTGCAATTTGGACCCTAAATCTATCTAATATGCTAAATTAGCCTATATCTTTGTACTCGACAGTTGAATTGTTTGCCAGTAAAAGGACCAAATCTTGAACATAAAAATTTTATTTTTACCTTCGTCTTTGCAGTCCTCCAAGTATACATTTCCGTTTCTGATACCGTCCATCTAGATCCAGATTGAAAATAGTGTGCCATGCCAACGTCATGCAATAGCCTTACATTTTCATACGGGGCTAATTGAACAAAGAACAAGCCAGCCAACATAAATACAACTTTACTTGGGGATATCCTGTTACTCATCTCATGAAAAGGCCAATTAATGAAAATTATAAGAGTTACCTTTTGAGGGGTACGAAGGTTCCTCATCGCGATACCTTGCCAAATCAAATTATAGATATGAGCATATAAAAATAAGCATTTAGCAAACAAGGGAAGGTGATACACAAATTAGACTACCACAAAGAATATACAGTAAATAAATAAAAGGGCTTGAGGGTAAGTTAACAAGTCTCAAACCAGCTGTAAACACTCAAATCAGTATCTGACAGCTTCAAAGGAAAGTTACTCTTCTGAAGCATACATGTAACATCTTCAATTGCTTGATATTTTGTAACCTGTAATCAAGAAGTAGCCATTGCCAACAGTAATTCAAAGGAGTAAGTGTAAACATTATTGCAATCATCCACAACTAAATCTGCAGAGAAGTCAAAATTCCCACCAATTTTTTTTAAATGGAGAGAGAAAGAGAGAGGAGAAACAATCACAAATTATAAAAGCATTTACGCACATCATACTTATCTTCCTTGATATATTCAGTAATGAAGTATCCAGCCTGTTCAAACACTTTAAGTAACCAGAGCACAGATTTTAGTTTTTGTGACCGATCCTTATCAAGCATAGATCTTTCTTTTAAAGACATACAATGATCATAAACGTCTTCCCTAATCTCATGAAACTTTTCGTCGGCCACCATGATCATTGCAGCAAGCTCTACAACTTTTCCACTGATTGCAAGGTCAATGAATTCATTCTCAATTTCCTGTGTTGTCCCAGCAAGTAAACCAAGAGTCTCTAACGGATTTTGCTGCAACAGATAGACAACGTATATAAGTTCTCATAAGCCGTTTCTGTACCACTATCATCTCATGATCCTTTCTAATATTTAACTACCTACTAATGCTACAATCTAGAAATAAAAAAAAAATTCAAAAAGCATCAAAACATGCCATTCTTGGTAGACAAAGCAGTGTAACCAGCTTAGCGATAGTGTGCTTAGGACTCCATTCCCTTATACAGGGAAGACGGCTGCAAGAAGAAAAGAGAAATCAATAAAGCATTAGAAAATTGAGAAATTTTATCAACAACTAGAATCAAGAAAATTCCGCACGAGATCCCCAGTAATGCCATATGAAGTGGGAGCTTTCCAGCATGTGCTTCAAGTAGATGCTGTGGGTATATATCTGACGGATTACAAGGTCTGAATCTGATATCAGTTCGAGCTCCGGAACAAAGAAATAACTCCACGATAGAGGGGAATAAGGACAAGGCAGCGCAATGGAGAGGATACATTCCCGTGTCAGTGCAGGGATGATTCAACTCCACAGTCAGACCTGTGTCTCCTTTGAGTAGGGCCTCAGCACACTTAATTGAACCATAACCGCAAACAACATATAGAAGTTGCTGTTGTCTAGAACGAAAGAAGTCCAGCTTGCGATCAATTACAGAAAGAAATTCTTCCCTATCATCTTCCTCAAGGGCTTTTCCAAGCTCATCATCCATCCAAATTCGTAAATTGGGCTGAGAAGTGAAACAGATCACAATCTAACTATTATATATTGTACAATCAAATCAAACAGTGCTTACAAATATTATTTATAAATAAAAAAAATTCACCCGTATCGATCAGCCTGAAAAAAAATTTAAAAAAATCATGTTTTATCTTCTAGTTCATACTTACTCCGTAGCAGTCCAGTAATGAGAATTTTAATTATACTATTATTATTTGGATTTTGTTTCCTTGGTTTATTAAATGCGGGATTCAGGTTTATTATTTTCGTGTAACTGATGAGTAGGGGTGCATTGGGGCTTGTGATCTTGTTTATTCTCAAGTGTTTCTAGTTACTTTTGATGCATTATGTGTGTTTTTGCAGGTAGCATGGTATGGGAATTGGGACCGGACTGTTTGGAGTGGAAGAAGCAGGACAAACAAACTTCAGGATGTTGTCTGCCATATTGGCGCGGTAGTGCTAGGTCTTGATCGTCAGAAGGTTGTCTGCCTATATGGCGCACCAGCGCCAGCTCTATACTAAATCCTGACGCGGCACCGCCAGGTCAGCTGCAGAAAGTTTGATGCTTTGTAATTTTTAGAGGAATTTGATTTGGTTTTGGATCGTTACTTCATGGAGGGTTAGGATTTTATTTGGAGAATATAAATACATTATTTTAGACACTTTGGAGGGGACTTTTTGCTAACCCTAAGAATTGAAGAAGGATTGAAGGCCTTAAACAATTTATCTAGCACGAAGGAAGAACAATATATGATGCTAAGGAAGAGATCAAGGATTGCTTCAAAACAGTCTTTTACCATTTTATTTTGTAATTCTTGAATAATAGATTATTTGTGGATGATGATAATTATTTCAATTATGAACTAGTTTTTATTTTAAGGTTACAATGGAACTTGATGTGTAGTTTTAATTAGATTGCTTCCTTGTTGATTATTATTGGTTATCCTTGGATTGTCTATCATATTTTATGATCTAACGTATAATTGTCTGACCAGTAATTAATTTGGTAATCTATAGGAAATTGGGGAGAGAGAATATAGATTAAGACCTAGATGTGATAGCATATGATTGTGTTTCTGCTCAAGATGGAATTCATGATTTGTGTATAGGATAGAGATATATCTATATGTCATATGTAATCTGATGAGAACCTATGCTTGAAATCCATGTTAATTCTAATTCACATAGAGATATAGTGAGTTCATTGGCTAGGATGTTCTTCTAAATTCTATTCTTGTTGGGATTAGGGAGATATGTTTATAAGATTATCGAGAGATGCTTATGAATAATGAAGAGTTCTTGGCTAACAATCCAAAATAATTGATATAACTTAACAGGAAGTAATAAGAATGAAGCAAACAGCAAGGAAAATTGTAATCTTAAGTCTTTCAATCCGAAATCAATTTTTTGGTAATTAGTGATTAGTTAATTTAATTTAATTTAGTTCAAAATTCAACAATTCAAGTTATTTGTTTAATAAAATTGATTTAATACAAAATTAGTAGTTGATAGTTATTAGTCACAATTCTCTGTGGGACGATACATTGCTTGCCACTTTATTACTATTTGATCACGTATACTTGCGTGTATTTGCTAGTACAAAATTAGGCAAACAGTAACCCATCATAATTCAATACACTGAGTGAGATTCATTATTTGAATATTATAATGCTAAACCTTTATTAATTTCTTATCTTTTGTCTTATTTCTTCACCAATTCTTAACCCTGATTCCTAAGCCATAATCTGGTCGCCACTCCAGTAACCCAAGACTCCAAAAACAATATTTATAAAAAAAATGTGCTCATCAAAGAGGAATGCATTCTTCCAGACAAATGAGCTCAGCTATTTATATTGGTATTTTCCCACATCGAGAAATAAATTAAACCTCTTGCTTCTCAAAATATTATTTTCCCTCACACAAATGAGAAAAAGATGAAATAATAAATAAATAAATAAAAAGCACACTAATATTATTATACCTGTTGTTCCTGTTTTTTGATATTGACAATCTCTGCCTTCAAACCTTCAACTTCATTTTTCAACTCATTTATGTAATCCTGAAATTCGCACCACAGTGAAGACTCACACATTGGTAAAGCTCACAAAAGAGAAAGAAGAGATGGTGTTGTGTGGGTACGTGCGGGTTCATGGGAGCAGGAGAATGGGAGACCCAGAGAGAGATGAGGAGGGGGGAGAAGAGTGTTAAATGAGGCTGTAAGTGCATATAAACATATGAACATGCTTACTAAAGGAAAATTGTTCTATTTCGGCAAATTCTATCGAGCTTTCTAGACTGTTAATTTGGGTATGCAATGTAAGTTGACAACCATCACTGATGTTGGACATGTATTGTAGAAAAGAATATAAATATTAAAAGAATGAAATAAAGACATGCATTCCAAGTTGTTTTGATACTGTATTTATGTCAAAACTTTAATCAGTCACAATTCCAAATCATTCACTGAAAATAAAGCCATTACATTCACTATTTATTATTGGTATGTACCTTATTGCTCATATTAAAAAAATTGTATAAAAAGAAAGTGAACAAAAGGTTTACAGAGAGAAAGTAAAGGAGAAGACCAAATTTAAAGACAAAAAATGGAAGAAATTTAGAGAGAGAAAGTGAATAAAAATTAAGAGAGGAAGTGAATAAAAAGTCTTAGAGAGAGAGTGAGAAGAGGGAGGAATTTAAAGAATTACAAGTGATTTGTTTAAAAAAAAATGGGTCGCTTTCAGGGGTGAAAAAGTCTTCGAGAGAGAAAGTGAGAAGAGAGGGGAATTTAAAGAATTACAAGTGATTTGTTTTTATAAAATGGGTCGCTTTCAGGGGCGAAGCTACGTGTAGTAATGTGGGGTCAATTGACCCCACTGAATTTATATATATATATATATATATGATGTAATAGATTTTTTGTTGGTGTAATTTAGTAATTTGACCCCTCTAAAATGAGTACTGAAAAAGCTTCCTCTCTTGGTTTTCACAAGCCAATACCATCAACTTTTTTGCTTCATAAATCACAAATGGTGGAAGTACCGGAAACGGGGAGAAAGTCTTGAAATCGATATCTGGTGTAACTTCTAGAGTTCTTGCACTCCGTGGACGACTGGACGATGGACTCCAAAATCAAATTAGTAAAAACTCTTAATCTTTATCTTGTTTTCTGCTGGAATTTAACGGATTAGTTATTTCACTTTGTGGGTTTTGCTTGTTGCTATTTTTAAGTTGGGTTGGATGTGATTTTATGTTTTAGTTAAATGGGTTTTGGTTTTGGGCAGTGGCAGTGATTGTTTGATTTGTTTCTTTATCAAATCTATAGGTTAGAACTTGGAACTAGGAAAGAGCTAGGGAAACAAAAAGCAAAAATAGAAAAAGAATTCTTATTGAATACAGAATACTAGTAAAATATAAGTAGTATACTTTTTTAAAGCATAATTGTCAATAATTTTATGGTTGGAACTTGGGAGATGGGAGCGAAAATATGAGGAAATGAAATATGAAACTTTATTCACTTTAATGATATAGTTGATAATTTTTTGAGTATTGATTGTGAAAGAGTTTGAATTTTTTGAAGTATTGATTGTGAAACTTTATTCACTTGTTTTTATCAGTGGCATGCTTAAATCCTAGTGATTGTTTCGCTAGTTTTGATAAGGACAAATTGATTCATCTCGCTAGCTTTTATTCGAATGACTTTTCTCCAATGGATCTTATGAAACTTGATAGTCAACTAGATAATTACATTTCTGATACGCGGACAAATTAAGAGTTTTTGGAAGTTTGAGGGATTAGCGGTCTTGCAAAAAGCTCGTAAGTACTAAGAAACATATTGTATTTCCTTTGGTATATCGGTTTCTAAAGTTGGCATTAATCTTACCTGTTGCGACTGCTACTGTTGAAAGGGCTTTTTCTGCGATGAAGATAATATTAAGAGTAGGTTGCGCAATTCCATGGAAGATCAACTAATGAATGATTGTTTGATTACATACATCAAGAAGGATGTATTTGTAATTTGATTGCATTGACAATGAAAGTATTATGCAACGATTTCAACGAATGAAAACGCGCCGAGGAGAATTGTAATTATTATATTATACTAGTTATTTTTTGTGGATAAGTTTGATGGGTACAACAATGACATATTATATTTTTTTTGGTTATATATTTGAGTTGTTTTTTGTTACTATAATTATTAATTTTGATTTATTGTTTGATACTCTAATAATTGACCCCACTACCAATAATTTCTGGCTTCGCCACTGGTCGCTTTGGATCATGATTTGTTCTCTTGGATCAAGCGAATCACTGCCACATATTATAATTCGTTGTGTGATGAATCTAATCACTTATTCATTATTGCTATTAATGGAGCATATTAAATCAGTGTAACACTGCTCTGATTTGGCCAATTGACAGGCTTACATGTGTTGGGGAACATAAAAAACATAAAGTCCCACATTGAAACATAAGAAGAAATATTGAGGACATATATGTTCTAATGGACCATAGACCTAATAGGTTAACCTTTTGGGTCAAGAAGTGATTTCAGATGAGCATATATTTTGGTTGGATATTCCCAACAACTAGTATTAGAGTCATGACTATGAGCTTGGATAAGGGATATGGTATGAACTGTGCACGATGGATGAAAATAATTCATTGAGCAAGTGGCAAACTCTTCTTGCAGAGGCTCTTGATTAGCTCTTGACAAGAGATATTGAAGAGTGTTGGCCTGTCAGTTAGGAGACGTGATGGGCTAGGCTCAATGAGTTATGAATGTTTGGTGGATTATGTACTCTTTGAGCAAGTGGTTGACTCTTCTCGGGGAGACTCTTGGTGGATCAAACCAAATTTTTCGAGAGATAAACTCGTCAAATAGGGAGACTTGATGAGTTTGGCAGAGTCTCTTGGAGAGGCGCTTGGTGGATCAAACAAAACAAAAGATAATAAAAAAGGTGGCTCGTCAACTAGAAGAAGGTGATGGGTTATGCTCAAAAGAGTAATGGTTTAAAGTTTAAGAGAGAGCTTGGTATCGATGCAAACGGAGAGATCACGCGTTAGGGGGGTGATTATTAAGGTACCGCGTGATAGTAAAGAGAAACATTGATGACATATATGCTCTAATTGACCCTAGACCTAATAGGTTAATTTTTTGGGTCAAAATGTGATTTCAAATAAGCATATATGGGTCGGATATTCCCAACAACATGATAGTGACCCTACTACCTACCCAAGACATTGATCATAAAGGTACGTTAAACCAATTCTTAGTAGTTCAAGTGAAAGTTTATTACAACCACTATGATGACGCAAAACTTATTTCCATGAGAACTGCTTTCGCCTCGAGGATTACCTAATGAGAAAACTGATACAAAATTACAGCCCTTGATACGAGAGAACCTTCTTTCATCGTGGAAACTGGATTAGGTGTGAGATAAGTCAAAGATCAGACGATGAATCAAGCATAAATAGTAGGTCCCTTTCTCCAAAAGAAGGGGAGTTGGAGATATAGATTCAATGACTAACTGACTTTACGCTTTTTGCCTCTATGTTTTTTTCTTTAATCTTGATTTGATACTCCTCACATGTGGGATTTGCCTTTAGCCTATCCCAACTAGTTTGGGATTAAAAGCCTTATTGAGTTGAGAACAAAATCAACAATATAATAAATTACTCTAAAGTCTAAATAATAACATAAAATATTTGATAATCTCCTAGTTCTCTTCTCCATTCCACATGAATCACCAAAAGTACAGTAGCATAAAGTTGCACTTTAAATTTCTTCTTACCTTTGCGTTATAAAACCTCCAACATGGGTCCTTGTTCGACACCTTCCATCTATAGCCTGACTTTGAGTAGTGTGCCATGCGAAAATCATCTAGACATCTTAGGCCTTCATACGGGGCTGTATGGAATAAAGATAAACATGAACGAACAAGTGAGTCAACATCTCCACAAATTTACTACATGATATCTTATTAAATATCTCATGAACCCCAAGTAATGAAAGGTGCAAGAGTTACCTTCCAGGTTGTTTGCATAATACCTAGCACAATCAAATAATAAGTATGAGCATATAAACAAAAGCATTCAGTAAATGAGCAATCAACTCTACAAAACACTAGACTGCAAACAAAAAATTAAGAGATAAAATAAAATTAGGTAGTGGAAAAGTTTACCGCCAATCCTCGAACCACGTGTAACAGCTCAAATCAGCATCTGACTGCTGAAGTTGGAAGCCAGCCTCCACAAGCAAACGTGTAACATCTACAATAGTTTGATATTTGCTAACCTGTAAGGTAGCCATTACGAACAAAAATTCAGAACAGAAGGAGAGGGAAGTAAGTTAACATCAGCCACTGAATCTGCATAATAGTCAATTCCACCAAAAATTAAAGATGAAACAGGCACAACTTACGAACATGTACATACATAAAACTTATCTTCTCTGAGGTATGCGGAAATCTCATCCCCCGCTCTTTCAAACACCTCAACTAATTGTTGCATAGACGCTACTTTTTCTTTCAGATCCTCCCCAAAAGGAGGATGATTATTTTCAATAGAATCAAAGCACTGACGAACTTTATGCATAACATTGTTAACCTTTTTGTGGGTCACCATAAGCAGAGCAGCAAATTCAATAATTTTTCCTTGCACAACATATTCAAGTAATACCTCTTCAGTTTCCTTTGTCATCCCAGCAAGCAACCCAATAGTCTCTAATAGATTTTGCTGCAACAGGGGATAAAATTAACAATAGATAATCACAATTAGACCTGCATATGGGCAGATTGAGCGGACAAATATGGGTTTGAGCTGTTAGGCTTATGTAGGCTGAAATATACTCTTTTTAAATATAAAAGATCATTATTAATTTTTTAAAGTCAACTTGACACATTTTCGAACTCAATTGTCACAGAAACATTTAATTTTAGTCACTAAAATGACGAATATTATAAATTATCTAAAAAATACTACCAATTACAATATTTGAAATTGAATTTCAAAAGTCAACAATGGCTTTATAACGTGGAACGAAGGAAGTATATGTGTTGTAATCGGCGGTCACAATGAATATGGGTAGATAAATTTAAATATAAAGTATATTTGAATCTCTAAAACCAATTCATATATTTTACGTTACACTTTAGAATTTTAAAATAATTTCCCAAAGTTAATAGATATTGGACATAAATTGTTATGATAGCGAATTGCGTTTTGGTAACCAAAATATGGGTACAAGATAATTATACTTGTAGCTTATTTTACGAATGAGGGACATCTCTATATAGGCATTGGGTCTAACAATCAAAAGTTTAATATAGTGCTTTTGGTCTATCTTTCCCTCTAAATCTAGATATATCTATATAAATATGTCTTGTACAGTTGACAGTCGCAATACATTTTTTCCCTTTAATATGTGGAAAAGATATAGAATTAGTTTAAAAGAGACCAAGAGAAATAAAAGAAATACCATTCTTGGTAGACAAAAAATAGAGATCAACTTGTAGATAGAGTGCTTAGGAGTCCATGTCAAAAAATAGTAATCCCTACAAAAGAAAAAGGAGGGAAAGAAAGGAAAAAATATAAATCAAACAATCGAATTTTAGTATTAGTTTTCAGAATCAAATGAAAAGCAAATTAAGCACGCACTTTATTGTCTTCTCTAATACAATTTGAAGAGGAAGCATGTTGGCATATTCTTCAAGTAAATAAAAACCGTGGTCGGGGTGCGAGAACCTAATCTCTGTTCGAGCTCCATAGTAAAGAAGTAACTCCATTATAGAAGGATGGCATTGAGTAAAAGCACCAAAATGAAGGGGATACATTCCGTTGTCATTGCATGGAAGATTGAGGTCGACGGTGAGGCGCGTTTGTCCTGTGATCAGAGCCTCTGCACACTTAATTGACAAACAACAAAGAACATGGCCCAAAATTTCTTGCGCTTGAGAACTAAATTTGTCAATTTTCCAATTGATTTCTAAGATAAATTTTTCTTTCTCATCTCCTCTAATAACCCCCATAAATTCTTCATCAAAAAAAAAGGAGTCATTCTGATGCGCAATTCCCATGGATTAGAATTGTCGATCCTACAAAAATGCAAATTACATATAAATAGTTTTATAAAAATAAAAACTAAGGGCACAGTAGGCGGGAGAGAAGTTTCTGAGTGAGTTGTCTCCCAAAATTACACTATTTTAAAAAAATTACAAAACACGTTATTGAATGCTAACCATTAATAACATAATCCTCCATCTGTCTCATAATGTATGACGTTTTAGAGTTGGGCACAACTATTAAGGAAATAATTATATAACATCAAATATAGTATCAATTGTCTATAATACCCTTTATCATAATTATCTCATAAACTCCCTCTCTTTCATTTGTAACATTTTTCTATGAGGGGTAATTTTAGAAAAATTGTGGCTATTTCTCCTAGATTATATAAAACGTCAAATAATTTGAAACAAATGAAATCATCTAAAACGTCATATCTTATGGAACGGAGGGAGTATTAAACGCGTTATTGAATGCTAACCATTAACACGTTATTCTAAATAATTTTTTATTATAAATCTAACCAATAATAACATAATATTGTTAAATTTGTTATTCCGTAAATTCTAAAATTTTATCAACAGAATTAATTAGTTTAAATTAATATACACACCTTTTGTAATCTTATTTTATGATAATTATACTTATTATAATGTTCTACAAAATTTTAAAGTTAGAATAGTCTAACTATGTACACTTCTGTACATAGTTAAAGTAAATAACTATGATTGATATATATATATATATATATATATATATATATATATATATATTTAAAGTTATACTAGCTTACCTATATATACTTCCCATGAATCACTTCGGTGAGGTGTTCCCAACAAAAGAATAGATTATATATGAAATTATAATATGCATAAGAGAAATCAACCGACACACCCAATTCGCTACTGTACACTCCAAATTCTACCAACATGATTTCCGATCCTAACATACTGTACAAATAGTTTTTATCCCAACACCCACATCATTAATTAATTACTTTCCATCAAGGCATGAAACATATTCAATCTAAATGCCTTTAATGATTAAAATTATGCACGGCCAATCAAAGACCATTTAGAGCAATTTATTTATTATTAATAGTAAAATCACAATACCTTTTTCTTTCCTTCTGTTCTTGTTACTGCCGCCGCTACTCTATTTCTTCTCTTTTCCTCAATTAGCTAGTATCAAATATATTGTGAAGAAGATTAGGTTTAGTTATTTATTAACTAATTAATATGTTTTATTAATTCTTTTAACTTTAATAGGATTTAAAATTATACAATATAAATTAGACCCAATTAGTTTAAAAGCTCAATTTTATCAAATTAATTTATTCATCACTTATTAATATTTTTAGACTACATAAATTAAATGACTATTTTTAATTCAATTAAATGACAAAGTCCAATTAATATATTAAAAAAATATATGTATAATTTTGTTATTATTTTCTAGGTATTACAACCAGTTTCTTAATTTTGGAAGGCTAAATATAGTCAAATCATAAAGAATAAAAGGAAAATAAAATAAGACCAAACATTAAGGGTGTAAATGAGTTGCTTCAAATTCAAGCTCGAATACGAGTATCCGCGTAATAACTGACTTTATAATAAATATAATTATAAATTAAATTTGTTATTTTACTTAGAAATGAGAAAATATATTTACTATTACACTTTACAAATATATAATTAAAATTAAAAACAAAACAAACTAATAATAATTAATTATCCTAATTTGATTTAATTTTTGATTTAATTTTGTATATATTATAAGAGAATGTATCGAGTATCTAATCGAATCTGTATCAATCGAGTATGTATCAAATCACAATCGAGAATTCGAATAGTTAATCTTAAACGAGTCGAGTATAACCTTACTCAGATTCTACTCATATTTTTAGTCGAACTATTTTTTATGCTCAATTGAATATAGTGTACTTCAATCATACTAATTTTGAAGCTTAATATATTTTTGTTTGATTTTAAAAATTAAATTATATCAATATTTTGGAACATCATCTAGTATAATTTTTATTGTTAAAAAAGACCACCTTTTCCCCCTCACTTTTACTAAATGGTCCTTGGAATATTGCAAATTACAAAAAAGCCCCAAACTCAGTCCCCAGAAGACTGTAATGGGTTTGAACCTCCAGAGGGCACCGGATAACCAATAAGCCACTGCCCAAAGAGCAATAACATCTTCGCCCAACATAAATTCACCAAAAACATCATGGAGATTGTTACTAATAGTAATGGAGTTAAACTTTCATTCACGTTAATCAAAGTCAAACCCATATGTTTCAATGCGGAACGTTACTAGAACCTATCATCTTTATACAACATAATATCATAAATGCGGAAATTGGTTCAATAACTATATGAAATTGTGCATACTACACTTGAATAGAAGCTAAATATTGGGATTATTTTCCTTTCTTCCCTGCTGTTTTAGAAAAAGTAACTGAAGACAAAAGGATAACCAACAAACTCAATTACAACATAGTATCGACTGGAAATTAGTTTGGACGAACCATCAGATACACTCAACAGTATTGAGAGTTGGTCTACATTGACATGTACTAACATAATAACAACTCCTCATACACGCTTTGGCGGAACATATGGCACGTGCTCATCTTCACAAAGGTTATGCAAAACACGCATGAAATAAGGTCAGAGTATTACAAATATCATATCAAAGTTCTAAGATAACTTAAAGCTCAAAAAGCTACAGCATGTAACAAATAAGCATGCTACCGTTAAAATAGTATAATAAATGTTAGGATGCATGCCCAAGTGGTACGACCCACATTATGTCGGCTCAGGGCCAAGAATCGTCGGACTCGACCCACTTAACCCGCTCGGACGAAGCGTGTCTGAGGAGCCAAAGGTGCCCATCTCGTCCGAGAGTCTCACATAGCCATATCTCGAGCAGTATAAAAGTCAGGTGATGGGACGTTGTTTGCCACGTCCATACTTTACTACCTGATTGGACACCTCAAATAGGACAAAATGAGTGGAACTATATATAGAAATCTAAATGGATAAAAAGAGATTAAACTTGGAAGCTAAATAAAATTGATTATTTAACTCTCTGTCCTGTTCACTAATATTCTCACCCGAGACGTTTTTACGGCGGCCCAAACGCTATATACCGTAAAGGCGTTTGTGCGGGATCAGACAAACAGGGACCTACAGTTGGATACTCTCCCCGAGGGCTAGGTCATCATCAATAAATAGCCTCCACTTTTTGACCAAGTAATCTCCCAAACGTGAATATTTAATAACACAAAGTGTGATCTAACATGAATTACTCTTCTGTCATCGATTGGTCAGGACATCCAGAAAGAAGAGTGAGATTAGATACACGGACAAGAATAAATACAACTATACAAGGAGATCGATCGAGTAGCCATAACTTCAAATTCAATAGCATCAACTTGTTAAATTGTCAACTTTACAGGAAAATCCATCAAATATGCAAAAATCAAGGCACACTTAATTTATGAGTAGTAAACTTCAGGAGTGGGACAGCAAATGAACCAAGACCCAAGCTCACCCTTGTTCAGGCTTTGAGGATGTATGAGACTAAAATTGAGTTCAAACTAAACTGAATGAACTACCACGGGTTAGCCTACTATGAGCTCGAGCTGAGCTGTTCAAGCTCATGAGTTTACGTTAATAAGAATTAAAAAACCATAAATGAAATAAAAAATGAAACAATTACGTTGTTAAGAAAAACAAAATGTATAATTTTTTAACGGATGTAACACGAAGTTTGACGACAAAAAAACTTTAGCCACTAAATATGGGTAACAAGATATATTATGTATACTATTAATAACTCGTCCTTTTCTAAACTCCACAAGAGCCTTCATCCAAAAATAGAAAATAAAAATTTAACATCCAAGTTATGACATTATGTGACTGCTTATTGTTAAAACAATGGAGACTTTACCAAGACAAGATTGAAGCTTGGCAAATTGGCATTAGTATGTATATATAAACTTGTCCTGAAATGTTTGTCATGTTCAGAGTTCTAAATTGCGTGTGATCAATCCAAAACTGGGTTGGGGGGGCTCGGGTCTAAGACTAAAGACTGACTTCTATTGGACTTGCTTACACTACAACACTTGCATTCACATTATAGTACCAGTGTGAACTACTAACTGAAATCTGGACATAAAGTAATAATACGAGTACTGAGAGTCTCGAATAAGGGCAATCACACACATAGTTAATGATGTTGAATAGACATTTTGATTGAGACACAAAAATTGAGATATTCATGACTTGATTGGTATTTGCATAACAAATGTACATATGAACAGATTTAATTTTTGGATTGGACATGACGAGGTTACATATACTAATACATGATAAGATTATTGAAAAATAGATACGTACTTATTACTTTTTGTGTCTTCAAGATACAATCGGATTCCTATAATCGGACTCTTTCCAACCGTAACTTGATTATCATATGTTTAGAACCGATAGTATTGATACATTTTTTACCTAGCATATATACTCCAAATACTAACATAAATATTAATCAAGTGATCATATGATGAGAAGATTTAGGGACCATAATACTTGCTATACTACATCCATCGTTTTCATGTCTCAAAGA
The DNA here is from genome assembly GCA_034770075.1 of Aralia elata. Taxonomy (NCBI): domain Eukaryota; kingdom Viridiplantae; phylum Streptophyta; class Magnoliopsida; order Apiales; family Araliaceae; genus Aralia; species Aralia elata. The sequence continues at coordinate 84,281,511 of CM068387.1, read as the reverse complement.
TTATCGTTTCCTTTTTGTATCAAATGATCATCACTCCTAGTGCAAAAGATCAGATTAACCTTTTAGAACTAAATTGAGAATTTGAGATCTAATGTCAAATATAAAGTGCAAGAAAATTGATGAAAACCATCGATACAAGTACACGTGAAGTTAAGTTTAGTATTAAAATAATTTTCATCTGTATGAAATAAAAAACGTTACTGAATTGAATTGAGTATAACTTATAAGATTTTAGTGAAGTTAAGTGTGGTATTAAAATATTTTTATTTATATGACATATAAAAAGCATTATTGATTGAACTGAATTGAGTTAAAAGGTGCTACTGTATTCAACTGATCAATAACTTGCGTGAATTCACTAAAAGTTATAAGCTTTGTGAAGCTAACTATGTTACCATGATAACCTTCTTTAAAAGGTGTAATACCTTTAACACAATATCCTACACGTAATCCAGAGTTTTTATATAATATATATTTCTTCCGTTTTAAATTATAAGATCAATATTGACTTTTAAAAAAATTAATTTGAGACATTTCTAAATTTAAAATTGACATGAATTCAATTAGTTTATGTTAATACAATTATGAATATTATAAACTACCTAAAAAGTACTAATAGTTATAAAATTTATTATTTTGAAAACTTAAATAAAATCATGTCAATTTTGAATTTAAAAATATTTTAAATTAACTTTTTAAAATTCAATAATAATCTTATAATTTATAATTTAGAATGGAGTGAATGTTTTTTTATTGTTTGTTAAGGAGTGAAGGTAGAAGATGATATGTAGTACCTGATTGGTATTAACATACTTGGGTCCAATCCAGTTGAAATGGTGGGCCTAGAGAGAGTTCACTGTGAATGATCTGAGTAGGAACCCAGTTTTTGGCAACTTGGAAGTCAAAAAAATATTGTAAATCAGCTTTAGCAGGCTTATCAGCACACCAAATGCAATTATAGATTAATTCAAAATATATGAATAAAGAAGAAAAATGATTGGTTTAATCCATTTCTTTTTCTTCTTATCAAAAATTTCCACTCACACTTATTTTATATATATACAAGAATGACTCATAATCATTTTGAGCAAGTGTACATATACTCGTTCATGCAGATTATGGTCGATTAGACAAAAATTACACGCTTAAAGGTAACAGATAGAGTTAGAGAGATTTTTTTTTTTTTTCATTTGTTCAAGTCTCTTTTCATAATTTTAAATTTCATTAGTCACTCGCTATAAATCATAAATGATCCATATATATAACATTGGAAGCTCACCAAAATATTGTCAAAACAGGAACACGTGAATATTTTTAGTGTACGTTTAAAATGGTTATATTAATTTCTTTCCAAAGAGATTGTAAGTTTAATTTTAATTATCAATATTCTCAACAATTTTGAGGTTGATTAAGAATGTCAAAATAGTAGTCATTAATAAAAACTTACAACGAAGATAAAGGTTGATAGCATGTGATAAGAAACCGGCTCCAACGCCTTTAAGGAGAGAGGTAATTGGAATGAAGAAAATGTTAATTACATTTGGCATTGACGGAACAGTAAGATGCCATTCACAATGTGTATTTGCTGATATATCTCCACCCTTTTCCAATATATAACATTTACTCCTTACAATTAAGGGTGTAAATGAATCGAGTCAAGTCGAGTATTGAGTTGTTCATATTTGATTCACAAAATTTATCTGAGTATAAATAAAGTTTGATTGAACAAAATTTATCGAGTCAAGTCGAGTATTGAGTTGTTCATATTCAATCAAATACCAATATCTTGATTATCTTAATGTGCATGAAATGTGTTCTTAAATTATAGGAGGAGGGATTATTTACATATCTTAATGCAGTCGATTAAAAATAACGGAGGGCGGGAGTATGTTGGGAAAGGGTCAATTAAAGAAGAAATGGTATACTTATGTTGGCCTCCTCTGTGGTTCTCGACTACTTTTCTTCCCTTTGACAAACCTATTATCTATCATTCTCGCGCAGAGAGAAAGATGAGTAGTAGTAGTGATGCAATAGTCTTAATTAGCAAGCAGCCTTGGCAAAGGATTCGACTTAACTTGGGATTTTCAATTGAAGTACTGCAATGGAGTGATAGTAATATGCCCTCAAGCCAATTATATTTGATGTAATAAGCATTTACTTTGTAATCTTATTCAAATATTAATAATAGAATAAAAGGCATATTTTATCCATGTTAATTGGTTGAATTAATAAATGTGATGAACCCATAGTTTTCGAGCAATGCTTTTAGAATCATGATGAGATCATGCTAGTGAGATCTAAATTCAAGAAAGCTCAAAACTAAAATGGTCCTAATCGTTGGATCACTAATATTGGGATTATTGATCCGGATAGATTAGTACATACTATGCTTGATCTTTAGAAGATAATGATTGATCTCATAATCATTTGTGTGAAGACACTAAAGCAAGTATGTAGGTGCTTATTAGAGAATAAGTTCACTGAACGTGACTCGCTTAAAGAACCCTAATGGAGTTTTATTCACCTGTCAATTGGGAAGTTCTTAAGTGATAGTTGTACAAGTGATCCTTGGACTTGAGATCATCATAGTACCTTGTGTATGTTAAGTTATACTTTGTCATATTCCTTAATACCTTAGGGTATGTCATAGGGTATGTACGGATATAATAAAGTATACACGGAGGTAGGTGAATGATCGACAAAGGATCTACCACTTCTGATAAAGGGAGAGAATGTCCTATGCGATTTGATAAATGACAGCTCAAAAAAATCCCTGGCCAGGGTTGAATGAAAATTAGAAAGGAGTTTCTAATTTACATTAATCGGAGTTGTGCATTCTTAAATCGAAATGCATATGATTAAATAAAATAAAGACTTGTCAGTAAATCCATGTCTTATATTTAATCGGGACATTGTATGGTAGAAGGATTTGAATTGTACGGTAACTACTACTGAATAGGTTCTATGTGATTAAACATTGATTTCATATTATTCGGATAGTCATGATACATTATCGTAAGGTGTTCCTCATGATGTAGAATAAATATTATTTATTTATGTTTGAATTAAAGGAGTTTAATTCATTATAAATAATATTAGAATTGTTCTAATTTATTTATTCTACTACCGGCATAATATTGAACCTAAAGGGTCACACCGCAAAAAAGAATAATATTATATTAGAAGAAATTGGCTTAATGATAATAAATTAAGTATTTAATTTATTAGTTGAATAAATTGAAATGCTTAATATTTATAATGATATATTTGGAGAAATATTGAATTATAAATTAATAAGAGAAATCTTATTATTATTATTATCATTTAATTCTTAATTAGATTAAGAATTAATTTAAATGAAATGTAAATATCATTTAAATTAAATGCAAAAGGTGGGCTAAGCTAATAACATGTGTTAGTTGCTTAAATGCAAAACATGTGGGTTAGGAGAATAATGTTACTTACATATTATGTAAGTATTATTCTTGGTAGTATACTAATTGAATTAGGGTTTTCCTAATTCATCTAACCTAGCATTTATTGCACTTAGAGAAGTGCTAGCCTCCATCTAATGAAAGAGTTCTTGATGAAGGGTTCTTATTGTTCTTAAGAGTTAGGAATAAAAGATTTAATTGGATTAGCCATCCAAGATTTCTAGGAAATTAAATATTGTTTCTTGTATAATCATTCTTGGTGGATTACCTCTAGAGTGCTACATACACTTTGTAGCCAGTGTTTAATTCAAGGAACAAAGATTGGAGGAGCTTGAAGAAATCAACAAACAATTGTAGATTGGAGAAGCTTGAAGAAATCAAGAGAGGAGTAGATCTTGTAGCGGTTCAAGAGTTGAGTCATCAAAGGTATTTTCTCTTGTTATTCTTCTTCAATTAATAGCTATGCATAAGGTGATTCATGGTTAAGTTGCAAAAATTTTAATTTCCATTTTCCGTTGCGCATCTCAATTAGATTATGATTTTGCACACTTAGATGGAGAATTAAGACATGCTAGTTGTCCTCACTGAAATTCAATCAGAAGAGCTAGCTGTTGGTACCTGGTTGGTTTTGGATCCTTCGTTCATATGTCTCAAGTCTCAACTGATTTTAAAATACCCAGTAAAATTAGGAGTGGTGCAGTCAACAACGCGCTCATGATCTTGATCCATTTTAAAGAAGGGGCAGTTCTCGCAACCCGATTCCCTGAACTGTAATTATATAAATATGCACCAAGAGACCAATTAGAGGATGCTAATACTAGAATTTATGAGTCAAATACAGAAAATATGAAGCAAATTAGAGATGAGAACAATCAAAAACCTAAATATTGTGATGTACAAAAAACTGAAAATCTAAAACCCTTGCATTCTAGTATAGAGAGAGAATAATAGGAAAAACCTGGTCGTAAGTTTTGATGAGCCTGCAGCGGAGGCATGAAGCTCATGTCCGAAGCTCGTCGGAATCTCTGCAGCTTGTGCCAGGCCCATTCTTCTCCTTCTCCATCCCCTCTCTCTCTCGCGCGCGCGCGTGAAGGTTTATGAGAGTTCTTTGCAGGCTTTGAGATATAGAGTTCTGAAGGCGTGACCGGCCCATATGAGGATTTAATTGTTAAACGTGAGAATCATGAGGCTTGGCCCTCGAAGTTCAGCCCAATAAAATCTTAATGATCTAAGAATAAAAATCACATTTGCATGAAATAATCAATGGTAATAATTAAACACTAGTTGACAACTATACACATTATTTTATATTTCATTTTTATATTTATTTTTAAACAATATATTAACTCATATATTATTACGTTTGAATTGAAATAATAGAATTGGTAAAGCAATAGAATAGAGAAGAGAATGAAATGAAAAGTGGATTGAGTCATCTCATACATAGAACAATCAAACATTTTTTTTTATTCCATAAAAAAGAGTTGTTTTTTGGTCCTGGGGTTAGTCTAATAGAAATCATGGTCCACGTAAATATAAAGTTCTTATACTCAAAAAGTATTACCATTTCTTAACATTTTGGGTTTTGGCCCTCGTTGACTTTTCAAAATGGTATACACCACCTTCTGTTTCTCAATTCAACTCAACAAACCGGCTCATCCCAACCCATTTTTAAACCTAAAATCATTTACAATGTTAAATTAAAACAAGGAGAAAAAAACACCTGTAAATTTAATTTTCTTTAATTCCCCTTGTTTTCCTCTTTTGTTTAGGTCCAAAATAACATACATATAATAAACAATAATACTCCTGAGCTTTGTACATGGAACACTCACTTGCCGAGGTCTTCAAGTGGTTATTTGGGTTAAATCCAACTAAGTTCATTATATAAACAAAAACAAGATTTTGAAATCTGCACGTTATAAAAACAAATATTTCCTCTGCCAACTTTTCGTTTAATTTGTCCAGCTTTCGATTTTAACTACATTTGCCTTCCTTGGAATATTTTGATAATTACATGCCTTGTTTTCCATTTTGTGAAAGCTGCAGGAACCTAAAACATTGTACCATGTAAGATACGCGCATTGAAAATTGGATTGGTTTTTAGAATAAAAAACTTCCCACCATTTCTTAGTTTGGTTTCCATTCCCACAAAACAAGCTTTAGAAGCCAGAGGCATTGTTAGGATAATTTTTTTAAAAGAAAAGGAAACCCATCCCTTGAAACTGGTAAATACCCGGTGAACAGATGTACATTAACTTCCACGGATTTACAGGTTAACGTGAAGGACTGGATGCAGGAAAGAGAACAATTCATGCAGTGGTGCAAACATATACGTACAGCTTTAATATATGAAATCATAACAAGAAGAGGTTAATAGTTGTTCAGTTTCTCTCAGTCTACAAATTTACAGCTGATAAAAAGGAAAAGGGAAAAGCTTTTTTTCGTTCAGAGCTAACATGGTACAGAAATCATCTTTCTTTACATTTACCAAGCTTATACAGGTACTGCTTGTTCTGAAACAGAAGCTAATCCCTGCATCAGCCTAACAATTTCGACTGTATCGTCCAGATAATACTTGGCCTTGCTGGGTTTCTTACCAACAGTGCATGCAAACACTTCTGCGCTTGGAGCTATGGATGGACCAGCCATGGCACTTGTAATTACCTCAAACATATCTTCATCAGATCGATCATCCCCTATGCACAGGACAAAATCTGGTGTCATTTCACTCTCTTGCATAGTGGAAAGTAGGCGTTTTGCTACAAGCCCCTTGCTTACGCCCTGCAGGTACAAATGCGGATGTATTCATCATTAGAGCCAAAAGCTTCATATTGGAGGTTGAAAGTTCGGTGGAAAATATGAAAAAACTGCTCAAATTTGCAAGGCTAATAGATAGAACTTACTATTTTCTTTTGGCCATTTTTATTTTCCCAAGTTTATCGACCTTTTGCTATTTAAATACCACAACAAAGTAATTATAAAAAGAGTAACTAAATGACATCCAAGTAAATTTGACATGTATTCTAATGAAAAAGCTATTGATGCAACTTGATTGGTCAAATAGACAATAGCTTGGACAGAGCAGCCTTGCAAAGAAAAATTTAGGTTGGGATGACTTATTATTTGAAACAGGTAGCTTGGATAGGGTGGGCTTGGATTAGAGTTGGAAACCAACCTAGTTATTTGCAAACATACCTTTGGTAGGCTCGTTTAAGATTGGCTGGCCTCAAGTTCATTTGTCGAGTCTAGCTCGAACAAGAGATCATAATCGTTTAATTAAAAGAGCCTAGCTCAATATCGTGTCTGACTCGATCTAGGCTCATTTAAGCTTGGCTCATCTAAGTTCAGCTCGAGTTCCCCTAAGCTCCACTCATTTAGTATTTACATTATTAAATTTAGTTTACCTTGACTAAAGGCTCTACTCGAGAACCCCAACTTGAGCTCGAACTCGACTCGTTTAGCTAAATTCGAATAACATACTCAGACTCATCTAAAAAGCTCAGTTAGACTCTTATTTGTTTAGCTTTTAGTGGAGGTCAAGCTTGGCAAGCCAAAGCTCAACTCTTAATACATCTTACATATATCTACATTTTTTTGTAACTTATTTATATTTAACATTGAAAAGTAAAATATGACTATTAAGTTATAAAAAAATTGTGGCTGACAGGTGCGAACAGCTATAATTCAGCTGACAAATCCACATATTCTTGGTTTTGACCTTCATTTCTTAATTCGATATAGGAACATAGCTGTGTTCTGCATAACACGATCCCCCTGTAAGGTGACAACAGCAGCTATGGTAGAGGTAACAAAAAATTACAGAACGCTTGTGTACACAGGATTTTTATGTCAAAACCAACTTGAACAGTTGATAGCCACAACCTTGTATCAGTTGGATGACTAAGCCATAACCTCAGGCTCTCCCAGGCTGCATGGAAGTGCTTAATTCTACACCCAAAAGGCTCAACCCAACACAATAGACTTTAGTTACACCCACCGAAACACATTGACACACATTTTGAACTTGAAGAATAGGCTCTTAATTCGTTATGAAGATTAAAATGATGCACTGTGATTATTTGATTCAGAACTAAATGAGTCATACCTGTGGTTTAACCTCCACAATATTCTGTCCACTCTTGACCGTAACAGGTTCATTTGCTAGCACACTTTCAAGATGATCAAGAAGCTCTTTAGCTTGACAAGAGCCAAAGTCAGGATCCGCATCCTCATAGCACCAGACCATTGCAGTTTCTTTGTCTTCAATTGTGGAACCGTCGGTTGTCTCGGTGTAAAGCTTCATAACCGGTTCTGCGATATGCTTCCAACTACAATCCACTACCGGTACACATGTTTCCCAATCTGCATCTTTCTTCAAACTAAAACCACACAAAATCACCAATTTATAGTTAGGAAATGTGCATTTAGTGTAAATATTAAGTACACAGAGCTTAAAAGGTAAGCTATGTAATCAACATCTGTATTACAAACCTGAGGAAACAACCATGTTCAGCTGCTATTCCCAGATTTTCACAAGCAGAAAACCATTCACCTAGAGTCTTCCTGCTTCTCGCACTGACTATAAAAACCATATTGTTCTTATCTCTGCACAAATTGTTCAGGACATCTACGGTTTTAGAACTTGGGCTCTTATTAATTGCAGCTTGAGGCATTAAAGTACCATCATAATCCAAAAGGATAGCCCGAGTTGTAGTTCTCTTATAAGCTGAAACTATGTGCTCCATAGAAAGCTTCCTGAAATTTGGGTCAAGCGCCACGACCCTGAAACTCAAACCAAAACCAATTCCCCAGCATCTCCGCCTCACATGGTCTTTACAAGTCCTCTCCAAATCTTGCAAAAAACTACGAGCCCAATACCCAACATCATGAGTGCTGACATACCTATAATGCTTCTCATGCCGCAATTGTTTTTCTGGCTCTGGCATTTCCAAGGCACAATCCATTGCCTCTGCCACGGCATCAATATTCCATGGGTTCACCCGAATCGCTCCACTTAATGATGGAGAACACCCAATAAATTCCGACACAACCAACATACTCTTTTTCAGAGTGTTGGAGGTCAACCCTAACACCTTATCAAGTCTCTCATTCCCCTGGCGACTAATTATGTACTCATATGGTATGAGATTCATCCCATCCCTCACTGCTGTAACCAAACAACACTCGGCAACAACATAGAAAGCGATTCTCTCGTAAAATTTAAGGGGCTGATCAATTAAGACAACTGGTTCATATCCCGGTTTCCCAAATGTATCGTTGATTCGCTTCACAGTAGAATAGGTCTCAGCCTGAACTTCCTTTACATCTTTTCCTCGACCTCTGGCTGGATTTGCTATCTGCACTAAAACAACCTTACCCCGCCACTCTGGATGTTGAACAAGAAGTTGTTCCATAGCTAGTAATTTCAGGCTAATGCCCTTAAATATGTCCATATCATCGACCCCAAGCAACATGATCCTACCCTGATCACAAAACTGCTTGATGAGCTCAGCAACCTTGGCTTCTGTCTCCGGCAAGCTCAAAACCGATTGAAGTTGAGCCATATGGATACCAACAGGAAGAATCTTGATACTAACAGTTCGACCATAATACTCGAGGCCAATATAACCTCGCTTAGATTCGTAAGACAGACCAAGCATACGGCTGCAACATGAGAGAAAATGGCGAGCATAATCGAAAGTATGGAACCCAATCAGATCAGAATTCAACAGTGCTCGCAGGAGTTCCTCCCTGATAGGTAAAGTCTTATAGATCTCTGATGACGGAAAAGGACTATGGAGAAAAAACCCAAGTTTCACTCTATTGAACCTCTTCCTCAAAAAGGTGGGTAACACCATGAGATGGTAATCGTGAACCCACACAAAATCATCTTCCGGGTTAATCACCTCCATAATCCTATCCGCAAATATCTTATTAACGGAAACATAAGCCTGCCACAGGGACCGATTGAACCTACCACCAAGATCCGGGGATAAGGGCAACATGTAGTGGAACAATGGCCACAATTGTTGCTTACAGAACCCATGGTAGTATCTGGTAAACAGATCAGGGGGCAAAAAGGTGGGCACACAGTTGAATGTCTCCAGGAGAATTTGAGATACCTCATCTTGCTCATTTGGGTGAATCTCTTCCTTAAGAGTACCCACATAAATAACTTCAATCTCATCATCGCCCAGCCCATCTTTCAGCTGGAGGAGAAGCGAATCCTCGTCCCAGTTGAAAATCCACCCCCTGCCATCATCAGTTCTCCGCTGCGCCCTAATGGGCAGCTGGTTTGCTACAATGATTAATCGGTCGCGTTGGGCTGTTGAAGATGACCGATCAGAGCACACACTCTCTGCCGGGTCATCATCAAGATCGGAAATTATGCCAGGAACGGTCATAACACGCGGAATTCTCCTGCTCATCCGGCTAAAAGACGGCGACGGAGCCTCACCGGAGGCAAGCTCCAAGAGGTTTGAGTATGATCTTGACACCATTTTCACTTTCCCCTAACTACCAAAACCAAAGAATATTTCTCTATGCAAACTTCAAAAATAACTAGACACTAAATAGAAACTCCACTACCAGCTCACAAATTCAACTAAAATACATAAAAAGCCACAATCTTTCTTCTTCCTGGTTACTAATTTAAGCAAGAAGATTAACTGAACCAACAATTAGTGTGCTAAATCAGAAGAAACCCAACAAGGATTTAACAAAACTTTACTTGCACAACTGAAACTAACGTGGGGTGGATAATACACGAAGTTTCTTGTCAAACAGATGGAAATAGAAAGGAATAGAATAGATTCAGATCATCAATGAGATATATACCATATCCAATCACAAACTTTGATGGGTAGATATTACACTTGCAAATACTAATAAAATAAACCCCACAAGAAAAAAAAAATAAAAAAATCTAAGAGAACAGGAGCAAGGATAAAAGTAAATGAGAATTCAAAAGAAGAGCTGAAGATAAATTACCAGTTTTTGACACTTTGAATCTCAAAAAGTGGAAACCCTAATCTAGAAAAAAATTGTCAAAAGGGCAGGACAACAATTCTTTTTGTTATCTTTATAGTTAAGCTTCCTGAACCTCGTTATATATACTGCTTAGTGGAAATATAATACTGATATTATAAATTTTAAATTTTACATTTTCAAACATAGTTATGTGACAAATTTGAACCGTTGATAAGACTAGTATGGTAATCTAGCAGCTGGGAAGTAAGGTGGATGTGGTGTAGAGTTGACAGAGATGTATTGTATCGTTATTTTAAAGGCCTATCCATTGGTCCCTCGTTAAAGTCGCCACGAGGTTTTTCAGTGGGACCCGTTTTGAGGTTTTGTCCTTAATTGCTTGTAGTGTTCTGTGCAACTTACAACGTGGCTATTTATGTTCGGTGTCATATTGTTACGTGTCGGGCTACGGGGCTTTACGGGGAAGACGAACGGAGCTTTGGTTGTTGTGTTTTGGCTTTGACCAAACTTTCGAAATTTGGCTCCTGAGGAAATGGTAATGCTATGTGTCCAAAATTATTTTTTATTTTAAAAATTATAAAATTAAATAAATATTGTCCAACATATTTTATATTGAACGGGAACTTTAATTATAAAATTATAAGTATATTGGTAACCGTCACCAAGTACGAAGATATATTTTTTATATACCCTAACGCTTCTAAGTTACTATTATACTATATATAAAATATATTATCCACATATTTCTCTATTTAGATAAATTACGCCTATATACTACCATCTCTTTGGTCTGACGGGTGGTAATTAAAAAAAATGCATAAAGTTGTATATTGACTAATGTAGTGATCTTTAGTTTGCTAAATTTGCAATTTCACATAGTATTTTAAATAAATAATCTTATAATCAATTTTAAATTATATTGATAACACCAAAAAATATCATTAACGAGATGAATATGTGCTAGTCTTGGAGACATTCAAGACATTTTATTACAGTAACACCTGTAAATTAAAAATAAAGAATTATGATAAATTCTCAAATCACTAACAATATTTATTATTTCAATATTTAAGAAGAAGATGTTCACTACTTCTTATATATCTTATAATTTCATATATTTTTAATAGTCTTAAACATTGCAATGTTTATTTAAAGAAAAATTCCGAAAATCATTCTAACCCCCTATAGTGCATGTTAAGTATCTCGCTAACTGGTCTTGTGACATTTTCTTTTATTGTCATTTTCAACTATCTAAATCGACAATAACTTTGTAAATAAATATTACTAATTGATATAATTTCTACATCATTTATAAAACTACATAGGATCTCAAAGTTTAAAATCACAAATATATTTAGTTGTATATCATCCTATATATTATTACAAGTTTTACAATGTAATATTGCTTATACGGAATTCTCCACTATAATTGGTCTCGCCTCTTGTTACCATTAGGCATTAACTTATGATGCGTTACTGCATACCATGATTAATCTCTTTTATCTCTTGCTTTGTCGGGTTGATAATTGTAAGCGTCATGATTGTGGGTTTTTATCTATTGAGCGTTATGTTTTTATGATAAAAATAAATGATTTGGTTTGTAATGACAAAATTCAGTCATTGTGATTTGTGAAACAAGAGTATAACCATTTTAAATAATTATGTCTTATTTTTATTCTAGAAATAATCAATTAGAATATTTTTGCATAACAACTACGGTAGGATTAACCTTTAACAAGAGTAGTAAAATGTAATCATTCGGATCAAATCAAATCTGGAGTTTGAATTATGATGCAACTTAGACGAGTTGAGTGACTTTAGGGGTCATCTCAATTCCAACCCACATAAAATTTGTTCGGTATAAATTGGGGAGCTTAGAAGTTGAGTATGTTTTTTGTTACCCAAATACCAATCCATGATAAAGTATATGAATTCGAGTTGGATTGAGCGAAATTAGTCGGACAACAATTAAAATATAACTAAAATTAGTTCGTCAAAAAATAATAGTTGGTAATATTAAATTGTTGAAAGATGACAACTTATTGACTAATTTAATAAATACTTTTGAAAAAAATAGGAAAAATATAATAATAGGTGAGACAAGTTTTGAAGTTCTCTCTCTTTATTTTTTTTTTAAACAAAAAATAAATATAAAAAAGGGTTCTTACTATTTGTTTCTTAGACAAGGTAACCTCTTTTTTTATAATAGTAGTAAATAAATAAAACGCAATGAAAATATAAGAGATGTTAAAAGTATATTGATAATTTGTAATTAATTTTAAAAGATAATACACCTAATTTATCTATATACGTCTATATGTATAATAATTATATATATATATATAATTTGAATGGGCTCGGATTTTGTGGGTTTATAAAACTATAAACCCAAGCCCACCAAAATTAAATTTGGACGGACTATGGGTGGGGTGAATTCTTAAAAAATATATATTAAAAAAAAAATCTTACCCAAGTACCATAAAATTATGGGCGGCCCGGGTTAACCGTGAGCTGTCTAGCCCAAGTTGCACATTTAATTTGAATCAAATCATAATATAATAAAGTTTAGTGCGCTGTCGGGTTAAATGTTTTTTTAGTCACTGTAATTTAGGTCAACTTACAAATGGATAACTGAATTTTTTTTTGCTTATAGTCAACTCACTGCACTATATTTTTCTTACAAACCGTTACCAAAATCGTTAAGTACTTTGACTTTAAACGGAATTTGACGCATATGACACTGAGTTGTAAAAAAAAGGTTGATGTGGCAATAATGATCCAACGTGGAATAATAATAATAATAATAATAATAATAACGATAATAATAATAATGATAATGTTAATAATAATAATAATAATAATAATAATAATGACAATAACGATAACGATAATAATAATAATAATCATAATAACGGTAATGATAATAATAATAATAATAACGATAATAATAATAATAATAATAATAAGGGTTCTTACTATTTGTTTATTAGACAATGCAACCTCTTTTTTTATAATAGTAATAAATAAATAAAACGCAATGCAAATATAAGAGATGTTAAAAGTATATTGATAAACTGTAAATAATTTTAGAAGATAATACACTTAAATCTATCTATATGTATAATATATATATATATATATATATATTTGAACGTACTCGAATTTCGTGAGTTTATAAAAGTATAAACCCAAACCCACCAAAATTAAGTTTGGAGGGACCATGGGTTGAGTGAATTCTTAAAAAATATATATATAAAAAAAATCTTACCCAAGTACCATAAAATTATAGGCGGGCTCGAGTTAACCATGAGCTATCCAGCCCAAGTTGCATCTCTAATTTGAATCAAATCATAATATAATAAATTCCAGTGCGTTGTCTCAATAATATATTTTTAAATCATATTAGTCTATCACAGGCTCATAAAAAAAATCATGACTAAAGATATTAATAATATTAATTTGAGTCTTTATATACATATCAAATCATTTTATATATTAAGAAGTGAGACCAGAGTGTTCTATAAAATCCTCACAAAGTTCTTGAGTGTACACACTAATAAATGAAAAAAAAAAGTTGTTTCCACATTTGCTCGAAAGAAAAAAACAAGGAACGTCTCCCCTTTGATGAGTATAACATATATATATTTTTGTTAATTAAGTATAGCATATTTCAAAGTTACCTAACATTATTCTAAACAAGGTTTTAAATATCGGACCGGATCGACGGTCGGACCGATAAAAATCGGAATCGGTCCGCTTTCCGGTCCGATTTGACCTAGTGAACCGGTTTCGGTCAAAACCCGGGTTGACCCGTTGACCACCGGTCCAACCGGTAAATCCGGTTAATTGACTTGGTTTTTAATTTATTTATTTTTTCCCAAAAAAAATTTAATATTAAAATTAACCACTTTTATTAATATTGTAACTCATCTTTATTATGGTTTAGTTCATAAAAAATGAGATTTTTTAAAATTTTATTAATTATTAATAATATATATTTTTATATATTAATGACGTCATTAGTTCAATAACAGTCCAATTACTGATTCGACCAATGACCCACTCACCGAGTATTTTTTTCTTGTTAGATAATTGGTCCGAATTTGAGAACATTGATTTTAAAAATAAAATTAGGACATGATGGACGTCCGTAGGAGTGAAATGTTAGGGGAAGTCGGCTAAGCCAGCTAACCCGCAACCCAAATACAGCTGTATGTCACGTTGACTAATGCACCGCGTCATTTATTGGGACCCACAAAACCCATAATGCTCCAAAGTAAGGAGATTAACCCATCTTTTAATTACTTTTACAATAAAATACTACTAGTGGATAAGCTTTGAGATTAATAAGTTTTAAGACAAGGACAGTTGTCAGTTGGTAATTCGAAATTTGGAGAGAGATAATAAAATGGACAAGAAACTTAAAAACCGACAAACTAACGGCCGGCAAATACTTCACAGTCGAGATAAGATTTTGAGTCGAAATTGTCAGTATACTACGGCAGTCCATACGCTTTGCAGCTGCTGCTTCCGAAATATATTTTTTATTACTACTATTTTAATACTAGAGTCTAGAGAGAATTGGGAATAAGGGGTGACCTTTATTTGTTTATTTCACAAATTAATGATCATGTACAATTAAAATAGAGGCATTATTATCCTTTATCTTGAATTTAATATATTTTGACTTTGTTTATGATTAACTTGATTTATTTTTGTGTGAATTATTGACTTCGGAGTTAATATATTGGTGCAGAAATGGTATGTACTATCCAATATCTTATCTCCTCTTACATAAAATTCTCTAATGATAGTATAATATATGATCAACATGATTGATTTATTGAAAGTTTCGAGACAAGGATGTGTGTTGTCTTAACTCTTAATTTGCTGACCCTTTTTTATTTTTTAACTCACTAAATAGGACCAAAGGATCATTACACATCTAAAAGAGGTTATATTATAATCCTATCAATTAATTTGCTATTGGTCAATAATTTATCAAATACAATTTTGAATCATTAAATGTCTAATTTCAGTAAAAACGTTTGAGAATATTAATGTTCCACATTGTAGAAACAATATCTTAAAACCTCAAACGTAAATGTTACATACACCCCATACAAATGCATGATATATTATGATTGTGAATTGCATATATTGTGAAATAAAATTTAAAAAAAAAGCAGATATCAATTATTTAAAATAATGGGAGTTTAGTGATCTCCAATAAGAAAGGTAACGTACAATTTTATATTTAATTTGTGTCTAAAATAATATACATAATATAAAAAAGTACAATTGTATATATACAAAGTATACCATGCAAAATGTCCTTACCATTTATTGACCAAGTATTATTAATTAAGTTATCACAAATCTTTAATCATAATAAATTTTAAAATTTAAAATTGATATATTTTTATGAAATTAGAGGATAACACTTCAGAAAAAGAGTGATAGTTATAGGAGTGTATAATTCTTGCAAAAAATTTATATTAAATTTTATTACAAATAAACACATTAAGCAATTCTCATATAATTATATTAATTGAGTTATTTTCATTTGATACGACATTGAATGACACCTTAATTAATAGCTGCTTCCACTTGCTTGGAAGAGTGGTGTGGCTCATCTCATTATTAAAAAAAAACAAAAGAAAAGAAAGTTGCTATTTAAACCAAGTTTTGGATAAGCATGGAGTAGTATTATTGATGTGCTAATGTTATTTTAATGGAGAACTAGACACATTACCTTTGCAAATCAAGTGGTGAGGGCCCACTGTCTATGCGGACACATGAATAAATATAGCTTTGTTCATTAATGCATGATAATAATAAGGGGTCATGAAAAAGGCTTTAGTCTCTATTGATTTGATAAATTTGAGTTGCACCTCATGGGGGAGTAGGTTTGAAAAGGGGAGGAATGTATTTTTAGAAAAATGAGAACTTTTCAAATTTTTATGATCAGAAAAGGGTTAATAAATGTCAGAATAATATTTATATTGTTAGATTAAATATATATTTAATGGGTCTTCTTAATATGTGCTTATATATTAAACACATAATTCAAGATAATATTCTCTTGAACTGTGTGCATATTTCCTTAATTTATGCATTTGTACCAAGTTCAAGAGAATATGCACACAGTTCAAGACAATATTCTTTTGAACTGTGTGCTTAGCATATGCCATAAGGACACATGTTAAAAAATTCCATATTTAATAGTAATATTTTTATATTTATTTTAATAATATTTAAAATTTTGACAATACTTATTATTCTGTTAAAATAATAATTGATCCGAGATTATTAATAACGCGAAAAAACTGTATACTTGATTGTTTTTATTATGGTTTGTAATAATTTGTTGTTCTATGCTCATTAAAGACACCTATACAATGCCAATGGCAAACCTCTTTTTATCTTCTAGTCATTCTTCCACCTAATCCATTGAAAAGAACAGATTTGTACGTTTACTTGCATGGAGTAAAAAACAACGATCCCATTATTCCCCTTTCTTGATGTTGGATTGGATAGATATCCATTAACAACTCCCAATAATTTAGCAAAGGAATGAAATAACATTCCTACAAAAATGCACCTTCTCCGTACAACTTAAAGCCTTTGTTTACTATCTACATTCATTGCCATATAATTGTTCCTCCTCATTTCTCAATTTTATTTTATTTTATTTTAAAAAAATATCATTTTCTTCCTAATACAAGTTGTTTGGCCTACCTACGAAACTAATATAAATATCGACACACATATTCAAAAGGTTAATATAAATGGGTGATTTAATTTGACCCCGCCATTACATTGGATAAATTAATTATTCATCCCACCATAAGAAAGATGGCATCCATTTCCACCTTATCACAAACATCCTGAAAAAATATAATATGATCTTGGTTTATAGTAATCCGTGAAAGTTATGGGTTAATATCGATAATATAATTTAAAATTGTGGTACTTAATATTTTGATATTATAATTTAAGTATAAATAATATTTTCTCTATCACAAATTAATTGCTCAGTTTTGATTTTTTTAAGTCAAATTAATTATTTTTAGAATTAATAATTAAACATATATAAATATATTTCTAAAATTATAAAAATTGGGGTTAGTAATAAATTGTATATACTTTCTTTTGGTTATAATCTCTTCACCTATATTTTAGCAAAAATAGAAAAAATATTAGTTTTAAAAATGGTCAATTTAATTTTAAAAAGTTAAAACTGAGCAATTAATTTGGGACGGAGGGAGTATAGTATAAATGGTAGTAATACATTCAACATGAAACTGAAGAGTTTTATGTATGTTAAAATTATTGTATATATTTTGTAAAACATGTATGTACATTAATATATACGACGAAAAGTTTAGTATAATTATGAATATGACATACATTATATCACTTGCAGAGATGATGAATTCAGACTAACTAGATGATCAATCAAAATAACTCAGTTAATTTGGATAAGATGATCTCTAATGTTACGTTTGGACTGAGAAAATGGAATTGAAGAATGAATGAAATGAAAAATAATGTATTTGATGATCAGTTTGTAGTATAAACCATTTCGATAAAATAAAAATTCATTGTATCTTGTTTTTTATTCCATGTAAGAGGTGGTGGAATAAAATTCATTCTAATGGAATGGATATATGTAAAATAATTTTGTTATCATTTTACACCATCCACAATCACCAACAACCAAACTTACACTTGAAATACCTTAAAATCATTCAATTCTCTCCTCTATTTCATTCCTTCAATCCAAATGCAACATAATTGCCTTGTTATATATAACTTAAAATTATTTTATTCATTCCTTCGTTTCATTCTTTCAATCTAAATACAACATAATTGTCTTATTATATAAAGTATACTAGATAGATGCAGTTTGCCGAGTTCGGCTTTCGTAGATTAAAATTTGAAAAACATTAGGAGGGTGGGGGGAGTAACCACTTAGGGGTTAATTTAATTTCAGTAATTATAAGGAATAAATACTTTATTATTATTATGGACATCATCTTTGTTCTCAACCTCGATTAATTTTATTTATATATATATATATATATATATATATATTAACATTACCATGTTCAAGAAGCTATGGTGACTAAGGGGTAAATCATCCATCGATCAATTTAAAAACAACGAGGGAGGGAAAATGAATTCAATCATCATATGTATTTTTGATAAGGAAGAATTAATCAGTTCAACTGCATATATACCACTCCTTCTAGCTGATCTGCTAATTAACTTGACAGTTAGTTAGAACTTAGAAGCAATATGATGCAAGGGGAAGATGACTAGGAATCCAACTCAAAGGGATGATTTACAGCCACCTATGATTTTCTTAAAAATAAATCAATTAAGGTACTTGTATGTTGGTGGACATAAAAAGAATGTTCTTGGCTTCATACGTACTGATGCTTTATGAAATAATAAAGTGTTTGTTCAACTAACTATCAAGGATTTGATGGATAATTAGGTTATTAGTGTATTGAAGTGGAACTAGCTTAGTGGATTGGCATTATATATATATATATATGTATGTTGTAGTATGTATGTAGAAGTAATAACTAACCTCAACTGCCTCCTACAAGGACAGAAAATAAAGCCTATATCTAACTTATATCCATCAATATAATGGGTGAGAATTGGATTTTGGACCAAGTTAATTATTACTATGGTCACCCAAATGTTCCACCACTCTATGACATATTCGTCGACCGTTTTCACTAACATTTTAATAAATTGCAAGAATTTCTCGGACACGAACCGTGACATTATTTTGGGTTCGAATGTCAAGAAAAAAATAAAAATAAAGAACGAAACTAAATTTTTTGTAAATGTTTAATTGACATTAAAATTTGTAAGAAAATAAGGCTCAAAACTTTCTCAAAACTCAATTTTTTTTTGTTAAAATTGAAATATAAGTGTGTGTGTGTGGGGTGGGGTGGGGGAATGTCTTGTAGGAAAATACTCATGGATGGAATGTCTGTATGGAGCATATTCACATGCATTATGCATATTCCTCTCTCTCTCTCTCTTATCTCTCTTTCTAAACCCAATCCTGAGCTCCTGACTCCCACTTATGGGCGGGCTTACTGCCGAACCAACTTCAATTGGTCTAAACTAGAACTGGACCAGGCTGAATTGTCATTAGTGTTGTCATTCGGCCTCTAATAAAAGAGCCTAAAATATGGCAGGCCGTAATAGGTCCTGTTTGGAGCATGATTTTATGAGTCCGAGTAATTCGGTGGGTCCCATTCCACGCGGTAGTATATTTCAGTCAGAAACTTAACTGTCATGGAATCTTTAATCTTAATTTTATTTGGCTTCCAACTCCTAAGGTAACAAACAGGATTAATCTCGACTTCCTCTCTTTAAGGAGATTGACTTCTATTTTATTATGGTAACTATCATGATAAGGATTACTAATCTAATTCGGGACAGTGCAGTAAAGGAGGTGTGATCAACTATAAATGCAAGACTATACCCTAATTCACATGTAATGATACTTTGAACACTAAAGGCATTAAGTCTCCATTGTTAACTTATTCTCCAGCTTGTAGTTATTCTCACATTGGAGCTATTCCCCAGCTGCCCAGACCGATAACCCTCTCAGCTTGATTTCGTTTTTGTACAGGATTCAGCGCATTGTTAAGTAATTGGGCGCGTTAACAGATCTTGACGTTAACATGTTCATTTCCTTTAGCTAAAAAAGAGTCTTATTTTTACATTTTATTTGTGTCATAATGTATCTATCTATATATACTCCCTCCGTCTCCAAAAGATGATCAAAGTATAAATTTTACACATATTAAAAAAATAGAGAAAACAGAGTAAATAAAGTTTCAAATTATCCTTAATATTGGTCCCACAAGATTCATAAAGTGATGAGTAATTTTATTTTTTAAAATAATGGAGCCTACTAAATGACATAATTACATTTCACCTTATGTATTTTATCTAATTCTTTTATGAACAAAAATAATTATACATTTACTCATCCTTAATTTTGAGCTGGAGGAGAGAGCATTACTTATTAAACACGATTTGTCGTAAAATAATCATGTTTTTACAACACTTAGAATGCCGGATAAATTAAATACAATTATTTTGAGTACTCCCCTCGCCTTTTTGGCATAATATTGAGGAGAAAAATTAACTTTTTGCATAAAGGAAGAAGAAATCGACAATTTCTCAAAATTTACGTAATTAGAAAAAACAGAAAAAGAAATGAAAAAAGGGATTTCTTTGTTCATTATTTGCTCTTGTTTTGTTTTTCTGTCTTCTTCTTTTAAAGGAATATACAAGTTTATAATTAAGTGGTTTTTTAGATTATAATTCCAAAGCTAAGCTGCTAGTGGGGTTAATTTGTGGCCCCAGCAGAATTGTAAGGATCTCAATTGGAATTAGCACTAAAAAAAAGAAAAAAAAAAGACAGTTGAATAGTTGACGAGGCATGCATTTATTGGTCAAGCTGTTCAAAGATGATGAACAGCTAGCAAAGAAGAATCCAGTGTTAAACAGAAAATAAGATACGATAGCCTAAAAATATGAGTTAAAGTGGAGTATTATAAAGCTTCTTTAATCAAGCTGAGCGAGTAAAGAAAAAACAAGTGATGTTCCCTACTTCCCTTTATATATACCACACACAAACAATATTTACTATATAAAGCTTCCATGCATTGTCCTGCCTGCCTGATCAATTATCTCATGCATGCATGCACTCACCGTACGTACTATACGCACTAGCTACTTTTCCCATGCATATCTACTTACTTGTACATTCGGATTTCCTTTCCTTTTTATTACATGCACTGATCAGTTACAGGCCTAAATATATACTTTACTAAATTCAAACAGAACAAACAAGGAAACAGCTAGAGATCTAGAGAGATCTAGAGAGATAGAGAGAGAGAGAGAATGGATGTTAACTGTTGCGAGAAGGCTAATAATTATGTGAAAGAAGAAGAAGAGGAAGAAGATATAGAGACCCTAAAGAAGCGAATTAAGGGCCATGCTTTGTTTAGGCTATTGATTGAGAGACACTTGGACTGTTTGAAGGTACGTATATACATCTATATATTTTATCTCTCTCCGTTTTTCCTTATATAGTTATTTTCTGGTTTCGTAATTGGCTCGTCTATTTCTTTAATTTCTTCTTGTTAATAATTAATAAATATGTATTGAAGCTAGGAAATTAGATGAAAATTATAATGAAATTAAGTGATCGATCCTGATATTTACACGCGCGTACATATATATGTGTATGTTGTTCTTTCTTACTTATATTTACAAAAGCTTAAAATTAATGGAGAGTACTTAAAGTACTCTTAAAAGGTTTTGCTTGATTTTGATTACGAACTAATTTATATAGGGTAGGGTCTCAGTTTTAAACTTCTATATTAGAGATAATGACTCATTCATGGCCTCTGATCATACTCAAAGCACACATCCAAATATATATATATATATATATATATATATATTATGAGTTGAGTAAGTATTAGACTGTATATTATTAAGGCTTCAACTCAATTTTTTAGCAAATTAATTAATTGTTTGCTTGTTATGATATTTGAATGAACTTGTGGTGAGTTAAAATGAATCGGTTGGTACCCTTAAATGATAAATTGAGCCTTATTTAAAATTCATGTTTAGGCCCTAGTCATTGGATACTTATGTACTCTCTCTAAACTCTCACCATGCAAATTAATTAATGTGAACTGATCATGATCATCAGGTGAGCTTAGGGGATAACGAAGACGTTGATATAGCAAGTCATGCATCGTGTGAAGCTGCTACAGAATGCAATGGCCACACGTCATTCCTATCTTCAGATCTCGATAAATTTATGGTACTGATCCGTTTTCTCTGTTCACAATTATATGTGACCTGATCAACTCATAGAGTGTGTGTGTGTATATATAATTATATATATATATATATATATATATATATATAAATAGAATTCACTATTTATACCCAAAAAAATGGAGAAACAACTGACATTTGTAAAATTTAATAATATTTTGTTTTATGTACTATACTTATAAGTGGTTAGTTTAGTAATATGATATTATAATGACAAACTTGAATATATTATATTATTTTATAAGATATTATGAAATAAAATTATAACTTTGCAGCATCGAATTGTCTAGATTTTTGTTATTAGCTGAATGCCTAAATTAAACTATTTGCTGTATTTTTATTTTCTTCATTAATTTTTGATAATTTTGTAACTTGAAATAAGATATAATGTTGAAAATGGGGATGTGTGCAGGAAGTTCAGTGCATGGCACTAGGGAAGCTGAAGGAAGCCATGGAAATACCTTTACAAGAAACTGTATCTTTCATCAGTGCCATGTACCAACAACTTAATTAGTTCGATCACAACTTTGTGCCGTAGAAGAAAATCCAGAGACTAGTTCTCTTAATTATTCTCTATGTTATCTGGCATCCATCTATATATGAGTACTTTTCATTTGTTTTTTATTCAATTAAAGGCTTTTCTAGTGAGAAAATTTAATTGAGACCCCTATCAAAATTTATCAGTTACCAGAGAAGTTCTATACTTGAAATATATAGATGGTTAATTAAGAAGTTAGAATATATATAATAGCAGGAATTAACATATATATATGAATAAGTACGTGCAAATGTGTGATTAATTATTATGAAAAAAATAAAAATGAATGCTCATGGTTTATATATAGAGATCAACAAGCAGCACCCACTCGCACAAAATCAAATATGTACTATGTGTTCCAATTGTACATAAAAAGTTGTGCACCAAGAGTATGAACCATGTATTGTTTACAAATGAAAATGTGTAAATCTCGTTCTCTATTTTCTTTTTTTTTTTCTTTTTTTTATAATTTACAT
Source organism: Aralia elata (assembly GCA_034770075.1). Lineage (NCBI taxonomy): Eukaryota > Viridiplantae > Streptophyta > Magnoliopsida > Apiales > Araliaceae > Aralia > Aralia elata. The sequence goes on along the minus strand of CM068387.1, from coordinate 84,258,172 downwards.
AATTTTTTTATGTATATTTGGTATTTTTAACGTTACTCCTTGGCTTAAAACTTTAAATTAATGCTTTCATTGCATAGGTATTATGACAATAATATTATCCCTGGTATACTAATTAATAATTGAAGTTTCGCAGAGTGATGCGACAAGAATAACGAGATAAACCACTTCAAATTAATGCTTTCATTGCATAGGTATTATGACAATAATATTATCCCCGGTATACTAATTAATAATTGAAGTTTCGCAGAGTGATGCGACAAGAATAACGAGATAAACCACTGCTAATTAAATTTAATATTTTTGACGAAAGTACTTTAATGAGAAAATTAAATAGTATTCCCTCTGTTTTCAATTATAAAATAATTATTGACCTTTTAAAATTAATTTAAAAAAATTCAATACAAAATTGAGATAAATTCATTTCGTTTTAGTCAATACGATAATGAATATCGTAAACTATATCTACAAAATATTATTCATTATAGAATTTATTATTTCATAATTTTTATTAAATTATCTCAATTTTGAATTTAAAAATATTTTAAATTAATTTTAAAAATTAATAATAATTTTATAATTTAGAACGAGGAAACATTAAATTTCATAGTCAAAAAGTTGTTTTTAAAAAAATTAATGATGAATAATAAACAAGTGTGTGATATGAAATTTCATTTTCCGGCCCACACCTATTTTGGGGTAATAATAAATTCTACAATGAGTAATATTTTGTAGATAGTTTACTATATTTATTATTGTATTGATTAAAGTTAAAACGAATTTATGTCAATTTTCTATTGAATTTTTTTTAAATTAATTTTAAAAAATTAATAATTGTCTTATAATTGAAAACGGAGAGAGAGTTTAACAAAAAAAAACATAAAGAAAAGAAAGTAAAGAAGAAAAAAAATTAGAAGGCCAAAAATATAACCAATATGAAAGGCCTTCTAAAAACCTACTATTTATGAAGGGCCCAATATAATTGTAGCAAACTTCCCCGTCCCTTTTAAAAGGCCCAATTGGAAGGAAAACAAAAGTACGACTGTTAGCAGATATTAATAGTGCAGTGAGTTAATATATTTTAGATAACTTACAATATTTATCATTATATTGATTAAAATTAAACGAATTTATGTTAATTTTCTATTAAAAATTTTCTTAAATTAACTTCAAAAAGTTAATAATTATCTTATAATTGAAAATGGAGGGAGTATTTAACAAAAAAAAAAGAAAGTAAAGAAAAAAAAATTTAGATGGCCAAAAATATAACCAATATAAAAGGCCTTCTAAAAACCTAGTATTCCCTCCGTCCCAAATTAATTGCATTTCTATGACTTTTTAAAGTCAAATTGACTATTTTTAAAACTAATTTTTTTACTATTTTTGCTAACATATAGGTAAAGATATTATAACCAAAAGAAAGTATATACAATTTATTACTAATTTTAATTTTTATAATTTTAGAAATATATTTATATATGTTTAATTATTAATTTTAAAAATAGTCAATTTGACTTAAAAAAGTCCTAGAAAAGCAATTAATTTGGGACGGAGGGAGTACTATTTATGAAGGGCCCAATATAATTGTAGCAAACTTCTCCGCCCCTTTTAAAAGGCCCAATTGGAAGGAAAACAAAAGTACGACTGCCTTTTTTACCAGCAGATATTAATAGTGCAGTGAGTATATAAATTCAATACTTTCGGTCTTCCATAACTCTTGACTCTTTCCCATTTCCTCATTCCGATTGAATTTTCTCTCTACTTTCCTACCCCTTTCCTTTTAATTGTCTCTCCTCCCCATACATAAATATCTTATACAAAAATTATAAAACCCTCCTGCAAGAAAGGGTTTGATATAGATTTTTTTTTTCCGATTTGAACTGGTAGAAGAAGATTGAAACATGGTGAGGAAAGTGGCGGAGGAAGGACATCAAATTGCGCCATTTCTGTTGAAGTGCTATGAGATGGTGGATGATGAATCGACGGATGCGTTGATTTCCTGGGGGACGAACATTGATAGTTTCGTCATATGGAATGAGACTGAATTTTCCACTCAATTGCTTCCCAAATACTTCAAGCACAACACTTTCTCCAGTTTCATTAGGCAACTCAATATCTATGTAAGCATCTTCTTTTAATATTTATGTTTATTCTTGTTCCGGAGATTGCCAATTGTGTAATTGGGTATTGTGTTCGAAAATAAGAAATCGTAAAATTTTATGATTGATGTGAATTCGTTTGCGTTTTGAACACGAGATAGTTTACAATATTTAACGATTGTATGGACTCGATCACAGTAAATTTGTATCAATTTTGAATTGGAAACTACCGCAAATTGACTTCAAAAATCAGACTGGGACTCCTATTTTGGAACTAATGGACTAATGGAGTATTATCTAATCTAATTATGTGCATGTTTACATAATTGGATGAGATTTGCTGTGTGGAGTTGAGTTATGCAGCTATATTTGTATGTATAAATATATAAATAGTAACTACACGCTTCCCTTATTGCATTGCTCAAAGATTGAACAATCTCTGGCATCTCGTAGTAAGACACATGCATATCCTGTGATCAGGATTTGAAGTTACGGTATCGGAAGATTTATGTATTGTATAATCAATTCTTGATATAATCTGGTATTGGTATCGGATCAAAAAGCTATATATTGCTTAAAATTGAAAAAAATAAATAAATAAGAGCATGTAAAACAATGAATCATATATGCACAAGTTGTCATTTTCATATAAATAAGTCATATGATACATAGCTGTTGGACTGGTTTATTTTTTTAATATATTGCATATGCCAATATCTGATGATACAGTTACTTATAAGCCACTGTCAATACTGTTGCATATCAACCACTTCCTATACCGATGGTATCGGTTGATACGTACCAGTGTATACCGATATTTTGAACCATGCGTATGATTCATTGATTGATCTAGATATATAGAGTTTTGTAAAGTTTATATTATGTTTGCAACTACTCTAGCTGTTTTCTTTTGTTCTTCGTGATTCTCACTGAGTTTTAGTTAGCATGGTTTTTAAAATTTGGGTTTTATTGAAGTACATGTCTCTTGGGTGTCATGGTTATTCTTGTTCGATTATGTGGGATAAATCGATAGTCCAGAATGTGATGATAATGATTCTTAATTGATGGATATGACCGCCCAACAAGGCTGCTGTCTCTACCTTGGAGGTCATTAAGTTAATTACTACTAGACAAAGGAGTGTAACTAATTAAAAACATGCAATTAGTATTGAAATCAGATTAATCCAAACAAACCATACAATGCCTTCTAACTGATTAAGTTGTATTGTATTGCTTTAAGAGTTGAGTATTATCGTAGTCAGTGCGAACCAATATAAAAATAAAAGAAACATTTCCAACAAGAATAAGGGGAAGAATCAGTTGGGGATTGGGGTTTTTTTCTCGTGGAACAGGGTGTCACAGCCTATGAGAGGGAGGGAAAAGAGGGGGAACTTAAAAGCAGGACTTTGTTAATCATCTGTATATCTGCTTTTCACCAACAAAGAGTTAATTCTGATCTATAATGTAAAATTGTCTTGAAGTTTCAGCGTTGGTCGACAGTGATTGTCACAGTGTACTGATGGTGTCTTATCAGTGAAATAAGTATGACATCCCCTTTCTCTGATAGTACTGGCTCTTAGCCTCTATCTAGCATGCTATTTTGAGAATCCACTGTTTGGAGGCCAAAAGATTCTGTAGTTAGAAAATCTTTAAAATAAAAAATGAAAATAGTTAATATTAATAATAGTGATAAGCTGCTTGGCAATAGTGATGATTGGAAACAACGTGTCACTTGAACTGAATTTTGGGTCCAAAATATTTTGATGAGGCACAATTTTGCTGTATATAGGGTTTGCTAAGTGTCAGTAGTAAGAGACTACACAAACATGGAAAGGGGGATATTTAGTTCTATATATTTTGACATACTAAAATTTTGTTTCGTCACTGTGAGATTATGTTACTACTTCCCTTTGTTCATCAAGAAGTCTTCCTTCTCCCACATGAGCACATTTACCTGATCTCTATGTACTTTATTAGTTGTGGAATCTTAAGAGTGATATCTAATATAGACATGTTCTTGGATTTGATGATTTGTGATTTTTTTTGACCCAAAGATTTGCAGACTGCAATCTAATGTTATTATGAGAAAGTTTATTTTACTATTTGTGCTTCATGTGTTCCTTGGTTAGGGGTTTTACTTATTTTTTAAGTGCATTTTACCCAAAATGGCTGTATGAACTTTATCTAAATTCCAATTTTCTCAGCGTAACCAGAGAAAAAACAAAAACATTTAAGAGTCTCTGAAGTCTACAGTTTGAAAAGATTATTTCATGCAAGCCATTGCTCAAAAAGATGTTCTTTAAGACTTAAGATTTCCTCACTAGATTAAATCATTCGAGTTTTTCTTTTCTTTTCTTTTTTTTAATTTTTTTCCCCTAGATACGTGTAGCAACAAACAGTTTCATTTTTAGGGCCCCCATGCATACTAGATCCTGTCATAGTGTCATGAATGTAGGCATATTTCAACACTGTGTATAGGGTGCTTTCCTACTGAAGTTTTATCTGAGATATGTTTGCTTAAGTTGGGTAGTAAAGATGAAAGAAAAGAAGAGAAAACTTAGACTAGTACTCAAATGTGGTAGGATTAGGTAAAATCTGTCAATTAGCTCCATTGATTTCTTGACTAAATAAGTATACATCATTCTCACTATACTTTACCAAATTAGTGAGAAGTGGAAAGCCAGTATAGGATATAACATTAAGGTAAAGAGAGGTATTGAATTTACAAATGCGAACAATACAAATGTGTTATTTTCTGATCATATATTATCTTGGAAATATTTCTACCTTTTGGAACTAAATCTTTATATTTACATGCAACTCTACAATGTTTCAGGGCTTCAGAAAAATTGAAACAGATCGCTGGGAATTTGCTAATGATGATTTCATTAAAGGCCAAAAGCATTTGTTGAAAAATATCATCAGAAGAAAACATTCTCAAGGCGTAGTTCAGCGCAAGTCTTCCGAGCAAAAGGCCAACGATGTTGATGTACATCAAGAAAAGACAAATGTTGTGCTGTGGAAGGAAGTTGAGAATCTTAAGACTGATAAGAATATGCTCATGCAGGAGCTGGTTACACTGAGGCAGCACCAGCAAACTTCTCAGAGTAAGTTGTTACTGTTACGAGAACAACTAAAAGGTATGGAGAAAAATCAGCAGCAGATGCTCTCATTCATAGTGATGGCCATGCAAAGCCCTGGGTTTTTGGTTCAGTTGCTGCAGCCAAAGGAAAACAACTGGCGTGTGGCTGAATCTGGTAAAAACATACTAGAAGAAGTAACAGAAGATCAGGAAACAGTTCCTTCTGATGGGATGATAGTAAGGTATCAGCCGCCAACAGATGAATCTCGTGAGCCTTTCTGCATGCCATCTTCAGATTCAGAGAACTTATTGGAATTGGATCTATCTTCTGATGAAGTAAAAGATCTGTTTATGAATATTGATTTCATGTTGGGCACATTGGACGGAGAATTCCCTTCTTCAGAAAATCACGGGCCACTTGTTCTTCCTGATCTGCCTCATGAGGATGACATGATGGAACAGCTTCTTTTATCTAATCCGCTCCCAGAGAATGATAGTGGTGCCAAGCTGGATACTGAAGATCTTATAGATGCTGGAATGGAGATGGAGTCGACATTCTCTAAGCCTTATCTAAAAGAATCTGATCAATTCAAAAACTTGACCGAAGGAATGGAGGAGTATCAGATGAGCATGGAATTATTAGTACTTGAAACCCAGCTGAACAACTCTCATAATATGTAAATTTTGACCGACTGAATGGAGTTCTTTGCTTCTGAATCATTAAAACTTTTAAATGTGCCAAATACCTGGAATTTTGTTGAAGCCTTTATCTTATATGGTTCTAGTTTTATAGATCTACTTGAGTGGAATGCCATTTTGGACTATCAATGGCTCAGTGTTGCTTTCTATCTCAAGCGTAAGTATTCTTTTTCCCCTCGTTTCTTCATTCAACGTTCCTATATACTGCTATTCTGCTTGCAAGCTCTGTTAATACTACTGATGTATAGTTGTTTCCTATGAAACTGGCAGATATCTGACATGATGGCATCTTCAGGCTATAATCATTGGTAGGAGAAGACCGGCATTTTTTGTTTCTTCAACTATATATAGCATCTTTTACCAGGATACATATGTATAAAAATTGTTATATAGTTCTTATTACAAAATTGAAATTCAAGAAATGATTTCTACTTGTTAGCTTTCGGTCCTTGCTCTGTTTCTTATTTATTCACCTGTTCTATGGAACCTACTGTCATTCATGCTTGGGATTTTCGTACTTTCATCTTAATCTTATGTTTTCAAGCATTTTGTACCTTCTTACTGGAATTATCTGTTCTATAAACCAGAATAAGCTCGTATTTCAACCCATGCTTATAAGATGAATGCTAAGAAATTTGTTAAACTCCTACAATGCTATGTTTTAAGCTATCTTGTTGCATGTCAAAAGACAGGTTATAGTAATCTTGAACTTGTAGTAAAATTAACATACTACTATGGTCTCAAATAATGTCTAGTTACATCCGATTGAGAGTAAACATAAAGCAAATGGAGCAGTAGTGTACTGCTTCTGAGTTGGATGACTCACACCCGAGGTTTACTTACTGTGAGTGGATTTAGATGTTAAACGAATAATTCGACCAAGGAAGAAAGTAAAGGGTGAATATCTCTCAAAGAAAGATCCTATATGCAAAATTTACAAGGTGAAGATAATATGACTGCAGAAAATAACAGACCCTTGTGTAACATCCAATTTCAGAAACTTGTAAACTTGCTTATAAGAGACCAGGAAACAATTTTTTTAGAAAATATAGGAGGTGTTCAAAGCAGAGATAAAGTTAACTAATAAAACCTTTGAAAAAGACGAGCTACATAGTGCAAAGCTAGGACAATTTAATAAAGAGCTGCTTCATAAAAGTCATGATGCTGTGGGGACTAGCCTTGCACAGCCTTGGCCATGCCAAAAGCAGCAGCAGAAGCAATGGCTCCGATCAGAGCAGTTTGCAGAGCACTCCTAACAGGTTTGTTGCCCGTGAAGTAACCCTTGGCGTAGCCGAAAATTAGCAATGCCACTAGGGTTAAGACAACTGATGTGACCACAGCCTTTCCCGCACTTGGGATGAACATGTAGGGGATAAGGGGGACCAACCCACCAATGATATAAGAAATGGCAATTGTAAATGCACTTTGCAGTGCTCTTCTAGGATCTGGCTTGTCTAGACCAAGTTCAAACCTGCAACCACATTACAAACTTTAAACTCTGGACATATGGACAACTTCGTATATTGTTCTAAAGATAAAATCACCCTAAGTTTTTAGAGAAATATATAGCTCAATAAGTATGATTGTAACGGTTCTCATTATTGGACAATAAGGAAACTCCGTGACCTTAACAATGATCTGAAACTGATGCTGTTTTTAAGAAGTAACATTTGAACTATTTGTGAAGTCCTTTTCTGGGATTCTAGATAATTAAAAAGGTAACGGAAACATGTCAACAACACTCGTGGGGCACTGCCACTTCCAGTACTGAAAATTGTATAAAAAGATATTGTGCGCTTTTTCTTGAGTGACAGAATTGCATCAAAAGAAAAGATAAGGATTAAGGAGGGACCAAAGGGCATCATTTCAACTGTAGTGCTTAATTTCATTACAAAAGCTGAAATGCAAATATTTTTCCCTTGTGAAACTCATTATAACATATTCAAAAAAAGTGTACCCAACACCACTTCACATTATTAGTTCCAAATTCTTCTTCTGCCAACTATCATTGCCTACTTTCTTACATTATTATGTGCATCACGGATTTTTATCCGTGTAACAAAAAAATTAAGTGAAGTGCTTTATTAACACAAACAAATACGAAAGAAATGCACATATGGCATTTGTATTTTTTAACACTGAAAATAAAATTGATGAAACAAATTCCTGTACTTACTTCATCATAAAATCAAGCCATGCTTGTGGGTTCTTCCTGAGAGCGTCAACCACTGGCCTATATTCATGAGGCTCTATCCCATAATCCGCCAGTATTTCCGCAACCTCAGCAGCCTCTGCATTACAATTCCAAGCCAACATTCATTCCATATCAATACTACTGTATTAATTAATCTGTATATCTATCTATTATACTAATAAGTTGTGTTTAAATAAAAACCTGTATCAGGGACCGTCATGATCTCTTCTTGTTCTCTCCTCAGCTCTTTCAAATAGTGATCAGCCTCACTTTTAGCCGCCAGATATCTGCACACATCCCATTGATATCATAAAAGATAATAATTTATTCTCATCATACAAAAATACTACAGTATAAAATATACTCCTATACAGTAGCATGCATTTAGAAAGGGACCAAAAGTATTTGTATAACCTATGTATTTATTGCAGATACTCCAAAAAAAAAAAAAATCTCATTTAAATACTCCCGTCCCAAAATATAAACTAATTATTAACTTTTTCAAAGTCAACTCACGATGACATAAATTTATTTAATTTTAATGAATACAATAATAATGGTAAACTATTTAAAAAATTATTACTCATTGAATCCCTCCGTCTTATATACATAAGATTTGTTCATATTTTTTAATAAAATATTTCAATTTTGAGTTTACTTTCAAAAAAAATCTTATTATTTGGAAAGAAGGAAGTATTACATAATAATTTTTGAGGCCCTTAACTAATAATAATTTATTAGTTTACTAGTGATAATAATAATGAAATCATGAAGACATTGTACATTATAAATTACTATTAAAAAAAAAGAAACTCTTGCCATGAAAAAGAATTGGCAAATGAGATTTTTTTTGTGAAAGAGAGGGTACAATTTTGGCTACATACCATATTAATTTTAAAACTGATAGAACATACTATAAATGCAAAAAGAAAAAAAAAACAAAAAAAAACATGGAATTATTGAAGGATACCCGCCGAGTCCCATAGAGATGGCACCGGCCGCCACCTCAGCTATGCCAGCCGTAAGAATTATGGAGGACGAGGCGTTAGTACCGGATAATCCGGCGGCAAGGGCAAAAGGAACAGTAAGACCGTCCGATACACCGATGATGATGTCACGTACAATCTCACCGGCGGTGAAATGCTTCTCTTTGTGATGATTCAACAAAGATTTCTCCGATTCTCTGTTAGTCCCACCTTCTTGCGCCATTGATGATGAGGATGATACCGACTGTCTTTTTGATTCTGGGGGTGATGATAGAGAGGAGTTTATAATTATATATTTATATATATATATAGTCACAAATTTCGATACAGAGCGGTACGTTGGGCTATGCGTATTTGTTTTGTTGCTAGGCGAAATGTGGACCCAAGTCGGATGCTTTTGATTTATTATAATTTATGTCGGTAATAAATAGCTAAAGGTAATTTATTCTACTAACGTGAAATTTAAATAATATAATAAAAAAATTAGTACGAGTGTGCTTTTAATTTTCTTTTATGTTAATATATACATATTTATCAATATTTATTATTAACACAAAATTATATCATATGTAATAAAATTTTTAAATAATGATATATAAATGTACGAGATACGAATGAATAATAAAGAGAGATATATATTAATATTTTATTTTATCATTTATTTTACGTTAATCATAATTTAAATTTGTTATTTTTTATTCTACGTATAAATTATTTTTTCTGAAAAAATACTAATATGGACAAAGGATTTTAGTGAAACCTGTAAGTAATTGTTATTATTTTTTAGCTTGAAATGGATATATGGAATCAGTGTGATAATGACAATATCTAATCCAATCACTAATCAGTTTTAGCTGCACGTGAACTTTATATATTTCCTATTTTTGGTATTTATTATTCACTCAATAAGTGGCATATACTTAATTTACGCCTAGATTTTTTTTTGATTAAAATATTAGATTTGTTTGTAGGGAATATTAATAAGTGAGATTACATAGTTTTAATGAATTGAATCTCAATATTAAATATACATTGTGAATAGAGTTGACAACCTGTGTGTAATATCATATTAAATATGTTGACAATAATGTGACCTTTTAACAAAAACGTGTAAAAATCATTAATAGCGACAGTATCTTTTGTTTAATCGTTTTAAAAATGTTGATCATTTTAATCAATTTATTACTCAATGATTGTTATACGAATAGGGATACAATTTGTCCAATTTCTACGATAATCTTTATGTCCTATTTTGAAAGGAACAGTAATTTTGATTTTGACCGGATATAAGATTAAAAATAGAGAATCACTGAATAACTATCCCCATATTTGTCCCCCGAATAATTATATATTAATAATATTAATTTTTATACTATTATATATTACGTAATTAAAATATATATTCTTGTGTGTATATGTGTATATACTATTATTATTTATTTTTTTTTAATTTTATCATGTATGTGCTATAATATAATTAATCTTCATGTATGAATATAATTATTACATTTTAATACGGAAGAGGAATGGAACAAGTATGTAAATTTTTTATAAAACTGAAAATAAAAATAGAATGTGTAAATCTAATCCCCGCCCCCGCCCCCCTCCCCTCCCCTCCCCTCCCCTTGTCATTCCTATATAAGAATACATAATGCTACATATTTTTTCTTATTCATTGTATAGTAATAAAAGATTAGTTTAATCCCATTGTCATTCCTATATAAGAATTCATAATGCTACATATTTTTTCTTATTCATTGTATAGTAATAGGATTAGTTTAATACAAGATATATCCAACTCAAAAAATAAAATGATAACTTAAATAATAACTTAAACATTAGTATGTATTTATTAAAGATAAATTATAGCATCATATTGATATCAAAATAATTGTAATATTATCTTAATTAAAAGAGTCAATTCTAATCACGTGCCGATCTTTGTAACGAATGTTCAACTCATTTAAATCTCAACGTTATATACTCCCTCCGTTTCAAATTAATTGTTTTTCTAGGACTTTTTAAGTCAAATTGATTATTTTTAAAATTAATAATTAAGCATATATAAATATATTTCTAAAATTATAAAAATTGAAATTAGCAATAAATTGTATATACTTTCTTTTGGTTATAATATCTTTACCTATATGTTAGCAAAAATAGTAAAAAGATTAATTTTAAAAATAGTCAATTTGACTTTAAAAAATCTTAGAAATACAATTAATTTGGGACGGAGGGAATATATTTTAATGTTTGTGACATGAAATCATTTTTATTAAATACTAACCATCTTGTGTCGTGCTCATGTCACAAATTGTCACCCGTAAATTACTATGATGACTACTTTTGTTAAGAGATAAAATAATGCCCAAAATTGAATAATTCTATAATTAATATTGTAATCTCTTTTAATATTCCTTTAAAAAAAATATAAGATAGGCGTTAGGAGTATTTAAAAAGAAAACAAACTGCAACCAATATTTTGAGGTGTGATTCACATTTTAAGAAAGGAAATTTATATTTTCATAAATAAATTTAATAATTTCACAAACTCTTGTTTACATAAATGAAATTTATCCTCATATGAAAAATTACTTAGTGAAATTAACTATTTCACTTATAAAAATATTAATTCTCTTAATAAATAGACCTAGCTTTTATTTTTGTTAAGTCGGTTCCGGCCTTCCCGGTAGCAACAATGACATCCATGTGAATAAGAAAGATGATACACCAATAACAAAATTTTAGTAAATTAAATGTAATGATATACATATACATACATATATATATATATATATTATGCATTTATGTTAAAAAGATAAAATAATGATTAGGATTATTATGTTTTGTTTTCAAAGGTTGCTACATCTTTAACTTAGATTTTTCTTCCTGTTATTATTATTTTTTAATTCAGAAAACAACGTTAAGACATAAAAGTCAATTTGAGGAGATTGGTTAGACATGACCATATAATTATGGGTCATAGTCAACCTATATTTCAAATTTTAAACTTATCATTATTATAATTTAATTAAATGAATTATTTAGAGAGAGAAAATGTAATTAAATTTTAGAAAGAGAAAGTGTAATTAAATTTTAGAGAGAAAAAATGTAATCAAATTTTAGAGGGAGAAAATATAATCAAATTTTAGATAGAGAAAGTGTAATAAAATTTTAGAAAGAGAAAGTATAATCAAATTTTAGAAAAAAAAATATAATCAATTTTAGAGAGAGAAAATCCACCCTCTTGTAACCAAATGTTGCACGCAGACTCTGAAATGTATAGTATAAACCAACCAGGTACCATCTTATAATTGAGGTGTACTATCTCTTCTTCAGGGTTACTTGAACTCCCTTCTTTAAAATATTTATATCTACCTTTTATATTGTTGGACTAATTTGCCTCGCCTGGCTGAAATAGTGAGAGAAGTTATAAGTTCATTAGAAATAAATTAAATTTTCAATAAAAAATAAAAAGATGAAAAATTACATTTTCTCTCTCTAAAATCTAATTACACTTTCTCTCTAAAATCTGATTACTCTCTCTCTCTCTAAAATCTAATTACATTCTCTCTCTAAATAATTTATTTAATTAGACTATAATAATGATAAACTTAAAATTTAAAATATGAATTAACCCATATTTGGCTCATAACCATATAATTCCAACCCACACAACCCATTTAGTTCTTAAATAGAATCATAATCAAATTTTGTAAACCAAAACCAACCCATAACCATCCATATTATCAAAATTCAAAAATGTCTCTTTATGTTACTAGAAATACTTCCTACCAACAAGCAGTGGCGGAACCAGGACTATATTATAGGGGGGTCAAAATTTCTCAGTAAAAAAAATTATTTATTGACGTTTGAACTGCTCCTTTCGGCTATACAACTGAGAGGAGACAACTTTCCTACAACTTTCCTATCAATTTAAATGATGCAAATTTTATGATGCAAATAATAGTAGTGGTAGTTCACTCAGTTTATGATACTACATTGTTTTACCGGTACAAACAATTTTCCTATCAATTTAAATGATGCAACCTTTATTGGTTTCCAAAAAAAAAAAAACCTACAGCCTCAAAGCAATAACATCATAAGCTGCCACACGATCAAAATCCAGAACCAATAAATAATTTCATCAATTTAAACATTTCATAATAATTTCATCTTTCATCAATTCAATTATTCAAACATTTCATCAAAACATCAACTAACCTTATTCAATTATTTCAATTATTTCACAAACAATATATCATAAATATACCATAAATTGATAAATATACAATATTAATTCAAATATTCAATAAAAATAAAACATAATCTCTAATTCATATGATAAGTAACAAACTTTAAATCTCTAATTTAATGGCAAAATTAAGCACAAAAAATTAAGAAACCTGGAGAGAGAAAAGGAGAACCGCATCGCCGGACGGGACCACCCACCGGAGAACGGGTCCAACGGGAGAAGCAAAGCTGCCGGCTGCGGAAGGAATTAGGGAAAGGAATAAAAGGATGGAAAATATTGAGACTTGAGAGCAACAGATGCGGCGGAACTGGGAAGTGGGAAGGATAAAGAAAAGAAAGGTTTTTTTTAAACTTACATGAAACGACGTCGTTTCATGTAAGTTTAAAAAAAAAAAACTCACTCACGGCTGCTGCTTTATTACGCCGAAGAAGAAGGACTGCTGCTGGACTGGGGTAGCACCGTGGCAGTGGGGCGGGCGGGCGGCAGTGGGAAGGTACTGGGTACACCACCTATGGCCTCGCCGGAGTACCAGGGTCGTTTGCCCCCCCGCGACCCCCCCTAGTTCCGCCACTGTACCAAGTATTATCTAACTTTCATCTATCTTTAAGCTTTATCAGCTGTTATATACTCCAGGCAACTTGTGCAAATTTAAACATAAATCCACTGAAATGATCCAAGTGCGACAAACTGAAATATAAGAAACGAAGAAAAGTATATCCAATAGTATTACCACCATATTTTCTTCATTTTCTTCTGAATGTAATAATATGATTGTTTCCTCTAAACCATATTCCTGTATACATTTTACTGATTACAGCGGCTAACTGCTAATGTTGTAAATTTTCTTTGGATATATATTTGTTTTGACGATGGGAAAAAAATAAAGTCTAAAATACCAAGAATCAAGACAATATTATCAAGAAGCAAATGATAAACCAGCAAGAAAAGGATACAACATAAAAAAAAAAGAAAAGAAAAGAAAAAGAACTGACCAAATCTAACATCCAAAACCAACTCAGATGTACAATTGAATCGACTTTATCCCATAGCAAAGTAATTGGTGTTTACATACCCCATAAAGACACTTTCAAGAGGTAAAGATTGTATATTTGTGTGCACATTGTTGTTTTACCATCTTCATGATGAAGTATTAAAGCATGCCATGGACGTTACCATACCGCTTTTGGAGACATCAGGGAGGGATACCGTGCAGACTTCCCTGCTTCCCGCTATTCCTCTGTTTCTTTTCTCGAGCATCTTGCTCCAATAATGAATCCAGGCACAGTTTCAACCTTTTAGTAAAAGAAAAAAAAATTGTTATTTTATGCACCATCAATATTCTTGGCTAAATAGATTGAGCTCCAATCTCTCTAACCTACATTACTTCTGAAGAATCATACCAGGGTAAATCTCCTCGTTGTTTGGTAAACTAGACCATGATTCACTTCAACCATCGGAGTATTTTGCCATTTTTGAACTAAACTCACAAACAAAAGCTAGCAGAATTTGCTTTCACACATCATTTCCTTTCCCAATCTTTCCGAACACTCTGTTTATTATCCATAGAGGATCCCATACCCCAAACACTAACAACAATCCTAATAACTCTAATCCCATCATTTCAGCAATCCTATATCACAATCTGTGAGATTGTTCTCAGCTATGGGAATCCTTTTCACCATTAATGTGTACATACAATGGTCATATATTACTGACTAATGTTATGATTCAAGTATTAGATTCCACAAAAGGTGATTTTAATTCAATTATTATCCAACACTCAAGTGTGATGAAAGTGAAACTAACTGAGAGAATTATACAACATGATGATCTCTCTCTCTCTTCATGGCTCTTCAGTTCAGGTCTCCAAAACTTTCAGCATAAATAAATCAGAAAGTTTTACGGTAATCATCCCCAGAGACAGAAGTGATCTTTTAAAACAAAACAAATGATCAATGGGAAAACTTTCCGATAAGAAACTGCCATCAAAGTTAATAGAAAATAATGAGGTGAAAAGAAGCACTTGAATTAGAAATTAACATTTTCTTCAACGGTAAAAACTGATAAAAACAAAAGAAAAAAAAGCAGACGTTATCATTCACCTTGTTTTGTTTTAGATAAAAATAATATAGATTTCTCAGAAACCAAGTAAATAGTCAATTTATATTGAAAAAGATCTTACATTTGATCAAAGCCTCTTCAGTTCAGGTCTCCATAAATCTTCCTCATTGAACTTCTCGGAAGAACGAAAGTATTATTTAAAGCATCATCAAAGGCAGGCAACAACGCCAAGGCCTTCCAAACCCATTTCAATAAATAAAATACCAAAAATGACTGAACAAGACGAAAACCATATGTATATATACAAGTTGTACTTCAATCCAACAAAAAAGTAGCAACACAAATTAAGTGTCTCTTCAGTTCAGGTCTCCATAACATTTCCGCACAGATTTGCACTCAGAAGAACGAAAGTTTTGTATGAATCATCATTAGAGACTAAATTAAATAGTTCAAAAATAAATAAATCTACATTTGACATAGACAGACAACAGATTAAATTAAAATCAGCTAAAACAAAAGCAATCAATTCAAAGAACATGAAAGTATTTAACTAAACTAAGCGAGAGATGTGCCTTATTTGGAGGCTCTTATCAATCCCGGGTTTGGGCTAGACAAGTCAAAAAGAAATAAGCCTTGGTGGTTTTTATCAATTATCATATATAGCTTCAAAAAAATGAATATATAACAATTCATATTGTGTAATTGACAAAAAAGAATCATAAAATATGAATAATGGTATACCGAGAGTAAAATCAAAATGGATTAATAACACATATGACCCCAGTTTATAATTAGGAATATAATTTTTAAAATCTCCCAATATCAACTCCAAAATATAATTAGATTACAAAATAAACATTAACAACATTAACAGCTTTCTGACAATAAAATGTTGCACTGGTTTGATATATTCAACTGTTGTTAAGTTTTAGAATTTTTTTGGGGCTGAGACTATGGAGGCTGACTGAAAGGCTCTACACATTAGCCCAATGAAGTGGTATTTTCGTTCAACAATATTATGTTTTCTTGTTTGGAGGTCTTACGAATAATTATAGGGAGACAAACTGGTTACAGTAAGACCCGCAGAAACACGTATGAGTTCGGAAAAAGATGTAGGTTGAGGATAGAACATGTTCGGTGCCTCGCCATTGTCTCCTTCGCTGTGTTCCCGGGAGGAATTAGATCTCTTCAATTTCAACCGGATAAGAGCCAAATACCTTTGACTCCAACTACATATTAACAACTTTGTGGATTATGAGAACTGTTAACGCCATAATATTCTATAACGTTATCGCCTACACAATGTAATAACCGGTGACTCGCACGGCCGTAGCCGTTGAAAACCCTCTGGTGTAGATACATTAACAATATGCGAGGGACATTGTACTCTAAAGAGTGTGAACTCATGAGAACCTTACCTTTGTTCCATATTTATAGAGGAAGAGAGATAGGGAGTTACTTCGACTTGGTAATTATGTGGGCCGCTTGGGCTTTATTACCATACAAGATAAATGGGCCTTATGTACTGAGCCAGCCCAAATGTTGATATTCCGGGTTCTTTACAGTAATATACAACAATTAGTAAAAAATTACAACATTAGTGCACAAAAAACTAATTACAACAAAAGTGCAAAAAAGAGAAAATAATTACAAACACGTATCTTTTAAGCCCCGAAAAAAAGGTAATACAGTTATATTTGATGGAGAGATCGATTGCGCAATCTCAGATCTCTCCAACCCCTGTCGCCGCCCCAAAATGAAGAAACTAACCCCGCCGCCGATCCAATCCAACGTAACAATAGATGAGATGAAGCAATGCTACAAACGGAATAGTACCTTGGGAGAAATCGTCGAAGGAATTAGGAGGAGGAATGGAGAAAGAGCGATGATTGCGAGAGAACAGATCCGTCATGATTAAGTGGTGATGGTCGAAACTAACTAGTAGATTCAGAATCAGAATTCAGATGATGATATTAATAATCCCCCCTTCTCCGGTGAGACTAAGCGAGAGCCAACCACAAAATGGTCGATGGAAGGTGGATATTTGATTTTTGCATAATTTCTTCATGTCCGGAAATTCCAAATCTAAAAGAAAATAAGATCGTGGGAGCATGTGAAGAGAGAGAGAGGAAAAAAAAAGAGGAGCAGTAAAGGAGAAAAGGATATTGCTTTGCTTAATGCTTTAAAGGCATTTCCGAATGATGTGACAATGAGGTGGGAGAAGATTATGGACTCCTGTATGTTGCCAATGCGAGATTCTCGAGTGGTATTAGATAATAGATTTTTTTTATAATAGATTTTCTAAGGTTTCTTCTAATGAAGCCTAGATTTTTTTTAATTAATTGGGAACTCAATAAAACTGAATTGGTTAACTTTTAGGTTACCTTTGTATAAAAGTTTGGCTACCAAACTGCACTATGAAAAAAAATCTATAATAGATTTTTTTATAATTAATTGGTAACCCAAAAAACTGAATTAGTTACCTTTGTATAAAGGTTTGACTACCAACTGCACTATGGAAAAAAAAATTCTATAATAAATTTTTTATAATTAATTGGTAACTCAATAAAACTGAATTGGTTACCATTGTGTTAAGGTTTGGCTACCAACTGCATTATGAAAAAAAAAATTCTATAATAAAGTTTTTTAAATTAATTGGTAACCCAATAAAACTGAATTGATTAACTTTCTGTTAAGGTTTGGCTACCAACTGCATTATGAAAAAAAAATTCTAAAACAAATTTTTTATAATTAATTGGTAACCCAATAAAACTGAATTGATTACCTTTATATTAAGCTTTGGCTACCAACTGCATTATGAAAAAAAAATTTATAATAATTTTTTTAATTAATTGGTAACCAAATAAAATTGAATTGGTTACCTTTGTGTTAAGGTTTGGATAACAACTGCATTATGACAAAAAAAATTTTTTATAATAGATTTTTTTTTATTTTATTGGTAACCCAAAAAAACTGAATTGGTTATCTTTGTGTTAATGTTTGGCTACCAACTGCATTATAAAAAAAAATCTATAATAGATTTTTTTTAATTAATTGGTAACCCAATAAAATTGAATTGGTTACCTTTATATAAAGATTTGGCTACCAACTGCGCTAGGAAAAAAAAATCTATAAAATCTATAATAGATTTTTTAATAATTAATTGGTAACCCAATAAAACTGAATTGGTTACCTTTGTATGAAGTTTTGGCTACCAACTGCATTATGAAAAAAGAAATGTGTAATAGATTATTTAAAATTAATTGGTAACCCAATAAAACTAAATTGGTTACCTTTGTATTAAGTTTGACTACTAAGTGCACTATAAAAAAAACAATTCCATGTGCATACACCATATTAATACGCATTTGGTTACCTCTAAAGAAACGAGTCCAAAACACCAAATATGAACAAACAAACAATGTCAAACTATTGGTAATATAATCAAAGACGTAATCTTAGAACATATGTACATAAACCATACTAATCAAATGTGCATACACCATACTTAGTGAATTCTTAGATGAACATAAGTTTATATTTAGTTCAATTTACATATGGCAAAGGTGCATACACCATACTAATCAAACATACATAATATACACATTCATCAACCTATCACTCCCCAGTCCATTGTAATCTTAGAACAGACTAAAATTGATTTTTGCCAAATAAATAAGAATTTAAGTTCTATTGTCGTCTAAATTTGGATACTGTAGTTGCTTATCAAATTAAATTTCCAAATTGCACGAAGAAATTGAATACTAAGAAAGTAATAGTAAAATTAAAATCCCAATTCTCTCAATGCTCTAAAATCAAAATACAGGGGCTCAATTTCTAATTGGAAATTCTTAACCCAATAGTAAATCAACTCAAATACAAAGGAGAACATATATGTATGTATGTATATACCTCTTCATACTTCTGGGTAAGAGAAAGACGCTCATCTTCGTGAGAATGGCCATGGTTTCGAATAGAAGTAATTCGAATAAGAAAGTAATTTGAATTTTGAAATGTGCAATTAAATAGAAATATGGGCCACATCAGCAACCCATTAAACCACTCAACTAAATTAAAGGGATAAGAATGTACTAATTTGTAAATTAAATATTAAAGATGCACTAATTTTGTAAATATTTTATGTATGCATTTTTGTTGTAATATTTTTTAAAAATGTACTAATAAATGTTATTGTTACTATTCCTATTCCATATCCTATCAGGAATTATACATTGTAGTCCAAATAATATTTAAGGAAGGATAGATTTGCGAAGTAAGTAGAATACATTGCTTTTGCATCAAGTCACACAGGATGAAACTTTATAATTATTGGTCGGAGTGAATAGTGATCACATGCTCCTAGCACGTGAATAAAATTTGACTGTATTTTTTAATTGTTATATTTGTATAAATATATATACAATATATTAAAACTAAAATTGAAAACAATATATTTAATTTAATATATTGTTATATTGTTTTTTTTAATTTATATATATCCAATATATTGTTTTATATATATATATATATATACGTACTTAATTAGGAACTAAAAATTAAAAAGTATTAAATTAACTTAAAATGCGGTCGACCACAAACACAAACGCGCATATATATATATATATATATATATATATATATATATATATATACTATATGAATATATACTACTTAAAATTTTTTAAAAAAATACACAGATCAGTTAGATTCGCAAATCCTAGATACACTATAATCTTAAATTTTGTACCTGGGTCAAAAGTAAGAGGTTTACTACATATATAAACGGATCCGGGGCAAAGTTTTCTATATAAACATACCTCTAAACCCTATTACACGTTGAATTAATAAACCCTGTATTTTTTACGTAGTGCTACTCCATAACCAAACCAAACCAAACTCTCCCATTCCATGGCATTAATACTTAACATACAAGCAGTAGTTGATCATGTCCCCCAACCCCTCTTTCCTAATGTTAAAAATGATCATCACGTCACTACCACCCATACTTGTCAAGAAGTTAGCAGCCTATCTGAACTGGAGAAAGTCCAAGTCCTTGGCAAGGGAAGGGAAGGCACCGTCTACAAAGTACGTCACAAGAATACTGGGGCCGTCTACGCATTAAAGGTGGTTTACGCAGCGTATTCTTCCAATAATATTCACGATGTCCTTCAAGAGATTGAAATTCTTGGATCCCTGGATTCACCATTTGTTGTCGGATTCCATGGAGTATTAATTGAGGAGCCCTCGGGTGATGTTGCTATTCTAATGGACTTGATGGACTCCGGGACACTCCACAGTCTGGTCAAGACTAATGGTACTTTCTCCGAAACCATGATCGCTCACGTAGCCCGACAGACGCTTATGGGGCTTGACTATCTTCATAACATAAAGAAGATTGTTCACTCCGATATCAAGCCATCTAATTTGCTTGTAAATGAGAGCATGCAAATCAAGATTGCCGATTTTGGGGTTAGCAAGGTGATCATGAGTAGTAATAGTAGTAGTAATGATCCTCCACACTTTGTAGGAACTATTGCGTATATGGGTCCTGAACGATTTGACTCGTCCGGTTACTCCAATGGTAGTAGTTTTGGTGCGGGTGATGTTTTTGCTGGAGATGTTTGGAGCTTGGGATTAACGCTTATGGAGTTGTATATTGGCTACCAGCCTTATTACCCACCCGACCGACAATTTACCACTGAGTTTGATCTCATCGCCGAAATATGTTTCGAAGACCCGCCCAGATTGCCTCAAGATGCATCTGAGGATTTTCAAGACTTTATTCGGTGTTGCTTGCACAAGGAGACAACTAAAAGATGGACAGCGCCCCAGTTGCTTTCTCACCCTTTTCTCAACAATTAAGGCATTGAGATTGCAGATTCTTCATGTAGATTCATTCCTTGTGTTTATATACGGACGAGGAGATTAATTAATACATACAAAAAATTAATTCAGAGCTCGGTTTTGTATTTTTCTGTTGATTTTCTTGGTCTTATTCTTCATTCAGATAGGCTTTGAGACTATCTGTTGCATTTTTTTTCTCTGTCCTTAACTAATAGCCAGAGGATCAAAAGAGGAATTAAATATGAGATAAAAAAGATAAAAAAAATGTTCTTATATGAGCGATAATCCTAAATTAAGGAACAACATATATATATAGCTAGCTAGTTGAAAGGCCAAGGTTATCATCTTCAAGGAGAAAGTGTGTATACGTATACATGTCTGTGTATGGATACACATATATTATAAGCAAAATTATATTTGGAGATTCTTTAATGTAAACCATTATTGGCAGCTATACTAGGGGATTATACGCAGATGGGCATATGGAGTAATTATTTAACTCATAGAATGAATTGAAGTATGCTTGAAGTAGCATCACGGTACTCTTGTGATCACAGGACCAGCCATCAAACTTCATAAACCATGCATACTGGATATAGGGCTTTCAAGCTGCTTGTGGAATTTTGCTAACTTGCTAAGTAGCTTCAATGAACCACTACCCTGGTAGTAGAAATTGCATTTAGTTTACACGCGAGTGTGGTCATTATTGCTCGAGTATCGTGTTGAATGGCAGAATTTAATTCGAAGCAGAGAATGTATGTACGTGTGGTATACTGCATGACACTATATATAGTCACTATTGGTGCAACCACCTATGAGAGATTAGAGACACTCCTCAGAACAAGAATAAATAAAGAGAAGCAAACACATTTTATTCAATTGTCTGCTGCTCAATAAGTTGTTGAACTGTAATTCTATTATTGTGTATGACGATGCTAATTCTGCTAAATAGCAAAGAAGTAAGTATTTTATTCTATAAACAGTTTACAAGAATGTAATTCTAAAGTTACAAAGGGATGGGGAT
This sequence comes from Aralia elata, assembly GCA_034770075.1. Classification (NCBI taxonomy): domain Eukaryota; kingdom Viridiplantae; phylum Streptophyta; class Magnoliopsida; order Apiales; family Araliaceae; genus Aralia; species Aralia elata. The sequence goes on along the minus strand of CM068387.1, from coordinate 84,235,931 downwards.
GAATGAAATGTCTTACTATATTGTTATAAACAGCTTGATGGTGAGAAATCAGACATCAGAGAACAAAAATAGAGTTATGTTTGTGACTGCATTCCCTGCCTGCTAGGATATGTACCAAATCAACCTCTCCAGGCTCTGTCAAAAATGCGCGCACACAGTCAGGAACCTTCTCCGGTAACTAAGAAACAAACTAATATATATATATGTGTGTGTGTGTGTGTGTGTGTGTGTGTGTGTATGGGTGGGGGTGTGTCATGTGTGTGTGGAAGTGATCGGAGTATATGTCTATCTAGTTTAAGTAGATGGTCAAGAAAAGTGAACAGAGTTAGTTTTGCTAGCAGTTTGACTTTGAGTTTTGAGTGCTTTCTTAGAGGAATGCAAAAATTATATGCATTACTTGGTGAAAGGACTGCTACAGATAATGAGAAACCCGTTAAAAAGAAGACAGAAAAGTCTGTCAAAGTAGAGGTGAGCGAGGCTACATTTCTTTCGACTGTTGTCTGCCTATGCTACTTGAGAAAAGTTAAAATATATGTACTGGTATATCTTATTTTCATTTTATGTAGGAGAAAAATACTGTTGAAGATACTCCTCTTCCAAAACCATCGGAAGAAGAACTGAATCCATATGCAATATTCCCTTCACCTGAAGAAAATTTTAAGGTATCAACTGCTTCATAACATCTTATACTTTAAGTCTGTTATCTTCAACTTTGATCTCTTTACATGAGATAAGACTCGACAAGTGTTATGGTGAAAGTGAAATTAAGCTAGGTAAATAGACCATGGTTACATTTTGACTGGTGGAGCTGTATGTTGCATCATTCTTTTTATTTTTTATTCATCTAACATTGTGAATTATGATGATACTCATTTTACTTTTAAATGGGGATATGAGCTGAGTTCTCGTGATCGTGTTGCTGGAGTACCTGTGTTTTGGCAAATGTTAGGATAGTTATTGCCTTATGATTTTGACGCATTAATTTTACGCGTTGCTTACTATTATGTGCTTATCTGGTTAATCATATTGAGGTCAAAGATTTTGATTTTTAAGAGTACATTATTTCTTTTATCTCACTCTAATTCCACTAAACATATCTACCTGGTATTTGTAATATTGTGTCACGATTTGTAACTCTCTCTCTATCCATAGGTGCATACTGAAGCTTTTTTCAGTGGTTGTCCTGTGCTCAAGGCTTGCAATTCAAAGGAAACACTTGCAAAGTATTTGAAGGCAACATATGAAAAAGTTTTAACCCGCTTTCCACCAGAACCAAATGGTTATCTGCATGTAGGTCATACTAAGGTAAACATAATTTATAACTCAAGCACTTGATATCTCTGTTCTTTCTAAGATTTCTAGCTTTTTTTTCTAGCATATTTATTTTGGTACATAAGATTTCTAGCTATTGCAGTCATCTGATAAACAAGCCTGCAGGCTATGTTTGTTGACTTTGGTCTGGCAAAAGAAAGAGGTGGAGGCTGCTACCTCATGTATGATCTCCACCTTAGCATATTGACATGTGTTACTAGTCTATTATTGTTCTTTCAAAATTTGTTCTTTAGATGTCTAATATATGTTCTTGGCATAATATCAATGATTGTTTACAAAATGAACATACTTTGATTGGGATACCAACAATTATATATATATATATATATATATATATATATATATATATATATATATATATGGTTTCTCATTTCGTTGGTGCAGTACTGTTTGTTGCACCTTATATATAAACTTGTGTTGAGATTATTGCTTAAAATAGGTGTAATATACAAGTTGCTCATGTTTTTTCATAGTATGAAATCAGTTTTCTTGGTCTTATGCTTAGAATACATGCATTCATTTCATATTTTTAACATACATTCTATGTACTACTACTTGTAGGATGTTGATGTCAAGGATGAACATGATGAAGATTCAGGCGATGGTAACGAGGATGGAGACTTATGATTATATATGTATGTTGATCTTGTATTAAAAGTTACTTTTGTTTACTATCGAGAATGAAGATGTGTGATTATGTATATCTTTTGTTTAAAGCAGTAATTTTTAGAAGTTACTGTTTGCCTAAATCTATTCTAACAAAATACGCAAGTATAAGCAGTCCACAAGTAATATAGTGATAAGAGAGTTGTCGATCCCACGAGAAATTATTTAATAATAATTACCGAATACTAACTATTAACCAAATTAACTTTATTTAAACGTCTAATTAAAGTTCGTGAATTTATGAAAGTAAAATATTTAATTAAACTAAGAGGAAAGAAGGGTATCTTTATAAGGTATCCTGAACACTCAAACGGTTATGTGATGATATGCGAACAACCTGATGGAGTAATGATTGAGATTGAATCACAAGATGTGAAATTCATAGAGAATGAGTTTCTAAGCAGGGGTGACACGAGAAAGGATTTTGAGCTATATGAGATAGCTGAATCAGTGGGAGACGTTTCATCATCCGTTAGTGAAGGAAGGGAATTTGATTCTCATCGTTTTGTGCTAAGGATGGTGGGAGTGATCTACCGTCTAACGGGGCACCTGATTCACAAAATCTTAAGCCTCGTCAAAGCAAACGTGCAAAAGTACCTCGAATGTTTTTTGAAATTGAAGAGGAATCCCTTCTCGTGCGTGTTCACTATATTTTTATATGAATTATAATTAAAAAGGATTTAAAGCACATGTTCCCTATCAGATTACATGCGACATAATGGTATATCCCTATCCTAAACATAAATTATGAATTCCATCACCATACAGAAAACACAATCACATGCTATTATTATCAAGTCTAAATCTATAATCCATCTCTCGAGTTCATATAGATTACCATGATAATTGTTGATCAGACAATTAAGCAATTAATCACAAATCATAATAAGCAATCCCAATATAATCAACATTAATTAACAAAGAAGCATATCAATACAAGCTACGTAATAAGTTCCATTATAATCTTAAAAAGATATTAGTTCATGATTGAATTAAAATTCATAATCCACAATTGATAAGCATTCAGAATACAAAATAAAAGATTAAGGAAGAGAATAAAATCTGTAATTGTAATCCTTGAGTCTCTCTTTTGGCTCTTACAATGAATCCTTCTAGCTTGCTCAATTATTTCAAGTCTCTAAAACTATCTCAAACTAGGGTTTTTGTCTACTAAAAACTAATCTCCCTAATCTACTGAATAAAACATCTATTTATAGCCTACTAACATAAATTCAACTCCTAATAGAATTTAAAATATCAAATTACAGTCTAATTAGTCAAACAGGTCAAAAAGTCAACTTTGGCAATTGCCCAAACTGGCGCGGCCGCGCTTGAAACAAGTTGGAATGGGTCGCGCTGCACTATTTTCTGCACTTCTATTTTTTTTTTGCTGCTGCTTTCGTCTAATCATTACCAATCCAATCCCAAAGCACATAACCAACAAAATAACATAAAATGCACGAAAAGTAACATAAAACCAAGGAAATAAACAAAAATCCAAATTAAACGATACCCAATTCGTAAGTATAAAACCTACTCATCAAATACCCCCAAACTTAAACCATTGCTTGTCCCCAAACATAACACTACGAACACAACTAAAACAACTAAATTCTAACAAGCAACTACTTAAGCAATGAATCCATATGAGTTTGAACAATGGTCTCAAAAATACAAAAATTGATCCAACAAATTTTTGAAAACATGCAAATATTACAGTTTCAACCTAATCATTAGTTTCATATCTATTCATGATCCTTTAAGTGCGTGTGTGCATCCAAATATTTAACTAGTCATAACTCACACTAGATCATATAATCAAATACTCATAAAAGATTTTCAAAATCAACTCTAAAAACCTTCTTATCACATCAATATCCGCTAATAAAGGCAAACCATAAAGTTAAAGGATCAAAAGGATATTTCATACATTTAAGCATACTTGAACCCTTCTCAAGTATTTTAAAACACAAATTTTCCCTTTATTTTTATTTTATTTCTTTTTTTAGTGAGTGCATTTTATGCTCCCTCTCACTTTCTTTTGAACAAGTGCGTTTTACGCTCCATCTCAACCTACCACATGATTCATTATTCTAACTCAGGAATGTTTCACAATTTTTAATAACCCAAGATTTTCCTCAAACATATGTTAATGCCTAAATTTTGCTTTGAATGATGCTCAAATAAGATTTTAAAGTTTTAATGATATCTTTCACAAACATTTAACTAAAAAGAATTTTAAGTCACAACTAACTAAATAGATGGATATGTGCTTTGAAGTTCAAAAAGATCACAAATAGTGTAAACCCAACTCATAAGTCAAAATATAAACTAAGCATGCTTCTCAACTTTACAAGAGTTAAAATTAATCCCATTTTTTTTCATTGGCCGTAATCAAATTCAAATCAACCCATTGCTCATCTATCCTAAAAATATACTAACTAACATGCAAATCTAATAACCTAAAACGTACAAGTACCACATAAAATAAAAACACACCCCCAAACTTAAGCTAGACATTGTCCTCAATGGCTAAGATAAAAAAAATTAAAACAGAGGAATTCCCTGACAATATAGCAATCTTTCTCCTTGTCCGTCATTGGATTGAATAAGGCACTGCACTTGAATTGGACTTGAATAACCTTAAAACACATTAGAAGTAAGTTTGTTAAATCATAAAAATACAAGTTTATTAACTGCTATAAAACCTAATAAAATAAATAAAACTAAAAATTAAACTTGGGTTGTCTCCCAAGAAGCGCTTGTTTTAAAGTCGTCAGCCCGACTTCTTCACTTTTATCTAATTCCTCTTCGATAATTTAGGAACCCTCCATCCATCAAAAGCAATGTAACCTTTGAGAGGTATCCATTAGTGATAATCATTGAAACGAAGTCACCTAGTTTGCTTTTTGTAGATAGGTTCCTAATTACGACTGTCAAATAACTTGGTGTTTTCTTTGTTGTACTCGTGATTAGATTGGGGCATTGAATCTTGTCAAACACCACGGGATTTTTTTTTTATCTTTTCTTTCTCATCCTAATGGTTGTAATGTAGTCTTAGCTCTCATGTCATAAAGAGTTTTGCCGACAATATGACTACCAAGTGGGCACGATTTTGTAAAACTGACTGAATTCTTGAACTTTGGTGGAAAAGGCACTTGGGGCACTAACATAATAGGGTTATCTTTACTAGCACTTAAAGATAGATCTTTGATGGCCTCATTTTCTTTACCCCACTTGTCTCCAGTCTTTCGATATCTTGTGGCTCATCTAGTTGTAGATTTGATTCGGGCTTACCATCAGTTTTAGAATCCTTGTTTTAAAGCCAAATGTTTTGAGGACAATTGTTCAAGGCTTTGAACATTTGATCTATCTGGTTCTTAATATTTTGAATTGACATCTCTTGATTAATCCTTCTCTCCTCATTTGATGCTACGAACTTGGACCATAATTCCTCCAATCTTAAATTATCTATTTCAGTTTCAGAATCCATGTATTGAGGACCATTGGTTAAGGTATTGATTAGTTGTTTCATCTGATTCTTAAAATTTTGGCTCGATATTTCCTGACTCCTCGTCGTCTCTTCTTGGTCTGCTATGATTTTAGACATGAATTCCTCCAAACTTGAATTTTCTTCTTGTGGCAATGGAGGCGGACATGAGAATTCTGGTGCATATGTTGGACTTGGAGCGTAAAATTGATCTTGTTGATTATAGCTCTACGAAGAATCTAGGTAATACCCCAAACCTTGATATTTGTTAGGATATGTACACTGGTTAAGATAGTTACCACCATACTGTACCGGTCCAAAATTGACGGTGCATTGATGACTCGGATGAGTATCAACACAATAATCACAAGTAACTGCTACCCTTCAAATACGTTGGGATGCAAAAACATCCAATCTTTTCGAAAGTATTTTAATTTGTGCTGACAATGCAGAAAGTGCATTGAGTCCATCAACCATTGTTTCCCTTGGTTGAGTCATTCTCGTGTATGGCTATTGACAAACAAAGTCATCTATAGTACCTAAAAAGAGAGAAATATAGGAAGAGAATTAAAATAAAACAAAATATTTAAAGTAAGACTAATTTGATTGAAGCTAATGATGCCAAAAATTATTAAACTAATTCCCTGGCAACGACGCTAAAAACTTGTTTGCCTAAATCTATATATACTAGTAAAATACTCAAGTATATGCAGTCCACAAGTAATATAACGATAAGAGAGTTGTCGATCCCACGAGGAATTATTTAATAATAATTACCAAAAACTAACTTTTAACCAAATTAACTTGATTTAAACGTCTAATTAAAGATCGTGAATTTATAAAAGTAAAATATTTAATTAAACTAACACTAAATACCACTAGATTGAAACCAGATAATGAAGACTTAAGACTACAATTTCACTTATTGTTTCACTTAGATTAATACATTTCTTGTTAAATTATACTAATTGTTTCGGATTGTTAATCGAGAACTCATCAATATTTATGACTATCTCCCGATATATCATAAACAAATCAACTTAAATCTACAGATGACAGAATTAAGGTGAACACCCTAGTTAACTAATTCACTATATCCCTATGTGAATTATAATTAAAAAAGATTTAAAACACATGTTTCATATCAGATTACATGCGGCGTAAAGTTATATCCCTATCCTAAACATAAATTATGAATTCCATCACCATGTAAAAAATACAATCACATGCTATTATGATCAAGTTTAAATCTATAATCCATTTATCGAGTTCATATGGATTACCACGGTCATTCTTGATTATGCAATTAAGTAATTAATCATAAAACATAATAGACAATCCCAATATAATCAACATTAATTAACAAGAAAACATATTAATACAAGCTACGTAATAAGTTCCATTATAATCTTAAAAAAATATTAGTTCATGATTGAATTAAAATTCATAATCCACAATTGATAAGCATTCAGAATACAAAATAAAAGATTAGGGAAGAGAATAAAATCTGTAATTGTAATCCTTAAGTCTTTCCTTCAACTCCTACAATGAATCCTTCTTGCTTGCTTAATTGTTTCAAGTCTCTAAAACTATCTCAAACTAGAGTTTTTGTCTACTAAAAACTAATCTCCCTAATCTACTGAATAAAACATCTATTTATAGCCTACTAATACAAATCCAACTCCTAATAGAATTTAAAATACCAAATTACAATCTATTAGTCAAACAAGTCAAAAAGTTAACTCTGACAATTTTTCGAATTGGCGCTACCGCACTTGAAATAAGTTGGAATGGGGCGCGGGCGCGCTGCACCATTTTCTGTACTTATGCTTCTTTTTGCTGCTGCTTTCATCCAATTATTACCAATCCAATCCCAAAGTATATAATCTACAAAACAACATAAAATGCATGAAAAGTAACATAAAATCAAGGAAATAAACAATAATCCAAATTAAACGATACCCAATTTGTAAGTATAAAACTTATTCATCAGTTACTTTTGTTGTATTTACTGAGACTTGTAGTATGTTATCTTTTATAGGATATTTGTAATAGTACTCATCGACAGATGTCTTATCTAGTATTGTCTATAAATAACAGTTTAGTAATTATCATTATTATTTTGAACATATTTCTTTTTAGATTAAGAAATTAAATTATGAAAATATTTGTAATTTGTTGTTAATAAACATATTGAGACGGAATTGAAACGACTTTTTTTCGTCTCAAAGAGTATGCGATACTGGCGCAAAAATTGACATGGATTTTGAGACAGTTGTTGTCCGTTTCAAAATATGCTCATTAAAAAGATATTGCGTCAAAGCTGAAACGGAATTGAGACCGATGGTACCCGTCTCAAAATATGCGTTTGAAAAATAGTTGCTATTAATTTTGATACGGATTTCGTCTCAAATCACGTGTACTAAAAAAGGGCGCTAATTTTGCCCGCCATAATTAAAACCGACAAAATCGGTTTCAAAAGTTAGTCCCCCATGGGTTAGTTTTGAGACGGATATTTTCCGTATCTAATTTTTTGAGATATATATATTCCGTATCTAAAATTTTTTTGAGATGGATTTTGAGATGAACAGAATTAGCGACGCGACTTACGGACACATATTTTGTTCTCAAAATCTGTCTCAAAATCAATTTGGAGACGGATTCTAATGTATTTGAGTAGATTTTGTCAGTCTCATATGCCTAGATTTTTGGTAATGCCTACTCCACCATTTAGCTTATAAATGCAATAAAAATTACATTTGTCAATTAACTTCTTTTTCCGCCTAAGGTTGGTTACAATTTTAAATTGTTGCTGACATCATTCTTACACCTCTCTAATTAATTCTAAAATTACAACTGTCACTTAACTTTCTTTTACTAGCTTTCTTTCTATTAATTGGCTCAGTCATAATACAAATATAAGTTAAAATTATTCAGAATACTTCTTAATACAAAGATATATGCTCTTAAGATGCATTAAGAGATGGACTGTTAAGATGCATTAAGTGTAATGCAATCAAACATCACCTAAGCTAAAATTCTGTGAAAAAAGTGGTCAGAATGAATAGTGATCACATAATCCTAGCATGTGATTTAAATAAAAAATTAACTGTATTTTTTAATTATTATATTGTATAAATATATACTTAGAAACTAGCTAAAACTAAAAAATATTAAATTAACTTAAAATGCGACCAATATATATATATGACAATAATCCATATCATTTATTTGTTATGGATAAAAAATACTCCATCCGTCCAGTATTAAACGTCCTAATTTTCTTTTTAAGATGTTCTACAATAAATATCCTATTTCTATATTAGTAACTATTTTTATCTTATTTTTTACTCAACTTTTGTTGGAAACTTAAAAAATGACAAAAGGTTTATATTGAGAAGTGATGTATTATTATAACACTTTCTTTCTCATATTATAAATATAACATCTCTTCTATTCATGTGGGAACTAATAAAGAATAATTAATGTTGGGTCATAAAAAAAGTGAATAGATACTATAATTAAAAGGTAATTTAGAAGGTAATTTAAGTAATTTTTTTTATTAATTAGTGTGCTGAAATCAATTGGGATGTTTAATATGGGACATGCAGTAATAAATAGCATCAAAAAATTATTTTTACTATCGTCCGCTAACGGATGCATATCCCAATTCCCCGCTATGAAAATCTGATTGTTAACACCGTGAAATCTGATTGGGCTGTGAAATCGAATTAGGGCAAAACTTAGTGTCGTGAATTCGTGCTGTGAAATCGAATTGGGGCTGTTCGCAATTGTAGCTAATTGAAGCTGTGAAATCGAATTGGGGCAAAAGTACTGGTAATCTGATTTCCCAAAGTTGCTGCTGCGATTTCATGAACAACCCTATTTTGCAATTGAAGGCAGATTGACAACAAGTTGTGCAAATTTGACATCATTTGACCAAAATTTGTGTTCTACATCAAGCTAATCAGCATTTATTCGGTAAGTTTTTTATTTAAGCAGTAAGTTTTTAGAATTTATCATACTCACTAGATTAGTTTTATCATATATGGGTATTACTATTCTGATTGGTATATGACAAAATTAATCCACTATGTTATATATATACCCTGTTTTTATTTTTAGTTTTAATTTTCTTGGTGTTTTAAGTATTGTTGAAGTACTGGCATGTTTGTTTCATTTGTGTTTGATTCTTAATTCTAATAGCAACATTACATTTTAAGAACTATTTACTGTTGAATGTAGCTCAAGTTTAGGGTAAAATATTGGCTTAGGACTGCTTGTTGTTTCTGCTTATTAGAATGTTAATAATATTGGAATGTAATAATTTTTCTTTATATTATTGTAGAGGCAAATAGCTGCTCCATTTATATAGGTTATTAGTGTCTCGAGAAGCTATTGGAGTTTATTTGAATCTACTCTGAAATGAATTTGAGCCTATATGGCTTAACTTCTGATTATTGGTTTTTTTGGATTTCTTAGTTCTAAAATAACTCCCCTTGCTTTTCAGATTTTTAATTTTTATTATTATTTTGATCCAAAAGAGCCAATATAAAAGTATCAAATCTACTTTTGATTCTGAAAAGCAATAACCTCTGTCAATTTTTCTAATACTCTTTCCTGTATTAGAGTAAGAACTATATTAGGACAGTAAGAATTATATTGAGGCAGAAAAAATGTTACAATGATTATGTTTTCCCTCTTTTTCTTCTCTCCACTTTCCATAGCTGTAAACCTATAGACGTGCAAAAAGAAAAAGTTTTTTGTTTGGATATTAAACTTACCATGCTTATAAAAAGAATGAATTATTTGCCTCCCTTCCATTATGATGTTTTCAAATCTGGTGTGGTTGCAGGACTCACGATCTGTATGGGCTATAGCAGGGTTGGCGGTTGCAATAGTTTTTACTTGGAGACTGATATGTGCATGTTATACACGTACCAGTAGTGGCCAGTAGTGGCAACAAGATGGAAAGTGGTAATGGTCAGTTATTGAATAAGCTTTGAGTAGTGGGTAGCATAGTGGATGTTATTCTTTATCCTATAGCATAGTGGGTCCTGTTTTTTAGCTTTGTGGTTATTTTTTCTACTAGTTGTATGGCTATATATATAGTCCGAATGAATTGCTTTAAGGCAAGCAGTTTTATCACCAAACAGTTACCTCCTTCTCTCAATTCCTTTATGCTCTTTAAATCCAAATTCCTTCGTATCATTGGTATCAGAGATTTGTTCGACCATGGACACTCGCGGCAAAACAAATGCAGAATTCCGCAACGATGTCAACGAAATCTTAGCACGACACGAGACTAGTTTCGATCAGGTGAATGCAGCCTTACAAGCAGTGTTAACAGAGCTTCAAGCTCTTCGAGCCTCTCATAGTCAAAACACTAGCCCTCCTGAATTCAACCCCTTTGCACGTGATGAATCCTCGCACCTACATGCTTCTCGTTCTAACACTACTAATGACCACCCTCATCAACACCTCAAGCTGTCCTTCCCAAGATTTAACGGAGACGACCCAACTGGATGGATTTACAAGGCAGAACAATACTTTTATTTCAAGAACATTGCACCAGAGCAACAAGTCCAACTGGCCTCCTTCCATTTAGAAGGCATCGCCCTGCAATGGCATAGGTGGCTGACAAAATTTCGTGGACCACTCACATGGGATGAGTTCACCAAGGTTGTACAACTTCGATTTGGTCCAACCGACTATGAAGACCCGTTAGAGGCTCTGACTCGTCTGAAACAAACCACATCCGTAACAGCTTACCAAGAAGCTTTTGAAAAGCTCTCCCACCAAGTTGATGGCCTGCCCAAAAATTTTCTCATTGGTTGTTTTATTGCAGGACTCCGAGAAGACATTCGTATAGATGTAAAAATTAAACAACCCAAAACTTTGACAGATACAATAAGAGTGGCTCGGCTAATCGAGGAACGCAACCAGTTGCAGAAGAGACCAAACCAGCAACTCCGTCCCCAACCAATTTTTTTTACACCAAAGGCCTCGACCAACCCAACAGCTGGTGTGCTAGGACCTCCACCATCTCAACGCATGAACCAACTTTCCAATACTCAGTCAACAACCTTTTGTCGAATCACCAATCAAGAGGCACGAGAACGTCGAGAGAAGGGGTTATGCTATTATTGTGACGAGAAGTTCGTTCCAGGCCATCGTTGTGAACGACCGCAATTATTTATGATCGAGGATTCCCCTCATATGAGCATTGAGGATGTCGAGGGCGTTCAACTAGAACAGGAACAACATGAAACTATACCTGAAATTTCTTTTCATGCAATTGCAGGTGCCGAACACCCACAGACCATACGCGTCTATGGCAAGTTAAAAAACAAGAATGTAACGGTGCTAATAGATGGTGGCAGCACTCATAACTTCATTGATCAAGCTATCGTCTCTAAGTTCGGGTTACCAGTGATCCATGATAAGAAATTCCAAGTAATGGTTGCTAACAGGGAGAAGATAGAATGTGTTGGACAATGTCGAGCACTCACAAAGCTTGCATGGATTGTATGCTCCACTAAAATATGGCACAAAAAATTTAAATTGAAGCAAATCAAATATGCAAAATTCAAATTTCATAAGAGAACAAAAGAGTTTCCAATGTGGTGGAAATAAAAAATCAATGAAACAAATTAAGTGCATGAGAGATTTCTAATGTAAGTGAGAGAGTGACTTTCTAACTTTTCAATTCAAAATATTTTCAGCACATATCTAATTATATTTATTGAATATGGAGAGGGAAATAGAATAAGAAAAATATGAGATATATAATGCTAAGAGTATAATAGGAAAAATTGTGTAAAAGTTTGGTTATTAAAAAAAAATTGGACATTTAACATGGGATTACCTAAAATAGTAATAAGAACTTTTATCCTGGGACAGAGAGAGTAATTTTTAACGTATTTCAATGTATTTTACTATTAAAAAAAATAATACATGTATATACTTATTAAATTCGTATAATTATATTAAATCCTTGTAATTTGATTATAAAATTATAAATATAATTTAAAATTATAAAAAATTATAAAAATAAATTAAAAACATTATGAAACAAATTAAAAATATTTAAATACAAATTAAGAGTAGATTAACAAAAAAAACTATTAAAAAAAATTAGTCGCAAAAATTATACCCAAATTAGCCATAAGTTCTAACATATTGTCTTATTAAACACTTGCAAAGCTGCTCGATGCATATATATATATATATATATATATATATATATATATATACACACACACACACACACACTTTTAAAATTCATAACACTATCTTTTGGTGCAATGTAGACTGATTTTATCATTTTAATCACCAAATAATAACTCAAAAATGGTAAATGTCACTGGAACGACGCCGCGTTGGTGGTCCTCGACCGTTCTCCCGACGATGGCAACGGCTTCAAGTTATGTTCAACTTTTACTGGAGGCTCATTTCGCCATAAAATCATCAACACAATGCGTTGCGGCGGCGGCAGTGGCGGTGCTGTCACGTCAGTAAGCGACAAGTCTAAACAGAAAGTGCCGGAGAAAAGGCTAGAGTGTAAATCTGACCTGAAGAAAAATGGCGGATCCAAGAGGCTGTCGGAGTCGTGGAATGAGAACGAATAGGAAAAAGTAACGAAGAAAGTGAAGGTACTGGAGGAAATGAAGAGAGTAGTGAAGAGGTTGCCATGTGACGACGTTTTATGGGATCGAAGGAAGTGAGGTGGCTTACAAAGGAAGCTTCGGAGGCGAGAACGAATCTGTCAAATCAATTTGCTTTATGCTTTGCTTAATCTTGGAATTGGCAATGATGTGTGAGTTTCTGGCTTCATTTTTATTTTTGATTAATTTTTTAATTTGGGTTAATTTAGTTCAGATCTAAAGTATTTGTAAGTCCCAAATATTTTATCAATTTGGGTATAATTTTTGTGGCAAATTTTTCTTTATTTTTTTTTTATTAATCTGCTCTTAATTTTTATTCAAATATCTTTAATTTGTTTCCTAATATTTTTAATTTGTTTTTTTTAATTTTATTTATAAGCTTTTATAATTTTAAATTATATTTATAATTTTATAATCAAGTTATACAAATTTAATAAGTATATACATGTATTAAAAAAATAATGATAAAATACACTAAAATATGTTAAAAATTATAAAAATATGGTTTTTTTCGCTGACACGTTAACACTCAAGTGATTTTTTTTACCGAAAATAGATTTAAAATTATTTTTGTTTACTTAAGTGTATTTGGAGTATACTAATGTAAGGTTTTAAACATTAGGGTCACAAGTATAAAATATGTCATATTTCGAGAGACATAATTGTATTTAACCCAAAAAATATATATCTCTAATTTTAGAACGGACTAAAAAAAATATATCTCTAATTTTAGAACAGATGGAGCACATAATATACAGCACTGTTAAAACTTCTCGTCTGTATTACAAAGACAGAGAGCGGAAGGGTTCCAATATGCTACATCTTCAAATGACAAATAACCTGGAAACGGAAGGAATATATGATGAAGGTACCACAAGCTATATATGTGAACTCCCCTAATCCAAAGAAAAAGCTCCATTGCAATACCTGCAGAATTAAGAACACTATGTATGATTAAAAGATAAATGATTTCAAATCAGTGGAGAACTCATGACAAGGTGTCAAAAGCATTTCAATTAAGTTTGTAGCCAGCAATATACAATAGAGGGAAGACAAGATAAAAGAAATGGTGCGAAAAGTTCCCTATGCCTAGGGTTTTGTAGTAAACAATATACAATTGCTGCCTCTAGCATTACCTGTATTACTGTATAGGGTAAGTTGGTCGCTAAATAAATATAAAGTTATTTACAGAAACTACAAAGGAGGTTAGAAATGGGTAAGTTGCAAATAATCATAGCTATTTCTTTAAAATTAATTTAGTACACGGTGGTTAAAGCAAATGCATCTTCGAATAATAACACAAGAAGTTATAGTTTTAGATCCGCAAACTCAACTAGGTAGTTCCAAGTTAGGTAAGCCGAAAGAAAGTGAACAGGCAAATATGTTAATACTTGGAATACAATGTAAAGTTGCAGCAAACTAAAGGGAAAAATAATAGTAATTGTAATGGAGAATGGAGATGGACAGAAAACAGCTGAAGAGCAATAGCAGATAAACTTGGTTAGTTGTTTCAAAGCCCTACAGACTTGAGAGTATGTTTTAAGTTGAGTAGAGATCAGAACCTGACATTTATGAAATTTTACTGGCTGGCCTGTTTGTTTTTTGAAGTGAGACTGTGAGAAATCAAAATGAAAAGAACTAAGGAAGAGGGGGAGTGAGGGGTTAGAATCCTCAAATAAATTCCAGTTAATATATATTAATCATTTAATATGTGAAAAACAGATATAATTTTCTGTTCTTTTTTTGTCAGTTCTAAATTGAAAGGTGCTTCCTTAATACCATTTCGAGTCATGTAAACGTGCAGTATTTCATTGTAATTAGCTTACTCGAGTGCAAACAACATAATAGAGAAGAAAGTCTTACTTGTTGCTAAACTTCTCGACAGCATCAGATGCATAAAGAAGTGTTTCATTGGCTTTTTCAAGAACCATATAAAGCTCTTTGCCCCTTGAAACCCGTGCAATCACCCATGCATTATTCTTTGCTCTAATGCATATTTCTAATTCTTTCTCATGTTCTGGGTCGTCCCATTTGGCTCTGCCCTTCTCCAAATCAACCTCGTCTCGAAGTTTACTTACAGCAACTAAAGATTCCTGTGTCACACAGGATAATTGGCTGATTAAAGTCCATAACAACAATTGCACCACTTCACACAACAAACAACTATATTTTTCTTAACACATCAAATCCTATGATTCTACGAAGAATGAGGAACAAGAACTCAACGCTCCCCCCCCCTGAGCCCCCCCCCCCCCCCCCTCTTTTCCTTTTCGACTAACTTTATTTTGTGTTATAACAAATATGCATTTTTTTCTTCAACAATCTTTAAAATTCATTCCCCCCCCCCTCCCCTCCCCTCCTCCTCTTTCATGAATAGGTATAATGGCCTCCATAGATTTTCAGTTTAGTATTACTAACCAAACATTATTAGGTGCAAATGTAAAATCTTGACCAAGAAACATGAATCAAACACTTCTTGCAAAATAATATGATAGACTTCGGTCTTCTATCTAGGTGGTTCAGCAGTGTACCTCTTTATTACTGTCATCAGTTTTAGGTTAAACCTGGTCTAAAAATGTAAAAATAAGGAGAAAAGTATTTAGCTAATAAGGTTTTATCCTAGGCCAACCCAAACTACCTCAAGGCTCAGACCACCTATGCTTGCTCCTATGTCACATCAAATTTGTATAAAGGAAAAAACTATATTTTTTCTGTCCTATAATGAGCAATCTTTTTCATATACTTTGCCCAGGAAAATATCTTATTCTGTAAACTTCATGCAGTAGTTTGATCATGTGTCCACTACTTCCCATGGCTTACATCCAAAAATTTCAATGATCCTAGCCAATCTCATACAATCACGTTAAAACCCCCCATTAAATGTCACTATTGAACCTGAGATATTGAGGCTATGTTGCTGATCCACAGAGCCAAACCTTTGTCCTGCCTTTTGAGTTCTAAACCTAAAAGCTCACCATTACCTTCTCCATTTAAAACCTAATTATGGGCAGCATATTACAATTTTGACTTATATATACTTGTTCCTTTTCTTATAATAAATTTTATAGTACACTTCAGAGAGGCCAAAAATTAGTCAATTGAGGGGTTACCCAATAGGCTTTTTATCAAAGGTGCACACAATGAACAACATGAAAATCAAATGATATAAAACTTTAGGATACATGTAAGGTCTAAAATGTAGGCATTAAGCTTTAGAAGCATTATTTTTCCAACCACTATAAAAGAGAGCAAAAAAGGAAACGCATAGAGAAGCAAAGACAAAATCTTGAGACTCACTATTGCCAATAGGTATAGGGTATAAAGCTCATTGAGCATAGAAATGGATGCAAGAGGAACAATTAAGATTAGAATAATTGGTGAGCACTTCCAGTTTTAAATTGAAGCATGGACAGCATGTGTACAGTGTACACGCATTTTATATTAGACAAAAATATTGCTACTGTACTGATTGAAGGAGAAGTGCTGACCTTAGTTAGGGTAGTTACTTTTCCAGGTGGAGAAGCCCTAGATATACTGCTATCACCATCCACCAGTAAGTAACGATAACCACTAACATGATATGCGTTCTCACCTGCCCATCCTTTTGATAGTTTCTCCTCAACTCTGAATATCTTCGCTGAAGCCTGAGATATTTTAATGGATGATAATAAGCATATATATAAAATTTCAACCAGTGCCTGCTATACAAAATCAAAGATGAGTTCTCAGAGAACATTTCAGCAAGTTAAAATAGAAGTTATTGAAAGTTGGACTCCATAACAACAAATTGACCAAATTTACAGCAAGCAATGCTTAAAGAGAGCTATCATACGCGAGGATAAGTATCTAAGATAATTTCAAACCCAGACACCAAATCATTAGTTAAGACAGGAAACTGACATTTTCAAGAACTTGCTGCTTCACCATGGAGACCCCTTGCTCCCCATTGAGAATGGACGACGTCACAGGAATAAGTAGGATTATGGTAAGGCTTTTATGCTGGTAAACACAGAGATACATCTTTTCCCCTGTTTGCTGAATCCAAATTGCTGGGGTGGTATGAACCAAGCTACCAACCTCAGCACCCCAAATATCAGTTAAAAGAAAACCATCCTTCCCTCTCAACCACTTGTCACGCCGCAGGGGTCTCACAACATCATAATTGTTATCTCCAATAGGAAGAGAATCACGAGAACCATAAAATTGATCCAAACCTGAACCAGTGTTTGCCAGCATAGATGTCGGACCAGCAGCGTGAGAAGCAGTATGTCCTTTACGTAAATAGGACCAGGAACTTGCTCCAGAAGAAAGGGCATGCGGAGACAATCGTAGGATTGCGTAAGAAAATAGGTTTATAGTGTCATCCTGACAAAAATTATGATAATGATTAGTGGAGTGGCCAAGAGACAAATGTTACCTGCAAATTCAATCAGACCAACTATCAACAAAAGCTATTATTTGGTTCCCAGACATCTCCACTTTGTGGAAAGTCTAAATAGATTAATATAAAAAATAAAAGTAAAATAGCCTAAAGAAGAAATCACTAAAAATAATGGTGAGACAGAAATGGACAGTACATACATAATACAGAGATTCACACACACACGCATAGAGATAGAGAGAGAGAGAGAGAAAAGAAATAGGCATTAGATATCAAACCATACAGGAGAAAGTGTGGTTGAAACCAGCAGGTCCTGGAACAAGATTAGGGAGTAGCATGATGTGCTCCCCGTACATGATTCTAAGGCTCTGACAAGTGACTGCCAACACCAGTTGTAATCAGTTAAAACATGCACAAAAATAAAATTACACTAATTATTGAGTGGGCAAACAAGCTATCTTTTTTTTCATTATTCCTAGCAGATATCTAGGAGTTTACTCAACTAAGAAATCAAATATTAAATAAGTAAATATAAAAGCTATCGTTAGCCATGTGCCTTTGTTTGCAAAAGAAAGATAGTAAAAAGGCTTTTGGCTATGTCAACAGAAAGTTGCTTCTATACATTTCCAAGAGGAATGATTTTTTGTCCGGGGAACTAAATTACAACATTAATTGGTCAACATGGTTTAATGAAAATAACTGACGACTATCCTAAAGGTTCCTTTTCTTTTGAAGTGTTCTACACTTCTACTTTACTTTCCTTACTTTTTAGTAACGGAAGCAAATACCTTGAGGAGAGTGGGAGAGGGAGGGGCATCAGGAAATCCTTTTGCATGCAGTAGAGGTTTTGTTGAAGCAGTTCAAACTAGTATAGAGTACTTGAAAGATAAGTTGATGGTGATGGATCTGGTGGTGAAAGCAAAAATACTGGTCCAAATATTATAATCACTGAAGGTCAACTACTCATAGGATTATAGGAAAAACTTACAGATGCAACCAAATCAGGTCCAATACAATATTTGATTCTCAGTACATGTAACTACAAAAGGGAACTTTTCAGCGAGAGAGTGCGAATCGTGTGACTAGTGAATCTAACATCCTAACCAACATTAGCTAGCTGCTGCAGCATGCCAAAACATGAAACTTACCTAAATTTAGAGAGAAAAGTTTGACAGACTGCTCTTTCTAAAGTCAAAATGCCATGTGTAATGTAGGGAATGTAGATGGGACAGAACATACTAAAGAACAGAAAGGAACTTACAGAAGACATACCTGAACTTCAATTGCAGCCTCCCGGCTTACAGTCAACATCTGCACAGTTCCACGCTCCTTTAATGAGTCACGAAAGTTGGGTAACTGGATTTTCTTCCCAATAAGAAAATCTGCCTCAAATACAAAATTCATACATAAGGTGTGAGATAGAGCAACTTTACATTGCTCCAGTAGCAGAAATCCAATGAAAATCATTTGATACAGCAATTGCAGCATTACCCCAGCAGCACAAATCCATTGGTAACCGCTTTTGACATGCTGACAATTAGGGACTTCCAATGAAATATTTTTAACTACATGATTATAAGAAGATGGATTTAGGTAATATAGTCAGCATATTATTCAGTAACGTCTTACCGTGTAAATAATCCATGATGAAAGAATACAAATGTGCTCGAATAAGTCCTCCGCCAGGTTCTCTATCAAGCAATGCTCTTATAGATCCATGAAACATCACAAAAAGAGAGTGTATTTCCTTAAGAACTCTACGCAATGCATCACTTCGCCATATGGCTTCTGTCTCCTTACTTTTCTCAACTACCTATAATGATCATCAAGCATGGAAAACATAAATGCCGTAACTTTCATTAATGTGTTATAATTTACTAATTAATGAAAGGTAATGATTGATTGCCATTAAAAAAGTCATAGACTAGGTATACACTATACATGGAATTTTATTGATGCACCCTCCAGAGTAAGTACGTACAAAGTGAATTCTAGATATATACACAATCATGATTTAAAGCATTTGATGGTAAAAAAGTACTCAAATTCTATGTTCTTTACTCATTTTATAGAATGTAAATCAATTTTTTCAGTTTAATCTTACAACTTCAAATTAAGATTCAACTTCTAAATTTGTAATTAGAGGACATAGTGAATATTATATGTAGGAATGATTTTTGAAATCGTACTGTTTATGCAAACTTATACATAATTTTGTGAGAAAGGCATTATGCCAGTACAGAGATCAGACCTAAAATAAAGAATATGAGGTATCTAAACTCTGCAGTTCAAGAAAGGTCAGTATCTGTAGATGATACCAATTATATGAATCAACATCCAGTCACCCTTATAGAGCATACAGTTAAAAACAAATATATACCCAAAGACAATTTACAACATAAGCAGTTCATCACACTAATTAGTAAATGTACTGTCAATCATATGATTTAAGGGGAAGCAATCATACCAATACCATCCAGATATCTGGCTCTGCCTCATAAAAAATATGAGAGTGCATCTCTGCTTCTATGACCTCACAAGCTGCTTCTGGAGAGAAAATTCTGCAAATCACTAATTCAGGCTTACAAACCATAAAGCATATGAACAAGGGGGGGGGGGGGGGGAAGGAACTTATACACCAAACAGAATCTGAACTAAACCACTTTCTTTTTTTTAGGATTAATCTGAAACAAGACATTACTGTTATTTAAAAAAATAAAAAAGAAAGAAGAAGGGACAGGCACAGGCACAGGAAGTTCTTTGGGTTCAGAGAAGAAGAAGATAGAATAATGGAAAGTGAGTATGATCAGTCTTGGATCGAAATCTGTCAAAAATAATAGGTCTCAAAATGCCAATATAGAAAAAGATGGAAAGGAACTTGCCCATATTACTGCAGCAAAAATCATCTGGGAATTGTCCTAAAAATAACTTGTCACCTTCTATGTAAATGCCTAAAGGGGGTTGCCATTTAGAAAGGAAGAAAGAAATTTTCCAAAGCTATCATTATACATCAGAGTGGCTACTAACCTTGTAAATGTGATAAGTCCCTCACTGAGCCCTATCACAGAAAGTTGTGTCGAAAATGGCATATCAACAGGAAAGAAAAATAAAATCTTGTCCAGCTCCTGTCCTTCATGCTGTCCGCGTCTCAAGTCAAATATGCATAATTTCAACGCTTCACTACTAGAGGTGGCTGATGACAAACCCATTATAGTTTCCAATTCGTACACCTTCACATGAAAAACAGAACAATTAACAATAAGCCATACATATACAAAAGTACTGCATAAGAAAATAACATCAGATTCAGAAGCAAAAAATTGTGCACAACACTAAACAAATATTTCATAGTTTCGCATCAAATAAACATCATGGCTTAAAAGAAAAATGGTGGGATACCACATACAAAATCAATGGAAGAGTACTATTTTAACAAAACTATAACAATCTATAAAGTGAGTTGAAAAAACATTTTCAAGATGAAAAGGTTGGGATGCAACCATGATTTTTTTGTGGTATAACCATTAGGTATTTAGCCTTAACAACTTTCAGTAGTGCTTGGTTACTAACTGAATATTCATTTATAAAATTTGGTTTATTTTACACTTTGATATCTGTCTCACTATAGTCAATGCATCCTTGAATTAGCGTTTATTTTAAGTGCAAGTACATGTAAAGGAAACGCGCATAAGGGCATAAAATTGTTGAATTTTATTGAAAGCAGATAATCCAAAATACATGTTTAAATTGAAGAGACAGATTGCAAGGAGCGATTAAGGAGAGAGTGTTACCGATATAGGAGAAGATCTGACCAGAAGGCTAGCCTAGAAACTAGAATAGAGAGGGAAATAGGGTGAGTGGAGCTCCGGCAGGCGAAAACGGGAGCCAACAAATTGACTCGGCTTCTTTTCAGTTTTTCTTTTTGGTTGTCCAGAAATAGCTGAGTACGAGGCTTTCAACGAATTTTAAATGAAGGCGTCAAAAACACTGTCAAGTAATTAATACCAAAGATCTAATTATCTTAATATAATGTTAATGAAAATACCGTATGATGACCTAAATCGAGTAATTTAACAAATGACATAGGTTTTACGTTCAATTTTTTCCCACAAAATTAATATTTTGGGACACTCACATATTGTGTATCACATATTTTTTGATAAAAATATTGTCGTTATAAATAAATACAATAATCAACTAATCTAAATATGATATATTCACAATCTAATTGAATCAGGTCGACTTGATTGGTTCAATATTTTATCATATAAATGTAAATTCTTGTAATATTAAAAAAATATGATATATATATATATAACTATAAATAATTAAGAAAAAGGTGAGCTGTATAAATGTCTTCTTAATTGATGCCCTATTAATATTTTTTGTACGTCTTCCATTTCATCAATGTTATCTCAAAAAAAGTTAATCTCAATGAGAACATTTTTATTTCTACTTTAATCATTTCATTTATCAAAATTACATTGTAACTATTTTTTTTGTATAAATATTTTATATATAGTATAACATTAAATTCCTTTTGGTTTAGTTGCATAATACATTTAGTTTTAAAATTCTATATCTCACGTAAAAATGAAACTTATTTATTATTTATGTGAGAAAAAAATTGTAAAATTATCAATTTTACTCGTGAAAATATCAATCACATAGTGTAATGATGAATTCTTTATTGTTCCACAAAGTAAACCTCTTTATTAGAAGAATGAATCATTTATCATTTAAAATTTAAAATTTTGCAATTAATTAAGATTAAAGTCAAACAAAAAAAATTATATAAGGAATGAGTATGTTACTGAAAATTTATTATGACTTAGTTACTTATATATAATGTACCAGACTCTAAATTTTTTACCATTGATTTTTTAGTAAAAATAATACTGCTACAGTTCCCGAAAATTTAACATCTGAAACACATACCACCCAAAGATATTTTAATGTGTACATGATAAATTCTAGTAGTACATGATTTACTCTTACTAAATCGAAAAAAACCAAAGCAAAAATAAAAAGAAGAGGGAAGAGTTGAACCGAATTTTAAAATAAATAATATTAAGGGTCTTAAATTATGTATCTCAAATAATATGATATTAAATAATAAAAATATATATTTTATGTTGTAGCTAATCATAAAAAATTTATTTATAACATCAAATATTTAAGACACAATTTAACATCAAAAATTTAAAACAAACTCATAGCACAGTACCATTATCTTTCAATGAAGGATGGCTTATTTTGGAAATCGATGCTGCAATTATTCTGATCATGTTAAAAGCTCTTGGCGCAACCATAGCATGTGGAACTTCGCTCCATCTATGGAGAAGCAAATTGGGTTGTTGATACTTTAGTTACGAATGTTTGTAACAGAACAGAAACTGTGTATTTTTATGATTCTCCCTCTCCTTTTATTTATGCTAATGTTGATCAAAACAACGGGGAAAGAGTTACCCCACGATATGCAAGTATAACTTAACCCTCTTTTTTTTTTTTAATTTAATCTAATGTGTTGTTTTGTTTTGCAAAAAAAACGGAAGTATAAAATTGTTCACGTTAAAAATAAAATAAAAAAAAAATAATAATTCTCACATTGAAGGAGAAGTTTAAGTCCGTCATAACTCATAAGCATATTACCGGCCGTTAAGCAAATTACGTACTACAACTTAAATGACCAAAAAACAAAAGCCTATGACTCCACGTATTTACGTGACGGAGGTGAAGCAGGACGGGTCCGCTGACCGTAGCATATAAACTGGTACCCCACGTCCCCCTCTCTCTCCTCAACGTTTTTAACCGCTTCAGTCGAGCACAACACACACTAGCTTCAATTCAAAACCACACTTCTCAAAAAATTCACTGTTTCTTCAACAACAAATCAGTTCCTGAAAATCTCAACACACAAAATGAAGCTCCGATCGAAGATTCCTCGCCGGAAACGGACTCAGATCTCTCCAATTCTCTGTTCAAACATTTCTCGTTCTATTGCCTCTTCTCACTTAACTCGAGAAGAAGTTTCGTGCCATTCAAGCAGAGTTTCTGCCAATAGACCACAAGCAGCTTCACTGAAGAAGAGGGGCTTTGCGGATACTGTTAGTGCTGTTGCAGGGAAAGAGAAAGTAGGTGGCGAAGACTTTCGTAGGATCACGAGGTCGTACTACAGGAAGAGAGAGAGTGAGAAAGTACTGGAAGTGTCGGAGTCTTCGTGCGTTGAGTCGTGTTCTGGAGCTAACACAGGGGAGAGAATTTCGGAATTGAAGAGCAAAAATGAAAAAGTAGCTGAAAATTCAAAGGAAATTAATCAATCCGAAGGTTTTTCTCGTGTTCAACAATATTCAGGGAAAATTTTGAATTCTGAACGAGAAAATGAGAAAGGAGCTGAAAATTCATTGAATAACAATCAAACAGAAGTCGTTTCAGTTACTTCTGGCTTAGAATCACTTTCTGAAGCAAAATTTAGCAAATTATCCAGCAATATAATCAATATCGGTCAAAACAGAGATGAATTGTCTAAAGTTTCACGAAATTGTGATACAATTTCGAATTCAGAATCTAACACAGGACGAATACCGAAGCTAATTGGAGCGGAATTTGATCTGGTTTGTTCAGAGCATCTCTCGTACGAAGAAGCTTGTGATAATGAGTACTCCTCGGCAGCATTCTCTAATCTGCAATCGGATGTTTTCGAAGATTTTAGTTCAGACTTGGATTTCTCCGACTATAATTCATCTCTGTGGTGCGAATCTGGAAGTCAATTTTCGGAGAGGTCAGTTAATGGTACCAGTCCATCGCCTACATACCAATTGTTACTTCAATTCAGACAACAGTTCTGCAGATCATCATCCTCTGCTTCACGTTCAAAAGTCAATTCACCTGATGAAGTCATAGTAAGCTTTCACAAGTTTTTTTTTCTTATATTAATCCATTTTAGCATATAATTAATCCCAAGTGTATGCATGTGTTTGAAATGTATTGGTTTAATTGATGTTCCTTAATTGTTCATAAAAATCTATAACTATATATAACTGTAATTCAATGTCTTTGAATGGTAATTAATTAATTTTTTTTGGCTTGGAGTGAAGCTGTTGAGATTCGAAGACGAGGAGCACGAAGAAAGCTACCAGATGATCAGAAACAGAGAGAGGAAGCAACTGTATCTCCACGATTACGCCGAGGAGTACTGCTCCATGACGGAATATGGCGAACTTGTCATTCAGCAACGGCTTCAGATGGTACACTGGATAATTGAGGTCACTTCTTTACTCCCCGTATTGCAATTTACTCGTTTCATCAAAAAAGCGGTTGTGGCGATTTATTAAAGAAGTAAATAATAAGAATCTATTTTCGGTTAGAAGAGTCTAAATCACATATGGCCATGTTCTCCAGATTTTGGATTTGTCCAATTATTTTTTGCCACGTCATCTACATTGGTTGGAACGTGTTCTGTTATCAATAGTATATGTAATTTCCTCGTAGACTCTCTCGAGTCTTGTCACTCTCATTTGGTGTCAGTCATTTTCTATTGCTTATATTTTTAGTTACATTAATTTCTATTGGTTCCATTACTCCTTTAAATTCTGATGAGTTTCAACCAGCCAAAAATTACTATCACGTGAAGTCTAGTTATGGAGCGTGGTAGATGTTATTAGAGATTTAGGTGTCTTTGTCATTTTCAATGGTTTGGGATAGTGAAATGATAGATTCACTGAAGAAATCGTGCATGGTTGATACATGTAACATGCTTTTCCTTCGGAAAAATCTATTGCAGCTGGAAATTTTACTTCCGAGAAATGCATCACAATATTGTACTTTATGCATTGCTGGGAATCCAGCAGTAGAATTTCGGGCAGTTAACATTACTCTTTCCTTGTGATGAGTCATGTATTCATTAACCAAATAGATTTGTTGGACTAGTCACAGATCACATGCACCCCTCATTCTTTACCCTGCTAAAATTATACCGTTACATTTTATGCATGTATATGTTAAATATTAAATGAGATAATTGAATTGATTATCACAATTCTTTAACTGTGGCAATTGTAAGGAATTCATTATTTTACTATTTTCGTTAATCAAAACAGCTCATATAATGTTGGTCTTCGCTTATTAGTACTAACTAATTCTGATAATGTTATTTTTGTCCCTATTTACTGATTGACTTGTCCATTGTACTCTAAATCAAGCAGCAATCTTCTAACAAGGAGTTCCAGAGGGAAACAACGTTCCTAGGTGTTAACCTTTTTGATAGATTTCTGAGTAAAGGACACTTCAAAAACAAGAGGAATCTTCAAATTGCTGCAATTGCATGTCTCACTCTTGCAACCAGAATTGAAGAAAATCAGCCCTTGAATAGGTACAATATACATACACATTCTGACTTGTAAATTGGATTGTGCTTGTTTATATGTAGCCTGGAAGAAAAGGCACAGTTCTGTGATCTTAAAAAGAATTATTTGCATAACTGCATAAGCAAAGTTCAATGTCTTTTGGCTCTAATAAGGTGCCAAAGATTATGAATGAACATAGAATGAGAAATAGGCCGAGAGCCTGACTGCTGGAATCTATACTCCATCTATGACTTGTAAATATTTCTCTCCGGTAAGGAAGTACATGACAATATGTAATTAATAAGGTTGAAATCTAAAGTTACTGATGGTTTCTTCTTGAGTGGAAATTCAACTATAAATTTTATTGTTAATTTTCAGTGTTCGTCAAAGGACATTCTATGTAGGAAGCAATGCATATAGCAGATGTGAAGTGGTAGCAATGGAATGGTTGGTGCAAGAAGTCCTCAACTTCCAGTGTTACTTGCCCACCATGTACAACTTTTTATGGTACACAAATTTTCCCATCATGCTCTTAGGATGTGTACATTCAAAAGTTAATGCATAAATTCGCTCTAATCCATTCAATTTTGAATTTTTTTTAGAAAACAAAAATTTTGTTTCCTCTACTAATTTTATTGCTAAATGCGAAAATGAGACAGGTTCTACCTCAAAGCTGCAAGAGCTAATGAAGAGATGGAGAAGACTGCAAAGTACATAGCAGTTCTGGCATTGCTGGGCCATGAGCAGCTGTGCTATTGGCCTTCAACTGTAGCAGCTGGGTTAGTCATTCTTGCTTCTTTAGCAGCTAATCAAGATGCTGCCTGTCACCGAGTCACAGAGGTATATATGCATCTGGCGCTACATCAGTTTTAACTTCTTTTTTTTAACTGTGTGTAGCTTCATCCTCGTGACAAGGAGCAAATGTATGCTCATGAGTATCTTCATATCCCATGAAAATAATATGGGTACTCTGCTTATTTTGATTCTGAAAAAGATCCTTCCTTATTTGATTATGAATTTATGAAGATGTCTACTGTTTGTCTAGTTTGTCTTCCGCCAATTACATGTGTTGCAACTTGGTTCTTAATCTATTTTCTAAAAGACATCTAAAAGTCTCTCTAGTATAATTTACAGATCTTTCTGCAAATTACTGTGATATGGAAATTGCATTTAGGTTTGTATTAACCAATCTAATGAATTTTGCATTCACAGACTCATGTCAGAACAAAAGATGACAATCTACCCGAATGCATAAAGGTATTATTCTCTCCATTTCAAAATTAAAGATACATTTTCTTTTTTAAGCCGTCCCAGAAAAATATACTTTTAATTTTAGGACTATAAAATAGCATGATATTCCTAATTTACCATTACTTTTTACTTCCATTTTTTGCATCACACCACCACTACTAAACGTGCTTACTATTCCATCGTTTGTACACCATTTCCATTCCTCCAAGAAAGCACTCAAAACTCAAAGTCAAACTGCTAGCAAAACTAACTCTGTTCACTTTTCTTGACCATCTACTTAAACTAGATAGACATATACTCCGATCACTTCCACACACCCACCCACACACCCACACACACACACACATATATATATATATTAATTTGTTTCTTAGTTACCGGAGAAGGTTCCTGACTGTGTGCGCGCATTTTTGACAGAGCCTGGAGAGGTTGATTAAGTACATATCCTAGCAGGCAGGGAATGCAGTCACAAACATAACTCTATTTTTGTTCACTGATGTCTGATTTCTCACCATCAAGCTACTCTTCTGAAGGTTAAACAATAGAGTAAGACATTTCATTCATCCCCAGCCCTTTGTAACTTTAGAATTACATTCTTGTAAACTGTTTATAGAATAAAATACTTACTTCCTTGCTATTAGCAGAATTAGCATCGTCATACACAATAATAGAATTACAGTTCAACAACTTATTGAGCAGCAGACAATTGAATAAAATGTGTTTGCTTCTCTTTTTTTTATTCTTGTTTTGAGGAGTGTCTCTAATCTCTCTTAGGTGGTTGCACCACTAGTGACTATATATAGTGTCATGCAGTATACCAGACGTACATACATTCTCTGCTTCGAATTTATTCTGCCATTCAACACGATACTCGAGCAATAATGACCACACTCGCGTGTAAACTAAATGCTATTTCTCCTACCAGGGTAGTGGTCCATTGAAGCTACTTAGCAAGTTAGCATAATTCCACAAGTAGCTTGAAAGCCCTATATCCAGTATGGTTTATGAAGTTTGATGGCTGCAGTCCTGTGATCACGAGAGTACCATGATGCTAATTCAAGCATACTTCAATTCATGAAGTCTATGAGTTAAATAATTACTCCATATGCCCATCTGCATACAATCCCCTAGAATAGCTGCCAATAATGGTTTACGTTAAAGAATTTCCAAATATAATTTTGCTTATAATATGACATGTGTATACATGCACACACATATGTATACGTATACACACTTTCTCCTTCAAGATGATAACCTCGGCCTTTCAACTAGCTAGCTTTATATATATATATATATATATATATATATATATATATATATATATATATATATATATGTTGTTCCTTAATTTAGGATTATCGCTCATATAAGAACATTTTTTTTATCTTTTTTTATCTCATATTTAATTCCTCTTTTGATCCTCTGGCTATTAGTTAAGGACACAGAAAAAAAATGCAACAGATAGTCTCAAAGCCTATCTGAATGAATAATAAGACCAACAAAATCAACAGAAAAATACAAAACCGAGCTCTGAATTTTTTGTATATATTAATCTCCTCGTCCGTATATAAACACAGGGAATGAATCTACATGAAGAATCTGCAATCTTAATGCCTTAATTGTTGAGACAAGGTCACAAGGGTGAGAAAGCTACTGGGGCGCTGTCCATCTTTTAGTTGTCTCCTTGTGCAAGCAACACCGAATAAAGTCCTGAAAATCCTCAGCTGCATATTGAAGCAATCTGGGTGGGTCTTCGAAACATATTTGGGCGATGAGAGCAAACTCAGTGGTAAATTGTCGGCCTGGTGGGCAATAAGGCTGGTAGCCAATATACATCTCCAGAAAAAAACATTACCTGCACCAAAACTACTACCATTAAACTTAGCACAACAACAACAACAACAACAACAACAACAACAACAACAACAACAACAACAACAACAACAACAACAACAACAACAACAACAACAACAACAACAGCAACAACAGCAGCAACAACAACAACAACAACAACAACAACAAAAAACCACCCCTCTACCATTCATGTAACCCGACGAACTTAACAAACTTGAACCGTAAATTAATATGAACTTCAACATTGGCCTCAAAGATTCTAGACAATAACTTTCGGAAAACTTCAAAAACAATGCATTATCCAAAATTTCAACTTATTTGTCAATCTTACTTCACTCAACCCTTTGTGTGTGTGTGAATCCAAATGTATCAAACTAATCAAAACTCAGATAAACTCACGTAATTAATGCCTCTTAGGAGATATAAAAGATAAACTTTATACTATTTTTCACATCACTCTCAGTAAATACAGGCAAACATAATCAGAAGATGAAAAGGTTCTTTTTTTACTAGGAATATTATATTGCTAACTAGCTTTTTCTCTTCTTTTTTTTTGGGTGAGTGCATTTTATGCTCCATCTCACCAGCGAGTGCGTTTTACGCTCCATCTCGCTTATCACTTGTTTATGAGTGAGTGCATTTTATGCTCCATCTCACCAGCGAGTGCGTTTTACGCTCCATCTCGCTTATCATGTGTTTATGAGTGAGTGCGTTTTACGCTCTATCTCAACTCACCACATGAATCTCTTTTTTCTTTTTTTTCTTTTTTTCAATAATCTTAGCAAAATTTACCCAAATCATTTCCCCTTTCTTATATTATACCTCATATTCACTTCAAGTTATGATCAAATAAATTATAGAGTTCTAAAATATCTCCCATAAACACTTAATCAAATAAATTCTTTCTAAATTAACACCAGTTCAAACAAATGGATATGTGTTCAATAATAAAGGGTCACAAATAAAGTAATAATCAACAAAAAAAATCAAATCCAGACTACACAATGTCTATCAATCTTCCAAAAAGTTATTATAAAAATCAAAATTTTATCATTGACCAAGAATTAAAATCCAAATTAAATCCTACAAACTACCCTATTTTTGTAAGAAACACGATGCAATAAACCTTTGAACACTAAGGATGAGTCATCCTAAAAACTACCCTATTTTTATAAGAAACACGATGCAATAAACCTTTGAACACTAAGGATGAGTTTTATTTTATCATGGATGAGTTTTATTTCCTAAGAATTTGCCACAAAATTCGAAATTTAAAATAAAACAAAACATAGTAAGAATATGACCTAAAAACCTAAATAAACTAACAAATAAAATAAATCCTCTATACCTAATATAAATTAAAATGCAAAGAAAAAATAAATGTACTTCCCTCATGGCCTCCGAAGCAGCTGGATCAACAAGATCTACATTCCTTCATAGAAATTTTTGATTCCTCTAATT
This sequence comes from Aralia elata, assembly GCA_034770075.1. Taxonomy (NCBI): domain Eukaryota; kingdom Viridiplantae; phylum Streptophyta; class Magnoliopsida; order Apiales; family Araliaceae; genus Aralia; species Aralia elata. Next base: position 84,205,484 of record CM068387.1, on the reverse strand, counting down.
GTTGAGAAAAGGGTGAGATAGCAACTGGGGCGCTGTCCATCTTTTAGCTGTATCCTTGTGCAAGCAACATCGAATAAAGTCCTGAAAATCCTCAGATGCATCTTGAGGCAATCTGGGTGGGTCTTCGAAACATATTTGGGCGATGAGAGCAAACTCAGTGCTAATTTCTCGGCCGGGTGGGCAATAAGGCTGGTAGCCAATGTACACCTCCATAAGCGTTAATCCCAAGCTCCAAACATCTCCAGAAAAAACATTACCCGCACCAAAACCGCTCCCCGACAAGTCAAATCGTTCAGGACTCATGTACGCAATAGTTCCTCCAAAGTGTGGAATATCATTAGTACTAATGGCCACCTTGCTAACCCCAAAATCCGCAATCTTGATTTGCATGCTCCGATTTACAAGCAAATTCGAGGGCTTGATATCGTTGTGAACAATCTTCTTTGTGTTATGAAGATAGTCAAGCCCCATAAGCGTCTGTCGGGCTACGTGAGCGATCATGGTTTCGGAGAAAGTACCATTAGTCTTGACCAGATTGTGGAGTGTCCCAGAATCCATCAACTCCATTAGAATAGCAACATCACCCGAGGGCTCCACAATTAATACTCCGCGGAATCCGACAACAAATGGTGAATCCAGTGATCCAAGAATTTCAATCTCCTGTAGGACATCATCAATATTTTTGGAATAATATGCTGCGTAAACCACCTTCAATGCGTAGACGGCCCCAGTTTTCTTGTGACGTACTTTGTAGACGATGCCTTCCCTCCCTTTGCCAAGGACTTGGACTTTCTTTAGTTCAGATAGGCTGCTGACTTCTTGGCAATTATGGGCGGCAGTGACGAGACTATCATTTTTGACATTAGCATAGAGGGGTGGGGGGAATTGATCAAGAGCCATTGCAGAGTTTCAGGTTTGGTTATGGAATAGTAGGACCTAAAAGATATAGGGTTTATTCAGGATTATATATATATATGCAGTAAACCTCTTACTTCTTGCCCAAGTATAAATTTTAAGATTCTAGTTTATCAATCTTGCCGATCTGATTTTTTTTTTTTTGTATTATACATTCATACAATATAATATATATATATATATATATATATATATATATAGGATTAGTGAATCTAGCAAATCTGATTTTTTTTTAACAATAAATGTTATTTCATAAATCTGGTTTAATTCTAGCAAATATGGTTTTTAATAAATTTGATTAATTAAAAATTGTATTTTTAAATGTATAAATATAACATACACAAATATAATGAAATAATACCGGAGTGTGGATAATTAAATAACATTTATTGTTATTCGGGCTACGTTTAATTCTAGCAAATTTGGTTTAATAACATTTATTGTTATTCGGGCTACATTTATTGTTATTCGGGCTACGTTTAATTCTAGCAAATCTGGTTTAATTCTAGCAAATCTGATTTTTTTAACAATAAATGTTATTTAATTATATTTGTGTATGACAATAAATGTTATTTAATTATATTTCTATTGATAATTAAATAACATTGATTCGGGCTACGTAAAAGATATAGGGTTATTCCAGAGTTTCAGGTTTGGTTATGGAGTAGTAGGACGTAAATGATATAGGGTTTAAACGGATGTGTTTATATAGAAAACTTCACCCTCGGAACCGTTTATATATGTAGTAAACCTCTTACTTCTTGCACAAGTACAAAATTTAAGATTCTAGTTTATCTAGGATCAGAGAATCTAGCAGATCTGATTTTTTTTTTTGTATTATACATTCATATATATATATATATATATATAGGATTGTATTAAATATATAATACATAAAAAAAATCTCAAATCTGCTAGATTCGCTAATCCTAGATGTATACAATCCTATATATATATATATATATATATATATATATATATATATATATTTTGTGGTCGCATTTTAAGTTAATTTAATACTAGGATTAATGAATCTAGCGGATCTAATTTTTTTTCCAAGTATTATACATTCATACAATAATATATATATATATATATATTATGGATAATGATCTATACCATCTATTTGTTATGGATAAAAAAATAACAAATAACATCTTAACCTTTCATTACAAAAATAAAGAGTTGTGATTCAAAAAGAGGACGGTCCGCTATTTATTCTAGCGGATAGGATAAAAGTAATTTTTGGACAGAAATGCCCCCAATTCCCAATTAACCCAAGCCTCGCAAAGTCGGATGACTTATTCCATTCCGCTAGACTAACTAGCCGACGATTAGTACCAATATTACAACACATATCCAAGTCACTTGTAAGTACCAAATACAAAATCCAAGTCACGTGTAAGTACCAAATACAAAATCCAAGTCACCTGTAAGTCCCAGTTTTCTTGTGACGTAGTTTGTAGACGGTGTCTTCCCTCCCTTTGCCAAGGACTTGGACTTTCTTTAGTTCAGATAGGCTGCTGACTTCTTGACAATTATGGGCGACAGTGACAAGACGATCATTTTTAACATTAGCATGGAGGGTGGGGGGAATTGATCAAGAGTCATTTCAGAGTTTCAAGTTTGGTTATGGAGTAGTAAGACGTAAAAGATATAGGGTTTATTCAACGTGTAATCGGGTTTAGACATATGTGTTTATGTAGAAAACTTCATCCCCGGAACCGTTTATATATGTAGTAAATTAACTTCTTACTTCTTGTCCAAGTATAAAATTCAAGATTCTAGTTTATCTAGGATCAGCGAATCTAGCGGATCTGATTTTTTTTTTGTATTATACATTCATACAATATAATATATATAGGATTAGTGAATCTAGCAAAAAAAAATCAAGTATTATACATTCATACAATAATATATATATATATATATATACACAATGATTTATTGTATGTATTTATTATAGATTAAAAAACAATAAATATTATCTCCACCTTTCACCTTCCATTTCAAATAAGAACAGATGAAATTAAAAATTTGAAGTCAGCGTCGGCTAAAATTTTAACGGACTGATTAATAATATTTTTAAACCATTATGCCTCTCATCATATCAAAGTGAACGGAGTATTTTTTAAAAGGTCGGCTAGAATTACTAGAGGATTACTTTAACACTGTGCAGCAACACGTTGGTGGGGCCCAAGCTTTGGTTCTTTGCGTTCACATTATTTAATGGTTCCTAGTACGTTATTCAGCAACATGTTGGTGGGGCCCAAGATTTTTAATGGTTCTTTGCATTTCACATTGTTTAATGGTTCCTGCTAGTGGGTCTTTGCAATCACATTGTTTGATGATTCTAGTTACGATAAACAAGATTTGGAATTTACTTAATCCTAGCGGATGAGTACTCTTAATTAATGTTAATCATAATTCTTAATCCGAGACAACATTAGTTTTGTCCTGATTAATTCCATTCTAGAGTCCTAATTTGATTTATCACAATGGTTTATTTATTTCAGGTTGTATAATATGTTAAATTTTCAGTTATATGGTAAATAAACTAAATAATTCATTACTAAAATATTATTTATAAATAGAAAAATATTTTTAATTGAGTAATCTGTAAATTATTCAAAATTAGTAAATTTGTTAAAATTTGTAAAATATGCAACCATAATTAATTACTAACATTATATTTCAAAATAAATAAATTATGCTAACTTACATTGCAAAATGTAGTAACATATTCATGTAAAATGTAATTTCAGGAGCGGGTACATGAGTATACATTGCAAAATGTAGTAACATGAATGTATACATTGCAAAATGTAGTAACATGCATGAATGTAATACATATTCATGTAAAATGTAATTCCAGTGGAGCAATATGTTACTGTAATTCCAGCGGAACAAAATGTAGTAACATATTCATGTAAAATGTAATTCCAGCGGAGTAGTAGCAACACAGTCCGCTGGCATTAGGCATCAGTAGCAACAGTAGCAACACGCCAACACAGATGAACAACTGGGGCATCAGTCATCAGTAGCAACACAGACGAACAACTGCAACACAAACTGAAACTACAACCTATAGCAACACAGACACAAACTGAAACTACTAAGAGATGCTAAGACGGAGCTTTCAATCCAAATATTGTACTTTCTCTTCGTAAGTCCTTCAGAAACAGTATCAGAGTTCAGATTAATTTGAACAAATAGTAGATTGAAAGGTTTCAATAGCCAAATCCAGTAAACTCAAATTATATTATAAATACCACAAATGAAACTTGTACAATATTTTTTTGAGACTTTTAATCTATCAATTCTTACTCTGTACTTTGATAGACCTACTTAAGCAGCTTGATTCCACTTATAAAATCACATTCTCAGTGTTGGCTTGTTCTATTTGGTGAGCAATTCTACAAATTGTCCGCATGCGAAGATAACTACGGGATAACTACATAAAATATATTTCTATTTCAATATTAAATTTTTGAAGAAGTTCAAGGACAATATTTTAAAAGCCAAGTTATTTTATGTGGAAAGTGAGAAAGTGGGAAAATGCTACTTTATTCTAGTAGCAATCTTAAGTTGATCAATATCCAAAGTAATGATGCAGGACAAACTGGCACACAACTATATGATGAAATTCATTGTTTAACAATTGCAAAAGATATGATGCATAAATTTCAAAATAAAAAATAAACAGTTATATTTCCCAAAGTTTTCTTTTGTCTTTATTCTTTCAGGCATTTTTCAAGTTACCAACTCAACAAATGAAATTGAAGAAGAATACTGTTGAATGATATACTTACATGATGCAGAAGACATAATTCTTTTTAATTTAATATCCAGCCAAACTTTGGCTTAAAAGGCAGAAATTTAGTACCACTCCTTAACAATTAACACATGCTAAGAATTTAAATAAAGGATCATTCACATACCACATCATATTGAAACAGTGTAAATCATAGCAACTAATCGTCCACAAAATCAGTGTACATTTTATTTTTTTTACTAAACAAAAGTATCACATAAGGTAACCATCAAACTTGTAGAATAAAATATACACTAAAGAAACATAAGAACATGTAAACCTGATATTTGCAATATATAATGATGCTTTTAATTTCTCCAAAGGGAGAGGACATCAGCAATGTCGTTAGGTCTTTCATTTTGCCATAAGTATTATGTGACCTGCAAAAATATTTTAAGCTTCCTTAAATATGCTGAAGTGAGAATAATGTAGAATGATGAGTACAACTAAAAGGCGGACCAAAAATGAACTCATTTATCCAATGAAAAAATAAAATCTGAAAACCTTTGGAGAGAAATGGCCCTGCAACCACTCACCATTCAGAGATACAGTGGGCTTCATCAACCATTGCAAGAGTTGAACTTCTACAGGAATACATAAGATAAATAAATATGAGTATACCATAGACTGAAAACCCTTTTGCTGCAACACAAATTATAACCAAGCATACCACAGTGCTAAAACTTTCTGCCGCAACACAAACTAAACCATAGCAATACAAAGTAAAACAAGTACTCATGCCCTATATAGCAATACAAAGTAAAACAAAATATAGCAAAATCCAAACACAAAAATATTAATAGCACATATTCCAATCTTTTATGTGAACCAAACAATATTGGTACCCATTTTTTGGAAAAATAGATACGTTCCCAATTCATAGTTTTCAATTCGTAAACCTTCTTAATAAAAAAAACTCACTGATTAAATGTTAATTAAGTTGATGTAGAACACAAATTTTCCACGCTTGAGTACGAATTTTGCAGTTTCAAGTCAATTGAAGGCTTTTGCTAAAGGAATCGTCGCTGCTACAGGAATTGTTGGGTGAAAACTTAGTGCTATTGTTTTGCCCAATTCGAATAACTAGGTCATTTTTTGATTCATTTGACTTGCATTAGCTTTGGCCTAATGGGGGGCATAATAGTCCAAAAATATTATCAATTCAGTCCGCTAGAACTTCTAGCGGACGCTGCTTCCAATTATTAATCTTATCTTTTCCTATTTAAAATAGAATGCAGAAATGGTATTTGCCACTTTTTGATCCATAGCAAATACATGCTATGAATCATTGTCATATATATATATATATACACACATACATATACATATATATATATATATGTTGCATTTCAAGTTAATTTAATATTAGGATTGGTGAATCTAACAAATCTGATTATTTTTCAAGTATTATACATTCATACACTAATATATATATATATATGTGTGTGTGTGTGTGTGTGTGTGTGTGTGTGTTTGTGTGGTCGCATTTTAAGTTAATTTAATACTTTTTAGTTTTAACTAGTTTCTAAGTATATATTTATACGATATAACAATTAAAAAATACAGTCAATTTTTATTTAACTCACATGCTAAGATTATGTGATCACTATTCATTCCGACCACTATTTTCACCGAATTTTAGCTTAGGTGATGTTTGATTGCACTTAACGCATTGTAACGGTCTATCTTTTAATGCATCTTAAAAGTCTATATCTTTGTATTAAGAGGTTATCTGAATAATTTAAACTCATATTTGTATTTGACTGAGCCAATTAATAGAAAGAAAGTTAAGTGACAATTGTAATTAGAATTAGTTAAAAGATTGTTAGAATGATGCCAGCAACAGTTTGAAATTGTAACCAACCTTAGACGGGAAAAGAAGTTAATTGACAAATGTAATTTTTGTTGCATTTATAGGTTAAATGGTGGAGTAATCATTACCAAAAATCTGGATATCTGAGACCGACAAAATTCGTCTCAAATACAGCAGAATCTATCTCAAATTAATTCTGTCTCTCAAAATCCGTGTCAGTAAGTCACATCGCTAATTTTGTTCATCTCAAAATTTGTCTCAAAAAAATTTTAGTTACGAAGAATATACGTCTCAAAAAATTAGATACGGAAACTATTAGCCTCAAAACTAACCCATAGGGGACTAACTTTTGAAACCGATTTTGCCGGTTTCAATTATGGCAAAATTAACACCCTTTACACGTGATTTGAGACGAAAAATACCGTCTCAAGTCTGTATCAAAATTAGTAACAACTATTTTTCAAACGCATCTTTTGAGACGGGCATCATCAGTCTCAATTCCGTTTCAACTTTGACGCCAATATCTTTTTAATGCGCATATTTTGAGACGGACAATAACTTTCTCAAAATCCATATCAACTTTTGCGTCAGTATCGTACATTCTTTGAGACAAAAAAAAGTCGTCTCAATATGTTTATTAACAACAAATTACAAAAATTTGCATAATTTAATTTCTAAATCTAAAAATAAATATGTTCAAAATAATAATGATAGTTACTAAACTTTTATTTATAGATAGTACTAGATAAGACATCTGTCGATGAGTACTATTATAAATATCCTATAAAAGATAACGTACTACAAGTCTCACCAAATACAGCAAAAGTAACTTCTAAAAATTATTACTTTAAAGTTCAAAGATGTACATAATCACACATCTTCATCCTCGATGGTAAACAAAAGTAACTTTTAATACAAGATCAACATACATATATAATCACAATTCTCCATCCTCGTTACCATCACCTGAATCTTCATCATGCTCATCCTCAACATCCTACAAGTAGAAGTACATGACATCAAATGCATGTCAAATATATGAAATGAATGCATGCATTCTAAACGTAAGACCAAGAAAACTGATTTCATACTATGAAAAAACATGAGCAACTTGCATATTACACCTATTTTAAGCAATAATCTCAGTACAAATTTATACATAAGGTGCAACAAGCAGCACTGCACCAACGAAATGAGAAACTATATATATATATATATATATATATATATATATATATATATATATATATATTTTGTTATATGTATCCAAATCACGCCCAAAACATTGTATTATGTAAAAATTTCAGTTCCATAATTATTTATTTATTTATTTTTAGTTGTTTTAAATAAAAAAAAGCAAAAAAAAAAAAAAAAAAAGTCCGGATTTTAACAAAGTCCGGGATCCCGGACTGGATCCGGACTGTATATATATATATATGGTAATAAAACTTAATCATTGTTGGTCTCCCGATCAAAGTATGTTCATTTGGTAAGCAAGCATTGATATTATGCCAGGAACATATATTAGACATCTAAAGAACAAACTTTGAAAGAACAATAATAGACTAGTAACACATGTCAATATGCTAAGGTAGAGATCACACCTGAGGTAGCAGCCTCCACCTCTTTCTTTTGCCAGGCCAAAGTCAACAAACATAGCCTGCAAACTTGTTTATCAGATGACTGCAATAGCTAGAAATCTTATGTACCAAAATAAATAAGCTAGAAGAAAAAAGCTAGAAATCTTAGAAAGAACAGAGATATCAAGTGCTTGAATTATAAATTATGTTTACCTTGGCATGACCTACACGCAGATAACCATTTGGTTCTGGTGGAAAGCGGGTTAAAACTTTTCCACATGTTTCCTTCAAATGCTTTGCAAGTGTTTCCTTTGAATTGCAAGCTCTGAGCACATGACGTTCACTGAAAAAAGCTTCAGTATGCACCTATGGATACAGAGAGAGTTACGAATCGTGACACAATATTACAAATACCAGGTAGATATATTTAGTGGAATTAGAGTTGAGATAAAAGAAATAATGTACTCTTAAAAATCAAAATCTTGGACCTCGATATGATTAACCAGATAAGCACATAATAGTAATCAACACGTAAAATTAATGCGTCAAAAGCATAAGACAATAACTATCCTATCATTTGCCAAAACACAGGTACTCCAGTAACACGATCATGAGAACATTATTCAGTTCATATCCCTATTTAAAAGTAAAATGAGTATCATCACAATTCACAATGTTAGATGAACAAAAAATAAAAAGAATGATGCAACATACAGCTCCACCAGTTAAAACGTAACCATGGTCTATTTACCTAGCTTAATTTCATTTTTACCATAACACTTTCCGAGTCTTATCTCATGTAAAAAGATCAAAGTTGAAGATGACAGACTTAAAGTATAAGATGTTATGAAGCAGTTGATTACCTTAAAATTTTCTTCAGGTGAAGGGAATATTGCATATGGATTCAGTTCTTCTTCTGATGGTATTGGAAGGGGAGAATCTTCGACAGTATTTTTCTCCTACATGAAATGAAAATAAGATACACTAGTGCATATATTCTAACTTTTCTTAAGTAGCATAGGCAGACAACAGTCAAAAGAAATGTAGCCTTGTTCACCTCTACTTTGACAGACTTTTCTTTCTTCTTTTTAACAGGTTTCTCATTATCTGCAGCAGTCCTTTCACCAAGTAAAGCATATAATTTTGCATCTATCAGTTGCTGTTACAGAAAGAAACGCCCAAACAAATGATTTTAATGCCTTGTTTCGTGTTTTGAGGTGGGGGAGGGAGAAGAGTAAAGGTGAATTACTACCTTAACAATCTTCTGATCTACCCATGACTGCCTCTTCCGAACATGAGCAAAAATTTCGCCAACTAGACAAAAAATAATTGCAAAGCTAAAATCTTGCTTTAAAATTATAGACAGACAAGGCTGGTAGGAAAAACTAGAGTTACTAGACTATGCATCATGCAATATATATTTATATAACAAATAAATTACTGGAATAATCAAGTTGCTAATATAGCAATCAGGTGAAGGATTGCCATCCAAATGAAGATATCTAATATCGAGAACTCAAATATTTTCATCAACAATAAGAAGAACAAAGTAAGGATATAATAGTATAGAATGATGTACCAGTTTCTATATTTTACCTTGGAAAACATGGTCTAGTATCGATATAAAATTAAGGAGCAAAACTTCTTGAGCATTACAGACGAGGAGCACTTACCATTTGTTCGATATCTTTACTCTATTATAGTATTCTTGTTTTCTTCAAAGATTTCATCTACAGTTCGTTCTGTGTCTGCTAGAGATACCTCAATTCCTGTAAGCAAATGAAAAGTTTCATTCTATCATTTTATGAGAAAGAACTAAACATAATAAAAGAATATTAAAACAATCAAATTTTAACAAATAGAGTGAGAATCCAGGTCCTAAGTTCTCTGTCAAACTAGGTAGACAACATTTATGTGTGCGGTTCACTTGCAAAGGGACTGAAGCCACTCAAATTCAGTATATAAGACCACGTTTTTAGAACAAACTAAATGATGTACATAACTGGCGAAGCCGCTCCTCAAAATCGCAGAGACCTACTCATACAAGTCAAGATTGAATTACAATGCATGAAAATCATGAATTCATATTCAATAAGTCCATAACTCTTTGAGTCTCTGTACTAACCCCCAGCACGAAAATTTTAATAAACCAAATCTGACTGTGGCATTTGATAGAAGGCATGGCAAAAAAGTTGTGTTCTAAATCTTCTAAATTAATCCTCTCGATGGTACACAAAATTGTTACACACCTCAAGCACAGATGCATGTAGACACAACTTTTCTATTCCACTTGTTTGTTTTCTTCTATATAGTGTGACGAAAACAATCATCATACATCACTATCGATGTTTGTAAATATAAGGGATCATATGAATATAATGGTTTATTAGTCCAAATAGGAAATCTCAGAATGCAAGGTATTTAATAAAAGAGACCCAATGGCATATTTAGTTACATATACACAATCAGATCACATAAAACACACAAGTTCTTGAATTTAATATTCAATCAGATAATATAAGGGTATTGTCAAAGACACTAATTATAGTTCTTGAGTTTAAGTTTACAACAACAATTTAACCAACCATAAGAGTTATACATAAAGTCAAAATAATGAATGCTTATCATACCAACTCTACAAATCTCTTCGAATTCATTGACCTTTAAATTCTCCGAAGCAGTAGCTGAAAGTAATGTAAAAGCGGCATCTAACTGAGCTGAGGTTTTAATCTGTAAGAGTGTTTAACTCTGATTGAATACTGGAACAATACATTCCTCTTAAGTAACTACTAACTACTTAGGATCTAGCAAAGGTTGTTTTTTTAGTGGAATCAGTAGAAGAGTATTTAAGAAAATAATGACTGATGCAAACAAATAAATGAAAGGGGACAATTTACTTCCATACCTTCAACGGGACAATGTATCTAAGCAGTGTCGGCCAATGAACAAGGACATTTGTTGGGAACTTTGTAGCAACCTGTAATTTAAAATTAATCTACTAGTATCACAAGTTGTTACTTCAAATCCAAAAATCTGGAACAAATAAACACACATACCGTGTAAATAAGATTTCCAATAGATAAGGAGAGCATCCGTACATGCTTGTGGTGTGGATGAGCATGAGGAATTAAACCGCTTCTATGTTATCAAGTTGAAGCCTTCAAATTTCAGAAATCAAAACAGAGCATGTGAAATAAACTAAAGAGCCAGCAGGCTGACAACACAGAGACCTGATCAAACATACAAAAATACAAAGGATAATTCAAAAAAGAAAAGAAAAAAGTAAACCTCAGATCCAGAATACAATCCACATCATACAAATTGTGTCTCAAAACCCAAACAATTACCAAAAACAAAGAACTCGGATTATCGATAGATAAATAACTACTGGATCTCATAATGTTATCGCAAAAGATTTCGCCCATTAGGGGATGGGTATGATGATTTCGTCCATTAGGGGTTGGGTATGAGAGATTTAGGGCTAAAATTTCATCCGCGAGGGACTTGAATGTCAACCGTGAGGGGCTAAAATTTCATCCGTGAGCGATTTTTGGGCTGGGTACGAGAGATTTAGGGAGTTGAGACTTCGTTTGGATGGAAGAAATGGAACGAAGACCGGAATGATTCATTCCATTCTGGTCGGAATGAGTTATTTCATATATTCTCTCTCCCTCAAGGAACCAAACACAATTTTTTTCATTCCAATCGCAACCAAACACAATTTTTTTTATTCCATAGGAATAAGTCATTCCATTCTCCCTCCTATTCCACCAATCCAAACGCAGAGATTTAGGAGAGTTGAGAGGGATCGAGTTTTTTTGGGGGGAGGGGTGGAATTCAGTAAAAAGAGAGTTTTTAAAATTTACAATATTTATAATTAGATTTAAAAGTTTATATTAAATATATAATTATTATTATTTTTTTAAATTATATTGTCCATTATTTTTATTTCTCGGCATTGCAAGTAAATTTTTAAAGTAAAAAATTTGTAATAAGCTAATAGTTATATATATATATATATATATATATATATATATATTAAAATTTTCAATATTTATAATTAGATTCAAAAGTTTATATTGAATATTTTATTTTATTTTATTTTCTAAATTAAAATGTTCATTATTCCCGTTTTCCGACATTGCTAATAAGTTTTATAAGTAAAAAAATTATAACAAGTTAATAATTATAGTTTTGTAAGTTAATATATATATATATATATAAGTTATTAATTAATGTAAGTTTTTAATTAATAACTTATATATTAATGAATGTAAATTATTAATATATATATATATAAGTTATTTAGATACGAATTCCGGATACAGATTCAAATTTCGGATATTCGTCGGATATATTTAGATCATATATATTTAGATGTTAAACGAATGCGAATGATTAATTGATTTTCAAAATATTTTTAAGTTTATATAATTTAATTAATATTGTAGTTAATATTTCTAAATACTTAAAAAGAAAATTAAAAATAATTTTTTTATTCAGATAAACATATAAATTAGTATTTATAATTTAAAATTTAGGATGTCAGAAATAAATAAATAACAAACTCAATAATTTAAAATTTAGGATGTCACAAATTCACAATTAATTCTAAAAAATTTATTTTCTGTAAAACAAGGACACATTTATCACTTACAAAAAAAAACTCAATAATATTATATAGCGAGTAATAATTACTTCATAAATACTATTTTTCTTTGTAAAATTTTATCATAAAAATTACAATGGCAACTAGTTTTTTAACGCCTCAAATTTGCAAAATCAAAAAATAAATTGTGAAAAATATTTCTTTAGCTAATAATTATATTATCACTGATTTTTGTTTCTTTTCATTATTCCCTTGCTATAACATTCTCATTTTCTTAGTAGTGATATTTGTACAACATGATACGATATACTAAAATTTGTCATCATAGTTTTTATTTTACCAATCTATTAGACTAATAATAATTTATTATTTTTAGGTGTATACATTTTTATTTTAATATTCACAAACTTTGTAAATGAAACTCTTTTTGTTAAAGGAATCAAAATTATTTATAGAGTTTATGAATAATTGTATAATGATGTAAAACATTTATAAATGAAATTATGAGTGTGAATGTAGAAAATAAAAATAATAATTAATGATATATTTTATTAAAGTTTGTTATTGCATATGCTTGAACTAAAAGAAGTAAATATATCTATGTGATTAGAAAATGATTACAATATTAATGAAACTATAAGTATCAATGTAGGAATTTAAAATTCCAACTCCTACGTGATATGAGTTTGATAATTATTTTATATCTCTGAATTAGAATAAAAAAATACATCTATCATGTGATTAATAAATTAAAGCTCATAGATAATATAATATTAATGAAACTATAAGTATTAGTGCAAGAATTTAAAATATCAATTCTTACTTGATATGTGTTTGATAATTATTGAAGAATCTCTTAATTAGAACAAATAAATACATCTATCGGATTAATAAATAAATAAATACATAATGATATAAATTAAAATATTAATGAAATTATAAAATCAATAATTATCTAAAAAATTGAAAACAATATTCCATGGTTTTTAATAATTATGTAAATAATACTGATTATCTAAAAAATTCAATAATTACACAATACATTAAAAAACAATGTTCTGTTTTTTTATAATTATCTAATACATTAAACATTTCAATAAGAATTTAAAAATTAAGAACAATATTTGGCTAGACTCGTATAAGTATCTAAAACATTAAATAATTACCTACATTTCAATCAGTGTATAAAAACTCAAAATAAAAAATAAAAAATAACAAAAATTGCATACTACTAACTTTGAAATTTGCTTGATATTCTGATTTACAAACCAAACACCAAAATTTATTTAAGTAAAATTAAAATAAAAATCTACAATATGTACCCAACCTAACTCTATGTTAAATACCCAACAAATATTTAGCTTGGAACAAGATAAGAATTGTAATGATAAAAAACACCAACAATAAAATAGAATAACTAAATTCCATTTTTCATCATATTTAACCAAAATAGAAAAATTAGAATTCAAATCATCATCCATTCTACTTTAACATCACTGATTTATCAAGTTTAACATTTTAAACAAAAAATTCAAACACTATCAGAAGTCCATCAAAATACAATTAAAACATCGAAAACGGGTGTAGGCCGAGGAAGACCTTTTATCCGGTTGATTATAATGTTTTCCTCTAGAAATCCAATATTCTATAACTCCATGTTTTTCAACATCACCTCCATGAATAACAAAATTCTTAATTACATGATTAAATTGCATCCCTTTGAATTGCGCCATCTGACTGGAAAAATTAAAATATTTCAGCTTTATTTACAGTAACACGGCATCATACACACAATATAAAGGCATAACAAAGAGCTTCTATATTAAAAGATGTTAAAAGAAAAGTTCATCTCAATACATTATTATCTATCTACATTTTCAATAATAACACTAGTCATTTATTCAACAATTCCAGAAACATTATATGAATCATTAGAATAATGGGATCCAGTTCTGCACTCTCCTAGGCTTCTACTTTCACTGTTTTCTCCTATCATAACCATATTCAGACACATTCACTTTTAAATGATACTTGTATTAGAATAAAAATGCCCAACTTAACCAAGCTATTTCTGAGGATAATGAACATAAACATTTAATAATGTACGGAACTGCAGTACTATTATGAAACTATTTAAAAAATTGTTAAACACCTAATTGCACTGAAATCAGTGAATATATAAACGCTAGAATCTAGAACTTGAATTCCTATTTGCTAAACTAAAAGGCATAATTTTAAAGATTAGAAGCTTCATTACTTCCAGGTTGTTCCAAATTGTTCATGGAGATGGACTTGCTGATTTAGAGTATCATAAAAAGCTTCAAAGCCCACCTTACTGTCAACTTTAAGAACAGGTTTATTGCCCATATAGAGTGCACCCATCAACTGAAGTACATGAATCTTTAGAGGGAAATTAAAAGGAATTATTATTGCCACCTGCATATAAAAATTTAAGGTTGTATGATAAAAGCACATCATCAAAGTTAATCTAGTATGATTAGAACTCTAAACATAGAATTATGAAGAAAAAGTAAGTTATTCATCTTGACTAGCTGATGTGTAGTAAAAAAGTCAATTGTAATATGGTATTTAGTGAAGAAATAAATCTGTGCTTTATTCAAACGTGGTCAGTTGTCCCACTTAAATTACTTTGTTACTGGAAAAATGGATCACAACCTTTAAATTCAGAATATTCAAATCTATAACTGCACACTACTAGAAAATCGACCAATAGCGATGATACATAAGCTGGGTTGGGTCAACCAAATTCGAGAATGGAGTCTGATTCATTTGGAAGGTAAAATGATGCGTTCAAACACAGGAGTCGGAGTAAAGATAATTTACCTTTGGAGGATCAAGAACTCGTGCATCAATAGAAGTGAACTCAGCCCTCACGTGAATGCCAAATTCCTTAACAATACCATCATTGTTGTAACTATTTTGTCTTTCCATCTGAATACACATGAAATTTCAAAAATAAAAACAATTGGTCAAAACAGGCGAGACCAACAATAAAAATAAGAAAGAAAAGTTTCATGGTTGAAAGTTACAAACACAACATTACATTTTTTATTTTCCTATTTTTTAATTACAAGACTGAAATTCAGTACATTCATACCGTCTTAACTTTTGCTTCCCTTTTAGCAGGACGCTCACAGATTGCTCTTAAGAGGGAAGTTACCTGGCTTGAATTCAGTTTCTTAGAAAAGTGTTGTCCTTCGACAATCCTACAAACCTGTAATACAAGGGCTGTTTATTGTCGGCTAATTAATTCGCAAATCAAATAATTGAGTTAAAGACACACGCAACAAGTAAGAAAATCCAAAAGAAAATCATAAATGTAACCTCCATGGGTAGATAGATATATAGGTCTTGCATCAGTTCTAGTTAAGAGCTGGTAAGTTTGCATATTTGAGTCTCTTATGATTAGTTCCAGCATTAAGAGCTGGTAAGTTTGCATATTTAATCCAACAAATACAGTAAAGAAATAATCATTTAAATTCGGGACAATTTTTGCTCCCGACCTTGGTCGTTAACATACAATCTCGTTCTAGCTTTACATCATTAATCAATATTATAGTTGATAAAATGCAGATAACTCATTAATCTGAGTCTGGGTTCCATCACTGTAATCCCTACTGGTGTGACTCACCTACGTCTCTTCATATCCTGCATCGAAAAAAAAGTGTGATTACATCCAGCTGCAATTTTCATACTTGTAATAATTTCATGATCAATCTATGCTACTTTACCTTCTTCGTCATTGTCAATGCAAGTTTGTGATTGTTGACTTTTAACCGGCCTATATTTCTACAGCAAAGAATAACAATAGACTTATGATTCATCTTAAATAGTGTAATCGACATGAAATGATGAACTTAAATATATACAGAAAGAGAAATGCCTGTAAATGGCTCTTTAAATGGCACAATGTGAGTCCATGAATGCCCATCACCCTCATCCATGGGCTAGGTTCTTCCACAATGAAACAAAGCTTAAGATTATGCACATTCAAGAATCGAGAAGGACCTCAAATTTGGCAACTTTATTATCAGTATCTATCTAAAAGTTCACCAAGAGCATTAGGTTTGCTAATGATCTAAAGAGGATCAATTTCACAAATTAAAAGAGAGGCCGACAAGAACAGGAACCTACTAACTAATTTTTGGGTGTGCAGTCAAACACAAAAACACAACATTCACAACAGTACAGAAATATACATATAGTTGCTGGTACAATTGTAGGAGATGGATATATAGGATTCATTAATCAGGTTGAAGTTTATTATATAAAGCATGCCCGATTTTATTGCTAAGAGATGGAAAACAATTTTAAAACGCACAATCTCTGTAGCTACGAAATTCTTCAGATTGGTATAGCTTCAGTCTTGGAGTGTTTGCTAACAGTAGGTAAATTGCTTAAACAAGTTGAACTTAGTACTCACCATAAGAAGTGGTCTTCTCCCGGATTTGTCCATTAATATTGCTCCAACCATAGTTATTGGAACCTATTGATCAATGTTATCTACATGAGTTCTTATCTCCTCAATGGCTGCCAAGCTCGTTATTGCTATTACTTTCTTTTTGAGAGGTGCCAACTGGTCAATTTGTTTAAAAAGTTACACCATTGTTAAGTTATAGTGCTGCAAAAATACACACAAAATTTTACATTTTAGAGTGCTGCAAAAATAACACCTTGACAAAGTATTAGTAGAACAAGTAAACATAGCACTAATTGTAAACAGAGCTCCAATATCAATACACTATTTTCAATTTCCTCGTCAAATTACACCTTTTACAACAACAGTTAGCTTTCTCAACATATGCATATGGTTTGATTTTGACGTAGCATCAGACTGTTCAAGGCAAATCTAAAAGACTATATCAAGGTTCCAAGGCAAAAAAAAGAGAAGAGATTCCTAAGTATATGATCTTTAGATACGATAATCATTCCAAACTTTTCATCTGAACGTAACTCCAATAACTCTGAAAACAGGGAGAAAAAATTTACTCATTATCTCTCATGGCAACTTTTTGTTTTTTTCCCTTTGAAAGTAAAGAAACTAACCCAAAATCTAAACTACATGGCCCTACACAATTCCACATGCACATTCAGACCATAGCAAATTCTATAGTAATATTCATGGGGATCAGTTTTTAGTTCGCATGGCATTGATTTGTTTGATGTATTTTATTTATATTTGGACTGTTATTATTTTAGGGCGTCATTGGTATTTTATTTCCATTAGTAGGGTTATTTGAGTCTTTTATTATTTTCTTCATATTAGGGTTTTATGCCTATTTAAACACTGATGTAATCTGATTTTAGGTACGCTATTGATTATTTAAATATTGAGATTATTAATTATCGCAGAGATAATTCTTCTTTAGGATAATAGACGTAGAGTTGAATCCTAAATCCCTAGTGGTTTATGAGCAGATCTAAACCCTAGATTCGTGTTCTTTTTAATTTCGTCACCCCAAATACTCTGCTAATAACCTGTCCTACATCATTTGTGGTATCAGAGCCTAACCTTCGGAATCGCCTTCAAAATCACTGTTCACCATCAGAAGCCTCGTTGGAAAATTTCGCACCAGAATCAACACGCCGCTATCAACACCGTCATACAAAACCCAACTCGTACAAAAACCCATCACTGCCAGACCTATTGCCATCATACAAAACCCCATCACTACCGCTGCAACAACAAAATCAGTACTTCGTCATCAAGTCGGGTCGACCCAACTCGGACCCGACCTAGATCAAGACTTCACAGAATCCTCACCATCGTCGATTAACAACCTCGATCGACAACCACCAACGGAAGTCCAATCCGCGACGCCAAACAACAACTAGCATCGCTACCATCGTCGACCATCAACAACACTTGCAAAAAGCAGCAAAAGAAGAAGAAGAAAGGGAAGAGAGAGATTGTATTGCTGTCGCCGCTGGAAAACCTTACCGCTGACAACACTGTTGCTCGTTAATCCTTCCGTCGCGTCGCTAAACTCTCGCTCTCTCCATTTTCACCTTCGCCGTCATTGCTGCTTTTGTTTAGAAAACAAGGGAGGTACACTTCACTTTCCAAATTCGTAAAGCCTAACCCATTATATTTTATTGGCTGAATTACCATTTTGTCCCCATAGTTTCTAGCAATTTCGTTTCTACCCTGATTATTCCCTTAAACTTGTACCCTTAGCAGTTTTCACCCTTGTCTTACACTTTATAATCAGTTAGGTCCAAAAAAAAAAAGTACAAAAACTGCTCTTAAAATTTTTCGCAAAATATAGGATAAGTACTTCAATTACGTGGATTTTCTTTGCTCGTTGCGTAGTACTAAAATTTTTCAAAACTCGTTTGGTTTTATTCTCTTAAATTGCACATTATTCCTATTAGTTGGACATCATTTAGTCGTGATTGTTGATATTTTGAAAACTGCGATTGCATTTGCTGTAGGTTATAATTTAATTGCTAAAATTAATTATCTCAGTATTGCATTTGCATCATGATGACCCGTAGTGGAACCCAATATGGCCCAACAATGGACGACAAAGTAAACCTCTTAATCACTAAAATGACTAATATGGAAAACGTGGGGATGCTATGTTTGAGGAACTTGTCCTATTATCTGAGAGGGTTCGAGTCCTTAACGACGAACACAACATTTAGTTGAGCCTATAGGAGAAAATGCGGGAAATGATGACATTCCCGTTAATGAAGAAATACCTGACGGAGAACCTGAGCTGAATAGGCGAAGGGAACACCTTGAGCCTAGAAATATTGAGTACCAAAACCTTGAGCCTCGAAATATTGAGTACCCCGAGAGACGAGACCGTAGACATCGAGACGTTGGGTATGGTGAACATAGGGACAATGGCTACCGTGTACCTAGAGATTATGGCTACCGTGAACCTAGAGAATATGGATACCGTGAACCTAGGGATTATGGGTACCGTGGACCTAAGAATGTCGACCTTTATGACCGAGGTTATGATGATGACACTAGAAAAATTAAGGTTGATGCACCCGAATTTGACGGTAGGTCTGACCCTAATGTCTTCCTTGATTAGTTGTCCAATATGGATAAGTTTTTTGATTGGTATGAGATGTCCGATGAGCGTATAGTTCGCTACGCCAAGATGAAATTAGTCAAACAAGCGAGCTTGTACTGGGCTAGTGTTGAGAGAGACATTGAGCGTTTGAGGGATCCACTTATTAGGCACTGGGCAGGAATGAAAGCACGTCTTCGAAAATATTATTTACCCATCGGTCATAAGGATAGGATGTTGGAACAGTTGACAAATCTAAAACAAGGCAATTTGTCTGTTTCTGATTATGTCAATAAGTATAGGGAGTTGATGGAGCGTTGTGAACTCGTTGAGGAGACGAGATTAACCATCATTAGGTTTAAAGAGGGATTGAGAGATGATATTAAATTCCAAATTTTTCCCAGCCAACTCACTTGCCTAGATGATGCTTACCAGGCTGCCTTAGATCAGGAATACAATGTGAAGAGATCATCCTTTAGGAGAGCGACCCCTTATACAGGCCAATTTAGTGGTCGTAGTGCCCCACAAGGCAGATCTTTCTCCGGACCCCAAACTACCTCTAGGGCGAGTAACACAGTGAATGGATCGAGTAGAGACCCTAGACAAGGAAATGATGCTCCAAAACCCAAACATACAGAAGCTAGTCGAGAGAGGTGTTACTCATGTAAAGAACTTGGCCATAAATTCTTTGAGTGCCCTAACAAAAATCGAGTGGGAGTGGTACATGAAGGGCCCGAGGAGGAGGGTGATCTTCCAGAAAATGAGACTGAGGGTGAGTATTGTACCGAGGATGAGGAAGTTGATGCGCACCTCGAGCATATTGACCCTTCTTTAAATGTCATGAGGTGTATTATCGCTAATCCTAAGAGGACGGAAGATTGGAAGAGAACTTTCATATTTCAGACGTATAGCAGAATTGGTGGTGTCTCTTCTAGAGTGATCATTGATGGGGGAAGTTGTTTGAATATGGTTGCCAAGATACCAGTGGAGCGATTGAAGCTAAAGGCAGAGCCACACCCTCAGCCATATATGGGTCAATAGGACATCTATTCCTGTGTCCCAAAGGTGTCTAGTACCGATCCATTTTGAGGGTTATGAGGAGAAGATTTGGTGTGATGTCCTTCCCATGGATGTTGCACATATCCTTTTAGGGCGACCTTGGCTATATGATCATGATGTGACACATTATGGGAGAACAAATACATATGTGTTCACACACAAAGAGAAGAAGATTAACTTGGTGCTTATTAGACCCCGCACATTGTCTAAGGGGCAACCGAAGGAGAACAACACCCCAGTGCAACCAACAAAGTCTCTTCATATCCTTAATAAGAAGGAATTTGAAAAGCACATAAACGAGACTAAAGTTGTGTATGTTGTTGTGGCTAGAGAGGTTAGCAGAGTTCCTGAGGGGAGTACATATACCTAGTAACGTGAGGCAAATTCTCCATGAGTTTGCCGATGTGATGCCTAGTGAGCTACCGAGTGGCTTACCACCCCTTAGAGATATCCAGCATGTCATAGACCTCATTCCGGGGTCTTTTTTACCTAACCTACCCCATTATTGGATGAATCCTTCGGAGCAGGAGGAGATGAGACGTCAAGTAGGTGAATTGTTGAGTAAGGGCTTTGTGCGAGAGAGTTTGAGCCCTTGTGCTGTCCCAACCTTATTTACTCTAAAGGCTGATGGAAGTTTGAGGATGTGTTGTGATAGTCGAGCCATTAATAAGATTACTGTCAAGTATAGGTTTCCCATACCTAGACTTGATGATATGCTAGATATGATGAGCGGAGCTCGAGTATTCACCAAGATAGACCTACGGAGTGGATATCACCAAGTCCGTATCCGTGAGGGAGATGAATGGAAGACTGCCTTTAAGACGAGTGACGGCCTGTATGAGTGGTTAGTCTTACCCTTTGGTCTAACCAATGCACCTAGCACGTTTATGCGGATTATGAATCAGGTGTTACGATCTTATATTGGTAAGTGTGTAGTGGTCTATTTTGATGACATCCTTATTTATAGCAATACCCGAGACGAACATCTATCTCATAACACTTCGGAATGAAAAAACTTTATATAAATTTGAAGAAGTGTTCTTTTGTGCAAGAGTCTGTCGTATTTCTTGGGTTTGTTGTATCAAAAGAAGGGGTTTTTGCTGACCCTGAAAAGGTCAAGGCAATTAAGGAGTGGCCAGAACCTTCTAACATACATGGAGCTAGAAGCTTCCATGGGATTGCTACTTTTTATAAGAGGTTCATTAGAGGGTTTAGTACCATTATGGCTCCCATCACTGACTGTCTAAAAAAAGGAGAATTTGTTTGGACTAAATCAGCCGCTAAAGCTTTTATGGAGATAAAAGATAGGATGACACAGGCACATGTCCTTGTGGTACCCGATTTTGGGAAGTTGTTTGCAGTAGCATGTGACGCATCAGGCGTGGGCATAGGAGGAGTTCTTAGTCAGGAGCACCCCATTGCGTTCTTTAGCGAGAAATTAAACGAGGCCCGACAAAGATACTCTACCTATGATAAGGAGTTTTATGCAGTAGTCCAAGCGCTTCGGTATTGGCGACATTATCTGTTGCCTAAAGAGTTTGTGTTGTACTCCGATCATCAAGCGCTTCAATATATTAACTCCCAGAAGAAGTTGAGGCATCGACATGCTAGGTGGTTTGAGTTTCTTCAGGACTACACTTTTGTCCTTAAGCATTGCCGAGGGGTAAAGAATAAAGCTGCTGATGCGTTGAGTCGGGTATCCGTTCTCCTTAATACCTTGAGTGTGAAGGTTATAGGATTTGAGCGCATTATTCATGAATACCCTTCTTGTCCAGATTTTCGAGCTATATATTCCGACCTACAGAGCCCTATTATACCTTCTACAGGCGATTTTCATATCCATGATGGGTATCTTTTCAAGGGCACCCATTTGTGTATACCTAGTACGTCCATGCGCGAGCACATAGTTTGGAAATTACACGCGAGTGGGATTACAGGTCATTTTGGTCGTGACAAGACCATTGCCATAGTGGAAGACAGGTTCTTTTGGCCTAGCCTCAAAAGGGATGTAGCTCGAATCGTTTCCGAGTGTCGTATATGTCAGACTGCCAAGGGTCGGAAGCAGAACACAGGGTTGTACATGCCTTTACCAGTACCTCATGCGCCGTGGGAGGATATTAGTATGGACTTTGTACTAGGATTGCCACGAACTTCTAGATGTCATGATTCTGTTTTTGTTGTACTGGACCGTTTCTCGAAGATGGCACACTTTATTCCATGCAGCAAAACCGACGATGCCCCACACATTGCATCACTTTTCTTTATTGAGGTAGTTAGACTACGTGGTTTACCTTTGTCGATAGTTTCTGATAGGGACGTAAAATTTATGAGCTATTTTTGGAAAACCTTATGGTAGAAGCTAAACACGACACTAAAATTTTCTACTGCCTATCACCCACAGACTGACGGTCAAACTGAGGTAGTTAATAGAAGTCTAGGTGATTTAATTAGGTGTTTGGTAGGAGATCACGTGTCTAGATGGGATCGAGTTTTACCTATGGATGAGTTTGCGTATAATAGTTCGGTTAACCGCTCTACCGGAACGAGTCCATTTCAGATTTACACGGGTTATCAGCCTAGGAAGCATATTGACTTGGTCCCTTTGCCCCCTGCATATAGTTCTAATGAGTCTGCCGAGACTTTTGCACAACATATTCATGATTTGCATGCTGAGATAAGACAAAAAATTAATTTAAGCAATGAAAATTATAAGTCTGCTGCAGATGTTCATCGCAGGTATCAAGAGTTCAACGAGAATGATCAGGTGATGCTTCGACATCGTGTCGAGAGGTTACCTCCAGGCACTTGGAAGAAAGTGCATGCTAAGAGGATGGGTCCATTTTGAGTTAAAAAGAAGGTTAGTGCTAATGCTTATGAGTTAGATCTTCCTAGTGATATGGGTATCGGTCCTGTATTTAATGTAGCTGATATTACCCCTTATCATGGACCTTCGACTCCATCTTCTACTAACCCTGTTGAGCCTACCATTGTTCTTTCATTACATGTACCACCTGCACCTCCTCTTGTTTCTTCACAGCATACAGCATATGGCATCGAGGATGTGTTAGATGAGAGGGTTGTGTCGACCAGACGTGGAGAGTACCATCAGGATTTGGTGAAGTGGCGAGACAAACCTCACAGCGATTGCACATGGATTAGCAGGGAGGAGTTCCACCGCATTGATCCCGTATTGTTGGAGCGTTATGACAGTTTCCTTTCGACGTAGTCGAATTATTTCCAGCAGGGGAGAAATGATGGGGATCAGTTTTTAGTTCGCGTGGCATTGATTTGTTTGATGTATTTTATTTATATTTGGACTGTTATTATTTTAGGGCGTCATAGGTATTTTATTTCCATTAGTAGGGTTATTTGAGTCTTTTATTATTTTCTTCACATTAGGGTTTTATGCCTATTTAAACACTGATGTAATCTGATTTTAGGTACGCTATTGATTATTTAAATATTGAGATTATTAATTATCGCAGAGATAATTCTTCTTTAGGATAATAGACGTAGAGTTGAATCCTAAATCCCTAGTGGTTTATGAGCAGATCTAAACCCTAGATTTCGTGTTCTTTTTAATTTCCTCACCCCAAATACTCTGCTAATAACTTGTCCTACATCAAATATGATCTATAAGTTATATACTTTACAATAAAATTGTATCAATATAATTGCTATAACTAATTGTAGAAAGAGATTGGCAAAGTGATGATAACAATTTGGTGTGGGATATTGAGAACTGGAAAATATTTGTCAGTTAGGCATTTTAGCAAACAGTTGGAATACAGAAATTCTATTGTAGAACAAACTTGATTATCAATTAGTACATGAGTAAATTATGGAAATATGATGAGAATAATTGAGATGAGGTCGTCTGATTATCAATCAAGAGTGTAAACACACACGTGCGCAAAGACAGTGTACCTCAATGTATGATATTTTACAATTCTATTATACCTCAATGTATGATATTCTACGTAGGGGTGCATTTTACAATGGGCAAAAAATTCATGTTAGTAAAACTGACAAGTTAAGTTTATATGTTATTCAAGATTACATTGTTTCAGTGGATGGCTTTGAGTTTATTACATATTAACTTGTTTGACCATTTCCTTTAACATTTTGAAGTTTATTTACTGCATTATCAAAAATTAGTCACTGTATGGAAATTAGTTTATTATCAGAGAGAGGACTAAAACCTAAAATGTACTCCTCCTTTCCAATAAATAATAATAATAATTGCAAAATTTGTGAATATTACTGACATTTAAACAAAACCCAATAGCACAAACACTTACCCCTCTCCCTGAAATAGTGGGTGAATTGGTATCATTTGATAAAAAATTCTATAATTACAGCTAAATGCGATGAAGGTTTGTTAAAATAAGAAAAGTACAGGTTTGTAGGTTGAGCTACTGAAATGATGGTAATAGTACCCTGGTCCAACTTTGTATCTAAGCAATTAACATCCATTTTGTAACCAAAAACTAAGCAAAAAAGCCCCTCTTTCCTAATCACACTCTCCATTTCATGAGAACAAGAACCTAATCAGAATTTGATACCCCAGTAACACAGATCAGAAGCAGAAATATATTACTATTCTCACTATTATACCCATCTTATTAGATTTCTTATTTGGGAATTTAATGAGTGCATATGTCATCATTTATCATCCATATAGTGACATATACAACAACTAGAATTAGAGTTTGGGAAAGTTTATTACCAATGTAGTATCCCACATAATATCTGCAGTGGCAACAATCCTATCAATCTGAACCATCTGACCAATCTTCTCTTGCAAAGTCATTCGACTCAAAAGATCTTGCACTCGAACTGCCACGGGCTGATTTGGATCTTTGTACTTTATGTCATCTCCCTCATCTGCCATTGCAGTGCAGACATACCACAACAGCAATATCCCCAACCATCGAACTGAAATGGAAACCATATTCACTGCATTACAAAATTAAACAGATATTTAGCTCCACTGTTTATTCCACTAACTTTCTTTGTTTCCAAAGAAAATGTAGAGGAGAAAAGATAAATTAATTAATTAATAAAAACCTTTAAATATCAAGGGGGGAGGTTCAGTAAAAGATCAGTAGGGTAATCCAACTATTTTTTAGTATTATTTAAAAGAACACTATACTAAAGGGGGGGAGGTTCAGTAAAAGATTGAAACTAGATTACCAACCAACATAATACCATAATCAGAGAGAGAATTGGAAAATTTCCAACTTCAAAAACCTCCGCACCATCCTCATTTGACATAGCATCACTAAACTAAATCAGTAGGGTAATTTTTTTTATGTATATGAGAGAGACAAGTGCAATTCAAGAATAAAGGATTGTGAACTACTAAAATAATTCCATAAACAGAGTAGTGAGATCAAATAACCAACCAGACTTTGCACAAGAATAGGCTTGAAATTAAACACACAAAACTTAAAATTAACAAAAAAAAAAGAGAAAGCAGATGATTTTTACTGAGAAGAGCAGATCGAGCGGAGAGAATGATCGGAGATCGAGAACAGAGAGAAAGTAGAGATCAAACGCAGAGCGGAAGAGAATATATCTGAACATGAAAAGAAGAAATCAGAGGGTTGAGTTGAAAGGGCAAAGATATAATTCAGCAAGATAAGAGAGGGGCAAAATAGATATTATGTCAGCGTGATCAAAATTTGAGACGGCTATATTTGTCTCTAATTCTGTTTCTATAAGGGGAAAAATAGATATTATCTTCGGTCAAATTAACGCGATCAATTTTTGAGACGGCTATATTTGTCTCTAATTCTGTTTCTATGGGGAGTGAATTGGAGACCAATATTTAGATAAAAAATAAAAATTTGAGACAAAAGGTTTGGTCTCTAATCCATTTCAAACATAAATATTTATTTCTTTTTATTATTATTAATCTAAGACCAGCGTGGTTGGTCTCAAAATTGTTTTTAAAATGTGTTTAAATTTTTTTTTTTAAAATACTTAATTTTTGAGAGAGCTAAATTCGTCTCTAATTATGTCTTTAGAATTTGAGACGTTGTTTGCGGTTTTAAAATCCGCCTCAATTTTTTACTTCCAAACTATTTTGAGACATAGCAGAATTTTGGTTTCTAAGTCTGTATCAAATTGCTAGAATCAGAAACAGAATTTAGCCCGTCTCTAAAAATCGGTTTCAGATGCCCAAATTTTTGGTAATGAAGTAGGGTGTGAAAAGATTGAATCTGTATTTCCTTAAGTTTAAAGCTTGTAATTACTAAGTTTGAGCTCTCGTTCTCAATACTATTCTTCTTCCATTTTTGTTTTTCCATTTTTATTTCTTTAACTTTTGTCTGTTTTTCTTTCTTTTAACTCTTAATTAATCTTCCATTATTTTCAAAATCAATTGCAATCATTACAAGTGGAATCAGGGCCCTCTTTCCTCGGACAAATTATTCATCAAATAGCGGTTGGTACTCGTTCCAGGGAAACTCTTAAAGAAGGTCTGCGCAACACTAACTCTAGATTCCACGAGTTGATGAACAAACATCGTTAATTACAACAAACAGTGAAAACAATTAAAGAAAATTTTGACCATTTTTAGAACACCATGCATGGATATAATGATTTCATAATTTTTTTTAAGTTCATTTTGGCAATCTTTATTTCAGCAGTTGGGAGTGAAGTTGTGTATGAGCTCTTCATATCATTCACAGTCTGATGGCCAGACAAAAAGATTAAACAGGTGTTTAAAATATTACCTAAGATGTATGTGTAGTGATCAAACTAAGAAATGGACAATTTGGCTCTCTTTAGCATAACGGTGATACACTACAAATTATCACACAACTCTTAAGTGTTCTCCTTTCTTTGTTTGGATTTGATCCTCCTCAGTTGAACTTCAAGCAACTTGAAGCTACTAGAATTCCACTTATTGATGATTTTATCAATGCTAGAAGTTTAATTCTTCAAAATTTAAATATGAAATTACCTCAGGTACAGGTAAGAATGAAGGTGTATGCAGATCATCATAGAGACATTTTGATATTGGGGATTTTGTGTACTTAAAGTTGCAGCCTTACAAATAGTCCAGTTTAGCTCAAAGGGCTAGTTTCAAATTGGCTCCAAGATTTTATGGTCTATATGAGATTATGGAAAAAGTGGGATCAATGGCGTACAAGCTAAGATTATTAGACCATGCCAAAATTCATAATGTGTTCCATGTTTCATTGCTCAAAAAGACTATTGGAGCTCAAACTGTCATTTATCCTTCACTACCATCAACTGCAGAAGATGACAATCTCAAAATGGTTCTAGAAAAGATTCTTTCTAGATTCTTAGTAAGATGATGGTTAAGCACAAGAACAAGGCTAAAATTCAGTGGGCAAGTAGTTTGGAAAAGGATGTTATATGGGAGGATGCACAACATATGGTGTCTCAATTCCCAGATTTTATATTTACATAAGTCTAGGACAAGGATTTGTTAAGGGAGTGACAATGTTATGACTAAGTCATTAACAAAAAGAAAGCTAGCAAAAGGACGTTTAGTAAAAGCTGCAATTAGAATTAGTTAGAGGGTTGTTAGAATGATGCCAGCAACAATTTGAAATTGTAACCAACTTTAGGCGAGAAAAGCAGTTAATTGACAAACGTAATTTTTGCTGCATTTATAAGCTAAATGGTGGAGTATGCGGGTATGAAAAGATTGAATCTGTATTTCCTTAAGTTCAAAGCTTGTAATTATTAAGTTTGAGCTCTTGTTCTCAATACAGTTCTTCCTCCATTTCTGCTCTTCCATTTTTATTTCTTTAACTCTTATCTATTTTTCTTTCTTTAACTCTAAATTAATCTTTCATTATTTTCAAAATCAATTGCAATCATTACAAGTGACAATCAAAAAGGGACTAAAAATGTGGTGGTTGATGCCCTTTCAAGATAGCTACAAGAGCAATTGGATGAAAATAAGGGGACCATCAAAGCTATTTATGGACAGCTACAAGAGCAAGTGAATGCAACCAAGGGGACCATCAAAGTTGTGACGCCTCCAGATTCGGGTACCTCAAACCCGAATTCGGTGCTCCACGGTACATCCCATTACATACAACATACTAGACATGAATGTAATTATTATATTATTACAACACGCCTTACTCTCAATCTCAGGTTCTATTACCATAACATCATTTCAAAGT
Source organism: Aralia elata (assembly GCA_034770075.1). Taxonomy (NCBI): domain Eukaryota; kingdom Viridiplantae; phylum Streptophyta; class Magnoliopsida; order Apiales; family Araliaceae; genus Aralia; species Aralia elata. Next base: position 84,176,471 of record CM068387.1, on the reverse strand, counting down.
TAATATTATTTCTTAATATTACATCAATATCATACTATTACAAATAAGGTACTACGTCATTTAAACGTTCATCTTCCCCTTTCCTTTGTCCTTACCAGAACCTTCGACCCGCTCGGCCTTAGCTGCAATGTTTAATATAAAGCAAGAATGAGCATTCAATTGCCCAACAAGTATAGCAGTTGAATAATAACAATATCATCAACCATATCATTTCCTTTCAACAACTGAACAATAGTTGTAAAATATTTTGAATAAACAAGAATAATACTTTACTTTCGTTTAAAGCATTTTCGAAACGACATACTAAGTGGTCATAAGACCTTGAACATTCTTTTCTTAAAAAAAAAAGTTACATAGTTATTTTACTGCAAACCGTCTGACTTACGAGCACTTCTAAGTGATCAGCCTATTTTACTCTATGTTGATCAACACTCTAGCTGGAAATGACTATATGTGTTTGTTTATGCGCCTTTTGGTCTTGTCAGAATAACTGACTAAAATTTTTCCTAATATTAGGGTTGTTCATCTCATTCATGCCTCGGAATCCTAACCAAAACAATTCGGTTGGATAGCTCTACTTACATCAATAACATTTTAAGGATTTATTATCAAATCAATAAAATATTTCAATATCTGTTTAGCCGAAACAAACGGCATCGACGCTCTTCATAAACAGTTCATGCATAATTGAACTTGAAAGCTTCAACAATTTATATCATATTATAGCTCGAACACTTGTGAAAATATTAAAGATTTACATAAGTAAGGAATTTACACAATCAAGTATGTATTGCGTAAATTGAAACTTTAGAACATCAATAACATTCATAAGAATATAATCAAATGAAGTTGGAAAAACTTGCAAGATATAGGAACCTCGTTCAATAACAAAATAAATAAGAGTTAGAAAACTTGTCCAACACAAGGGTTAGACAAGGGTTAGGAAACTTGCCTTAAGCGCTTGTTATTACTTGACGTTAATCGTCCTTCAAAAGTTTTACACATTTAAGTATATATCCACATACCAATTAGCCATATAATTGATGTCAAATATTAGTTTACATTACTCTATACTATTTCATTCTAATTAGAAATATAATATCAAACAAGGTTACACACACTTGATACGACGTTTCGACGTTCGCAAAACGCATGCCCGATTCGCTTCTTAGGCATAAGTTTAGCATGCTCATACACTTGTCTAATTCATCACTGATTAATGCTAAGAATCATTATAAACCATAATGTACAAGTTTTAGAACTTAAAACAATAACTTTTAGTGTTGGAAGCATTACACGTTATATACGTGCCTTTACGACGCCCTCTTTTTGCTTCCTAATGCACAATAGTCCTAAAAATGGCCAATTTAGAAATTGATCAAGGCATTAACTTTCAGTTCTAAATATTGGAAGTTATAGTTCTACTTCTTAGCTTTTCGGATCATCTTGAACCATCCAAAACGAAGTTCGTATGAGAAAGTTACGCCCATTTTAGTAAAAGAGATCAGAGCTGTCAAGCTCATGCACTAAGTTTGCGCCCGCGTGCGCCCCCACTTGCGCCCATCAGCGCCCAGCGTGCCCACGCGGTGGCCTATTGCGCCCATGCCAACTCGCTACATCCCTCACTCAGTTTTGCAATTTTATCGCACCTACTTCGAACCTTCATAATTTTTTCGTTATAAGTCGAAATTAAGCCGTTTTCGGAGGCTATGGAAAGCTTACAACATGAACTACAAGACTCGCCTGAATTCATAACCTTACAGATTCATTTACTAGCTATGAAATTAGCCCGAAAGTCCCTCCAAGGTTAAGTTTTCATTATTTTGGACGAATTTGACACCATTTCTCTCAAACGCCATAACTCCCTCATCCGATGTCGAAATACATTCGTTCCAAAGCCTACGATTTTCTATCTCAGTGTAGTATACTACCCCAAAAGCTTAGAATTAATCACATAACACAATAATTTCAGAATTGAATCAAAAGCCACTATTCATACCAATTTTTCTTATTAAGCCTAGTTTACTAATTCTTTCGCCACGGATTCATTTTAAGGGCTTTTTACTCCGTTCCAATTAGGTGATGCTCTTCACTCATGAGAGTATAACACAACACACATAAACACAATATTTAACAACCATGATTAACACAGTTCTTGTCTAAACCAGTCCGTACAGTCTATTTATTTCTCCTTTTTATGCACAAGTATGATTCTTTCTATTGTTCCACTTTTAGATGTTATTAACAGATGTTTTTAGGTACTAGGAACATATATACTCATTCATTAACAACCAACAACCATCACAATAACCACAACAATATCTACCATTAATGAATCAAAAACTTAGCAAAGCTTGAAATGAAGGAGATGAGCTAGGTTTTACTTACTAACATCTTGTAGCTTATCTTTTTAGTTGCTAGATGATTAATACAGCTACTATCTTCCCTCTTCTTCTTCTTCTTCGCCCGACTCTCTTTCTCTTAGTTTTCTTTCTCTTGTTGTTACTAAGTTATTACTTAGGAAATGAAAGGGATGAAGACTGAGCTTAGAGGGTTATTAATAGAAGAAAAGCTCAGCTCAAGCATGAGCTGAGTATACTTGCAAGAACCCAGCTCCCCGTGTCTTGGACGGGAGAGCCTTGGCTCTCCCAGGCGAATGTTTGGCCTAGGGTACTCCCCTTCCCTTCTCCCACATTCTTGGTCTCTTCTTTCCCTCTGCCAAATGCTGAAATATTTTTATCCAAGGCTTTAGTTGGTGACTCCTCCCCTTCTTCTCCCGCATGCGTCTCTCTCTCTTCAAAAGTTGCAGATTTTCATAACCTATTTCCCCTCATGGGTCATGAGTTGGGTCATGGGTTACGGGTTTGGGTCATGGTTTTGATCCATGAGTCTTGGGCTCCCATTTGGGCCACTATTTATAATTCTTTGTTATCAATTCAATTGGTCTTCAAATAAAAAATCCAATTGGGCTTCTAATAAATCCTACACTTCGATTATTAATCCTTCTCGTTAACGCTTTGACGAAATTACGAAAAGTCAAAAAATCAAAAAAGACGTTTATCGCATAAACAGTGTTTTAGCGTTATTCATCTAAATGATTTAATCACTTCCATGAAATAATAACATTCAAAAATTATTGCATACACATCATATGCAATAATAAAACCTTCAAACACATAACACAAAATAATATTAATAAAAGTTCAATTTATTCAATAACATTCAAAATCTCGAATTACAAAACTACCCACAATCCGCGATAGTTACAAAAGCTATTTTTGGGAGTTTACCTATATGGCTGCAGGAGATTTCAGATTCATATAAAGAGGATCCACAAGCCTAATTGTTAATACAGTAGTTAACCATTAATGCAGATACAAATCCTGATTATTCTTTTAATGAGAGCATATTAAGGCACCAGGGAGTGATAATATTGGGAAAGAGCACTGATATCAGGAAGAAAGCATTTTCAGTTCTTTCATGTTAGCTCATTAGGAGGATATTCAGGTATTCAGGCCACCCTCAAGAGAATAAGCGAGTATTTTACTTGGACTGGTTGTGTTACAGAAATTAAGCAGTGGGTCGGTGAATGTGATGTTTGCCAAAGAAACAAAACAAAGATGGAAGAAGAATTGTATTGAAAACGAGAGCTCAAGCTTAGTAATTACAAGTTTTGAACTTAAGGAAATACATATTCAATCTTTTCATACCCTACCTACTCCACTATTTAGCCTATAAATGCGGCAAAAATTACATTTGTCAATTAACTGCTTTTTTTGCCTAAGGTTAGTTACAATTTCAAACTGTTGCTGACATCATTCTAACAACCCTCTAACTAATTCTAATTACAGCTGTCACTTAACTTCCTTTAGCTAGCTTTATTTCTGTTAATGGACCGGTCATAACAAAGAGGTGAATTGTTGAGATGTATTAAAATGTAATCAAATAAAATAGTGTATTAACTTAAAACAATTCTTGTACATCTAAGCAAAGATAGTCATGTCAATGGTACCAAAATTCAGTCATGTATTAGTGATGATAACAATTGTTCATACACATTTAAGTTAGCCCGTCATGCCTTTCAAACTTCTAGCATTTCGAATGAGAAGTCAAATGCTAGCTCAAACATGAATCTTATAGTTGTATTTAAATTTGTGTTGATGAAGTACAATTTTTTTAAAATATTGATGGGAACTAGAGTTATGATAAAAGAGGGAAATATCATATTTAATCCATTCTCTCACATTAATTTTCTACTAGTTGTGTTTATTTTGGTAACTTAATTATATTTTGTGGCTGATATTTGAACTCCTTTACTTGTAAATTCATATTTTCAAAAGTTATTTTGATCATTGTATTTTGGAACAACACTAAAAATTCCATTTTTGTAATTATATTTTGGGTCCAACGGTGTATACTATAACAAATACAATACAATTTCGAAATCCTTCCCAAATACAGATAGATTTTCTAGCTTTACGTCAAATGCCAGGTTAATCTACTTCAGGAATTATTCCAAAAATTCATAATTAAAACAAGATTTGGTCATTACCCATTCTTAACCAATATTATTACTCATAAAAAAAATAATTATAAAGTTTCATGTCACTTGATGCAAAACCAATGTATTCCAGTAGGTTGGCAAATCTACCCTTCCCTAAATATCATTTGGACTACCTGAATATATAATTCCCATATTATCCACAAATTTGTTAATATGGCTCGAGTCCCCTGTAATTATTAATAAGACCTCCAAACAAGAAAACTAATAAGACCTCCAAACAAGAAAACATATTAGTGAACAACAATCAAATAAAAACAAAAAAACCAGTACAACATTTTATTATCATAAAGTTAATGCACATTTTAGATTGAGATTTGTAATGAACGTCTGCTAGATACGGGGAGTAGAATTTTTACATTAAAGCAATGATTGTGAAGGAAAGAAACATCAATTATTTGAGAAACTCTGTTTTTTCTCATCTTTTGGAGTTCCTCCATTGTTATAATGAACACCATTGCTGTGCGACCCTTTGGGCTTCATGTTTACCTGATTTAAGCCCCAGACACGAATTGTACGATCATCACTGGCTGACGCCAACATTTGGGGGTTTGCTGGATTCCAGCTCACACAGTTGACAGCTCCAGAATGACCTGGTAGTGTTTCAATGAGCTCCCCTGACCCTCTATGCCATATATATACCTGAAAAAAAATAATGACAAGTTATTATTAACTTGTGATACTAGAGACTGACCATCTAAATATTAGGATAAACTCAAGACAGAAAAAAAAGAAAGAAACAAAAAAGTGGAGTGAACACCTAAAACCAGGCAGAAACCATCAACTGTAGGCAAGTCCCATCAAATCTTTAGGTGAAATTGTTTACTCAAACACAAGTAGTATAAGATGTGCTTTATATTACAATAAGATTCCAAGAAATTACTGTGAAGTGCTAACCAAATGGAACGAAGGTACAAATAATCTCAGAGCACATATGTTTGATGTTTTAACACACACTAATGCAGCAAATGGGAACAGAATTAGCACTTGATGAAATATCCATATCATGTGTTTGACTTTGATGCATAGTTAGATCAGGTAGCATGCAGCGGAAAAAAGCTCATACTTAAATCCCATGTGCGGCAGATTGCAAAGAGTTCCTCACGTTCCTATCCATCTGGAAACTTAAAAAGTCCAGATGGTGTAAATGATTTGTTTGATTGGTGATTTTCAAACATAGTATAGGATCATTCCAAATGTCAAATATTTTCCTTCAGTTGCTACTCTCAGAATTAAAGACTCGCACACACACGAAAACACACACACACACACATTGAAAACAAAATGCAAAAATAAATAAAGAATAAAAAAAGAGTATGATACATAACAATTTGAAAAGGAAATAAATGTGGTGTTCAGCAATCCATATATCTTTCGAGTATTAAGATAGTTTAATAACTGCCATAGATCCTCTGACGTGGTTACACTTTTACAGTAAATCCCAGCAAACACCAAAATACTTCATAGGCTTGTTTCATGACACAGGCCAAAAAAGCAAGAAAACTCCCAAGGATGTGATTGCACAAAATCATTAACAGATCTCAAGATACTCATATCTTTTTGACATGGAAAGGAACCATCAAACTACTTGGCTTGTACATGTGGTACCTTCCACACAATACAATTACTGAATATGCACACAATCTCAAACTAATACTACTTGCTAAGAGCTATTCACCACAATCAAGTATTACATTCTATTTAAGATGATCGTACACGATCAACTTTGTTCAAAGAATTAAGCATAAAGAGGTCATACCTGTGCATCCTCACTGCCACAGGTAATGAATGATTGTTCGAATCCACCAAAGCAGGCTCTAACAAGAAACCTAGTACGCTTGTGACCTTTGTATTTTCCGACAAGCTTTATATGCCCCTCTATGTTCCAAAGATGGATTTCTTGGTTCAAAAGACTAACCAAGAGGAACTTACTGTCGCTGGATAATGAGAACGAAGTTATTGTTTGATCCTCCTCAATAAATTTTTCTACTTTTGCTTCTCTGTCAAGCAGTAGTATAACAGTTTCCCTACAAATAGTAATAATCTGCTTCCCGTCACTTGTTACTCCCAAGTCTGAGATCCTAAGAGTTCTTTGCCCTTTCCAACATTCCAGCTCTTTCCCTTCCAAATCCCACATGCTAACGCTTTTATCAGTAAAGCCTGAGAATATCCCTTTTCCATCAGGCGCCCATCCACAAGAGATCAAACCAACACAGCTTTTTTCATAAACACGGAGGCATTCACCAGAAGAAACATCCCATCGTCTAACAGCCTCCTCTACCCCACAAGTAAGAAGCTGATGGTCATCAGGGCTCCATGTAACATAGAAAACAGGTTTCTGGTGACCAGATAATCTATGCTTTAAGGAAACATAACCATCTGCATTAACCTGTTAAAAGAGGGAAAAAAAATAAAAAGTTTAGATGACAGAACAGGTGAAATAATGGAGAGCAAATTCATAGTAGAGACTCTCATAACACAGAACACATAAAACTTGGGTTTCAACAAAAGAATGCCCTCCCAAAATTCAACTTATATGGCTATATATAATACTAAACCAAAAATTGGTTGCACCCTTTGAGGTTCAAATGAGCATGTCCGAATTGGCGCAAATAAACAAAGATGCAGGACCCAATATCAAAATGATAATTGTTACGACTAATTACTCTACAATCAACAATGAAAAGAAAAGCAGAAAGAGAATAACTCAAAGATTTATGTGGTTCGGCTTTGGCTAGGGCTGAGCAAAAAACGGATAAAACCGAATAACCGAACTGAAACGAATTTTTTTAACCGAATTATTTTGGTTATTCGATTTTTTTTCTAATTTCGGTTATATCCGATTTCCTGTTCGGTTTTCGGGTTCGAGTTTGGTTTTTGTTTTTTTGTTATTCGGTTAACCGAATTAGAAATAGAAATTCCCAACTATTCAAGGGGTACTTTCGTCAAGTAAAGAATAGTTGTAGGCGGTAGTTAACTTCCTCGTCTGTCTGCAACCCTCTATAAAAGTCATCCCATAAATTGACCTTCAACTTATAGTTCCCAAATTAGATTCAAGTACTGAAAAAAGTAAGAGATAAAGAGGAGGCAGAAAATAGAGGGTAGTAGTAATTGGATTTCTTAATTGAAAGTTTGGGTTTTTGAAAAAATTGAAGAAATGGCAGATTGCAGGCCATTGGGTTTCTTGTTGGGATTTTGCCTTTTGCTTTTCTGGCATTGATTTTCTCTCTTTCGGGCGCTACTATATGTGTTTGAGTAAGTAATAATGTTCTTGACTTCTTTCTTTCTTCCTTTTAATAGAGTATTTTTTTAATTCCCATTATCATTATAATAATTATATGATTCTTGTTTAATTCGGGAGTAATTTCCTTTCTGTAATGTTGGTATTGATTTTGCTGCAAATCAAATTGATTGGAACTATAAAAGAATGAATTTTGATTTTGCAAAAAATAGAGATTTCTTTTCTTCTTTTTTTGTGCTCTGTTTTTCCTAATCTCACTGCTGCTCTTGCTCTGGTAGTGGTAGGTCTGTGGTGAGTTGCTTGTGTCCATGTTGTTACTGTTGTGCAGGACTTGCAAATCTGACTGTGGATCTTATCAAGTTTCCTGTTCACCGAGCAGATCCATTGTTAATGCCTTCATTTCGGTTATTAACCGAATAACCGAATTTACCATTCGGTTATTTGGTTATCCTTATTTCAAAATTCGGATATTAAAATGTGTACATTTCGGTTTTCGGTTATAACCGAATAACTTATTCGGTTCGGTTATAACCGAATTACTCACCCCTAGCTTTGGCCTATGTCTACGGGCAAGAAAGAAAGAGATTCTCTATAACTGAGAAGCACAAATATGTGAAGTGAATCTCACAAACCCTAGCCCCTCAAACCCAATCTTCTAATTCTAACAGCTCTCAGGGTTGAGTGCTGGCTGCACAACTTAAGCCAGTGCCCACAGGATTCCAAATGTTGCAATAACTTTCTCAAGAATTGACAAAAGTATGTAGCCAAAACACTGCCGCCCAAACTCAAATATGAGTGCCGACCAGCTCTCCTAATGACAACAAAGTATTACAGAGAGTTTTTACCAGAAACCAAAACAGGCATCAATAAACTGAATACAAGCCAACAAAGGGCTCGCTGCTGTTAAGTGGTCCTTCGACATCAGCGAGGTATTAAGGCACAGATCTAACAATAACGATATGCACACAAGGAAATTCCTAAACGATTCGGACAAAACAAGGCAAGGTCAAAATAAAATGAATCTACCCAAGAAAAAAAAAAGTTGAACCACATTGACCTGTTTATATGATCAAAACAAGAGTTTTGGGACATGCAGCCTTAAAAGACGAGATGTGAATCCTAAAAAGCAAAGCACATAAACACCAAGGTCACTAAGAGTGTAACATATATACACACACACACACACACACACACGCACGCACGCACACACACACATATATGTAGATAGATAGATTGATACACATAGAAGTATTCAATATTCATCATATATAAGATCCTCTCATAAGTATTAAATATATGATAAATAATGTGAATGATGATGCCAGAAAGTTATTAAATAGATTCTTATCAGATAAAAAAAAAGATTAAATAAATTATGAAAAATAACCAAGCTTGAATAAATATAATGGCAACAGAAAAGACCAGATAAATATATATTAGAGTGTTGGAAACTTTAGGGGTGTTCATCTTGCTTTCTGACTCAACTCTTAGAAGAAGTCCTCACGCTACACAAGTCACATATTGAGGAGTTCAGTACATGTCTCTCGCAGAGTAAGCAACAACAAGAAAGAGTTGTGGGTGTCAGGCATATATAGAAAAACCATGATGCATGATACACCAAGATTCAATCCTAGAACTCGGAATGCAAGTAACTCTGGACACCCTAAGCACAGAAATATAAGGGAACAACTACAAATGAACAGAGGGAATATGAACCCTAGTTTAAGAATAGAAGTCCGTGTAGACAATGTTACCTCCCATACAATTGCTATGCAATCACTCGATGCTGAAGCCAAGTATTTCCCATTATGAGAAAATTGCAAGAACCAGACTTCACCAGAGTGTTCTTGAAGTACCTGCACCATTATGAGTATTGAAAAATCCCGTTTTGCAGTATTCAAAGGGAAATACAACAGATATATCATAACAATCAACTACATTCTCCAAAGAGATTTCCTTAAATATAAATAAGAATACATGTATTTAAGCTTGAAACTGAACAAAAGCAGGTAAAATCGTCATAAATAGGACAATAATCATACAAAATTAAACATAAATCTGAAAACTCAGCCACTGAAGCTCCAGTCATTCAGCTTCGTCCATAAACCGTGGAAGAAGAAACTTCCCATGGCATAAAATACAACCCATACTTACCCTCAGAAAGATCCTTTCTCAGTCTGATAAGAAAAAACTCTCCACTATAATGTACTCCCAACACCCCAAATAAAGAACGCCAAAGCTGGCACGCCATAAGACAATGAAAAAAAATCTGAGAACTAGTCTCACTAGAAGTCATACCCATCACACCAGCATATATATGGAAACAAGGACTTGTAAGCTCTGACTTTGAAGCAAATATTAGTACTGAGCGTATCAACCCAAATCTTAGGATTCATTGCCTTCCAAATGTAACTAGCTGAAGGAATCCTATCAAACGGTCGCTGATAAGGTAGGCAAAAAGGCCCGATGGACTGAGAGTCCTAGAGAAACTATGAAGGGAAGAACGGAGAATGAGTAAGACGAAGAAGGAAAGAGGACAACGCTCTGCCTCCCAGTCAATCGTGCTACAAAAAAAAAAATATATATATATATATATAAATAAAAATCAAGAATTCAAGATTTGAACGCTCCCTTAAGAGTGTCAAAGCTAACAAATGGAGAATTACACCAAAAGAAAGAAAAAGAAAGTATACTATGGTCGGAGTGCTCCATGACAGGTGCAAACTAGTTTTTTCCTGCTCGATAAGTTGTGAGAGCAGCACAACACACTCACTCGACTCTATCCAACTCAGCTCAACAACGCCTTTTATCCCAAACTAGTGGAGTGGACTGAAAATGAATCCCATATGTAAGCGTAAAAGTAGAAAAGCAATAAGAAAACTAAAAAGACAAAACAAATTAAATAAGAACAGAATAAACTAAATAATTTAATATAAAAGATTAGAAATGAATGGAGATATATATAAAATAAAAACACACCCAAATATGAATAAGAAAATACATACATACATATATGTAAAAGTCCAAAACGATTTTTTACCGTATCTTCATTTTTATTTTTATTTTTCCTTTTTTATTTTTGTCCTTTATTGAAAGGGTCTTAGTTGCATTAAACAGATCCTGATTTGTTAGGTTCCTCTTGGATCAGATAGAAACAACTTCCAATCAGTAAATTATGACCTCACCTGTAAAGTTTGAGAAGGAATCTGATCCCGTCCACATTGATGATCAGAATATAATGACATATCCCCAACTAGAGAATTGTGAAAAATGCAAGCACCTCGTTGCAAGTCAAGAGCCTGTTCAACAAGATGGACCAATCTTCTTTCTGGTATAAACACTGTTGGTGGAAGCAACAACTGCAATTCCTCTAGTAGTTTTGACCGAGACTTCAACCTCACAACATTTTGAGCAGGAATCCCAACTTGATCATGCCGCGAAGGAGATATAATACAGGAAGAAAGCTCGCGGATTCTGTCACTGTTTATGCAAAGAGGTGCAATCTCAGTTCTCAATGTCTTCAAAGCTGATATCAAATTTTCCCCATCAAGAAGTTCAAGAAATTTCTGCTCTAATATTAGAAAAGATGCCAACTTAATAATAGTTTCATCAATTTGGCCAATTTTATGCAATATGGTTACACTTTCATCCCAATTTCCATCAAGAATTTGCTGCATAAATTTTTTAACTACAGATGACTGTAAATGAACCCCCGACTCTTCTTCTAGATGTGCCCCAGTCTTCTCATAGCCAAGTGCATATAATGCCTCAGTTATGATTCGGACAAGTTCCACTTTCTTAACAATCCCTTTTGAACCAACAATCTCATCGTCCCCTTGGGATGACAGGGGCCGAGCCATCGAGAAACTCAATGAGCAACTTGCAGGCTCCCTGACAGATTTACCGTTTGCAAGGCCTCTCAATTGTTTAGAGGATACTTTCACACGTTTTGAGGGTGGTTCATCATCCTCTACACCTCCCATGAAATGTTTACCTCAGCCCATATATAATTCAAACCAGAAATGCACAGAGGCAACGGGTATGATTTTATTTGAATAAAATCACAGATACCTCCAAAAGATCACAAACAATTTCCTTGATAACATAATTGCAAAGAAATGTTAGAATCTTACAAACTGAAAATTAGAGCAAGAGAATACAGTAACTAAAGACATACACTTTAAGATGGAGATAGAGAGAGAAAAGATGGATAATATACTCTTCTATTTGTTTTCATGGTTTAACTATTGAAAGCAAAATAAAAAATAAATAAAAAAAAAGGAAAGGAAAAAAAGTTCACATCATTACTTGAGATTAAGTTGTGGCTTAAGATGAAAATTTGAAAACTACATTCAATTGTGACATAATGAAGGTAAGGATCAGAGCTAAGCTAGGCAGAAGTTCATACAAGCATGGACTGATCTTTTATTTTTCTCGAGTCTACACTTGACACTGAGTTAAGCTATCTCATGCTCCCGCTGCCTCAATATGAGAATCCAATTTCAAAATTATTGTACCAGCTTCAATTATTAAATAAACTGTGGTCGTGGCCATTTATCATGCAGCTGAATGAGCTCCCAAACAAGGTGAACCAGAAAATTGAAAGTTTTGACAATAAAATATAAATAAAAGATTCTATCTTTTACTGAACTGAGTTCGGTAAACATAAAGTTGTCCTCCTTAAATTTCCATCACTTGTAGAAATTTATAATTACAGCATTCTGATGAGCCAGAAATCAATTTCTGCTTCCTAAGGAGTTTGATAGTTGATACACTTATTTGGTACTTGAATGATTAGGCAAAGCAGAAAAAGGCAGTGCAATCTCTCAAAAGCATATGTTTGATTCCTCGCACGAGCACCTAAGCTTCAATAACAATGATAAACCCCAAAATCCATAACAACATGTGCTATCCCTATACAAGCTTTTATGTTGGGTTTTATTGAAATTTCACTCTATGTAATTGGTACACATGCTAACTGAAATCTTGAAATGACTTTTTCCACTTCTAATTATAAGGAGCAGAACATATGCTCTGAACACAGAATAAACTCTTTAGTCTTTTCTGCATATATGGATGCCTAGAAATCCAATCCAAATTTGAAATGCAACTATTTCAGTTCAGATATAGCTAAAATATCAAAAAATAACGCAAAATCCATATGAGAAATCAATCAGATTAAGGATAATCTTGTGTTACAGGCAAATCAAATCAAATCAAATCCAACAAAAATATGATAACCTTCCAAAGGAACACACGAATTTGGTAATATTAGGTGAATCTGTTACCCACCTCAGGATTTTACAGTCAGATTAACCCACCACGAAATCTTTTCTTCTACTTCTTGTTTTTCTTGTCTGAGTTTGTGTGTGCGTGAGTAGAGGGCTGTGATGGTAGAATACCCAGATTCATTCATTGTTGACTGTTTGTTGCACAGATAATCACATCTTCTTACTACTTGTACCGACTGTAATTTAAAGTTAATTCACGTGTACCAAAGAATACAATTATAAAAAATATTATATTATCTTTGTTTTAATTATCTCATCTAATTATTAATTTTATAAATTTTAAAAATAAATATACTATCAGTTATAAGATTATGAAGAGAAGTATTGGGAATAGAAGAGATTTCTAAAAAATATTATATTATATTTGTTTTAATTATCTCATCTAATTATTAATTTTATAAATTTTAAAAATAAATATACTATCAGTTATAAGATTATGAAAAGAAGTATTGGGAATAGAAGAGATTTCTAAGGACGTTTCAATAATCAATAAGGGTTTTATTTTTTTTAGAAAATCTATTAAGCAGGAGAAAACTTTAAATAAAGATAAAGTTGAAAAAATTACTCTATCTGTATTGATAAACTTAAAAGGTCAATCTTTTTAGAATGAAAATTACTCCTTAAAAAAACAATTTTTTAATAACAAAAAGAGTAATTTGACCCCATAATTTATTGCATCATAGTAATTGTTTCTCTATAACTGAAGTATCTCTCTCTGCTATTATTGTACTCCTTCGGTTTCATATTAAGTGTCGTTTTAACTTCATGCACATGAATTAAGAAAGTCATTTAATACTATCATTTAATAATTAAAATTTGTATGAAATTCTATTACTACCACTTTATGGGAAGTTGAAAATTATTAATACAAGGGAGAAAATTTATTAGGACAGTGAGAGAAGTTAGGAGTGATATGAGAAAGTAAATAATTTATTCTCCTAAAAAGTTGTAAACGACAAATAAATTGAAACAAAATTTTGCTTCTAAGAAGTCATTTATTATGGAATGGGAGTAATAAATTGTAAAAGAGTGTATTAATTAAATAATTATGGGTAAATTTTATGTAAGTACCTCATGTTTGACTATTTTCTCAAATGATTACTTTTTGTTTGAAAATCTACACTTAAATACTTAATATTTTGAGATGAAGTGAAAAATTATTATTTTTTTCATCTAATTTAACAATTTGTGTGCACCATACAAACGAGTGAAGAAACAAAACAATTATCAAAAAAAAAAATATTCTCAAAATATCTTTTTTAGACTTTATATTTTTCAAACTCTAATCCTTACTCAATTGAACATTTGTACCCATTTATTTTAGCAACACCACTTTTCTCCTCCTCCTTCCACTTTTGTCTTCTTCAATTGGGTAATAAAATTGTATGGGTATTATCTTTTAACCAAAATTCAAATATAATCAACTGTAAACAATTCTAAACAAGCAAAAAATTCATTAAAAACGCCTTTCACATGCTTTTGTTTGTGATTAGGAGAAGAAAAATCAAGTTAAAGATCCATCTTATTTCATCCATTGGAGATCGAGAATCGATGGGCTTTGTTCCTTACCAAATTCCGAGCAATATAGGCTGAGATTTGCTCTTAAACAACACCAAAATGGGTGAAATCGGTGCTAAATAACCCTAGTTTACGAACTATATTTTTACAACATTAACATTGTAAAAATTGATAAATTCACTGCCATTTGAGGTATTCATGCATTCTACAAGCTTCGGTTTAGTGTAATATTACAAATTCTATCATCAATTTGTTAGGGATTGAGCAACAAATTAGAGGTTTTGAATTTGAGTTTAGGAAACGTGAAGAACAAGGGTCAAGGGGGAAAAAGAAGAAGTATACTTTTGGACAAACTTTCGTCATTTTAGAGTCACGGTGTTAACATGAAAAATAATTTTTCGCTTTATCTCAAAAGCTCAAGTGTTTAAGTATACCTTTTTAAAACAATAGGTAGTCATGCGAGTAAATAGTAAAATCTTAAGTGATAAAGTGAAATTTATTCATTCACTGTTACCGCTAATATTAAATTTATATTGATAATAAATATAAATGTATGCAAATATGATGGATAGAAAAAAATTAAAAGAAAATTCACATATTATTATTCTAAGTAATCCAATTTAGTTATGATATTTGTAGATAAATATAACATTTTTTTTTCTAGTTATAAAGAAGGATGAGGTTTGAGTCCTGATGGCTTGCTCTCTAAATTTATTTCAAAGAGAAGTGATGGCTTGCTCTCCAAATTTATTTCAAAGAGAAGTAGTATTTTTGTACAAAATAATGATATTTTTATTTGTGTTAATCTCATATGGATGTAAGTTTTAGACTCTTTAAGAAAAATAATGTAAATCATCATATTTTCATATAATGCAAATAACTATATATTTAAAATTTTAAAATATTTTTTTTAAAAAAAATTAATTAATTAAAAACAAATTTTACTGTTTATAAACGATTAAAAATATATTTACACTTATGAAAGCTATTTTTATAAGAAAAAAAAGAGAAGGTTATTCTCTTTCGTGTGATATATTGTACGGCTATTTTTTCTAGTATTATTCTCGCTCCACAAGCTCTCATGCTACGTTTTGATTGGTGGAACAGGAGGGAGAATAAAATGATTCAAAATTGTGTTTGTTTGCTATTGGAATGAAAAAAATTGTGTTTGGTTTATTGAGGGAGGGAGAACATATGAAATACCTCATTCCAATTATTTTCGACTAGAATAGAATGAATCATTCCACTCTTTATTCTATTCTTTCAATCCAAACGTAGCATCAAGGTTAAATAAATTTATAAAAAGGAGTTCCCTAATTTATTATTTTTTCTAAAAATAATAATAATAAAACTTCATTGAAGGCGATATTTTATGTCTCTTAAAGCAGTTTACCTTCTTATTTTAGCTTCTGTTTATGTCTCTTAAATTCATTCAATCAGCTGCAAGTTGTGGCCTTGTGGGTCTCCGACTAGTTGACTTACCTCCTGCTACCTAGTTGACTTGCATCTTCCGGGAAACCATCATCCATTACATCGACGAAAAGAGAAGTTGTATTTTTTACTTGGTCTCAATTTTCTCAAGAAACATAGATCCTCTCTGGTTAGTGCTTGTACTCATTTATTTTATTATATTGGTACAATAAATGTGTGTTTTGATGCCGTTTAATTTCTGTTCTCGGGTTTAGCTCTACTTTTTGTTTATGGGTGTTTGGATCCTTGAAAAAAAGGTTTGCATTTTTTTTTTTGATTTTAAGCAGGCTTTCTTGCTCTGTATTATGTAATTCAACTTGTGGTAGAATCTTGGGTGAAATAATTGTTTCCTGTGTTCTTCTATTTGGGGTTTTGATATCATGATCTAGAAGCTCAAGCACTTAAAAAAAAAACTATGGTTAAAATGCCCAAGGGATGCATCAGGCCTTGCAGATGTTTGTGCATTTTGTAATTGATTCGTTTGGTTATTACTGGTGTGTATTTGTCAGGTGTCATTAATTACTTTAATTTCCGTTTGACTTCCTGGTAATAGTACCTCGGTTTCCACAAAAGAGTCTAACTAGCAACAAAATTTGCTAACATTTAAGGATACATTTTTGGAATAAATCTATGTGCACATCCAATGCTACATCCAAAAACGCACCGAGGTAAAATAAGAGTAAAGAGAGAAGAGAGAAAGTGTTGTAAAGATAGGAGAGAGAAATATTTGCTATTATTTTACCTTTGTGTGCCTTTGGCTGTGACACTAGATATGCACATAGATATACTCATATTTTTCATCCAAATTTATCCCTATAGTAGTCTATAGTAGTGGTGGCATGAACGTGAAATTGTCATGAGATTATTTTATTGTATATACTATCATAGTATCATTGATAGGCAAAACGGAGGGAGGATTTCATTTCTTCTGACCTGCCTCCAAAAGCAACTCTTCCGATCTCTGTCAAGTTTAAGAAGCTCCAAATTTTCAATGCTCTCAAACGTAATTAACATTCAGCAATATCAATGTACTTTTTAGTTTCATGAAGCTCCACTACTTCTCCCTCAACTTCCTGGTAAATAAGTTCACGTTTTGGGTAAAATAGCATAATCAAATGGGCTAAGAGTATCACCATGGTTTGTCGTCCATTAAAGTTCCATTTTTTGAATTAATTTTAGGACCACAAAGCATACCTGTCACCCGCAGAGAATTTTCTATTATGGAAATGGGGATATCTGTCTAGAATTGAGAATAGATGTTACTCTCTCTGTCATGCAAAAAGAGTCCCATTTGACTTTGATTCTAGTTAATTTGTGAAATCATAAAATTCAATTTTTTTATGTCAATTTATTTTCATTTTTGAAATAACAACTTTGTACATATTTTGGATTTGTCGAATTTTGGATTTCACAAAGTGACTATGAAAATAAATCAAATGAGACTCTTTTTGTGGAACAGAGGGAGCAATATATTTTGTTTCATACAGCATCATGTATGTTTTTAAAGCCTAGCAACTGATGGGTTATGTGCCTGCACCCCCAAGTTTTAATGGTGTAGCTATGTCTGCAGTTGTGTGACACATTGATGATTGGACATTGTTTTTATGTGATGATTAATCCTAAGCAGTGATATAATTCAAAATGAGTTGTTATGTAACTTAATATTGTTCTACAGATACCTCAAGTGAGACTGCCTTCTTGGAGTTGCAGGTTGGCACGGAAAGAAGATACAGTGAACACTATCAGCCACTGCCATCTTCCTAAGTCATTCGTCCTCAATTGAAGAGAACAAAATTGGGTGAGAAAAGCATAAGTTAAAGGGGAGAGATGGCTGACGCTGTAGTTGAGTTTCTCTTAGAGAATCTAAAGCAGCTACTACTCTATAATGTTGATTTGATATCTGGGGTGAAGGATCAGGTTGAATCTCTTTACAGGGAGCTTAGTTTGATGAAAGCCTTCCTCAGGGATTCTAAGGAAAAGCGCAGTGAGTATGAAACGGTAAGAGAGATTGTTAGACAAATCAGAGATGTGGCTTATGAAGCAGAAGACGTCATCGATACATTTGTGGTTAATGCAGCTATGCAAAAGGCAAGAAGCACCCTGAGCAGAATTGTCCATGTCCTCGATTATCCGGCAAAGCTTCGTAGTGTTGCGAAAGAGATTGAAACCATCAAGATGAAGGTCAAGGATATATATGATAAAAAGAAATTCGGTATTGAAGTTCTTCAAGGTGGAGAGTCCTCCAGTAACCGTTCATCACAGAAAAGGGCTCCTGTGGTGGAGGAAGATAATGTAGTAGGCTTTGACGAGGAGGCAAAAACAGTAGTGACTCGACTCACTAATGGGGCAGAACAGCTTGAAGTCATCTCTGTTGTTGGCATGGGTGGCCTTGGCAAGACGACTCTTGCCAGAAAAATTTATACGGATCCCTCTGTTGAGTATCACTTCTACATTCGTGCATGGGTATATGTTTCTCAAGAATACAGTAGAAGAGAGGTGTTTCTTGCCATTTTAAATTCTCTTACCCAGCTCACCGACCAAATGTTCAAATCTAGTGATGAACAGTTGGCTGAAGAATTACGAGAACATTTAAGTAGTGGTAGATATCTCATTGTAATTGATGACGTGTGGACAATAGATGCGTGGAATGATCTTAGAATGGCTTTTCCGAACAGGAATTGTGGAAGTAGGATATTGTTAACAAGTAGAAACACAGATGTAGCACAGCATGCTAACCCTGATAACCCACCTCATCCTCTGCGTTTCCTAACTGATGATGAAAGTTGGGAGCTATTACAGAAGAAGGTTTTTCGAAAAGGAAGCTGCCCTTCAGAGCTGGAGGATCTTGGAAAGATAATTGCAAAAAAATGTTATGGACTACCACTTGCAGTTGTAGTAATTGCGGGGCTTCTCTCAAAGAAAGACAAAACACGGGATTGGTGGAAGAAAGTGGCTGATAGTGTCAGTTCTTATGTTGCTAGAGACCCGAAGCAATGTATGGATGTTCTGGCACTAAGTTATAAACACTTACCTGATCACTTGAAAGTTTGTTTCATTTATTTTGGAGTATTTCCTGAAGACTTTGCCATACCTGTGTGGAAATTGCTCAGGTTATGGGTTGCTGAGGGATTCATACAGCAAATAGGGCAGGAATGTTTGGAAGATATAGCAGAGGAGTACTTGGAAGACCTTGTTGAGAGAAATCTAATATTAGTGGAGAAGAAGAGGGCAAATGGTCGAATAAAGGCATGTCGCATTCATGATATGTTGCGTGACTTGTGCTTGAGGGAGGGTGCAGAAGAAAAGTTTTTGGAGGTGATCAAAGGCAATGTTCAAAATGCTTCTCTGATTCCAATCCAAAATTACCATCGCCGCCTTTGTATTCATTCGCATGTTCTGAACTATATTTCTTCAAAGCCTTCTAGTCCACAAGTTCGTTCTTTCTTGTGTTTTGCAATAGAAGAAAGTGAATTGCCCCCAGAACATACATCATTCATCCATGAAGCCTTCAAATTGGTTCGAGTGTTGGATGTAAGGTCCATTAATCTCTCCCGTTTTCCCAGTGAAATTGTACAACTAGTTCATTTGAGGTATGTAGCCCTCTTTGGTAATTTCAAGTGTCTTCCTGCATCGATCTCCAAGCTTTGGAACCTGCAAACTCTCATTGTTGAAACTACATCACGTGACCTCGACATTAAAGCAGATATTTGGAAAATGTTGCAGTTTAGGCATTTGCATACAAGCGGGTCAAGTCGTTTACATGGGCCTCCTGCCAAAACCCGGAAGGATAATGAAGATCCATTTGTAAGGAGAAATATACAAACCATTTCTACTGTTTCGCCAGATAGCTGTACTGAGAATATATTAGCAAGGACTCCCAATCTTAAAAAATTAGGAATTCGTGGGAAGCTAGTCACACTTATGGAGGTGAAGGGAGGGTCTAGTATGTTTGACAATTTTGCCAAATTAGATAACCTTGAAACATTGAAATTGTTGAATGACACATTCCCTCGCCCACCTTCTGAAGGTAAACTACCACGCCTTCCTCAATGGTACAAATTCCCACCGCACCTGAAGAAAGTAACTTTGTCAGACACCTTACTGGATTGGGAGCACATGTCAACAATTGGGATGTTACCAAACCTAGAGGTGCTCAAACTAAAAGAATATGCTTTCAAGGGAGAACGGTGGGAACCACTTGATGGAGGTTTTCGTCTTCTGAAAGTCTTGCAACTTGGCAGAACAGATTTGATGCAGTGGGAAGCTTCTTCTCATCACTTCCCTAGGCTTGAACGGGTCGTTCTTAAACACTGCACAAAATTAGAAGCGATCCCATCTGGTCTAGGGGGTGTATCTGCATTGCAGACTATGGAATTGTATTGGCCCACCCCTTCTGCTGCAGCTTCTGCCCGGGTAATTCAGCAGCAACAGCATAGCATGGTAAAAAATGGGTTTAAGCTGCTTGTCCATCCGCCAGATGTCTAAGCAAAACTTCACCGCGAATCTATCTGTTCTAGTATGACTGGTGAGTAAACATAGTAGTATTTCATAATTATTGCCATTTATTTTCTTAATATAGTCTTTTTTAGTTTTTATAAAATTTGTGTCTTTACTAAATATGGGTACTGCAGGATCGTAATAATGCCTATATGTGGATGAGAATAAGAAACTAAGAGAACCCAAAACAGAGTAGGTACCTAAGTCTGATCAGAGCTGATACAGTTGCATCATTTGTTTATGAAAGGAATAGACTTTTCCCTTGTTTCTTTTCCATTTCCTTTTATCAGTTACCTTAATAAAGCTGATCTCCCATTGCCTTAACATGTAAATGATTTTAGATTAGGTGTTAACTTTTATTATCTCAGTTCCATCAAAAAGCCGGTCACAGTTGTTTTAAATGATGATGCTTTTCATGATTAGGAAGCTTCTGATGCCAATTTGTTTAACGTTCCTCTGCTCGTATTTGTTTGAGTATATACTGATATTAGTTACGTCTTTTATTTGGTAAAGAAATTGATTCTTTAAGCAACCATGATTTGAATGTTACTATGAATTACGACTGATAAAGGCTATTAATCGCTTGCTAGTAATGCATGTCAAATTGCATTGTGCATATACAACACCAATTTTACCTGTGCCTGTGTGTGTGTTTGCGCGCGTGTGTTTGTGTGCGTGTGTACTTTTTGGCAAGTAAACATAAATTCTCATCAATTGCTCCTTTTCACTTGGTACAGGAGGATAGCACAAGAAATAAGGAAAAGCAGCTAAGCCCAGTAGACATCTACATTGTTGCTTTGCATCAGATATGCAATTCTTCTAGTTTCTGTTGTTTGTTAATTGGGAACAGTTACCAATGTTGTTTTTGTAGAGACATTATTCTGATTGTAATTGTGCTGTTTCTGTTACCATTTTTACTTATATTTTGAACTGGAATGCTCCATGTCTAAATTCATCTTGGTACTTCATTTTTAGTAAGTTCATATTGGCACTCCCTTGTTATCGATAATATGTTGTTATGCAAGTAAGCCAATCAATGACTCAATGGAACTCAATGTTAAACATTTAGGGCTATACAATTAAAGCTTAACAGTAACTGAAAATAGCAAATAGCCAAGCACAACATTTTTTTGGAAAATTGCAGATAAATAAAATCAGTGGATTGTCAAAACAAAGCAATCTCCCTTTTAACAACAATCGTATTGTAGGAGAAATATATGGTAAAACAGATTTCCTTCAAGTACAAATAACAAAATTATTACTATTAAGCTACAAGCCGAAATTTGGCGGGAAAATTGGGAACTGACTAACCAGTGAATCTCGTTTTCCCGTTCGTGGATGAGAGCGACAGGCAGTAGAATTTGTGTTACCTGAGAACAGATAATAAGATATTGGTTATTGGACATACAGCTGAAAAGAAGTACTTTTAATAGAAAATGAATAAATCTCTCTCCTTCTGAAAAATGAAATTGATAAAAACTAAAATGCAAAAATGTCGCTTATCCATTTATTACATTTTTGTTCATTAATTTAGATATTAGTTAGTCCTTGTACCAATTGCTGCGGCATTGCCTAAAATGATCTTGCTCCTGCCCCCCGACTGCTTTAAGATTCTCATCGACTTTCAACCATTGAACTTGCTTATGCTTCCCTCCCTATTAATGTTCAATTAATAGTACAAAACCGTCCGATATAAATCAATTGTGTATTATAAATTATAGCTTAATAGGGATACTTTTACATTAACAATTGTGCTTAGAGGGAGAGGTTTGATAATTAGACTAAGGGATGAAAACATACCATAAGCACAAATATAGAGAATTTTGTATTTTAATAAAAAATAAATAAGATAAATTGAAAAAATAAGAATAAAAAAATAATATATATTGTGAATGTTTACGCCGATTTTTTGATTATTAGTTACATAGATAAATATTAGAGACAATTTTTTGAATAAATGTATAATAAATAAGATTATTTTATAATATATTGATACATTCCGCTAGTTCGAGATATATTTGTCGCAATGCATTAAAAATAATAAAAGTGCACTTAAGATATTTAGGTTGTAAACAACTATTCCAATACCCACCGCATGGAATCCAAGCCGGTATGGAAGTCGGTTCACCCTCACCCCCAAACGATGTGATCAACAGAAGCAAAAACAAAGCAAAAGAAAAAAATGTCATCACCAAAACAAAATGACGAAAAGCCCCACTTAAACCCTCCAAGCCTCCCACCCTCAATTCAGACATACATGTCATTTCACTGCAAAACCCCCCCTCTTAATCGAGCGCGAATCGCACCAGCAAACAACACAACAGATTGTTCCCCTCTTCTTCTTTTCTCCATTTCTTTCTTTCGTTCTTTTTCTGTCTCTCTCTATTTTATATTTTTCCTCTGTTGATCTGATAATGGCGACCACGATTATTGAGCCCTATAAGAGCAGAAAGAGAAAACGAAGAGTATTTGGGTTTCAGAATTTCGGGTCGGTGATGGATCATCATCTAAAGGGCCCGTTTCGAGATAACATCCGATTGTTTCTCCAAGAATTTGGAGACTATGAGAATTACACTGTTTCTGGGATGCCCGTTTGGTCTACTTTGCTCTTCAGCGATACAAACGACTCCGTTTTCCCTCTATACGTAATAGAAGAAACTACCACTTACCACTCTCCACGCCCCTTTTGTCATCACTGTAAATTCGTTGGTTAGTACCCTCCTCACCTCCAATCTTATGTGATTCGTTTGAATTTTAGTATGATTTTTTGTTGTTTACACAATTTGATCACACAATTGTGATTGAATATTGGAATTGTTTGTGAATTTTTAGATGGGTTTTTCGTGTTTTTTATACATTCAAACTGATGTATATGGGAATTGGAATATGTTTGTGTTTGAATTTTGATGTTGTGAAGTGTTTTACTGAGATGGGTTTTTGATTTTGTTTTTGAAGGATGGGGTCACCATTTTGTTTCCAAAAGGAGGTATCATATCATAATTCCAGCAGATGATAATTGGAATAAGCCATTGAAGGGGAATTGTATTGGGCTTCGAACCCATCTATTACATGGTTTGATTCACTGCAATGGATATGGCCATCTTCTCTCTCTCAACAGATTGAATGAGAATTCAAATTCTCTTAATGGCAGCGATATCATGGATCTTTGGGACCGCATTTGTACAACTCTTCAAACTAGGTATTTTGGCTATCTATACAAGTATAATGAATTTCTAATTAATCAATTGGAAGTTTCAGTCTGATCATATAATTCTGAATTTGAAAATAAATTGCAGGAAAATTTCTGTGAATGACTTTTCCAGGAAGAAAGCAGTGGAGTTGAGATTGCTTCATGGTGTGGCATATGGGACCACTTGGTTTGGGAAATGGGGTTATAAATTTGGGCACGGAAGTTTTGGAGTTACTGAGGATAAGTATGATAGAGCAATCCAATTTTTGAGCACATTAAACCTTGACAAGGTCATGAATGATTTCAAGAACACGGTCCGAGGCAGAAAAATTGAACAATTGGTAAGAGGTTATAGAGAAGTGAGTGAAACCCAATTGGTTACAGTTAGTGACCTTTTACAGTTTATACTTGCGTTCAATTCTAGAGCCCCAACTCAGAGGAAAACACCATTGCCTATGATTAAACATGCTTCATCAAGAAAAACTTATCAAAAAGATGGTCAGAAACTGGACAAGCCAATCAGTTTATCTACATTTGTTTCATCTCTCGCCAAAAGTGATTTTGCCAAGAGTGATTGCAGATGGCCTGCTAGGCGGCTAGAATTTACGGTTACAGTAATTGTAAATCTCTTGAATGAGAACAAGGCAAATGATGAAGGTAAAAGTGCTATGTCTAGGCAGGAACTTCGTTCCGGGGCACGAAATCATATTGGAGACACAGGGCTAATAGATTATGTGCTCAAATCAATTAGTTGTGTTGCTGTTGGTGATCAAATTGTTTCTCGCTCGATAAATCCATTAACCAAAGTGTTTGAGTTCAGGATTCATGACATTATTGAGGAAGCAGATCAATCTGCTAGAGAGTCAAATACATTTGTATCTTCACTTGATTCCAGATGGCCAAAGCAGAGGCTAGAGCATGTTGCACAAGTTATTGTGAATATATTGAAAGCTAACAAGGCAGTGGCCCCTGGCAATTGGACTATGTCACGGCAAGAATTACGCGACCAGGCTAGGCAGTGCATTGGTGACACTGGCCTCATTGATTTTGTGCTAAAATCAATCAACAATTGTTCTATGATCGGAAATCAGATCGTTTCTCGCTCCAAAAACCCATCAACAAGATTGATCGAATTCGCCATTCGAGAAGAAAACATGGTGGAATCACCTAGTGTGGCTCATGAACCAGGATTGGATGTGTATGGAGATGTCCTGTTTTTGTATAAAAATGTTCTGCTGGGTTACCCCGAGTGGGACTCGGTGAGTTTGGCGACTCGGGTGGTCTTGGACAGCAAGCATTTTGTGAAGGAATGGGTGTTTAAAGAAGATGAGATGGGTCAGCTAATGGCACTCACATGCCGAGTCCTTCCGAGTTTTGACGAGTTGGAAACCGAGTTGACCCGGCCGTTATGTCCTGGTGAGGTAGTTATGGTCCCCCCCGGGATGACAATTGGTGAGCTGAAGTTGGTGGCGCAGTGCGCACTGAGGGACACGTACCGTGTGATGGAAGAGTTGGTTGTGACGCAAATAGGCGGGTTGAAGGGAATAGATGACGAGTGGATGATATCGTGCGCGGTGGAGTCGGGTGCGCAGGTTTGGGTGAGAGGAAATGGGCTGGACTTGGATACCAAATTGAGGTACGAAGGTGGGCCTGAAGATGGGAAGTTGGATTGTGTTTGTGGGGCCAAAGTTGATGATGGAGAGAGAATGGTGGCTTGTGATGAATGTGACGCGTGGCAGCACACGAGGTGCAGAGGCATCGATGATGATGAACCCGCGCCTTCATTTTTCCTGTGTTACAAGTGTGTGGTGCAACGCCAGCAATAGCATGCATGATTGTTGGTGGACCCGAGGCCGACCCACTATTCATTTTTCAGTTTGAAGATTAAAATTTAATTGAAGCCAACAGATTGATTGATTGATTGGAAATTCAAAAGAAAGATCGATCGATGCAGGTGGTACGTAAAATATTCAATTTTCCTGGTAGGTATAAAGATTGTCGTCTGTCTTATGTATATGCCTGCAGGCAATGTTTATAACAAACAGTTTTTAGATTTGGTTGAGAAATGATAGTAACGTATAACTAATTAATTAATTATATACTGTGTTAATTTGTTTGGGAATGGAAATAATTATTGAAAAAAAGTAAGCTATTGTTGAAGCATGGTATTCCACAATAATATATAGTTCCATTTATTAAATTTTTTTTTGTTCCAAATCATTAACAAAATTTCAATTGATGACATATAGTATTCCTTCAGTCCCAAATTAATTGCATTTCTAAGACTTTTTAAAGTCAAATTGATTATTTTTAAAACTAATCTTTTTACTATTTTTGCTAACATATAGGTGAAAATATTATAACCAAAAGAAAGTATATATAATTTATTACTAATTTCATTTTTTATAATTTTAGAAATATATTTATATATGCTTAATTATTAATTTTAAAAATAGTGAATTTGACTTAAAAAAATCCTAGAAAAGCAATTAATTTGGGACGGAGGGAGTGTAAAATTTATCTTACAATTTCATTGTTATACGTGTCACTATTATTAAATCAATTTTTCCCCCTATATATCGGGGTGATTATAGAATGAAAATATATCGTTAAATTAAAGAAGTTAAGAATTTAGTGGACAGGAAGTAACTAGTGTTGTTGAATAATTAATATGAGCAGATTAGGAAGGGGCAAGTGTTGTTGAATAAATATATAATATGGAGAGATTAGTTCATATATACTCCATAAACTTAAAAATAAGTAATTGCCGAGATGAAATTGAAATAATTCTTACGTACCTGCTATTTTTATTGCCAAATTAAATACAAGCCAAATTATATAGTAGAGTAGACCGAGCTAGAATCAAATTAAAACAAATTAAGCAAAGGATAGGATAGGATAGGATAGGATAGGATGATGATTTAATTATCGATCTCCTCCTAAACAAGACTTGACATGAATAATTTACAGCTGCCGCCGTACGTAGATGTATGTATAATTCAGGCTTTCTTAAAAGTAACAATAAGTGGATTATCATCACTCAAACCAAGCCATCTCTTCCCGTCTTCAGAAAGCACCACCACATTCCCACACACAACCTTGCAAAAACTACATACACTTGGACAATACACAATCTTATACCCATCCCCATTCTCATACTTCTCAACCTTGAACCAATTACTCACCGTACTCACCCCGGGCCGCCCCGTCAGCCCACCGCTCTGCACATATCTCCGCCCCGTTATCTCATCCACCCCACCAACTTTCCACCCTGTAGACTGCACACAAATTGTCGCCGCATGGAACACTACATTCACATCACTCGACAAGCTTATATTCACATCCTGCCTGTTGTTCGGTGCCAAGAATCTGACCGGTAGGCCGTTGGAGAGTTCATGACTCTCCTGCATCACATACAACGGGCACCTCCCGTCTCGCGACGAAAGGGCGAGCCCGCCCCCATTTCCACTACCCTGGACGGCCGGAAGTATGTAGTACTTTGTGGTGGCTTGAACCTCCTGACCTTCTACGTCGAGCACGACAGTGGTGGTGTTTTCCGGGTTCAAGGGATGAGTCGGGGTTATGTAAGAAGAAGAGAGCACTAGTACTATAGATAGAATTGTGGATAAAAGGTAGCTGAAATTCATGGTGTACATTAATCTTTTTAACTAGTAAATTAAAAAGATGAAGATAGATGGAGAAATATATATATATATATATATATATATATATATATATATATATATATATATATAGTAGTAGCACTATTATATATTACATTGAATTGAACATAACATTAAGATATAAGTTGTCAATTTCGTGTGTGAATTTATTGTATCTCATGTTGGCCATTTTCAAGATTTTGCTGCTGACAAAATATTGTGATTGCATATGCTGACAAAATGATAGATCACGAGGGAGAAGAAAGTGGTGATAATTTCTTTTGTTTTTGTAGTTAAATAATTGTTTGGTCATGGTTGGGTATGATTTTTGTGAGGGAATTTAAGGATGTAACGGTGCTTTCAGGTACAGAACAGACACATGTGACACAAGCAAACGAAATTCAATGCTTTGCAAATTGAGGGTTTAATACTTGTGATTTATGTAGTCCTCTCTTTCTTTATACATGCATGTCATTTTCTAGTTTATCCACTGCATTGCATTGGGTGGTATATATACCCCTAGATTTAAGGAGTTTCTGACTTTATTCTCCAAATTAAAGTTTTAACTTTTAATAATTCATAACATAATGTAAATTACAAATGTAATGCATGTGCGTCATGGTCTATTTATTAGTGCTAAAAGGTTGCTTAGCATGATATGACTAAAATAAAACAGGGCAAAAGATTTCTTCTTCTTCTTTTTTTTTTTTTATAAATATATATATATATATATATATATATATATTTTTTCAGGCCTGCAAAATGTAACTCTACATTTCACTTGGGGCGGATAGAGAGTAATAGACCCTGTTGCTCAATCTTAATTATCTACAACACTTGTACTATATTTAAAAAAATAAGTTGAAAAAATAGTGTTTATTTTAAATATGCAAGGTGAAAGAAAATAAAAGAAAGCTGTTCCATTCAACATCAAAACCCTTTTTTTTGCTAATTTCAAAACCCATTTCGTCTTCCTCTTGAAGAAATAACAAAAATTTAGTTAGGCAAAAGTAAAAATTAAATAGTAGAATGGAGATGCAGGGGATCGAACCCTGTACCTCTCGCATGCAAAGCGAGCGCTCTACCATTTGAGCTACATCCCCCATCCGACAAAAATAATACTATGATTTTGATGGCTTTAGTTGGTGGATAATCTGAACATACATACATCCCAAAAATAACAAACCTAACAGTTTTGCAGCCAGCAACGAGTTTCGAAATTTCTACATCTATTTAGTCGCGGTAAATGAGCTATAAATGAGCCAAACTTGAACTTGAAGCGGACTATCGTATTCGTACGTAGTACGTACTATATAGAGAGAGAGAGAGAAAAAGATTACTTTTTCATTTATTTTTTTTCTTTTGGAAAATTGGGACAGTACTCTCTACGTATTTAACATTATTCATTACTTGAGTAAAGAAGTTCAGCATAATAATCTTCAAATAAATCTTTATTAACTTTTGTTCTTGACATAAGGAAATTACATTAACAAGATTTGAGCTCGCATTTCCTAGCTAGGTGAGGACAGTCTTAGCTTAAAAAAGTACTCTTTGGAAACATTAGTGTTGTTCAAAGGAAGATTTCTTTATTTTATTTATTTATGGATTGAGGAGGCATGCAAAGATCAGCATGAAGCTAGCTAGCTAGCATTTAAAAAATTTCTTTTGGTCAACAGCCACTGAGCCACAGTATCATATGAATATATACTAGCTAGTTGGCTTTTGGAAATTTAGTCTTCCTTCCATTTTTGATCTTCGGGGAAAAGGGTACTCATCGAGCCACTGAAATAATTCATCAAGTCATTCACACACTAAGTTGCACAATCTTTATATTAGGGCTGCACAACATTCTTATCATGCCATCAATGTGATAACGAAAGGACACACACACACACACATATATATATATATAGGCCATGGATGAGTACTCAATACTTTGGGGACACCTAAACATAATTTAATGTAGACTTTTTCGATTTGTGTTAATTTAAAAAGTATTGTGTGTAGTGGCTCATTACGACCAGGCCAATTCATCCGTTGTTGAAAAAACAAAAAAAAAAAAGATTCTTCTGTGAACATGTAGTACATACTTGTACCTCTAGAGAGCATTGTCATTGACCATGGTCATTCAATATATGTACCTTAACTGTCCCAAGAGTCAAAAGTGAGAGAAAAAAAAAGCAAAGTGTATATAATTGATCCTCCACGTACAGCTAGCAGTACACATGCACAATAATGCAGTATATATTCTTCCTTGTTCTCCATTCAATATATCATTTTACGAATATATATATATATATATATATATAAATTCACACACACACACACTTAGATAAATTCACATTTTCACTGTCTCGTCAAAAAATCAAGAAGTTTTGTGGTGTCTGGTGCGTGGTTATATAGGTAGAAAACTAAAAAATTGAAGGGTCCTTTCCTCCTCTTGTGTAATTTCTTCTTAGGCTTCGATGATATATGTTGCATGGATCTGAAAGAAATAATTCGTCGTCCATTTTTATACTGTATTCTTTGGGATCATCATAGTATTCCGATTCCTTCCAAGATAGAGCATCATCATCATCATATATCATCATCAAATTCGTATTCAAAAAAAATAGAAAAATAAAAAATGATCAATTGGAATACTGGACATATATCATCTCGTGGCTAGCTAATTTCGATCATCTTTAGTCGACGTACGTTTCCACCACAACTTGTACCTGCTGGATATATATATCCACATATATTTCAAAAAGAAAAGGAATAGAAAATTAATTAAGTTTTGTCAAATTAATTAAGTAAAAGAACCTAGCTAGCTACCTACCTACCTAAGTAATTAGTACGTACTATGTATATTTGAAGAAGATAGTTAACATGCAGTAGTCAGTCAATATATATATACATAGTCATCGATTGGAATATACGGCTTGCAGGCAATAGAGCAGAATCGATTAGGCAAGTCTTGAATGTACGTGCCTTCGGCAAGCTTCACAGTACAAACTGCATGCGCTTTATATTTGTTGCTTTCACCATTTCTTTGGATTGGGGACGAGGATTCAAATCACATGTATAGCCTTTTCACCATTTAATTTATTTTATATGTCTGCATGCAAATACGTACCATTTCCTTTCCCATCAACAATTAAAACTACAAATGCCAAATATTCAAAGTGACATATTAACATTTACCGGTTTGGTTATTGTCATAGGAGTATTACTAAAGAATGATCAACATTTTTTCTTAATTATTAAAAATAATTATATCAACTAATATGTTACTTTAAATGGGAACCAAAAAAAGACTTCTTACTTTTATGCATCCAAATCATAATAATATATATATATATATATATATATATATATATATATATATATATATATATATATAAGAGCACTCCTAATAACAACTAAAGTCTACAAAATAAATCTATTGAAAGAATACGTTAATTTACACAAATTTAATCACTTGTAAAGAAAATAATGCATACCAACCATTTTGGAGATATGGGTTTGAGTTGGTGGGAGTGAAACAAAGAAAGGAGAGAATATAGTGATGGAAAAATCAATGGGTTTTTGAGGAGAGTGAGAAAAGAGAGAAAAAAATGGAGCACAAACAAGCTTTTAAAGGTAAAGAGATTTTAAAGTGGAAAAAGTAAAACAAAAGGAATGGAAACTTGGATAAAAAATAGTAACAAAATCTCTGAAAATTTTAGGTACATAATTTGGGCCAACCTTTTTTAGAGGGTGGCCTACATGACTTCGCAGCGGCAAAGCCACCCTTAAGACACGGAGATATTTGCCGCCTTGAATTTCCGGGGTAATATATTATTGATGTTGTTACAATATCAAATAAAGACATCTGCTAACATATACAAAATAATATTTCACATATTAAAAATATTTATATACATTAATAAAATATACAGCCCACCTAATTTTTTTAAGGGGAGGATTGTTCTAGTTAACTAACTACAAACTATTTTGCTAGCATTTACAGCCTTAAGCCTCCGAATTTTTTTAAGGAAATAATAATTTACATTTTCAAGTTTTTCATGCAAGGATGTTTCAACGTGTTATATATTTCATAAAAATACCGATACACGTTTAATATCACAAGCCGTATCACCTTTTTAGCAAATAGAAAAAACTGATTTATTGCCATTTGAACGAACTAAAATTAGACGTAGAGACACTCTCAGTCCTAAAGAATTACAATAAATCACCTATGGTTTTAAGTTAAGTGACACAAAACAATATTTGTGTAAATTGTAGCCCACCTTGCAATTTCAAGTGAAAACCTAAAAACATCTCCTCTCTCTTTTCTCTCTAAAAAATATCTTAGCCTCCATATTTTTCGATATGAGGAGGATCTCTGATCTACATTAAAGAGACTCTCCCCAAGTTTTTTCTTACGTTATTCCGTTTAATTGTTCTAATTATCTCCTTTTATGAAGTTTTATTTTTTATTGTTTGAATATTTTTCAATCTATGAAGTCTTTCTTCTCCTAGTTTGAGATTTTCTCATTTTACGGAGTTTTTTTTTATGCTCTCTCCGTGAAAGAGATTTGATTGGCAGTACTCGGTAAAGACAAATCTATTCAGATTTGGGTGTAGAGTTATCACAACGACCTCATTTTCGTTATTCGTATTGAAGAACTACGCAAATTTGTATATTTTTGTCTATTTTTTTAAAAATATATATGTTCTCTAGTTTCGAGTTTCAATTTAAAAAGAGAAAAGATATCATCTCGACTCTAGTATTTTTATAATTCGATCCCACTTATCACTGCTCTTATTTCAGGGCTTTGTCCAATAAAAACAAAAAAACAATAGTGTTTTTTAATTGGTCGTGTCATTTATATAATAATTGATAAACTACATGTATTTTTTCATAACTTTTAAACAAGCTTACATTTTACTTCATTATACTAATTTTTTTTTATACAATTCGTAATTAATTATTTGAAGAGGCCATATATTAAATTTATTAACAATAGATAAATTTCACACACACACACACACATATATATATATATATATATTATATTCCATCTGGTGCATCTCCATCATTCATAATTAGATCAACTGGTCTCTCTCTATACATACAAGTTACATGGATGGTACATTAGTATTAACCACCGGTATATTACATGGACGATAGAGAGTATATATCCGTAAATTATTTGGACTAGTGTTTTCACAAGGAATGTCCTCTTGAAGAAACTGCTTCAAAAAATAATTTAACCCCCCACCCAAAATGCACCAACGCTTGCGTGCCTTTGCACACAGAGAGTATACATGCACGGTAGCAACAAAAAGGAATGAAATCCTAGCTAAATAGTAAGGATTTCCTTTCCATTGTCCTGTGGCCAATATTCCTAAAAAACACCAAGGATACAGTGAGCAAATATCATAATTTCATGGATAAGACTGAACCACTTTCGTACATGTATTGAGGTTTTGGAATCAATAGCTCACCACTTTCTGTTGCAAATTGAGGGAATCGCCAAATGAAATCATAACTTGTGCAAGCATGGAAGCTTGATACAAGTTCCCAATAATAGAGCACGTACGTCTGCTGGTCCAGTGGTATTCTGATATTGATTGCATATTTCCATGTACGTCTGCTGGTCCAGTGGTATTCTGATATTGATTGCATATTCCATGACCAGGAGCAATTATGTGGAAGGGATTTTTTTACGACAAACTCTGTCAAATTAATCAGAGTGCAATTTCCTCTTTTGGCAACGATTCACATACCAAATTGCATGTTTTTGAAGGCCTATGCCAATCATCACTTTGAGGCTTGTAAGCATCACAAAGGTCATGGCTAACAGGAGTGAAGTCCAAAAGAGCCTCCACAGGAGGGGGCTATGACAAAGATGAGCGGCATAAACTGGACTTAATACTCGAATTACCTGAAATATGGCAAAATATATTTCTAAAGGTCTCCCTCAAGCCAACAGTACAGATGGATACATATAGGCTTTTTTTTTACCTTGATAGAAGGATTTATAGGTTTCTCCTACATTTACAATAAATTATTTAGCCCTTTTATGCTTTTTTTGTATTCTGCTCAGAAATAGATTTTAACTTTAAAACGAGGTACACCATAATTGGTAGCTCATAATAGAAGTAAGAAAAGTGTAATAAGCTTGAGTTACACTTACCACGCAAGCGGGCGCCAAAGGTACGAAAGTGAGGTTTTTCTTCCCATTCTCTGATTGTAAATTTAGTCTCTGCCAAAAAAGATTATAATTACAATTGAATGTTTACTTCAGTAGAGCATTCATGATCAAAGCACAATTTTGGTGTGACATGGAATCAATGCACATTCCCCTTAAGAGGACAAAGGCAATAAAAATTTTCCAAATCAGTAAAATTTAAGCTATCCAACGATACAAGCCATCAAATTAACCACACTGAATGTCACCAAGTGTAATATTATATGAAAAGGTGCTTCAAGGCCTACACTTGTCAAATGAATCCAGAAAGTTCTCCTCTATCTATAGAATGAAAAGGGGCTTGGTATTCATAAGTTTTAATATTATAAAAACTTAGATTTACGTCTCATATTCTTGTGATAAGGTGTTTATAAAACAATACTATTTCTTCTTGATTTGTCCACTATCCTCTTCACCCTATCAACTCCAGACCCTATTACGATTTTCCCTTCGAACGTGTCTGTCATGTCAAGTCAGTAGCGAGTCTGCACATGCATGAGCATCGCGTGTGTGGCATCTCTAGTGTGTATGTGTGTGCGTGTGTACTACCTAATTCAGCACATGCTTGCAGGGTTGGGGGGGAAATCAAGATTAAAACCTAGCAGGGGCAAGAAACTTTTGAGAGCTAATATGGATCTCTATAATAATTAGATTATATTGATAAATATATACTATTAGTTTTTTTTTCCTAGTAATTAAGAAAAACTTCAGTAGTTGATAAAGGCCTAAAGGGATACAAGCAACAGAGTAAAGGTAACACCATATATGCAGTTAATTATAAACATCAATATATATAACTACAAATAATAAAAATTACTAAAAACACCACAGCAACAATAACAATCATACTCCATATAGATGTACATTTAGTACAAATAATTTTCATAGTGAGTGAACAAACATGTTTACATATAAAATAGTTCTAATTTAAGTTTTTAACTGATTGTAAACGTACGTATATTGTATAGTGAGCTTTTAAGAATTTTAAAGAAATTTTATAAGTGCAAAACCATATACTTGGGAGGATTTATTGACAATTAATATATAATAAGTTTTTATCTAAAAAATAGTACTCCCTTCGTTCCAAAATATAAGATCGTTATTAAATATTTGAAGTAAATTTGAGACATTTTTGAACTCAAAATTGACATAAATTCATTTCATTTTAGTCAATACAATGATGAATATGATAAACTGTCTAAAAAGTATTACTAATTATAAAATTTATTTTTTCCTCTTCATTTTTTTTTGAAACAAGATTTTTTTTTTGTAATTTTTGATTTAATCGTATCAATTTTAAGTTTGAAAATGTCTCAAACTGACATTCAAAAAGTACAATATTTTCGAATCTTGGTAGACAGCTTCCCCACCTGCCATATACTAGGTCCTTCCCTGCACAGAGTATATGCACCCGAAACCACATGGACTAATACTGTATTCAAGTGGAAAGCACTCATTTCCAACCTGCCAAATTGCGAGTGTATATGTGCAGATCATATGCATTGCAGAAGTTCCTTTTATTTAAAGATCCAAAAGCCAAAGGAAACAACAAATCCACAATCCAACATATTGCTAAAACAAGTGAATAAATTCACAAAAAGAAATACCTGTCTGCAAAGGTCTTCAAGAAAGTCGGAGAATACATTGGGCTTTAAGTCATTGAACTTTGCAATGAATGAATGCTTGATTATATCAATCATCATTTCACATATATAAACCATAGAAGCATTCTGGAATTCCAGGCAAAGCACGAGCAAATGAAGAGGCAATATAAGAGAAACAATTTTCATATTATACTTGGTAATGTTCAGTTCATCGCTTAAAAAGTGTAATTTACTCAGAGAGATGAATTAAACTTACAACAAGGAATTTCTCGAACCAAGGATACTCAGCTTCCAGAACATATTGAGCTAAGACGAATAAAATGAATGCAGAAATATGGAATCTCTCGACTGAATCTGGTCACGAGCAACACCATTGAACCAAATCAAACAAATTGAACCCAGAATTTTAGTAAATATCTTAAGCAAAAGTTCCAAACCACTAGTCAGTTTCTTAGCCTTTTCTTTTTATTTTTTATACAAGTGAGTGCAATCTCAAATAAAGAAGACTAGAAGAGAAAGTTATAAGGAGATATAGATAAGAATATCCTCATTCGCAAAAGAACAAGTAATAAAAGACAAACAACTCAAAGATATGCAAACAAAAGCAAAAAATAAAGAGACAAGGTGAATCTCATGATTTATTACAGTTGAGTATGCCTTTTGTAACAGCAAATACAAAACAGAAGTTGCTAATCCTCGTCAATATGATTAACTGTCTGAAGCGTCAAAATTTTCATTGTTCATTATCTTGAGCAAAACTACTCCAACCACCAGAACCACCTTCCACCCCCACTGCACCGCAGTTAGCCAGTAATAGAAGCATATATATTTGGATTTGTTATCCTAAAGTGTAAATTGGTATATCTTTTTCCAGTGCCGATACGAGATGATGTTAACTTTATACGCAATTTATTGAGCAGGAAGGTTGCAAAGGAGACAAACTTTCCCATTTTACTCTTTCCTTCTCCACCCACCCACCCCCAAGCCCCCAAAAAAATCAACACAGATAGCACCAAACAGTTCCAAACATGAAAGATGCATCAAACACTACATAGCACTATTAAGTTATCAAAAGAATGAAGAAGATCAATCTTGCGAAAGAAAACGCACCACTATATACCATACTCTGTACATTATCCTTACTAAAACGCTTAAACACATTGCTTTTAATCTCAGCAAAATTGTTTGATACTAGCAAAGCCAGCAACGCATTGTTGTGAGCAACTATACAGGTTGACAGAGTAATGGCCTGAGCTAATAGGATGAATGAATGAATAAGTATGAATGGTTAAGGAATCAAATTTCTGATAGCATAAATAACTATTCTAGCACCAAAATAGCAAAAGCATTGCAGAAAAAAAAGAAGAAGGATATTTGATGAAGCCACAGCTAAAGCTTCGTCAGAAATAAATCTCCATAGCCAGTATCTCATGGTTTCTGGGGAACAATTTGCAAGTCCCTCTGCGGAATTGAACAGCGTCTGCAACACATCTCCACCAAAACTTTGGCATAATCTATCAAATATCTGTCGCCAGGGGGCATATATCAGTTTGAAGAAGTTTCATTCAACACGTTATAACCACCATGCAAGGCAGGAAAATATAGGTAAGAAAAATGAAATATTGACTAATAGCCAGTATAACTGTTCAACAAAGATAAACCAGATCCTGCTAAAGTATAATGATAGATCAGACATGTCGATAAAGAAGATTAACATGTGTGAGATACTGAGATATAAATAGAGAGTATTCAATAATGGCACAGAAATGTTTCAGATGATTTTCCAAAACTATTTACAGTCATGCCATTAGTTTCAGTTTTTATTATCAAGATTGATTCGGTGAGGCTCCAACTTTATTAGAGCTCCTGTTTAGGTATGGATATGCATCTGAAATTCTACAAATTGCTTCCATATTTAATCTCTCCATCACAGCATAAGATTGACACCAGGGGGTGGGTGAAATGACAAAGTTCAAGGAACAACCTTTAGGTCACTGGTTCCAATCCCCACACCTGAGGCAAAGCTTGCCTATTCCTGAAAAAGATTGTCTTAATTATGCTACGCATCATGTCATTGGTGGAGAGAACAAATACCACATGTTTCAATTTTCACGGAAAGATAACAAGTAAGAAGACAAATTGTTAGGTTCAGAATGGTGTATTGGTGTATTGGAGGAAAAAACGCTATTGTAACTAGGAAAGCCGAAAGCATGAGAGAATGCCTACCAATGTTACTAGATGATTTAGACAAGTGTAATATTGATTCAAGCACTTCTTCACAAAATGGTAGCATTGATATCATTGATCTTAACATATTGCTTATTCATGCAAATATCAGTCAGTTAAAAAGAAAAAAGGCAGTCTGCATCTCAAATCAATAATTTTAAAGTATATATTTGGTAGTTGTTGCAAGAAAGTTCATCCCACTCAATATGAGAATCTTTGGGCTTATCCTCCATTCTAAAGTCGTAAAATTATTTTCTTACCTCCAATACATTGTACACCACATAAAGTTTGATTGTCCCTTGACCACGAATTATGTGATATATTAGGCTGATATCTGAGTAACAAAATGAAAATCAAAAGAAGGAAGTTAGCATACAACCAAACCTGATTCAAATGTGGCACATCATATTTGTTCTCTAGTTCTCTACTCAACAGCCATAGCAACCAGTAGAAAGAAAATCAGTTTTAGCAACAAAAGAAAAAAGAAAAACAGTAGTAAAGAGCAGAAATTCTTACTAAACCTGTCTGCTGTAAAAGAATGACCCCACAAGCCAGCGCAAAAAAACAGCCAAAGTCAGACAGCTCTGCTGCTGAAGGCCTCCTGAACTGCCTACCACAACCACAAGCATGATCAGGTTACTTTAAATAACAAAATTATACAAACTCCAAAACATGCTAAGTTTCATAGCATGAACATACGCAAATAATAGAAAAAATAAATAAACAAGGGAATAGATGAACAGAAAGAAAGAAGAAAACAAACAAGAAAAATAATTCTGTCTCTCGCTCTGTGTGTGTGTGTGTCCTGTTCTTCCTCAATCCTCATTCTCCAGTCCTCTCTCTTCATCACTATTAAAGTGTGGGTTGTTATTATAGTTTGCAGCAGATATTCGTAGAATCCTAGTTGTCAAGAGGCAAAGAAATTAATTATGCTATGGTCAGTAAGTTGAACCCTCAAACCCACTCTCTCGTCTAAATGTCACGCCAGCAGTCTTGCCATAAGAATATAACAGTTATTGCTAAGTTAGCAACCTCTTTGGTATCTTAATGCACCAACCTATTAATTCTCTATTAAGTCTACACTCCTTTAATATGTGATTATAAAATGCAAGGAAGTTGTGATCAGAACACACAAACTGTAAAATTGGCAAGTGTCCCCATCTTTGGTTTTTTAAATGCTTCAAAGCAAGAATATGTACTACATAAGGTAAAATAGCAAACATATATATGTCTAAATATAAGATAATATAAACACATTTAAGAATAAATGGCTAGGAGAAAAACAATTATTTAGAAACAAAAGAGAAAACTCTAAAGAAAGCATATCTCTGATCAGGAATTTTAATTCTTTATTTTGTCTAGCACCCCTCTGACTAACCAGAACTAAGAAGTAACAGTTTTTAAGGTGTACTACTAACTGAAATCCTTCACTGAAAATACTTTCTGTTCCATGATAGTAATATCAGAAGTTCAAAACTTCCAGCATAATTTTTGTAACACTTCCATAAATAGATTTTACTTGTAAAGCAAGAATGACGTATATACATATCACTAAACCAAAAGATCAAGTAAAAAACTATAAGGTCCCTTTGAAACAATTTCTAGTTAGTAAATGTATGTTCATATGATACACTAGTTAGCAATAATTTCCCCAGATAGGTGCAGGGTGCTTAGTATCAATGTCATTAGGGCGTGGTTTGAGTGGCGGCATTTAGGTGTTTCTTGATCACTGTGTTCTTTAATCAGAAATAATTTTCACCTGTCAAACCTAATTATACTTTAATCCAAAACGGAACTACTACAAAAGACAAACAACTAACCTTGAATTCAGAAGCCTCCAAATGGTAATGAGAAGCCTTGCCGGCATGATAGTTAACAATGATAGAAATGAATCCAAGCAAACAAAGTAGCCAACGCTTATGAGCTGCAAAAGCAAAGTCATCTTTAGAATCTATCACTGAGAATCTATACAGTGATGTATAGATTTAGTATATATACTAGTTTCAAGTATACAGCATCTATATGGGATCACCATCTTCCAAACTCTAAAAGACTGATACTTTCAGGAAAAATGAGAGAGAAGTCCCACTTTTTGCAGGAAAATAAGATGAGGACCATGAGGTTTCCCAGTTCCAACCTCAATGATGATAATGTAATGCTTAAAAAATGTACAGTGAGGTAAAAATAACAGAATCGCAAGAGAACAATGAATTATTTGTGCATCAAGAAAGTACGAAAATAACCATAAAATTATCCCTTTAAAACATGTTAATTCACTATTCTCAGGTGGTTATAATAGATAGATAGAATGTACCAATTCACAACGCCATGGCAACCGGAAAATAGTATCATATACTCTTTCCCGTTCTTTCTCATTGGCGAGAGTTGATGTAGTCCGCAAGGAATTTCCACCATTCATTTCCTCCATAAAGTATTTCAATGGAGACTTCTCTAAAAAATCTGAAATAAAATTATAGAATCATAAGTCCAAAAGAAAAAAAGAGAGAAACTCTGAGGATATCAAAATATGATAAACTAGAAGACAACGCATTTACTGGCCTAAAGGGCACTAGAGTCATTCCACTTATTGAGATTCTGGACATTCTCCACCAACAAAGGGCATAACAGTGATTTACCCAACATCACATTCTATAAATATCAGATATCACCAACCTTTTCTACTAACTTCATTCATTCTACAAGAATCTAGAGAGAGAAATACGCTCTCTTCCTCATCCTTAGATGTATACTAACTCCCAGTCTCCCACACCAGAGGGGCTACCTGAGGTCCTTCTAACCTGTTCATTGCCTTGTAGGACTTGAACTTGGACTCGGACTCACATTGGACCTGTGCTCATCACCTAAGATTCTTGCAGGAAGCCTCGTCCCCAAACTCACCCTTAACTCAACTTGAGTGTTACAACAGGAACTATTTGTTTCTGTTATCAAAGGAACCACTGAAGGGTCCATGGACCAAACTTGAACATGATTGACTAAATGTGTTTGTCTTCTAAAGAAAAATTGTCCTTTCAAGTAAATAATAACCCAAGTAACTTGTCAGAAGTTACAAAATCTAGTTTTATATGTAATTACCTGGCAAAGACACAAGAGTCATTCAGGTCACACCATTACTGCATCAAGGATGCATTCAGTGACCTTCGTGCTCCCAGAACAATGCCTGGACTAGCACGTGCAGGATGATCAGTTTCTAATGCGTATACAAGTTCGTAAACTTCTGTTTCCAGTGTGACTTTTATCTCTTTCTTGGATGACTTGAATCATTTCACTAGTATGAAAGTATATCCCTAAAGTTGCTTCTTTAAAACTTAAAATTTCTACTCTACATGTACCTTCTTTTTTTTTTTGTTTCTTCAATTTTTTGAAACCTCCTCATTTCTTGTGTGCAGTTTATTTTGATTTTTTTGGGTTAGATTTCTTGTTGAGTTGTTTATCACTTTCTTCCTCCAAAGTAAAATCCCATTAGGCATTCCAAACTGAAAGGCTGCTGAACAGAGTGTCAAAGGAAGAATCTCTTGCATCTTTCCTATCTATGGTACCAAAAAGAACGAATGTAATGGAATGTATTTCCTCATGAAAATCTCATTTCGTAATTACAGTAACTAAATTTCATTTGGTAGTTTATCATTTTCAGTTGTTTTACCTAAATGGAAATTTTCTAAGACTTCACACGTTATACCTCCTTAAAACAAACACTATAAGCCTTATGTTTTATACTTCAGTATTTACCTATAAGAAAAAATCAAAACAATCACAAATTCCTCAACTACCGGACCATAAACATTCAGGGAATTTTCAAGCACCATTCAAAACAATCATAATTAAAAACAAAAATGCAACACTCACAATTTGGATCTTCAGCCATAACTGGATTCCAATCCAACGATTCTTCTGTCTCCAGCTTCATAGCAACACTTCCATTCGCGTCAGGCCTTTGATTAGCCGTAGAAGAATCTAATTCCTTATTACTATTATCACCACTACTCTCCCCCTTCACATGCTCACTCGCCTCCTCTCCGCCGCCATTCACCACACTCCTCTGCCGCAATTCTCCGCCGTTTAAATTGAAAAACTCCGGTCCTGTAACCGAACTCACTTTACCAACAACACCGTTCTCCTCCGGTACCCTCACTTCCTCATAAACAACAGTCTGAGTCAAACAACTACAACTTTTACTTTTCAACTCAGTTGAACCTTCTGAAATTGAAGAATCCATCAGTCTCTTCTTTTTTGAGCCTTTGTGTTTGCGTTTCCGTCGATTAGGTTTAGGAGATTCGGATGTATCGCCATTTTGCATAACTGGAGGATCGGAATTGGATCTATAGAAGAAAGAGTTGTTATCGTCTTCGAAAGAGGTGCTGGTGGTGAGAATGTTGAAGGACAGCTTGCGTCCACGTGATCTTAATGCCATAGGAATTTTAGAGAGATAACAGTGTGAGCTAGGGTTTTATGATGAAGATGATCGATGGAATTTTTGGTGACAATGCGGACTGACTCGGAGAGAGGGAAAATTGAGTTCTTTGTTTCGGTTTTTGGGTTCGAACGTATTGGTCATGACGACTCACTAGCGGTTTTTTTTGCCCCTTTTTCTATTAATATCTTTTTAATAATTTTTATATTATTTTAATTTATAAGTTCAATATTTTTATAATTTATTTTAACTTAATTTTTAATTTATAAGTCAAATTAATACCGAACACTTTTACTTATAAGTCACAATTTAAAACAACTTATATTTTAACTTATAAATCATTTCAAATAAATCGTTCTTGAAAAAGCCCATATAAATTTAATCATTCATTTATTATCAATAATACCAAAATTTGTACCGAACGGAAGTACTTTATTTGAATCAAATTATAAAATTATTATTAATTTCTAAAAATTAATTATGATATTTTTAATCATTGATTATATTTTGTATTTAATTTTTTGTAATTATATTTTGTTACAACAACATAACTCTAATATTATTTGTGCTATCAAATCAATAATTATCATTAAAATAGTATATATTACTATAAAAAGTGAAAATATTAAAAATATAAATATTAGTTCTAACAATATAAATAATAACCCTTACTGTAAATAGGAGCCTTCAACGTGTGAAAATTGAATTGTTTTATTTTCATGATTTTTAGTCAGCAGTGAATGCCTAAGAGCATCTCCAAGAGGCCAGAGAAATAAAAATCCTAGACTATATTTAGTCTAGGACTGAAAATTCACTCCAACAGCTGGACTATATTTAGTCCGTGGGTTTTTCCGGCGATGCAAAGAGACTATATCAAGGAACTCGAATTTGATGGACTATAATTTTAAATAAATTTATATGGGAGGGTGGAGGGGGTGAAAATGATTGAAGAAGAATAAGGTGAAGGAACAGATCCTGTATACTTGCAGATCTGATACGAAACTTATTTAGTTCCATAGCTAATTCATGTTATTCAAGAAAGGGAAGTATTAGATTTAAAAAATAGCAATACATGACCCACATCTAATTGATATTGACAACATCATACATGAAATACGAAGGAGATGAAGGAAAACAAAAGAGAGTCAATCACTGTAAACAAAAGCATGGACCTTAGAACCCAGATGGAGACGTAGACTTCAATTATTACAAAAATCAAAATGACTTGGAAGAGATTAAGATGAAACTTATAAATTTGATCCAAGTCAATCACGGTAAAGAGATTGAAAAGGGAGAGCCCTTTGAAAAGAGGGAGAAATAGAAAAGAGTCACACAAAGAAAGAATGAAAAAAAGAGAAAGACAACCACATCCAGACGCAATCCAACGGGCAAAAAAAACAAAAAAAAAACATGGTCAGAACGGTAAAAATAAAAATCAGTAATAAAATCATAGTCTAACGGATATAAATTGAAATTATTGATTGAAAAATCTATAAATATGTACAATGAGTCAATACATTTTACCATATCTCAATCAACTACTTCAACATTTATCAATTGTAAGTATTTGGTTAATAATTGTTTTTATTTTTATTATATTTGATTTTTGTAATTTATTTTTTAGATGAAAAATATGTACAATGATGCAATACATTTTTACCATATCTCTAATTTATTTTTTAGATGGAAAATCATGGTCCCCCGATGTATTTTCTTCATTATTGTCTCAAGATTTCTCACTTGATGATCCAAATTTATTGGATGAATTCCCAATTCAAACTGATGTGCCAATTCGGACTTCCGAAAATGAGTCCAACAAAAGAACAGGGCGAAAGGGAAATTACACAATTGATGAAGATATCCTTC
Source organism: Aralia elata (assembly GCA_034770075.1). Classification (NCBI taxonomy): domain Eukaryota; kingdom Viridiplantae; phylum Streptophyta; class Magnoliopsida; order Apiales; family Araliaceae; genus Aralia; species Aralia elata. Next base: position 84,132,695 of record CM068387.1, on the reverse strand, counting down.
TTGTTTCTGGATGGCTTAATGTAAGCATGGATCCAATTCAAGGAAACGATCAGAAACATGGAAGATATTGGGAAAGAGTTCACGAATACTTTCATGAATACAAAAATTTTGAGTCTGAACGCAATTCTACTGCTTTGGCAAAACGTTGGTCAATGATTCAACTCTCAGTGAACAAATTCTGTGGATATTATGCTTCAATTGAAAGAATGCAACAAAGCGGTGTAGGTGAACAAGATAAGGTATTTCAATTTTTTCATGTAAAATTTCATTAAGTTTAATCTTATAGTTTTATACTTAATACTTTGTAAATAATTTTTAAAATAGATATGTCAAGCATTAGAGATGTTTAAAAGTATCCAAAACCAACCATTTGGATTTATGCATTGTTGGAAAGTATTAAAGGATGCACCGAAATGGAGAACAGATAATAGTGGAAAAAAACAGAAAAGTACTAAAACGTCAAGTCCAACAGCATCTTATCCATCAACCGTAGAAGAAGTAAGTTTGGGTGAAGACGGTGGTATTGAAGATACAATGTCTGCAGGATTAGAGAGGTTAATGGGAAGAAAGGCTTCGAAAGCATTATTTAAAAAGGGCAAAGGAACCGCTGATACTAGTACACCTATGGAATTGAGGTTTGAGAAGTTCGAGCATCAGATGAAATTAAAGCAACAAAAGAGACAGGAGAACATGGGCAGAATATATTTTCAAGAGCAAGAGAAGTTGAATATAATGAAAGCACAAGAGGATGAAAGGATCATGATGATTGACACCACTGACATGGAACCTGAAGTAGCTGAATATTACAAACAACGCAAGAAGGAAATTATGGAAAGAGTTACATCTAATAGTTAACTTGCTTATTATTAGAGAATCATTTTTTGCTTATCATTGTAGTAGAATGTAATGGATTACGCTCCGCCATATAGTGACCATAAGTGTTGAATAATATCTTCTTGAAGTTTAGAATGAACTTGTTTATTCCTTATGCGATGATTGGCTTCAATGAATTCAAGTAATTGTGGGGGTACGCTCATGAGACACTTCTACAGTTGGAATCTCGTCATGTGTATCATAGGTTGCTGCTTCTTGATTTTCATCTCGTTCATCTTCAACGATCATATTATGTAATATTATGCATGCAGTCATAATTTCTTTTAGTGTTGTATGATCCCAAAATCGTGCAGGACCACGAACAATCGCAAAACGTGCTTGGAGTACCCCAAATGCTCGCTCAACATCCTTTCGAAGTGCCTCTTGAGTCTTAGCAAATAGTTTTCTTTTATTTCCCCGTGGTGCCGAAATAGTTTTAACAAATGTTGCCCATGGGGGATATATACCATCAGCAAGGTAATATCCCATCGTGTACTCATTTCCATTAATTGAGTAGTTCACAGCTGGAGCACGACCTTCAGTAAGAGCAGAGAAGATAAATGATCTCTCCAAAACGTTAATATCATTATGAGAGCCTGGTAATCCAAAAAATGCATGCCATATCCAAAGATCATATGAAGCCACCGCTTCTAAAATAATTGTTGACTCATGCACATGTCCAGAATACATACCATGCCACACAATCGGACAATTCTTCCATTTCCAATGCATGCAGTCGATGCTCCCCAACATCCCAGGAAAACCACGTTCTTCACCTTTTGATAGCAATCTAACGATGTCATTACTATTGGGGGATCTCAGATATTCATCACCAAAAATTGAAATGACTGCTTTTACAAACCTTTTAAGACTAAATATAGCTGTGCTTTCACCGATCCACACATAATCATCAACGAAATCTGCTGAAACACCACAGGCAAGCATTCGCATTGAGGCAGTTATCTTTTGTAAAGAAGATAAACTGAGTTGTCCTGCAACATTCATTTTTTGGACGAAGTATGAATCATACGCTTCAACTACTCTTTGAATTTGGAGGAAAAGCGGGCGCCGCATTCGAAACTTTCTCCGAAATAAATACGGCGGATATGTAGGATGTTCAGCAAAATAATCACGAAAAAGTCGATTATGACCTTCATGTCTACCACGATCAATGGTAATATGACCTTGCACAGAACCACGATGACGTGATGTATGCCTATTGACATTTTGTTGTTCTTCTTCAATAGACGCCATGCCTAAAAATTGTCCATATGCTTCTTCTTCATCTTCTTCTTCATCCATGTGCAACATAGCTAATTCGAATTGACGAGACATATTTAAAATAACGTATTTAACTGAAAGACTGAAATTGAGACGAGTGAATATGAGAGACTGGATCTGCTTTATATTTATAAAGGTTGTTTGTTCTTTAAAATATAGCCGTTGAAATATGGCCGTTGGAATATGGCCGTTGGAATATGGTCGTTGAAATATGACCGTTAGAGTTTTTTTTGAATTAATTGATTATTTTAATCTTTTATATTATAGTCCACGAGATAGTCAATCCGTTGGAATGATTGAAGACTAAAGGACATTTGCTGATGTCATATGGACTAAATATAGTCCACGGGATAGTCCATCTATTGGAGATGCTCTAAGCAGCCTTCAATTGTAATTCAAAAATACGTAAAAGGGTAAAAAGTTGTGTTCATTAAATTATAACATCAAAAATCCAAATAAAATATGAGTATATCCATAGATTATATTCCATAATAAAAAATATCTGATTATTAAATATTTTCAAAGCAAAGTTTTAGTAAACCATGAGCTGACAATTTGAGTAATTGGTTGATGGATTTTATCTATGTTTTACAACCAGCATAGAGGAATTGGCTATCAAAGCAAGTGCAATTGAGCTGAAAGATTTTTGACCCACATTCACTGCATCAATTCAGCTATACACTCGCAGGTTATCCAATGCTATTTTTGACTAATTGACACTGATTTTATGCGACTCCGACGGATAATGCACTTCATCTGTTTGAGAAAAAGCCCAGCTCAATTTCGTTACTTGGAATTTGTTCTTTTGGTTGCAGTTGTAGTGGTGATTTTGTGGAACAATGTCAAAAGTTTTATTCAAAGAAATTTGTGTAGAAACTTATGGAACCAAATGGTTTGCTTTACGCATGTTTGATATTGATGGTTTCTATAATGGCAGTTATTATCAGATAAATACAGCAGATCTTGGTTGGGAAGTGTAGTCCTTTACTCAATTTGAAACATTTAAATTACCTGGACTTGAGTATGAACAATTTCTTTGGAATTCAAATTTATAAATTCTTAGAAAAACTGCAAGGATTTAAGATATCTTAACCTATCTTATGCGGTTTCCAGGGTAAGTCTTTCTATCATATTGGATATCTCTGGAGCTTGCATTATATTGATCTCATGAATTAATTCTTCTTTTTTGTTGTTGGTGCAAGATCTCATGAATTTTGGTGTTGCTAGATTTCCATTACTAATTGAGTACTGATAGTCTATGGTGGGTATTTTTACGATATCTTCTATGAAACACTTAGTGAACCTTCAGGGGGTTGCTGATCATGCTTCCTTCTCTTTGAGTAATTAAATTTTCTTCTTGTGAACTTGATAGTATCCCTCCTCTTTTTCTATGTTAATTTCAACATATATTGCTTCACCTTGATCTCCGTTGGCACAACGTTTCCTAGATTTGTCTGTATTTTTTCTTATCTTACTGGCCTTCTACATCTCCACATTTAGAAAAATCTCTTTTAACGATACAATTATCTGATTGTACTTTTGGAACGTTGACCTTTCTCTGTTGCTTGATTTTTCTCAACTCTCCTTTACTACATTGATGCCCAATTTCACCATGTAAGCTGCACAATCTTGTTCATATGGATCTCAATAAACAAGTTTCACGGTTTAATTCCAACTAAGATGGGTAATTTTATGCAACTTAGACCTCTCTCATCATGAGTTCAGTGATTATCTGCCTATTCTGTTGGGGGAATTTAAAAAACTCTCGAGTACTTTTTCCTTTCTTCAAACTCATCTTCTAGTTCAATCCCAATGTCGCTTGTAGAGATTATCATCTTTGAGACTATTGAACTATTAGTAAGAATCAACTAAATGGGAGCATTTCCACAAGTATAGGAGCTTCCAGAAGATTTAATGCGTCTCTTTCAGTTGAGGGATTTGAATGTTGCTGCAAATCATATTTAGGGAAGGATCATTGAGAAGATTGGCAATTCCAAACAACTGGAATCTATTGATATATCAAGACACAAACTTTCTCGTTGAAGCTTGTCTGATTTAAACTATCTAATCACTTAGACCTGTCGTTCAATCTTTATCAGGGAAAATGCTATTAAATAGGTGAAGAAATCTTTCAAGTTTAATGAAACCCATTCTGTGTTGCCATTGCTTATACAGCTACGTACTGAACCTACTGAAAAATAATTATATTGCCCAACAGTCCCAAGTAATAGACTACAACATGTTTGAACTAAACTGATGTTATTCCGCCCTTGTCCTCTTGTTACTAATTAGCACAAGCTTTTTTCTCCTTTGGCTCTCCAGTCTCCAGTGAGGAGGTCTACATTTATAACATGACATATATGTTGTCTTCTTTGCAGGTCTTTTTGGTGAAGGCTTTAAATTAATCCAGTTGGCAGAAGAGATTTGGTTGAAGGTGTACATTGTCATCGAGTGAGGTATGGATTTTCTTTGTGGAGACGAAGTTGGGTACAGGCCTACAATGAAGTTATCCATATCAAGTTTTTTACGGCATTATGTCAGATGCTGGAAACAAAGATGCTACTCGGTGTCAAGGTAAAGTCTTCGCGGATGCCTTTGGAATATATTTGTTTGCCTAGTATGAAATATCAAATCAATCTGTACTTTTATATCTAATATGTCATACCACTAGGATATGCGAAATAAGTTTGTATGCTGCTTTTTCAACACTTCTGAAAGAATAATTTTTTAGCTAGCTTACATATATTTAGCTTACATGCGTTGAAAGACTCAATACACAGAACTTGTATATATTTTTTGGTGATTAATCGGAGCTTGTATATTTTCAAAAGATATGCCAAAATGTTCTTGAGGATTGGGTGTAAATAAGGTATACAAATTCATTCTATATGCTCAATTTTATTTTGTTTTGTTGGACAGATGGAAATAATCTATGTTTCAGTTCAGCAAGTTTGGTCCTTTTTCTTATGTTTGTTATCTTAATTCGGTGAAGTAGTTGATATATGAACCATTTGATTGTTGTGTTACTTCAGTTTATTTCCATATATGTGCCAGCTTCTAGCTTACATACAAGGATACAATGTTGAAAATTAGGTAAAGTATCAAAAAATATCCCACTTTATGCTTTGATAGGAATCTAGAGATGTTTTACATAAAAGTTGCATACTTAACATAGTCAGAAAATAAAATATAAAATGGTGGTATCGCTGGAGCCACCGGATTATATTATATTCAAGAGTACATTTAATACATAGCTGGTCAACATTTTGACATCTCACGTCTAATCTTCCTAATTTAAATTCATATTACTAACAAGTTTCAATTCATATGGGGTTGCCTCATGTACAATTTATTTACTGGTCTTCTGCTATGAAGAATATTGTTGGCTTTTTCGGTTCTATGATCTCGACTGTCCCTTCCAGCATCTTAGCCACCTTCCCCATTGACGGCCTCATCTCGGGTCGATCCTGTAGGCACCACATCGCAGTCTTCACCATCCGATTCACCATATCAAAGTGTGCCCGGCTATCGTAGGTGTGTTTAATCTGACTGTCCAAAATGTCCTCTACATTCATTTCCTTGAAAACCTTATCAAATGCCCACATAGGAAAATACCAGTCTTCACTATCCATTTTAGATCCTTGGATCTCTCTATTCCTCACCCCACTCACAATTTCCAACAATACCATCCCAAAGCTATAAACATCAGCTTTGGGTGTGATTGTGTCTGATTTGGCCCATTCGGGTGCCATGTACCCTGGGGTCCCTTGAATTCTTGATATGTTCACCACATTCTCTTTCTCTTTCTTCTTCAGCTTAGCCAATCCAAAATCAGCTACCTTCGGGCAAAAGTCGTCCCCCAAAAGTATGTTCTCCGGCTTGATGTCACGGTGTAGCACCCACTCTAAGCACTCCTCGTGGAGGTAAGCAATTGCTCTTGCCACACCTACTGCAATTCGGTACCTAATACTCCAATCAAGTATTGGTTTTCTTTCCGTGTCTGCATCTACATCCGCATCCGACTCAACACCTGCGGACCTGCTTTGTCCCGGACGAAAGAGGTACTTGTCAAGTGAACCATTAGGCACATACTCATAAACAAGCATTCTATGACCCTTCTCAGCACAAAAGCCCCATAGACGGACCAAATTGAGGTGGTGCATCCGGGCAATAATTGTGACCTCCGCCCAAAATTCACGAAACTCGCCTTTCTTTTCTTCAGCCGCTGTTATATTTTTCAAGCATTTAACCGCTACAACCCGGTGATCGCTCAACTCTCCTCTGTAAACATCCCCAAACCCACCTTTTCCAATAATGTTGGAGAAATTATTAGTAGCAGCTTTGAGCTCCGCATAGCTGAACCGTTTTGGTCCGCCCGCTGGCAAAAATTCAAGCCCAAAGGTTTGAGCCATGTCCCTGTACTTCACATACTTCTTTAGGAAAGCCCAGAAGAAAACTACTCCACTAATAAGCTCTGCAGCAAAGAGGGTACATATTATCACTATGTTTCGGGTTGTGGAAGTGGATTCTTTGGGTGGTTCAGGGAGGCTGATCCGAATAGGGCATGTCGTCTCGAGCACGTTCGTCATGCCAGTGAAGTTTGATGTTTCAGTTTCGGATTTAGACACCAGGAGAAAAGTGACTGCTTCTATACCCGGAGACCAATATCCATATAGTAGCCTATCCAACTGTAGTACACAATAACCACTCCCATCATACTTGAATGAGAACCCGAGACAATTCCGGGAACTCAAGCATTCGGCTTCACAAGTTGAATAATTCCTGGCCTTTAGGTCTGTCTGGTTTGAACTGCCTCTAAAAGCCACAAAGTCTAAACGTAAAAACCTGCTGTTTTTTGGGTTGTTGATCGGAAGTCTTCTTTCACATGAATCCCCGCCCTTGGCTGAGTACCCCGGTGGGCAGACACAGGAGGTAGAGTTTGAACCATCATAATTAGTACAAATAGAGTTGGGACCACACCTACCCTGTATTCTACATAATTCAAACATTGCTTGCCAAACACTAGTCCATTGACCCAGTTTCGGATCAAAAGCATAAACTAAGAGATTACCATCTTCATCCAGAGTCAATCTTCTCAACTTGGTTTCGCCAAAATCTGATGTAATGAAAGAATCACCGTTTCCTTTGATGATTTTCCCATCATCATCAAGTCCCAGAAACACGTTTGATGCATTCCAGTAACTCTCACTGCCATTATAGTAAAGGCCTTTGGAACTCTCAAACTTGTATTTCCCATTGTTTGATGATAGTGTTGTCAATGTTCCATTTATGGGTTGATTGGGAAGAATAGTATTGGTTGGATAATCAAAACTATTCCACTTTCCGTACACAAGGTTCCCATCATCACCAAGAATGAGTTTTGTATTGTTTGCATCCTCACTCGAGTTAAATGGCCATAAGTTCTGACCGGAAGAACCATTTAACCAAAGCTGGCCAGAGCGCGTGATGACGAGTGGGAATGTTCCGTTGACCGGGTTTCTATCGTTGGCCGTCCAAACTACGGTCTTAACAGAGATGTTATAATACCAGATTGAGAAGTTGTAGAGCTTTGGTGAATTGGGAAGAGGCTGGAAACCAGCAGCAAAGGTTGAGTTTGGCGAGAGAAGGATTTGGTTCTGGTCTGGCAACCATGGACTGTCTGAGAAAGAGAAGGAAGTGATGGTTTTTTCTCGCTGTGTTTGGGCCGATGATGGTGGAGGGATTGAGAGGAGAAGGATGGTGAAGAATGGGAGAGAGAAAATGTAGGAAGAAGAAGAAGAAGAGGGAGGCATGGTATTGTGGGTGGGTTGTGAGATGAAAAGGGCTGTGTTATGGATATTTGTATATTAGGAAGCTTTGAATCTGATAGGCTGGCTGGCTGGCTGGCTTGCTTTGACGCACAAATATTGACTTGCGGAATGGAAATAGACCTTTCGCTGTGGAATTGTTCTAGACTTCCATACCGGTTTTCACACGCAAGTAAAGGCCTGAATTCAAATCTGGGCCTAACAGATTATTATTGGGGAAAAGAGGTTTTTATAGTACTAGTATTTAGTTTTTTTCTTTTTGTTTTATTAAAAGGAAAATTAAATACTCGTCATTTAGTTGTAGGATAATGAAGACAACCCTTGACAAAATCGCGAAATAATTACAGCATGAAAACTCTAGGAGTATCATTTTTCTTGTTTATGATAATATCTGGAAATATCATTTGATTTTTTCACAAGAATATTTTACTATAATTTAATTATTACATAAGATTTTTCTTACATGTGAACGGGTCTTATACAAATATCAATTTTTTAAATAAAAAAAAATGTTGTGGTCTTGTGAATAGTATAGTTCTCCACTATTCTTCATAATTATTACTACTCTAATTTATAAAGTATAACAAGTGGTAATTAGGAAATGTCAGAAGCCCGTCTGAACATCTATTTTAGTATTCCACACTTGATAAGTAGATGGTGACCGAGATTAGATTAATATAATTGACTGAAACTGAAAGGTAAGGCTAGGGAAGGGGATGCATGCACCACAAATAATTGACTAGTTTGTGGTCCCTGTTAGAAATTTATCAGTACTAAAAGATGACCCTCAATTTATTGCTTTGGGCCACTTTGTCTTGACCTGGTTTCTTATGAGTTTGCTGAAAGCCTGAAACCATGAAACAATAAAATTGTGGATGATCTTCTATAAATGACAAAAAAGAAGTAAAAAGAGAGAGAGAAATAGAAATAATTGTGTAAGATAAAAGAGATGTACATCTATAAAAATAACTACAGGAAGAATACTCTTAATTCAAAATTAGTCACCAAGCACACACAATTAATTGTATGTGCAAATTAAAAAAGAATAACTTAATTTAGTGGGTAGTGGGTGAAAAATGAAGAAATAAAGGAAAAAAAATTATGATAAAAAAGTCAAAAAAAAATGTAAAAACCAAAGAGTCCAAAAATAACACTTCTCCTGCTCTCCCTTAATAATATTTAAGAGTACTATTTTTAATAATTTTGTACTTACAAATTTTAGTTTTAAAAGCAAAGGAAAACTTTAATACGCAAAAATAAAAATTAATTATTTCTAATCAGAGAGTGAAAAATGAGAAACTGTAAAGGAAGAGATGGACCTAGCACCTAGAAGGTCCTCCATAATTTCCAGTCCCTCTTCTTCAACTTCTGACAGGATACGGGTTCTGAAATACGAAGCTATCAAGCCGCAAGACAGGGTCTAAAACTGTTACGGACCAGAAGGCCCAATAATTCTAACGCCCAATTGTGCTAGACTGAACCTTTGAAATTTAAGAGCAGAAGCCCACATTTCTCGTGGTACACCAAATAAAGGATGATTTACATATTCTATTACATTTTTAAAAATAATTAAAATTTGTGTGTATGTATGTGTGTAGATATTTCTTTTTTATAATGTGCCCAAAATAATTAAATCAAGTTAAAAATCGACATGTTGTCTTTGAGGGAAAGAAGAAAACAACCCCTTGAGGTCAACCTATATGAGTGTAAATTTGAGGGGTTAAAAGTGTATATAACTGAAAAACAAACTATTCAAACCAAAGCCATTATTAATTGTCCAAACTGTATCATCCTTTTTGAGTTCTCTCTGTAATCCCTTATAAAACTTGATAACATTGCCTAAGAGGAAAGCTAAATAGAGACGTTTGGACATCTCTAGTCCAAACATGTCTGGTTGGAGGAATAGACAAGTCTTCAACTTGACTAGAGAAGTCCACACCTTAATTAATTCACATAAACCCAAAAAGTGCACCAAGTAAAAGAAATTTCGGGCTGTATGGTATTTGAATATATAACCTATGAATATTCCTTAATCATATAATACCAAATAATTACTCTCTCTTGTAAAAAGAATTTCATTTGAATTTAAATTTCAATAGTGATATGAATTTATTTTAACTTTTGAAATAATATCAACTGTATTAATTTACAATATCAACTGTATTTTAAGATCACACAAATTTATATGTATAGAAAAACGTCATAAATTTATATAAGAAAACGTTAAATAAGATATTTTTTGTGAATAAAAGGACTAAAATAATGAATGAATGAATTGACTCATTTTTTTGGCCACATTCAATGCCATTGATGACTACAATAATGCTAAGCATCTAATAGAAAGAATCCTACAATGAGCTGGTGGCTGGTCAATTTTTGTATAGCACATTCCTTCCAATGAAATCAAATGGCTCTTCTCAAATTAATCTTCTTTTAAAATCATGAACCCACTAATCACCTTGTGACAACAACAAAATTTTCTTTGTAGCCGTCGTTACTGTCTAACATCCCAATGTTATATGTTCTCACAAAAATACAAATTAAATGCAAACTATATACAACCAACTCATCATCTCGTTATTTTTTATGCTTCACAACCTTAAACAAAACCCCCTCTCCGGCTCTCCTCTTCCTTTTCATGCAAAATTTAACCTTTTAATCTTTCATAGAACGTCGGAATATTATTCAAGAAACACTAATACTACATCTACTAGCTAGTTGTCCTAAATTGATCTATTTCTTGAGTTTTCTCGTGTTATTTTCTATTGTCATCAATCATTTTCCCGGTGTCACCAGACTTTTCTCAAAATGCAGAGGCGATTCCGGCAAGTTCTTACGTCACTAAGAGAGCACACCTTTGTTAGTTATGCAAAAATGGCGACTGCCGGAGGGTTTTGTGACCTGGACCTAATAGTTGTGAAAGCAACATCGCCGGATGACTTACCATTGCCAGACAGATATGTTCATGAACTCCTAAAAATCTTCTCCATTTCTCCTTCCTCGTACCGCGATTTTGCAATAAGTTTTACTCGGAGATTTGGCAAGACTCAATGCTGGAGAGTTGCTCTCAAATGCCTAGTCCTGCTCCATCGTTTACTCCGGTCATTACCCGATAACACCGCCTTCAAAAACGAGCTCCTTTGGGCCCGATCCAATGGATTTTTATCGCTATACCCTTGTCACTTTCGTGATTGCTCCTCCTCAGCTCATGAAGATTACACCCTTTTTATCAGATCATATGCTCAGCTACTTGATGAAGCTCTCGATTGTTTATCCATTGGTAAAGAAATTGAAGTACTTACAGACGAAGAAATGCCTGCAGAAGAAGAAGAAGATGATCAAGCACTACCTGATAAGATGAAGGAGATCGATACAATGCTTCAACTTTTGCCACAAGTTCAGAGCCTTAATGATAGAGTGATGGACTGCAGGCCTAATGGGGCAGCTGCTAAGAACTTTGTTGTGCAATCCGCTATGAAATATATAATTCGCGATAGTTTCATATGTTACACAACTTTTAGGAGGGAGATTGTTGTGGTTTTAGAACATCTAATTCAGATGCCATTCACAAGTTGTATTGCTGCTTTTGGTATCTACAAAAAGGCAGCACTGCAAGCAAAACAACTCTCTGAGTTTTATGATTGGTGTAAATCTTTGTGGCTTTGTGGGATATATGAGTACCCTTTTATTGATCAGATTCCACAGATTCAGATTCAAGCTCTTGAGACTTTTCTTAATGGAATGTGGCAATTAACTGATCAGTCTTCCTCTTCAACGGAATATAATTCCATAACATCAACATTGGAGTCTCCTTCGAGTTCAAATGAAGATGATCGCGGCAGACAGGTGATTAGGCCGGAGCATTTTGGTAGCAACAATTGCGCAACTGAGAAAGAAAATGGTACCATGGAAAAATCTAAGAAAGATGGTGAAGATATAGAGCCATTGATACAACTTGATGATGATGAGAATGTTAGTTGGGAGGCTCTTTTAGAAGCTTCTATTAATTCTTCGTGCATGATTTCCAAGAATTTCTCACCTAATGGTCATGGTGATCATGGCAATGCGTATGGATATGGTAACAATTATTCAGCAGATGTTAGCAGGGATGAAGCAAATGGATGGCAGATGCAAGTGTATAATCCTTATATCGTAAATCCTTTTTATCAGTCCCATAACATGGCTGCAACTAATTACTACGGATCAAATTCAAGTAATTCAGCTTATCCATGGGGCCTTTGATGCTCAGTTATGTATTAAACAAAATTGAGCAAGACTACTTGCTAGGGATTTCATCAATTTTTGAAAATAAATGTTGGATTATTTTATCTGGTGAATTCATGACTTTTTTAGACGGGGTTATATTTTCATTAGTTCCACAAAAAAGAGTATTAGTTTCCGATTAATGAATAATACTCCTTCTATCCTAATCAATATAGACATCCTAATTTCACTTTATATGATGATTAAGAAAATTTAACATTTCAAACATGGCCTTTTAATTATGCTTTTGAAAGAATCATTAGTTCTAGTAATGATTCTCTCTCGTAATCAATTTTTCAATTTCATAAACACATGCACGTCCCAAAAACACTTTTTCTTTCCTCCCTCCTTTGAACTCTATAAGCTACTATTTCTTATGAAATGGACTATCATATCATTAATTTTTAAAATAATATGACAATTTCCATGAAATTAATTGACAAAATAATTCAAGGGTATTATTGAAAGTGTGTGACAAAATTGATTACAAACAAGGAAATAGAACATTTATTTTGGGATAAATGAAAACGGAAATTAAGTCGTTTATTTTGAAAAATAATGTTACGGGATTTAAATCCCAGCATAGGCCGGCTTGAGTCGTGGCATAATTGGACTGTGAGAGGTGGCAACTAAAAACAGATTATTCTTTCTTTTAGTAGTGTAGTGGCTCCAAATGTGGTCTCATCCATGTCCAGATTTCCAGGCTTCATTTCATTAGGACGTTTCCAATTAAAGTAAAGAGTAGTTGAGCAAGAGGAAGCTCAATACTCTCCTTCCTGCGCCAAATGGGATATACTCTCACTCAGCATGCCACACACTTCATTTTTTTACAAGTTTTCTTAGTTTAAAAGTCAAATCATAAAATCTTAAAGTTTAAAATTAATGCAATGCAAAACATTAAATTCTCACAAAAATAAATTTGTAGTGAATATTACATTTTAAATAGTTTACAATAGACTTAAAAAAAATTAAAACAATTTTTGACTTGAAGTATCATAAATTTGACTTAAAAAGTCAACGGGGATTCCTTTTATGGGAGGGAGATAATAATAGATTTTAGTACTGGAAAATATGAATAATAAAAGTGTATACAATCTAATTGCAACCTCTTCAGAACTTGGTATTAGTTATTTGTTTTTGAAAACAAAAAGATTATTCAACAAAAGAGTGAAAGAGAAGAATTCAAAACGGTGGTCCTTATCACACTAGCATTGATAAAGCAGTTTCTTCAAGAGTGATTACAAAGTCTAAAAGAAAAATACTTTAAAATATTGATAATAGAGAGATGTAAAAGGAAGCACAGTTGCTCCAGTTAGTATATATTAATCTAATTTCAAATAATGATTTCCAACAAGATATACATGAAATAACTATTCCCATTGACTATGGTAGCCTGTAATGTTTTATCCAATCTAATAGGGAAGTCCCTGCAAAAAATAGCAAAGAAAAACAATACCTAGACATTTCTTGTCAAATTTCTGAATGAATTTTAGGAAGAACACAAAATCAGGTATATAACACCTACAATACAGAACTCCAAATTTACAATTTGTAACGTATTATATAGTTAAGTGAAAGAACACAAAGTACAGTCGACGAGTCTTCATTTTTATCCCTAAAAACTATTTCCGGTGCCTCCTCTTTGGCTCAACTCTCTGCCTCTTCTCATCATCCCACTCCCTGTCATACATTCTAAAGCAGGACTGTTAAGGATATGCAAAATTTTAACAAGAATGTCTGACCAACATAGGCATTTATTGCCCTAAATTACAGTTTTCATCACATTCACAACACATCACGTCAAGGTAATTTCAGCATAAGTTGGTCCTCTTGAAGCAAAAAGAAAACGACCACTACTGCTTGCTAAAATGGAAAGGTAAATTATTTGAAAATGACAAACTAAAGAACTTCAAGGAGCTGGAAAGGCTTCATGGAAACTATTTGGTTGATATCAGTGTCAGTATGACATGTGAAGAACACAACATAAACAGCGAGATGGCACAATATCATATTGGACTTGAAAAGAACGAATTAGATTTTTTTAGGATACTGGTCTGTATCACGACGGGTCATCTTGTTGGCTGTTTCTTTCCCATGAATTCTCAGGCCAGGCTCTTCAATGTAACCAGGACGCTGAGGCATGGCTGCCTTCCGGTCTCCCCTCTCTCTACCATCATAGGACTGTGACAGATTAATAGTAAGAGGAGGTGGAGGGGCTGCTGGTAAATATTCACCAGCTTCTGCTGGTAGATGCTCTCTTTTGAGTTTCCGTCTCTTAGATGCGGCACTTGCATCCAAGTCCTCCTTTAGAAGGTTTGCTTTCTCCCTCTCTCTCTCCTCCACCTAAATGGATAATCAGGACATTAAGCAAACAATCAAAATATAAAAACTTAACAAGATCCCCTAATCAAATAAACCTTAAGCAAGAGGTCTATATATCCTCAAACAACAACATTCATATAATTTAAAGGTATATATGTGTATAAACTCAACAGCAGAATCTTAAAAGACTTATTTTGGCTAACGCATGCCTCAAGCCAGATAAGTTATTCACAATTGAGAAATAATTAAACTACAAGTTACAGGTTGAGAGAAAAGTTGATTTACTTCAACTACATGCCAAATTGGTAACCTAAGAGGCTATGTACACACCCAAATTGTACGTGCCAAAGTGCCTGCCAAGAGGCTAGCAATATTAAAAGATTACCAACATTGTCATGTATGAATGCTGCACTGAAGGTTGGATCCCTGCATACTTTAAGATTGTGACAGAAAGAGAGGTATTTAGCTTCACGCAGGGAGGAAAAATTTAGCCCGAATTTGCAGGGAGCTTCAAGATTAACCAGTAGTATCTAATGTGACAATACTTTGATGGTTTATGACTTTAATTTTGTGAGGAGGACTCTAAAATTCAGGTAGAGGAAAACAAACAATGATACCTCCTCGATTTTTTTAATCTGATATTTTTGGAGGTCCAACTTTACTTCACAGAAAAGCTACATGGCATACTGAAGCTCTGATAAGGTGTAGAAAAGTGAGCAGTGGCCCCAACATGGTTATGAAAAAGTAGAAGAGTAAACAAAAGCCAAACACCGAGACTTCTCTCAGCACATTTTGTTATGCTAATCCTGATTAATTACTCTCCTACTCAAAGACGGAGAGGAAATCCAAGAACAATGGTAACAAGTGAGACGCAGAGGATTGTGGAGCCAACTCTTTTCAAAGCACCCATAAATTGTTTCATGTAGAGAATCCATGGAACATCATAAGCTTGATAAACAAATTATACATACAGTTTTGTGCCATGTTTATAGGGCAGATGTGAAGTCATCACAACACAAGTAAAAAAAAAACATACCTTTACTGAAAACCCATCTCGTTCTTCCCGCTTCCTATCACGAAATTCATCTTCTCTTCTACGTTTTGCATCATCTTGTGATATTAAAATATTCTCCTCCTCAGATCGCCTCCGTTCTCTGTCATCATGTCGGGGGGAAAGCCTTTGAGTATGTCTAGCAGTTCCCAACCTTCTATCACCATCATCATCTCTTCTGCCTGCATTAACGGATTGGGGGACCATGTGTGCAGGTAAAGGTGGTGGTGGTGGCAAGCTTTGCCCATGAAACCGGTCATCGGCATGAGATTTTTCTTGAGATGTTTCATTATACCGTGACTTACTTCTGTCATCTTTGTTTCTTTCATCCTTTGATTTTTCAGTAAGCCTATCAGAACCCCTGTCACCACCTCTCTCTTGTAATCTATCTACAGAACGCTCTCTTCCATATCTTTCCATTGACCTATCTCTTGATTTTTCTGATAGGTTATCATCACCACGAGACTTTTCAGGACGTTCCAGTCTTTCCCTGTAGTCTCGATCATACCTTTCATTTGCCTTGTCTTTCGATCTATCCATAGTCCTGTTGATTTGATCATCTGAACCTGTTTTTTCAAGATCAGCAGGATGAAGTTTATCAGCTACTCGTGGATCAATTGATCTTTCTCTATCAGAAAAACGGACATCAGCCTCTAAATCTCTTGAATCAATTTCCCCTTTCCTGCGTTTACTCAGTCTATCAAGTTCTTCAGCTGGACTGACTCTCTTATGAGGTTTATCATTAGATTTTGAACTAGCAGCTTCATGCCTAGGAGATTGAACTGGTCGAGAAGAGGCCTGTCTTTGCAAATCAGAAACTTCATTACCATCGTCTTTTACAGAAGGAAACCTCAAATCAGAAGACTTCACGGCTCCACTCTCAGACTTCAGTTCACTGCCGTGGATATCTGAAGATCTTGTAGATGAAGTTGATCCCTTGGCTGAAACTGAATTTGTGTTACCATTGCCTTGGAGTACAGAAATAACATTAACTGTCGCCCCTTGTCGGCCTTCAAATGGATGATGAGTTGGAAGATCTCTGTCACTGGCAGAAAATGGCACTACTGTTCTGCCAATAGCTTTTCCAGATTTACCGTCATCTTTTGAAAGATCCTGCTTTGGTTGCTTAGAAAGAGATCCAGCAGCCAGTGACCTTTTAGCTGCAGTTCTCCCCTGACAAAAAAGAAATATTATCATTGAACCACCAGCACCGAAGATGTCGAACTTATACATGCTGATTCATAACAGTTGAACCATACCAAGGAAAGGATATCAACCTATGAAAAGTTTGAAGATTTGAGCTATTGGAGAAATTTAAAAAATCAAATGAGCTACGAAATAAGTAAACAATACTCCATGAAATACAAAATTGAAGAGGAATAGCAGAAATAATGTCAAACATGGCAACTTATCAACAACTTCAATAACCAGCAACATCTAGCTCAAGAGGTATCAGACCTCCCTAACATGGGAGTGGTCAGACTGTCAGAGGCTCAAACCTCGAGTATTGTTATCTTGTAGCTGATATGGTCTTGCTTTCCTATATGGCCTTATGGTTACAATTCCACCCCACCCCCAAAAAAAAAAATTAATAATAATAATAATAATAATAATAAGAATAAGAATAATAATAAGAATAAAAGGATCAAATGCAAAAAAAAAATTTGAAAAAAACACACCTTCCTTTGTAATAATAATTAGTAATAAATAAACAAGCCAACTTTACAAATATAGACAATTTTAGAAACAGATGTTTAACAGCAACCTTGGCAAACCTTAAAATTTGTGAGAGGAAACGTTTAAAATGCAAAGAAGACTCTCATTTTGGGACAGAGGAAGTATATTGGGGAAGTTAAAAGTTAAACTAAAGCCTAAATTAAATATTGGGGAAGATAAAAGTTAGACTCTGCAGATCATTTTACAAAGGAATCAACAACTGTCTATCTACTTGCCGGACCAACCAACGAAAAAATAAAAAAAGAAACAGAATGTGACATGAGCCATAAATACGGAAAGAGAAGATCGACTAAAACTGATTTCACAAGGACTATATGATAACACGACATAAGTTAATGACATACAGGAAACATGTGTCAAGACTTGAAGTCTGAGGATAATCTACAAAATACAATCACTCACGCTGACTTAAATATATTTAACCCCTATTGTGTACCAACTCACAACCTAACCATCTCCAATGGCCAAAACACATTTTCACTTCTCCGAAGGAGATTCCTATTCTAAGTTACCTACTAAGTGACGATTTATTAAAATATTTAATTGAATTTGCTGTAATAACATCCAAATGGCAGAAAATGATAGAAGATACCTCAGATTCTACAGGTGCCTTCACAGAAACTCTCATGATGTTCTCCTCTACTGTTCTATTCACAAATTCATCTGCCTGTTTCTGATTATCTACTGATCTGGATGCTCCAGATTGTACAGCAGCTGATGATGATTGAAAATCTGAACCATTTACTAATGAACCACCTTTTGGTTTTACATGTCCTGTATCAGATTTATGTGATGCAATTTCTGTTCTTTCCAATCTCCCATCAACAGCTTTTGTTCTTAATACCGGGTCTTTGACGGAATTCCCGAGATCGGAATGCTGACCTGTGGCAACAATTCTTCCTCCAGCGGGTTCATTTAGAGAAAGGTTTACGCCTGAACCATTTTGTGAAGGAGCTATATTACCACTTAACGACTTCGAAGAAACTGAGGGCACAGGCTTTAAATCAAGATGTCCCATACCAAATTCTTCTTCTGTAATCCATGATGGCTGCAAATATAGGAAACACATCAAAATATTGTAAGAATGAAATAATAAGCAGTTGAATATGTAAAGATAGAAGGAACATTGGATAGCACATCTCAAGTCATTACATACGAACAGCAATAGCTATTTCTTTCCCTTGCTGAACATATAGTCTCAAGTTTTAACTTTTACAATTTACCTTTCTTGCAGCCAAAGCCGCAGCAACACCTGTGGCTAGCACCTTTAGATCCTCCCTCTCATCACTTTTTATTTTAGCTACCTGTGTATAGGGGGGAAAAAGATTTTAAGTAACCAGATGATAGTCAAATAAGAATATAAAATCATATGTACTATCAATTTTGAACATTCTTACCCGTTTTTCAAGGTTGATCCCACTCTTTCGAGTAACTGGAAAAACAGTTGAGATTTTAGTCAACAAGATTAGTGCGTTTCTAATTTCCATGTACTCGGATGACTCCAAGCATTGTATAAGTAACCTTGTTATCCTTTGACTCCATTTCCAGTGTACCTATCAGCAAGCAAAGATACCTCAAAATCTTGATCAAATTGCTGATAAGGATGCAATGTAAAATCCATTTTACCATGCAATTAAAATAACATGAATGCTAGTTGTGAAAAATTGAGAAGTACAGTATGTTATTACTAAGAGCCCCATATGGAATCAAATAAAATTACTATTACAGGATGAAGACCTGGTCCTGTAAACTTTTATGAAGTTAAGATAAATTTCAAATATTTAAAGAAAAAAACAGCACACCTTCATGAACTGGCTATACATGTGGACAAGGTCCAATGGAATTTTATGAAATAAATTTAGGACATAATAAGGGAAAATTTCAGCATGTTTGGAAAAGAACTTACCTTAATGAACTGGCTATATGTAACACGCTGGCTGTTTGGATATCTATAATATACAGCAAAACCTGGCATGTTTCCACACTCGCGTTCATATATTGATTCGTCACTCTGAAAAACACAACAATGGTGAATAAAAATATCCTTAGAGATAAACAAGGAACAAACTAATCACTTAGACCAATCCAGCCAGAAAGATTTTCTTGAGTTAGTCAAGGAAATAAAAGGGAATTTTTTTAAAAAAAATATTAACCAAAGTAAAGCATGAACAAATCATCTACCTTCCAATAATAAGCGGTCTTCAGTGTCTCAAACAAAAACCTTCCAAGTCGACCCACTTCATACTCAGTGCAGCAGCATATCATAGGTTGTAACGTCTTGCATATCAGAACATCAATATGGTTGACTGTATTAAAAAAAGGTGTCCCAAGGGAGTGAAGAGTATGTACAAACATGGCACAATAGACAGCATCAGGCATACTGAATGTACAGCGTGGAAAAATACATCGCTGAAGAAATTCCATGTTTATCTTCAATGTATCAGGGCAGGAACTCAACCACTTGTCCTTTTCATGACTGAGCCGTCTCCGAACTGATGCAACATTTTCTTCATGCTTCTGGAGTTCACTAGTCAATCGATCTAAAGATTCTTGGATTCTTTCCTTGTCTTTCTTTCGTTTTGTAATTGCTGAATTTGAATTATCAGAAAGTTCTTCCAAAGCTTTAAGAGCAGCATGCTGCTTGCTTATTTCAGACTCATAGCGGTTTCTAGGGACATAAAGATCATAGAGTGTAAGACCCCAAAAAGTAGCATATAGATCAGGAGAGAGGCTATTCCAGGCTTTTGGAGGCAACATTGTTCTAGCAGTATCCAGAAGAGCTGACCACCTGCGCATCATGATGGGGAGAATTTGAGAGAATAAGAGAAAACAGCAAATTCAGACTGATATATTAATAGAGGACATATAGAGAATTTTAAAAGAGAATAAAATCCAAAGTAACATGAGAATTGATCACAAATTTATCTATGCATATACCAAAACTTTCACATCAGGGTAATATAGCTATGAATATAAGCAATAAAGAAGAAATTAGGTCAGGAGTATTACGTAATAGGCTTCCTAGAAGAGCCAAGATCTAGAACAAGTTTGCTAGATGAATCCACAGCAGCAAAATCCTTTTCTGCAATAGAAGTGTTTACAATTTCATCGCAATGAAAAGGCCAGAAGACTTCAGAACTCCCCTGACACCTGAACAGCCTCATCACAGGTCGATATATCAAAAAGGCGACCTAAAAAATGAAAAAATCACCATCATGAGAAAGGTCGTGGAGCATCAGACTAAAAAATGAAAAAATCACCATCATGAGAAAGGTCGTGGAGCATCAGACAATATCTAGATAATATACAGTTGAAGACAAAAGAAAATTATTGAGAATAATAAAGATGAAACATTGTTAATCTGCTGTAAAAACCTCGGGATCAAGGTGGTATAGGTGTATAAGATCATCAAGGGTGGGAATCAGCTGAGCATAAGCTGATGTTGGTGTCACTGCACTAGATAAGAATTCCACATATTGGAGAAGGGCTCCATGGCATCTATCAAATTGCTCACTGACCATCTTAATGTGAGGCCCATCTGCATTTATAACAACCCTGCAGCCATGGCATGTTAAACATATCAATACATGTGATTGACATCACAAACATTTGCGTAAATCCAATACAACTGGCAGCAATATATACAACTTACACAGAACGATGCTGAGCAATTAGCAGCAAAAGGGGAACTGCCAGCTTTGGTTCTTCCTTAGGAAGCAAGGAGTCCCTTAGCCTGTTTGTAGATTTAATTAAAGCCTGCCAATGACAATTAGATGTTAACATCTCCACACTTCAAAAAACTTATGTCAAAATGATTACAGGCATATATATCTTGCTTTGAGAGTTCATTACTGATTCTATGGAGATTCCTTCATCTATGGGCAACATTAGGAGAATTTGCAAAGCTGATAGTAATGTTTAGTATAGTTTGTTTTTTCTGACAAGTACTACTACACACACACACACACATATGCAAATACATAACGATGCCAAACAGGGGGGAAACAAAAGCAGGCGGCCAAAAAAATAAGACCAGCTACAACAGGTTTTGTTGTTTTTGGTGACTTTGCATACTTAGAGGTGGACATGTGCTGCACCTCTAGGCACATCATTAATATTTTAGATAGATTCAAGAATGGATACCTATTTAATAAATTTTACGTATAAAAAAATAAATATTAAATTAAAATGCTAGTCATATTATACTTCAAACAGATGTAAAGTCCTTACTTGATTAGAGAAAGACTAGATATGTCATATACGATAGGCTCGCTATGGAACTATATTAGGGTAGTGGCCTAAGAGTGGTTCTGCTTCTAACTCAAATATATATATATATATAATTAAAAAAAATTTAAAAAAATGCCTACAAAGATGATTATCTTCTTCATAGATATTATCTCCGAATTTTTTTTGGAAACTTGATCAATGACAGCAAATGCTTAAACTTCGAAAAGCACCTTATTATTTCGGGGTACCCCAAAAGAAGTAGCCTGATACCGCAAAGTCTCACTTCCTGCCATAGCATCCAATTGTTCCTCAGTCATGTTCTCCGTGTACTGGACATTGGCCATTTGCTGGATAAGTTCCTGCAATAAATCTTCAAATTAGTAAGCAATGGACAATAAGATGTGCATTAATGGCATATTCTGAACCTGAAAATACCTGTAAAAGAACAAGCTCAATCCCGTTTCCTTTTTTCAACTGATTCACTAGATACTGGAAAAGACCACGCAGTTCCATTGAAGGGTATTTCTTACATCTACAAGAAATTTGAATGGGTTTAGTATACAAAAAGAAAGCATTACCAGCTTCCACAATGAATTTGCTTATAGTTAAAATATTCAATTAGTCAGTCATAACAACTCTCACTACCGCCACTCATACCACAACCCCAATATATGAAATAAGGTCCAAGCACCAGTATAGTAGTTTCAAACTCAAATTGATATGATTCAGTAAAATTTATGAAACAATAAATCTTATAATTAGTAGTACTTTTTAGATAATTTATAATATCCATCATTGTATTAACTAAACTTTAATGAATTTATGTCAGTTTTGAGTTTAAAAATGTCTCAAATTGACTTCAAAAAGTCAATAATGATCTTATATTTTTGAACGGAGAGCGAATATTTTTTTTCTACTTTAATCTATTTAAGGAATCTGGTGACAGAAAGACAAATGATATTAAGTAGAAACTTTATGGCTCAAGTAAGTTATGCTCCGCACCTATTGATGAGTCTGAAATGAAGGAGGCCACAAAGTATAAGCCCCAATAGCTTTCCATAACCAGATGCAGCATACTTATCAAACAGAATATGTGCCAAAGTGGGAGCAAGTGAACAAACTAAAATGTAATGACAATTCTTCAAATGCAAATGAGATGTATAATAGTAATATACATATTAGTGTGACATGAACAAGCACTCCAAAAATAAAATACTAACATCAACCACCTCTTTATTTTTTTAACAACGCAGGGAAGTTTTCATAAACGTTTGGTACCACAACATACATAAGTGTGATTAATCCATTTGGAAAATATGAAAGGAAATACAAAGTTATTCAAATCTATAATAAGACTTCCCCCATGCACTGTATATTGAGAAGCCACAGCACCAACAAAAGCTTTGGTGGATGAAACTCTAAACAGCACCCCTTCAAATTCATTTGAATCGCGACTTCTAGATAGATCGAAGTTTTCTTCAAATGTAATGAGCCATGACATGAAACACTAGGACAGGCAAAATAGCTTTATACAAGCTTCATCCTCTTTGATAATCTGGGGGTGGGCATATTCCAGCATACGGAATTGCACCATTATGAAATCATAACATCTTGAATAAAAAGAGCCATAGTCAGACCACTCTGATGAAGCTATAACTTATTAAAAAGCTGCTCTTTAAACTCTCCCTCATCAGAAAAAGGCATCTCCTATTCAAGCACAGTCCTCTGTGGGGCTGATAAATGGGGAGTGCTAAGATGAACAGCTTTCAACAGAGCGCTAAAAGGATGACTTTTGTGGAATAACCCAGTCACACCGCAATAAAATGAGCAATGGAAAAACTGGTAGGATCCTTAAGAAGCAAACCAACATTGACAAAACTCTGATACTCACCATTTATCAACAATCTTACAACTAAATCTAAGCTTCCAGATAGATCAACAAAATGAGTGTGGCATCACCAACACATTAGCATTTAAGATTAGGTGGAAGACATGCATCAATCCACAGCTTCTCAGTCCAAAGTAAAGTATCAAGAGACTTTCAACTACTCCTAGAAACAATCTCTGAGGTTCATCTTATCTTCCTCTTAATTATAAACTTCGTTATGAACCATTGAAATGTCATTTCTGACTCTCGACAAACTTTCCCACACCCACGGCCTCCACAATGCAGTCTCACTTGTCCCAACTTTGACGTAGACGGACTTGTTCTCTACCATTAATCACCTTAAGCTACACATCTTTGAATTTGATATACAACATTATATGCCTGTAATGAAGAGGCCCAGGTCAAGATTGCCAAAAAACAGGCCTAACTTTGCACTAGAGAGAATGTCTTCCTTCTATCCAGAACTTGGATTACTTCACCTCTAAACAGTTTAAGAAAAAAACAACCACCCACTCCAAAGCGAAATAAGAAAGAAATATCAACTTC
This sequence comes from Aralia elata, assembly GCA_034770075.1. Lineage (NCBI taxonomy): Eukaryota > Viridiplantae > Streptophyta > Magnoliopsida > Apiales > Araliaceae > Aralia > Aralia elata. Next base: position 84,108,697 of record CM068387.1, on the reverse strand, counting down.
AGTACAGAAATAGAGACCGAATAGGATTAAAAGTTTTGTTGATATACTCCTCAAAAGGTTACTTCCCCTTCTACTCCACAAGACGTCATTTTCTTCGCCACTAATGAAAAGATTTTATCAATGCATCACTGAATCTCATGTAGGTAACTGAATGACAACCACCCAAACGGCAAACCAAGATTAGATTCTGGACTGCATAAACCAATTAAACATTGGGCTCAGAAGCTCTTCAATGTCCACAATATTCCCAGCTCCAGTCACCCTGCTGCTGAGATTAATCTGCAACCCAGAAACTGGGTGAAGAATCCCATGAATTCTAAACAGATAAGGAGCTACGGTAGATTTTAATGTAAATGTTAAATCAGTTCCAAGACACGTGGCAAAAGAATTATTCACAAGCAGAAACGCACACAACCCTAAGAAGAGAAGGAAACTTAGGGAAGAATATAAAAGAAGGAAAAATCACATAGAAAGGTGTAAGCACTGCATGATTGACAAGAAACAACGAAAAGCAGAATCAATACAGAACCTCTTAAACAACTGTAGTTGCATTAAGTTTTGAATTAATTCTCTACTACTTACAATGTCAGACGTTCGATAAGTAGCATAATCAAAGCAAGCAAACAAACAGTTCATAGAAGTTCCACATAAAGATCAGAGCATTATAAAAGATCAGAGCATTATATCTAGAATAACATCAGATCAACAATTTAAAGAAGCAAAAAGAAGTAACTGATACATACAAATGACCCCAAAAGGAAGCCAATGACTGAAGCCAGTCGGACAGATTAAGGCCATTATCTTTTAGCTTCTCACGCCCACCTTGTGCCAAGCGCTCAATCACCACATATTCAAGAATATCATACTCCAGCTGTGTAAAGCAAACATTTAGCGGGTCAACATAAGGGACAAGGTGAGAGACATTGAAAAAAGCAAATAACAAAACTTTGTGGAAAATCAATTATTTGTGATTCTTTCAGTTGATTACAGATTCGTGAAAGAAAGATGAGTGTGGGATGGCAAGGCTATGAGTTTATGAGGAAGTTGAGCATGTGAAGCCTAAATTGAAAGAGTGAAATAAACAGGTGTTTGGGAATGTGAGAGAGAAGAAGACTTCGATTATGAGGGAGGTGGGGGAGATTGATAGGCTCGAGGAGGTTGGGGTGTTGTGTGAGGTTTTAATGGGTAAAAGGGCTCAGTTCTGCACAGTTTTTTCTTCTTCTTTTGTTTCTCTTTTTTTTTCTTTTTCTTTTCTTGTATTTGCTTTGAGCATAATGCTCAGCTTTTTAATAAAGATAACTATTTTTCTTTCTTTTTTTACAAGAAGGGATCTTTTTGTTCACTTTCTTTATGGGCCACCGCCATGGGTGCCTTTTGGTTTTTGATCTTTGGAGAGCTGATCTTTTTTAAGTATCTAATTTTCTTTCTAAAGGTGGGTGGACAACTTCTTCCACCTATACTCGTATTCTGTCATTTCATTTATAAAAATATTTCTTCTTTTATCTATTAAAAAACACAGCAGCAAGAGAGGCGCCTGCAATCCTCCAACTGATCCCACAGCATTTCAGAAAACAATTACACAAGAAGAAGAGAATAAAATCCAACAATCCAGTGACCCTACATGAGCAGGTGTTCATTCGGAACAAATGACACGTTTATACATAGCATGAGAAGTCACTACAATCAAAAATTTTCAATGATTAAATAAAATCTCTCTTTCGATGACTTGATATCAAATCTTTTCAAAACCTCTGCTTTCAGTTCCAAATTCCAAAAAATAGAGGGAAACAAAATAAATGTTTTGGGGACGTTCCAAGCGTTTCCAGCTTAATGTTTTCAGAAACTAGGTAGTTATAATTTGAGCCTTTCATGCTACATAAGAATCCCCCTACTTCCAACTGTACTTGAAGCAAATCTACTAGCAGACAGCATAATTGATGTTTGTCGACTAGCACTAAAGGTTGTATTGTAGCTTATATTACATATTACTGGGTTAGTATTTTTGTTGTGTCTTCAAACTGGATTAGAGAAGTTGATTTGTCAAGAATTTTTGTAACCAGGCTGATCTTTATACTTGTTTTAAGAGGAGCAGAGGAAATAGAAGTGGAAACCAAGAAGCCCACGTCCTAATTAAAATATCACAAATAAAGTGTGGAACTGCTTTAAATATATTTTAAATAGCAACTACTTGTCTAGAATGATGCAAAGGAAGTTCTCTATTCAGAAAGAACGTAAATCTTATTTCCACAGCAAGAGATTCAGATGTTCTATCAACTTTACAAAGGCTATCTCATGAAATAATGTGTTAACAATGAGGGAGAATACTTCAGGACCAACTCATGAAAACTATGTCAGCCCAAGTTGATCTGAACCCATAACAAACTAATACAAAAAATGCAAATCATTCATGTTAATGTTATAAATCAGGAGCACACTTTTAATTTGTCTGCCTCAAGTAAACCACATGATAAGCTTGTCAACAAAATCAGCTCCAGAAAAAAAGAAAGGGAGAGAGTTGGGGGGAGGGTGAGAGAGAGAGAGTAAATGAATAATCATTAAAAAAACCAATTAGGCACACCTGTGTCAAGTACTTGAATGCATCTACAACGGGAGTAATCATATCCCTGTACGCCTCTATCTGTACCTCACAGTTACAGAACTTAGTGTTATCTTCCGACCAAATGAAATAAATATACTAATAATAACAATTGAATCAAAATGTCCAGAAATTTACATGCTTTGCGCCCTTATTTCACAATACCTGATGGACAATTGTTCTGAGAACTGTCATTGGATTGGCATGAGCTAGTTTAGCAACCATCCTCCCCAGCTGCTTAAGATTTTCCTTAGCTAGCCGTTTCAGAATCCTTCTGGTGTCCAACTGTGAAATAGAATGACCTAGCACATTATATTTGGAAAGCAGCAACAAGACAAACTAATTCAAAAATATACCTTTGCCGTTTGCTTTGCAGACAAAACCATTGGAATAACCTCATCTTCCTTTTCCCATTCACCATATAAACGGTATCGTGCCTGAGTAGAAAAAAATTATCAAGGCATATATTCTACCAAACAATAAATATTCAAACAGAAGAACCAATCTGTGCTGTAAAGCCAACCTCATATGGAAGGAGGTTCATCACATCCCAGATCTCTTGCCCAACTGCGGGATTTGCCGGTATCATCTGTAAAGATGGAAGTAGACATGTTCCTAAAGCTTCCTCAATCCTTAACCTAGCATCCCTTAGGTGCAGGCGAGGAGCTTTATTTACACAAACACCATTTTGCAAATTAAAAGCTCCATCACCAGAGTTAACAAGTTCAAGTGCAGAGAGGTAATAGCCTCTTAATACTCTACAGACCTGCTCATCAAGAAACCACATAAATTATACTTTGTTAGCAAAAAAATGATCATATTTCAAATAAAAACAGAAAAAGAAATTATATATTAAGAAAAATGAAGGTGTAAAAACATATGGAACTAAAAAAAAACCGTAGAGATATACCTTTTGCAGCAACAGAGTATCACGATAAAGATAAGGTCCTGCAGAAGAAAGCATCTCAAAAAGCTCTTTAGGAAGATCAATAAAAAATCGACTGACAGATGCATTTGATGTCTCTACAAAATCGACTCCAACTCCAGAAGGTAAACCAGCGTTTTGAAGTTGAGCCTGACGAACAAGCTTATATGCTGAAGAGATTGACTTTTCGATGAGCCTGGACAATGGACATACATAACAAAATATTAACCATAAGATTTACATAAAAAATGGATAAAAATCACAAACAGGGGATATTGACTCAAAATGGATATATGGTATTCAATTTTAAAAAATACTTTAAATTTTACCTAAACAATCTGTTACAAATCTGAATATGCTCTACCGGATTAAGTGGAGAGAGACGACCAAATAGTATATGCGAATGATACCTGGAAAATCAAAAACATAGAACTATATAGATATGAAAATCAACAAGCATAACCTAGATAACTGAAACTGAAAAATAATGTGATCATATATGATTAGTTCGATTAATGTTCTACAGAATATGTATATGAAGCTGAAGAATAAAATATCAGCTGCCTAATCCTTCACTGACATATGAGAAAGAGTTGATCAAAGTTAATGCAATCATAAAAACTTCAGAATTTGAAATCATCTTCCACGTGAGTGACACGTAAAAATTTCCAACTCATCAATGGAGTATAAACTACAATAAAAGCCATTAGTTGTATCTTCAAGTTTTTAACAAAGAGCAACCAAGAAAGATATTTTTGAAGATTGACTACCAACAAGAAACGAATTCTCAAACAAACTCGATGTGCATCACCATTGCCTACATTACATCTAACACACAACTTAGGCAGCAAGGAAAGGGAGATAGCCAGGCAGGGGGGGAGAAATATGTTATGCAATTGGCTCTATAGCGGAAAAGTTTTTCTTTTCATGGACTTGATCCCCGCCAATATAAACATGATCAATCCGACATTGTCGAGTGGGGATAATTCAGGAGAAATTACTGAATTTAACTCTTGCGAGAGGAAAATATGAGATTGATTACGTTGTGAAATCTCACAAGAAAAGGTAATTCAAGATAAACTTTATCTTGAGTGCATAGATCATAACAAAAATATAAGTGCAAAAGGAAACCTAGAAGCCGATATTGGTTCTAAAGCAGATACAGAAACAGGAAATATGTATATCATATGCAGGAACAAAAGCACACCACCAACATGCAGGCATACACCTAGATAAGTAGCTAACAAGTACAACAGCAGCAATTTATATACCAAACTCACCAGTCATCCACTGAAAGAAATCCAGAAAGCAAGCCCAAAGTTTGACTATTTTCAAGCTCTGAAGATCTTTCATCAACTGCCTCAGTTTCCATGTCTAAGGCAGCAAATAGATCTACAGTCACATCCCCTTGTTTTTCATCATCCATAAGATCCTTTCCGGTGGCAGCAAGATTTATTTTTCCAATTTTATTAGCCTGTAGATATGAACCAACATACCAAGCCAAATACACAATTAAGCATTTGTTACCACCAAATTCCAACTACAAAACCTACTTGGAGAAACATATGACTTCTACTGGAAACCCACTCAAAGATACAAGGCTTGGTTAAAGCCAAGCACAACGCCGTCTACTTGTTACAACATTAAAAATGTAACAAAAATAAATCTGTCTTAGATGAGAAAGGAAAAGAACATACATGGTTAAACAACAAAACCGGAGTAAGATGTTGCATTAAACATTTTACACAGTAAGAAAGTGATTCTGCTACAAGAGCAATAAATCTATGAAAAAATCCGTGGGGAAAAAAAACGAGAGAGTAAAAGAACAATAGAAAGAAGACAACTAAATGAAAATATCCATAGGCAACAAGGGTAATCCATGTGCTACAAAAGTTTATGTACCTCATCAAGTCGCTTCACAGAAAAAGCATTATAATGCTCAAATGCCTCGTCAGCCTTGGGAAGTAAATGTGCATATCTGAAACAGATAAGAAGTATTCGTTTAAGAATGTGGCAGTGATATTAGATCCACTGATTGGGTCCGAAAGAGAAGAAACGCGCTTCACTGTATATAGTTTAAGACCGCAATGACAAATCATCAAAAGTGGTGCAAATGTAATTTCTGAAACTTTTTAAAATAAGAAATTCAAGAGTCTACCAGAAATCCAAGACTAAGTGAAGTGTTAGTAGACAGTTTTTTTAATTTATATTCCCAGACATGAACCAAATTGACACTTTAGGCACTTTGCAAGTCTAGAATACACAAAATACTCACATGCTATCAAGATCAATGAAGTCCTTCTTAACCAGTAGAGCAGTAAGCTGGTAGAGTCCAAATGGTACAGTACTATTAACTTCCATACGCTGATAATATTGAAACTTAAACCCAAGTATTTGAGAAGCATGGGACTGCAAAAAAATAGGCCTAGAATCAGTAAAAGAAATGCGTCCATTAAGCATGAACAATATGATATGTGCTTGTGTACATCTGTGTGTATATCCAAACCTTGGGAAATATAGGAATCAGATCCAGGAAGACAACATTATCAGGCTGAAGTTCGAAACACTCCAGAACCTACAGGCTCAAACACAAGTCAGTAACACTACAAGACAATTTTATTTCAACACATCCCTAAAAAATGTTTAATATGAGTTGACTATAAAAACCAACTTTTTTTAGTTTTCACAAGTCCTAGATATATTAGACGACTACAATGAAGGGGTAACTTACAATGTCAAAAACACGATTCGGATCCAGATCAAAGTGTCCAATTAATGACTGCATGCCATCAATTTGTTAGAAAATATGCAAGACAAAAGAATTGGACTAGAAGAACTAACTCAAAGTTAGAACCTTAATTATGCCAACTGTAGCTGCTGATGCATTTTGAGATGAATCTCCAGGACCCCGACAAAGAAGGGTAACCTATAATCCATGTGAAGTTAAACTAAGATGAAACAATTATGGGAGAAGTACAATTTAAGCCAAAACAGAAAAAAAGATTACAGAAGATCCTACAGTCGCAAACAAGTACATATTAGAATATGAATTCCTCATTGCAAAAGCGGGCTCTAAGCTTTGGTTCAAAAGTGTTGGTGTCATAAAATGTAAGGCACAGGTAATGGCAAAACTCAAAATTTAAGCCCTTCGAAAGTTTAAATATAAAACCAATCAGCAACCCTGATGGATAAAATGCCTTTAAAGTAGAACGAAAGAAAAGTTTATGATGTAGCTTATTCGAACAGGAAAAAGGAAAGACAATCATACCAGCTTAGCATAGCCTTCACTCTCTTCACGAAGAAGGTTAAATTTTGTTTGTTGATAAAGAAGGCGAGTGTTTACTCTGACCTGAAATTAACAGCGGAAGAACATCAGTACCATCAACCAAACCAGTGAACTTTGGATTCAAACTCAGCATAGATCTCATAATTAAATGTCAGGACACATGATGCATGACTTGCAGTTAAATTAATGAAGCACGATGTATAAGTTCACTGTCATATTCTTCTATCAGATTCTATAATGTTAATGGTCCATACAGTTGCAAGAGTAATTGTTTTATATGGCACCTCAGCATATCATCAGCTGACATGTTCTATTGAATGGTAAGCACAATTCATGAAACTCATACATCAAGGATTCAAAATAAATCCCACAACATTACTGCCAGGTAAGGATTGAGCATTATTGGAAAACCATTGAGCTAACTAGAAACATAAGGAACAAGTATAAGTAGCGTCTGTTGACACTCTTACAACGACAATATAGCTGTAATATGTAATCCTTCAGTTTTGATTTTTGTACCTCTTTTGATTTCAAATCTGCAGCCTTTATCTTGATCATTTCGCACTCCCACAGAAATTCTTCCTGCAATATATGAAGAAAAAACGTGAAGTTACTCTCTTCATTTTATTTTGTTTTTAACCCTTTTTCCCTATTTTCTTGGATGAAAAGGCGAAAAAGTAAATTTAGTACAACCAACCTCACAGCGCTCCTGGAAGAGCCTCAATGGAACCAATGTACATTCCACCAGCCATTTTGCCTAGACAGGAAAAGAAAAACAGATATAACAATGACAACAACATAACAGAAATGTGGAGCAGTCAACAGCTACAAGTCTCAAACATATTTCCAAGGATGTGACAAATTTTCAGAAATCATTCTTCACAAGTTCTCATGATAATTATCAGTTTGGGTTCTTCCCTACCACAAGTTTCTCACTATTCATAAACCTATTTCTTCATTATAGTATAAAACAAACTACCCCAGCAACAAGCATTGTTTATTGTTTCACGATTCAGAATAGCTGGAGTTTACATGGTCAATATTCATCTTGCAGGAGTTAAATGAATATAACACTATAAGAATAAGATAAAAGTCAGACCTTAAACTCAAATCTAAAATGTAAATACCGGATGGTCGGAGGCAAAAGTATGTGATAAATGGATAAAGATACATAAGCATAACAATGTGACATACCAATCAAGGTCATACCACAACATGTAGCTTTTCTATTTAAAAAAAATAAAAATAAAAAATTGTTCTAGATAAAAGAATAAATTTTAATAGAAAGAAAAAGAAGTAGAAAGGTGAGGAGAATAAGAACCTTTTCTATTAGGAAATTACACATTTCAAGAACTCTTCTTAAGAAGATAATTACAAAATTAAAAGGATATACATTAGGTGCATTTACCATAAATATTAACCCGTGAAGAAGCTCTACTCCACCTTCCATTGATCATACAAATAAGCAAAGATTCGTGTCGAATCATGATATATATGTATATACATGTGTGTGTGTGTGTCATTAATTGCAGTTTTGATAGATTCCACAATTATCTCTTGACTAACAAAATTAGGGTAAATGTTAACTCATAATTAACTAAAGATATACGTGCAAACCTACCTTACGTCTTCCTTGTACAATTGTCATGATATATATGTATATACATGTGTGTGTGTGTCTCATTAATTGCAGTTTTGATAGATTCCACAATTATCTCTTGACTAACAAAATTAGGGTAAATGTTAACTCATAATTAACTAAAGATATATGTGCAAACCTACCTTACGTCTTCCGTGTCGAATTAAGTATTATCTTATCTGACATCCCGTCCATTTCCATTAGCCCCAAACACCCAACAAACAATACAAGCAAAGTGGAAAATGAAAGGAGTTACGTTCTAAACACCAGTTTTTTAATAATATAATTTTCTTGGAAGACAAAGAAGTGTGATAAAGATGAGTCTGAGAATAAAAGATGGAATATTCTATAAATTAAATTTCAAAATTTTCTAGTTTAGGTTTGTACTGTCAGGAAATTACCAAACTATTGACCACTTCCACATAATTATCACTCAAATAAAGCTTGTGATGTCCGCAATAAAACGACCAAACTATTGACCATTTGGACATCCTAAATTTCACTTTTAATAGAACTTGCGTTTTCCACTTCGATCCATTACTCATTCATGTTGTTTCGCGCCAAAAGCAACACCCTATTAAATTGAAGCAACAACTTCTATAATTAAATATAATAAAAAAATCAACAGTTACACCATACCACAATTACCCAAATTCAACCTTAAAGTTAAGACGTAAATTAAAGACCTTTAAAGGAAATAATGCATCAAAGTAGGAATCGAATTGAATAAAATATGTCAAGCACAAAAACAGAAACACAACTAATTCCTTAAGCTAACAAATACATATAAATATATGAACAAAAAAATAAAAAGAATTTTCAACAAGATACTTGCCAGTTTGATGAGGCGGGCGCGATATTCTCCGGGCATTGTAAGCTGCAAAAATATTAAACGAGTGCTATGAGGAATACACAATAAGAACCAAGAACTTATGCTATGTCATCGCAATGATATATATTATAGAATATAGTGAAAATACAACAAATATATTGAAATAGTGTATAAAATTATAATACATCTACATCATGTCTTAAACTCTGTGCCAAAGGTCTCTCTCTCCCGCCCGCTAAAACATCCACAGCACGGATATCATTTGTTGTACTTCGAGTGTTGGAAAAAAATTTATTTGGAGATGATAACATTTTTTCAATTTTTCTTTTTAAGATGTTAACTTATTTTAATAGAGCAAATATCAAAAATAGGGCAATGTTGCCACAAAGGTAGCCAACCTCTTCTATTAAACTTATCAATAGTCACTTCGGCACATAAATGTGACAGTCCACGCTATATAATGTAAAGCTCAACTTTTCTTATTATAAGATTATTGTTTCTTTTTTTGCTGGTGAATAGGATGGGAAGGGAGAAGGGATACTGCTTATGCAGCTCATGGGAATAAAGTTACAGAACCTCAGTCAGCTAGACTACGAACAGGAATTAAATTCATTCACTTATAGATTAAATTATACGAAGATTGGGCAAGTATGTTTACACGATGGCATCCTCGTGTAACACAACTCTCCATTTTTAACCTCTAGCATCGTTGCATAATTTCACTACTTGGACAGTAATTATATTTAACACTATCACTGATATAGTATCACGGTGCAGGCTGTACAGCAAACAAATAACACACCATGATCCTACTAAACACTACCATAACTTAAACCCAAGACCTAACAATATAAAAATGAATTTAGGCATCAACAGCTAAACTTAGCTCAATAAAAAAAATTATTAACCAGGAATTAATTGTGTATGCATCATATACAAGTAAAACTCACATCTTGAGCCATTTGGGTAATAATATCTGCGAAATTCGAGCCCATGTCTTCATCCGAATCTCTATCTGAAAACTCAACAGAGTCCAACGCCAATTTACACTTCTGAAAGGGCAGTTCACCGCGAACCTAACAACCAGAAACACACAAAATTAATATAACTTCAGGACATTGAGGAAACCCATCATCATAAACATTAACAAGAATAGAATACCATTGTCCAGCAAAGCTCGTAGAGGAAACGAAGCATTGGGACCGATTCCGGACCCTTGAAACTAGGGCTTCCATTTTTCCATTCTCTAATACAGTCTTCAGTTATGTATATACACTCTACAGTAGGCAGAGACATATTTGTGAATGGAAAAAAGTGAAAATGAACCCTAAGGTTTCCTTTTCTTGATTGAGTAGCTTTACAGATAATGGTGAGTGATTGGCAAAATCATAAATTTCCGTGGAGGTTTCATGAGCTAGGAGAAGGTAATATTATGTGTTTTTAGGGTTTCGGCTGATCGAATTTAGGGGTTTGGGAATTTGAGATTGTCGCGATTTCCACAAATTGTCTCTGCGTGTCTCACTCTGGTTTTTAATGGCTTTCGTGTTGGCTGGTCAGGTCGGTCCGGGCGGATATATGGAATGACCCTTTTCTTCAAATTGATATGGGAGTTGCAAACTTTATTGTAAAAGTCTATATATGCCAAATGGAATTTCAACTTAATTTAGAACAAACCAAACCTTAATATTTCGTCAATATTTTATTAATTCTTTTGTTCTCAATAAATCTTTTTATATAAAAAAAATTAATTGAAATATTCATCATAATATAATTACTCAAGTTTTATTATTAATAGCCTAGTGGTTATCATAGGGATAAATATAAATTTTATCAATTTTGGAGGATAAAATAATAAAATAAAATAAAAGTTAATTATATAAGACAAAAATACTGTACATGATAAATTGGGTCGATCCTAACAAAAATTGACCCAATTTATCTAAAATGAGGTTATAGGCTCTAACTTCTCTTCCCCTTTTAATACTATAATTTTTGAACAACGACCATCTAATGCGCCTAATTTCAAAGGCAAAATATTAACTTTTTAGAAAATCAACCATGTGAAAGCTATAGTATGATTTAATCCTACGAACCTGTTTTTTCAATTGATTTTTTTTTATTAAATCAAGCATGTGAAAGCTATAGTATGGTTTTTTTGATGTTAACACAATTAAACAGGTGTATTTAAATATTGATAAACTAATAAATAAATAAAAATATATCAGAACTGTAAGTAACAAAAGAAAAGGGGAAGAGAAAATTGAGCCACGTCAAATAAATTCATAACATATTAAAGTACGTCGATATATCAAAATGAATTGATATTTACATATATAAATATAATGTTTTTTAAATAATTTATTTCATATAAAAAGTATATGAGTTCCATGTACATGTAAGAATAACCATGTGAAAATACAATATTTTCATACAAATATTAGTTTCATATATCAATTAATTTTCTAATAATTACTAATGAGTAACTTGTGCAGTTGTGCTAATTAAGTAAATGGACAGAGCCCAAAGGATTATGCTACACTACACCTACCGCAGCTATCAGAAAATTTGGTTCTAATACATGCAGCCCACTAAGTATTACAACCAAAATATGCCGTTCTAAATGGGCCTCTAAAGAACATCAACATCTTATTTTGGACCTCATTACGATAACCTAAAACTTTGGGCCGTTTCGACTTGTTTTATAGAAACTATTGACTGGTTTTTAAATGGGCTTTATTTAGTTATAAAATTATTGTATTATTTATATTTTTTATACTATAATATACAAATATATATTAATTCTACTAATGATAGATTAATATTGTATACAATAATTTTTAATATAAAGAAAATATTTTGTTAAGAAATATCATATTTAACTAATAATATATAATTAATTATTGATGAAAAATTTAACAAATATAAAAATCTACAATAATAATTCTTCTACTTATATAATATAAATAATAGCATTCTTCTTTAAACTAATTTATTTGTTTCTATATTTCTATGTTTATCTATTTATGTAATAATAAAATCTTAATTAAATTCAAATAGTTATACTTATATAATCTAATAATAAAAAATAATTATGTAATAAAATATTATTGTTATTAATAATATGAATTTTAAAGAACACTAACTAAATTAAAAAATGTATAAAAATAAGAGATAGTAATAAATAGATAATTATGATAATAAGAGTGCAAGTGAAAAGATTTTAAAATTAAATAATAAATAATAATAATAATAATAATTTCTTTTACTAAAATTTAAGTTTCTATTCCCGAGATAGGGCCTGAGGTGGCGTCTAGCTGGCCTTTCCATTCCATGGTGGCCCCAAATAACACAAAGAAGTAAAGAATAAAGATGAGTCAGAGATTTAAGCAGCAGCCTATTCTGAATATCCTCCTCGACACTTCAAACTTTTAGCCAACTTTTATTGATGTCAATGTCTATAATAATTCCAGATGCATATAAATATGGAGTACCTTTTGATTCGGTATATCTAAGTATATAGCTTTCTTCGATCTGTCCAAAAAGGGCAAAGAGTAAATTGTTTTGCCACTAAATTTCCCCAGGCAAACAATCTTATGCGCGTGTGTATATATATATATATATATATATACACACACTAATTCTATCTTGAAATTAGAAAAGTTTTGATTTTAGCATAATCAATTATTATTTTTTATGTTCCAAAATATATGATTAAGATTGATTTTTGAAAGTCAAAAATTCAAAATTTGCGTGATCTATTATTCTTTAAAATAAAATTATTGTAATTGATTGTACGATTTTTAAAAAATATAATTGTATAAAATTAAATGAATTTATATTAAATTTAAAAATATTTTAAATTAACTTCAAAACATTTATGTCGATCCTATATTATTTTGGAACAGATTACATATCCTGCTATCCATAAACACTTTATATACTCTCGTGATACGTTTAATGTCCTCTCCAAGTAGCCCTAGTCCATTTAACAAAGACATAATACTACTTTAAAATTCGGTGGCACTCCTCACAAGCAAGAATTAAACACACCATCTATCATAAAAAAGAATTTCATGGGTAATTTCTATATATATTTTTTGTACAATCTTATAAAAAATCAATCCTATCAAAAAAAAACCTATAAATTCCTGTGTGAAAAATTAAACTAGTTTAATGATCAATTGTAGTGCTTGCTTTGATAATTTAAGCAGGCCTTTTCAGATTCTTGAAATCCATAGAATCAATACACTCCAACCTATCCCTATGCAAATTCAACAATTTCAACAAATCCGTAGCCTTGTCTTTAATCCTCTCGCTACAACCAAACTGTAATAGCAACAATAGCTTCTGAAAAGCCCCCACTTGAAGAGCCTCAACAAGAATTCCACTCCCATCTTCCCTTTCATCATTCTTGCTCAGCTTCCAGATAATCGACACGGAAAACTCTGTCGCCAAATCTGAAACTCGCAGTATCTTCTTGACTAAAACCGGCATTGTTAATGCATTTGCGTAGGCCTTTTCTCTTCCTTTACTGTGCACACAAATTCCATTCAAAACGCCTAAAGCCTTTTCACAAACGCTTTTTTCGGAGTCCACAATCATTTCTAGTAGCCTTTCCACCAATCCCATCTCAACAAATCTCTCTATTACCTTCTCATTATTAACCTTATTAACCGAAACCATCTGGTAAAGGACTAATAAAGAGGCTTTTGTTGTTGCAGGGCAAATTGGCTCTTTGATCAATTTCACTAATGCATCCAATGAACCTTCAAGCTCTGAAAACTCGTCCATTTTTTGTTGATCTGATGAAAGAACTTTTTTTAGAACTAAAATTGCATTTGTTCTGACCGACAAATCTCCGCTCTTTAAAAACCAGACTAAGCATTTTAAAGAAGAATTTGCCCCAAGAAAAGACTTGGATTCCCCATCAAAAGGTGACGACATTATTGATAAAGCTGACAATATTTCCTCTAAAGCAACAACATTTTTGTCAAATGGAACATTTGAGAATGCCTCAAACGTAGAGGCTAAAACACCAACTGTCCCATTAGCCAAAATGCATCGCTTGTTTCTTTCACTTTCTTTAGCCAAACCTTTGATTTTGGCTACCAATTCTTGACACGCGCTGGTATCCTCACTTCGTCGTGCTGCCACGAGTTTGGAGAGAATCTCGGAGACTTGATGCGAGCTGACGGGGATTCTAGGAGTTGGAATCCTCTCAATGCCATACGAGCTATTATCGACACACCAATCTTGTATCATTTTTCTTATGGTATGGTTTGGAATTGGCTCTAGACTCTTCAATACTTGGTTGGTTATGGGACATGTTTTGTTACCGGCCTCAATCCACTTCTCAATGCTATGACGATCGTACGTTTTTCCGGTGGATAAAGTCACCGGATCTTTCATCAAATCGAGTGAAATCGGGCAACGATAATGGTTGGGAATCGACAGCTCCATGCCGGAAAAATCATCCAAATCTTGCTTCTTGTTGGCATGGCGGGCAGCTCTTTTCTTTCTCCATGAAGAAATCATATTGACTATCTAACAAGTAAAATCAAATTTATAGAGAGAGAAATCTGAAGTTTAGAGAGTTTATAGAAATGTTTTGTTAGAGTTTGTAGTTAAGAATGAGTTGGGAATGGATTGGGGTGTATATATATAAATTATGTTTGTGTTACGCGGTTCAGACATTCAAAACGTAGATAAGAAGCTTATTATAAAAAAATATTGAAAATAAAATAAACGTTGTAGGAGAGAGGAAGGTTGAATGTTGACCATTGAAATATAGAAGTGGTAAACTTCAGTGTTTTGTAATAGTATACTAATATATAATATAATAATTGGAATGAATAAATCAAAGGTTTTGACCGAAAGGGTGGTCAAAAGAGGTCGGTGGCAAGAGTCAAGACCAACAACGGCTCCATATTTTGATTTTTTTTTACGCCCAATTTTGTCCTTTGGACGCGGACCAAACGCGCATGCTTTGAATATTTTGGTTAATAATTTATGACCTGTTAAACGTGTACTGCTATCTACTATGGTTTACCAAATTTTGGTGATAAACTTGGACTTCAATTAATTAATAAATAAACATATGTATTAGGTTTAAATGGTACTATATAGTATGATTTGCAAAAGAGTTATGATTAAAAATTTAAAACTAAAGTCCCTTTCTTAATTTAGACTGAGAAAAATATAAAATAAAGAACCAAAACTTTACAAATTAATGCTCACAAAGGATCAAATCTCGCTAGATCTAAAGAAGCAAAAGGTATGTCGAATTGTATATATCGTCTTTGTTCTCTTGTTACTTTTTTTATTTTGTGTGGATAATTCTCTTTGTTATTTTTTGTTGTATAGATAATGTCTATATGTGCTCGTTCGTTTACTGAAATTTAATACGTTTATAATTTTTAAACGCATTACATTATTTAATAAATTTGTTCATCTAATAAAAACTTACTTAATTTAAAAGTACATCTTTTGAAATTCTACACACACCAAACATTATTAACGAAACAAACTATATGTATTTTCCTATAATTTCAACTATAAAAACAGAAAGTTAAGTACAACTCTAACACAACAATTACAAAAAAATAAGAATTAACGGGCAACTTATTAGCTTTAACGAATAATTAAAAAGAAAAATATGAGGAAATTTGTTGGTCTCCAATTTTACGTGAGAAAAGACTGTAATGAACTAGGTTGACAATCTATATGTATGTATTGTATGTATAACTTGATAATTACTCATATATAATTACCAATTTTCGTCCCACTGATTCTTGGGCCCAACTTGTGGATCAGTCTTACTGATTATTGGGCCAAGATCTACTATACCAATTTCAGAGTAATTTTGTGTGTGTGTTTCAAAATAAAATTCCTTACTGAAAAGTAGTTAAAACTTTTTTTAGTACAAAGCCTTGCTTTTTTAAAATTTATTCTATAAATAATATCACTATTGTTATTTAATATACTAAGCTAGGTGATTTAATGGGAAAATTTACGTCGTTTCTTAAAATGCATGATTTATATAAAATAAAATGGAGCTCTAATTGGGCTGGAGGGAGAATAAAGTGGCCATAACTCCCTATATATGTCTTAAAATTCCCAAGATGCATCACCTTTTATTATAAAAATCATGAATATCTTAGGTAGAACGTTAGGTATGGAAAATATGTAATTTTGTCCCCATTTATTTCACCTCTAAAAATAAAAGTTATTAATTTAATAATGGTGACATTATAAAAAAAAAAAAATTATGCGGGTAAATTTGAGAATATAGTCTCAATTTATGCAACTATCAGCAAAAATAAAAAGTTCTTTTGTTGGTGGATTTTTAATTTTTGATAAAGGAAAGTATCATTTTAAAATGAGTGCATCTAATTTACATTATTTAAGTAACCTTTTGTCTTAAGTCTTAATTAATTGATTGTTAAAATCAAACAAAGTGTTCCAGGATTTAAGGCCTTTTTAAAGTTTAAAGGCAAAAGCCAAAAAGAGAGGGAAGGAAATGGAATGACAAAGATCGAAAGAGGGTGACAAGCAACAAAACACAAACAAACCAAAGTTTTTAGTAGTGATTATATAATAAGCAACCACGTGAATGGTAGGCCCAAATTCGAGCTACCCATCAATATGTTGAACTACTTTTTTTATTTTTATTTTATTTCGAAACAATCCAGAAACTGGTCCAAAGTAGTTAGAGACCATTGGGCCCATGGCTCCTAGTGTTCCATCTTATTCTCAATTCGACTGAATTATCAGCTTATATATTGTATAACCACTCCCTCCACCCAAACCTAATCTTTGCAATCATGCATTTGTATTTATATATATATATATATATTGTGATAGATGATGACATTAATCTTATCTATTTAGACAGCATAAGCAGCACAAGTATGAATGTCTTGATGTTTTGTTTTTTCTTCTTCTTTGTTTTTTTAGTCATGTTATTTTTTCTGATGTTACTTTTTTTATGCATTGAAGAAGAGTTATACGAAGTTTTCCGAAAAAATAAATATTATCACGTATACTCACTCCGTTCCAAATTATAAAATTAATATTAATTTTCTAAAACTTAATTTCAAACATTTTCAAACTCAAAATTAACATGATTTATTTAAATTTTAAAAAAAATAAAATTTATAAGTTTATGTCAAATTACAATTATGAAACTCATCAATACATTGGAATACATTAAATTGATAAAAATTATAAGATGGGTACACTTATTACATATATTCAAAAAAAATTATCACTAATAACTGGCAATCTAAAAGTCAACCTAAATATTCACGATATATATCATTTTCTTTCTTAAGAACTCAATATTAATCTGAAAACTGTGAGAGCAGCATTTTACAGTAACTCGTGAGACTCAGAATCACTCTCTTGCGTGGAGGGGGAATGATACAAATTTACAAATGACCAAATTCAACTTGATTAACGTAAAGGAAAACCAAGATAAAAAAAAAATGAAAAAGCATAAAAAACACATTAGAAGGTATAAAATTTACCCACCACATATTCATTGCCCCAATCTATATGGCAATGATTAAAATTTATACCACCTTCTTCTAATGTATTTCGATACGTGCACTTCACCCTCTTTACTGTAATTTTAGTACCCATATATGTATATATTATTACAAAAAAGCAATCAACTTTGTATTGTGGTTCCAAGCTAGGATATAAGAAATGATTTTGCAAGCTGTAAACCATTATTGTCAAAGAGGAACAAACAAAGAAGAGGACCACATCCTCTTAACTAGTACTTCTATAATTTATTAGATGATCCTGCACGCTTCCGGCAGAATTATTTGGATCACATGCAGAGATTAGCCAAAAAACAATTCATTCAACACCAAAGGTGCAAGATTGAGTTATATAGCAGACATTATTATTATTATTATTTATTTATTTGGCTAATATAACATCTGAAACCCCAAGGCGAGGAAAACCTGGAAGAAGAAGAAAGTTACGCCAGCACAAAAATGATTCAACTTCTACAATTTTTATCGTCCAAACTTTAATATAAACCACACAATATGTTAAAAGCATATATTTTCTTTAAAAGTGGACTCTTCTTTGGAAGAGAGATAACGTAAAAGATAACGTTAAAGGTCTCAAAATCATTACATTGGTTATGCAATATCATGGTGGATCCCCTACGCAACCATTACATACCAATGCAATAATGACGTGCAGATATAATACACATTTGAGACCATTAGAATTATCCTAGCATAAAACACAACTCAGAAGGAGGCCAGAGTATCTGTTAGTCTTAAAACTAAATTCAAGTAATGAGCGGAATAATAAATGTACTAATGTAGTAGCTTACCTACATGCTTATACGGCAAAAACATGCATTAAAATATATTCTTATTCATAGTTAAAAGGCATAACATGGAGGCACGTTGAACAACAATAATGGGAAAAAAAATATGGTAACATTATTCCACAGGACACCTAGTTAATTTAAATTTAATCTCCAAAATATTGCCTTGGGAATTACCCGAAGGTCGTGGGTTCCAAGGAACAAAAATACCTAAAAATTTCTCTCTCCCAGCTAGCCCCAGAAGAATTAAAGAAAACCAAATAAGATAAAAACTATAACTGGGCTGCATATATAAACTAATTTGACTAAAGGAGTCAGCGGCAATGAATAGCAGAGATTACCGGCACCAAATCCGCAATAATTAGATACAAGTATGATATTGGATTGTTAATAATGAGGAATAGTGGACAAAGGTTTTGACATGTGGGTGGAGGTAGAATAAAAGAAAACCAAATAAGATAAAAACTATAACTGGGATGCATGTATAAACTAATTTGACTAAAGGAATCAGCAGCTCGTAGTAGTCATTGTTAGAGAATTAGAATATATATTCAGCCCTACCAACTAAACAACTACCTGCTAATACATCAACATCCATCTGGGCTGGAAACCACATCAAAACAAACATTGCTTAAAATACGTACGCATCACCCAAGCAAAACAACATTGTTTTCCACCACCATACAAATATTATAATAGCATATTACTTAATTATATGAATACAACAAAAGAATTTTTTTTTTTAGAATCAGATATTTTTAAGTGCGGATTAGCTGTAAGAAGAACGGGTAGTGTTGCAATCTATTTGCCATAATCTATGCCTTAAACTTGATCAATGGGCCCTGGTTGACTTAATTCTCTACAGATAATAATATATGGAGGGGACCTCTGCCTTCTACTTCGTAGCCCAATGTGGTCACAACATATGGCACCAACATTATGGTTGGTTGTGCCCAACTACATGGATAATGCAAGAAAAAGACAACCGTGACTTCACCATCTAGAGTTGATAGATATATCAAAGGCATAAATCTATGCCAACATAGAAAAGGAGGGCACAACTAAGTACTCGAGTTGAAAACTATTTCTGCACATAACATCAAATAGAAGTGGATAGAGAAGAGAACCAAGAGTTGATTCTGGTGTTTTGTTTCTCATTTTTTCTATAGACAGCATGTCATTTCTAGATTCTCAAATGAGGTTTTCTTTCCTTTTCCTCAAACCAATCTCAATTATGCACAGGACCACATGTCACCCCTAGAACATAACATCATTCCCATTGAAACGGTGTGAATGCTTTCCTGCAACTACACAAGGTCTCTGATGTCTTCTTCTTTTTTTTAATATGTAAATTTTGGCTGATTGCAGAACCACGCTCTAATGCCTTTTCTTGAACTTATTCTCGAATCAATACGGGATTCGTAAAGATGGTTTGTTGCCATAAAAACTTTTTAGTATTTTTTAAAAAAAATTGGAAATCTATCCCTGACATAAACTCCAGAGTGATCTCTACCGCTATGCCAATATGCAGGTTCGGTTTTAACTTATTAGCTGGATTAGTGGAAGCTATGAGACAGGAATAAAAATCAGTGTAACCCAAAAAGAAATCAACTATAGAAATCACACTTAATGCCCAACTCTTATCTATTTGCATTTTAAAACTTCTAAGAAAAAAGGGAGCAGGGAAGTCGATACAATCCAAACTACAAGAAATAACACCCCTAGAAAAGTACGGGAAAATGTAAATAAACACTGCAAGAACTACAAACAAGGAAGAAGCAGAAAGAATGAACAAGCCAAACCTCTGACAAGGCATCAACAAGAACTCTACTTCGCGGTCCTCCCATTCCTTGTAACACTCTCACCGTCCATCTGCTGAAGTGAATGAATCTGCAAATCCTGAAGGCCTTGTTGGTATGCTGGTTTGGGTATTGTCGTTGCTGCCAATAAAAGACGAAGAAGAACAATCGATGCCGCTCATTCCCTCAAGTGCCTGCCACTTTTTAACTGCCTGCGGTAACGTCATATCGAGATCGATTCCATATATGTCATCAGGATCAGGGTCTGCTGGTTTCCAGAGCTCAGCGAGAGATGAAAGAACATTGACTGCATGACTCATATCGGGCCTCTGGTGAGGTTCCCTTGCACAGCAGTGGCCAGCTAACTCAGCAATTGTGCTTACACTAGCGAGGGCTTCCTCATCAAGATCAATTGTTGGGTCGATGGCCTTTCGGAATGTGTCCTTGTTGATTTGCATTCTACGAAACCATGGAACAAGGTGCACACTCTCCTCCTGTTGGGTCTCATCTAGTGCTCTTCTTCCAGTGATCAGCTCCATTAGAATCACTCCAAAACTGAAGACATCAATCTTTGTAGTTACTCGGCCCGTCACTGTCAGTCACATTCAAATTTCAACCTTAAAGCTTAGAAATTCAGTCATTTGCTAACTACTAACAGAAGGTCAAGGAAAAACAAAACAAATATAAAGAACTGTTAAAAGAGTATATCAGCTATAAATTTACAGAAGGTTTAAATTTTAGAAAGCTAAATATAAAGCTCCAAAATTTTCCACAAAGCTTATGACTGGAAGCGACATTCATAGTCTAAAATAAAGTCATCATTTGAAACAATAGAACCCCAAAGACTGATCCTACTCTAGGAAAATTTATATTAATTGTTATGGCAAGGGGAAAAAATTAAAAATAGTCCATGCTTATCCAAAATAAGTGAATATATACAAAACCGTATCATGCACCATATAAAAAGTCTTATTAGGAGTCTTACAAGTATGTGACATCGATCCGTCACTAACTAATGTTGCGATGTTTCATTGATGGTCTGATTTAATGTTACCAGGTTATTTAAGACTGAGACCTTGTATTTTGATATCCTTGCATATGCACTACCGGAAATTAGAGCAGGACTTAGCGGTTTAAACATTATAAAGGATGAGCAAGAAAGTTGTGGAATTCATATCCTAATGACATAATTTAAAAGCAGGAGGATTAGAAAATGAAATACCTGCATATTCTGGCGCCAGATATCCAAAAGTTCCTGCCAATCTAGTTACTAGTGAAGCTTTCCCGTCTGGAGCAAGGCGAACAAGTCCAAAGTCTGCAACTTTAGCCCGCATATCATCTCCAAGAAGAATATTGGAAGGTTTAAGATCCCTATGAATAAAACTTTGTTGCGCCAAACCATGAAGATATTCCACACCTCTGGCAACATCCAAAGCGATGGTTAATCTTTTTGTCCATTCAAGAGGCTTTAAACATTCCTCCTTCCAGTTAAACAGATACCTACTAAGCGTCCCTTGAGGCATGTATTCATAAACAAGTAGCCTCTCATTTCCATCCAAGCAATATCCTAGAAGTGCAACCAAATGCCTATGTCGAACCTTAGTAAGAACAGCAATCTCAGACTTGAACTCATCCAAACCTTTCTCGCTCATCACCCCAGACTCCATCCTCTTAACCGCAATCTTAGTCCCATCATGTAACTCGCCTTTGTAAACAGTTCCAAACCCACCTTTTCCTAATATATTCTCTTTGCTGAAGTTGTTAGTAACGTTCCTCAGAACTTGGATGGAAATTACCATGTTTCCAGCCTCAACAATATGCATGTCACTAGGCCCACTACTTCTAAGACTCAAAGTTTCACTAGAAGCCCCACCATTAACACTTGACCCAGTAACTGTGACCTTTACAGCATCTTGGTCCGATCCTGAATGGCGTGGATGAATAACCGTTGTATTAGGACACTGAATTCTACCAGAACGCTTATGCTTGGCTCTGTAGAGACAGAAAACCAGTAAACCTGCAAAGAAAGCTGCACAAACACCACCAACAACAGAACCGACAACCACCCCGGTCGAAGACTTTTTGTCACCACTATGAGGAGTCTGTGGAACACCTGGTGTATTGCCAGAAGGTGTAGATGGTGTTGTACTAGGACCACTATCCTTCCCAATATTCACATTACCATCCGTTTTGACAATCACATTAGTCCTAAATGATGGAATTTTACCATGAAGCTGATTATTCGAAACATCTAATTCTTTTAGGTTAACCAAACTTGTCAACGCATCTGGAATAACACCAGTTAGATTATTATTTGAAAGAATCAACTTCTGCAACGCAGTAATGGATGAAAAGCTTGGAGAAATATTGCCGGTAAGACCCATTTTCTGGAAATTAATAATAGTAATATTCCCTCTATCACAAGTTACGCCTAACCATGGGCAAGGATCATTTCCTTTCCAATTCTCGGCAAACCTGTTCGGATAGCCAAAAGATTGTGCAACAGCAAGCAATGTATTCACACGCGGATCACATGGCACACCCGGACCATTCAAACAAAAACTATTAGTATTATTAGTCATATCCAGAGCAATAGACGATTTAAACTCCGGCGTCGGCCCTTGTAACATATTATTTGTCAAATTCACTCGCACAAGTGATGGAAGATTAACCAAAGACTCAGGCACCGGACCTGTTAAGCTATTATCTCTTAAGCTCAAATCTTTCAGTTGTTTCAACTCTGAAAGGTCTGGTATAGGACCAGAAAACGAATTCTGATGCAACCAAACTTGAGTCAATTGTGTCATATTTTGTAAAACATCAATTGAGCCATTCAATTTAGAACTGCTTTTCTGCCCATTTAACCAAAGGATCTGAATTGAAGAACCCGAAAAGCTAGCAGGCAAACCACCCTCCAAGAAATTAAACGCAAGCTCCAAATTTGTCAAACCAGCAAAATTATCACTATTAAAGAATTCAGGGATTTTTCCAGTAAGATTAGTAGAAGTTGCTGAGAAAGATTGGAGTGTAACTGCGGAACGAATACTTTCAGGTATTTGCCATACATTAAAGGAATTATAACCCAAGTCAACCTCCTGTAAAGAAGACATACCATTGAAGAAATCGGCAGGTAAAGATGTAAACTGGTTATTATGCAGTAAGAGTGATTGGAGCGAGCTCATCCCGGATAAACTCGGGAGCGACCCAGTAAATCCGTTGTTCTGGAGCTCGAGTTTTTGCAAGGAAGTGAGGTTCTTTAGGTTGGGAGGGAGAGAGCCCTTGAGCAGTTGATTCCCGATTTGGATCCGAGTAATCCGATTGTCTGGGGAGCACTGAACGTGTTCCCATTTACAGGGGTTTGAGTCGGTCCAGCCGAGTGAAGTCGGTGGGTTAATGGCTTCTTTCAAAGCCTGCATTACTGAAGCATCATCGGACTGAGAGTGAACCAAAGAGAGAAAAACAGAGAGAATAGAGAGAAATAGGAGTGTACGGAGCCGAACACGAGAACCCAAATGGGAATTCTTCATTCTCTTTAGAAAACCGGGGAGAATAAGCAAGAAAAATCTGAGTTTTCGTTTGGGTGTTGCTAGGTTTTCAAGTGGGCATTGAAGGAGTAGGAAGAAGGAATGTGATAAAAACGAAGAGGGAAATTGGGGAAAAAGGAGTTTTAATTAGTTCTTGAGGAGGCAAATGGAACGGCGGTAATAGAGGGTTTAGGAGAGAGAAATGGAAATGAAGAAGAGAGAGAGAAAGAGTCTTATTAATGGAGAGTCCAGAAAGAAGAGAAAAGGAGTGAAACAGAGGGCGTGGGTTTCCATAAGAGGTAGGGAGACTGGAGTGTGGAGTGTTTTTTGTGGGGGAGAAGAGGGAAAATACAGTTGGCACATGCGCGTGGGACCCGACATGGGTTATATTACATGCACCTGCATACAGAGGATTAGGTTCATACAATAGTAGACTGCTGCTACTTAGCTATTGGTGTGTCTCGTCAATATGCTTTTTTTTTTCTTTTTTTTTGTCATAAGGAAAAAAAATAATGCAAGAGGTTTCAAATTTTTAATATTAAATGACATGTCATTGAATATTTTAATAATAATTTATGTTATAGTCAAGCATATGAGATTTATTTAATTAATATTATGATGACAAATTATTTGAACATTTTTTAAAACTAAAAATTTGAGACCCTTAACATCATTTAAAAAAAAAATATTAGAGGTAAGGCTATAAATGAACAAAACAGTTTTGGCTTGATTCGTATTCACTCCACTAAAAGTTCAATTCGAGCTCGATTCGAAATATAAACGATTTAAATAGGAGCAAATTTTAAAGTTCGATAAATTATTTAAACCTTTTCAAATTATAATTTTCTATTGATATTTTGATCATATTAACTCGAAAAATTTAAACTACTCGGGCTCAATTCGAGATTGTACTCGACTCAGTAGCTAAACGAACATCAACCAAACTTTATTTCACACTTAATAAATATTATGAACCAAATATGAGTAACTCGATACTCGACTTAACTCGATTCATTTACACCCCTAACTAAAAGTCTCAAATTACATTATATTAAATATTTAATAATAATTATAGCATAGTCAATCGCATTAGATATATTTAATTAATATTATTATTGTGACACATTATTTCAAATATTTTTTAAAACAAAAAAATTGAGACCGGCAGTATCACTCAAAAAAATATTTATGTATTTTGTAGTTGTTCTAAATTGACGGTAAATATCAATTTCATATTTTCATCCGTGGGAGTAGTAGGTTAATAAATTGGGCCACTAAGCCAAACTTAATTTCTAATGCAAAAGTGTACCTTAAAATTTCATAAAATTCTATTTTCAGACTTAAAATATTAATTTTTTAATAATATTCCTTTAAGTTTAATTTTTAATAAAATTATTCTTTTTAACATATTGATAAAGTTATAGGACAAAACTCACGTTTTATATAATTGAATACACATTTTTGACCCATTACAAACGTTTGAATACCAGTATATATAAATCGTAAATAACATAATTACCAATAATTTTGGACATGTATGTGATGGTTTACGACCTATAATTTTACCAATATGATATAGGCAACAATTTTATAAAAAAATTAAACTTAAAGAAACACAATCGAAAAGGTTAGTACTTTTGAATTAAAATAAAATTTTGCCATTTTTTTTGTAATAAAATTTTGTGAAACTTTTAGGGACATTTTTACAGTTAACCCTAATTTCTATTATACAAAAGAAAAGTTAATATCAAATTAACTAACCAATGATATTTTAGATTGATAATTAAAATTAAAATTTTAAAATATCTAAATTCAGGTTTCGTTAGTTTTTTTTTATAAAAAAAGTAGGTCAATTCGTAGATTTTTACTCGAGTTAAATATTGCTCTCAATCAGTACGCTTTTCTTTTTCCCTTAATTATTTCTTGTTTGTTTCTTGAAATTAATATTCGTACAACTGTAAACAACTTGAATGTTGATGATGATCATTACCCACCAACACACTTCAAGCATCTTCACAATTCTCTCACGCAAATCTCTTGACTCCCCATTTCTATTTCCCTTACCATCCCATTAATTATGAATTTGAAAATTTATTTTGAGTTCAATTAAAGGGACTAATAACAAAAACTTTTGGTAACATTTTTCTTAAAATTCTTTAAAAAATTTGCTTGTTTTGCTCTATTAGGCAAAGATAATTTTTTCCGTTTCCACGTTTTAACGCGATTTTATAAACATTATGAAAATATACTCGCAAATGATTTCTTTAATTTTTAAAATATAATATGAGAAAAAAAGCGGTGAGGTACACCACATATAATTACGTAAACTATTTTACAAAAATAACAATATTTTGTATAATTAAATACACTCTTTCTCATGCGTACATGTTATAATTTTTTAAAATATTATTATTTTGAGAGTCGCGTGACCTCGTATATTGTTTTTACGTTAAAAAATAAAAATAAAAGGAATTTATGTTCGCATTAGCCAGTAGTAGGAGGTGACGTGGACTAGTTTATTGAAGTTTGCTTATCTAATTACGTAAATGTGTTTTAAATGTAAACGTTTGGATGTTTAATAATAAATTTACGAGGTTTTCAGCTGTTTTGGTGCTGGATTTGTTTGGTTTATTTATTTAAGGCGGTAACTCGAGTAAATGATATTTTGCGCTTCCGTAGTTAACGCTTTGGCAAGTTTACGTTTTTGGCTCATTCCCTTTTGACAGTTAATACTTAGCTAACTTATTTAGCCTGTATGTTAAGACATTAATATTATATGTATATTTTTGTCAGTTAAAAAAAATTCAAAATAAAATTTTATTGCATTTTATTGTAAGTAAAACAGTAATAATGATATCATCTCGTTCCATACAAAGAATATTATTTGATTTTTTTTTCATAATTAATTAGCGAAATCGTAAAGTTTAAAAAAAATTTATTACTCAGTAACAAAATTATTAATTTATAAATTAAATTGAATTCGTATCACAATTTAAATTTTAAAATTTTGTAAAAATAAATTAAAATCAACCTAAAATGAGAATTTTTAATTTTACATGGTATATTTGTTATAAACAATTAAACTAAATGTATTAATTTAAGGAGTAAATACGGTGAGCTCTTTTTTGATAAATTCTGAAAACATGATCGGGATTCGGGGAAGATTAATTATCTAATGAAAGAGACAAATTATATATATGATAGAGATAAAGAAATATCTATTCTTAAAATTTAAATTATACAAAAAATAAAACAGTCAAAAAATAATAATCGAAGACATGTTGTTGCATTCGCGTCCGATTAGCATATACGTAATCACCATCATTGTAACCGAAAATAATTGTTTACATAAAGAAAATCCATGCATCAACGTAACTAAAAATAACTGTTTACTTAAAGAAAATCAAAGCTCCTTAAAGGAGAAAAATGACAAAGTCTGTCCCAAACCAAGAAAAAACAATATCCCGCCTAAAACTAGCAATTTATCGCTTAAGTCTACGGGTCACTCAACTCATCTGCTAAATTTAAAGATTTGAGTATGAATAAATGTCACCCATTAAAAGTACGTCTTTTTAAACCGGTCCACTTAGACCCAACCTGTAAGTGACTCAATCCGTTAATTAATGTTTAGTATTACTTTTATTTAAATGTTTTCTTATTAATATCCACTAATAGGTTAACTCTAACTATTTCATATTTTTTTTAATAATTAGTTATCACTCTTCTTAATTCTTTTGAGACTATCGATACTAATTCATTCTCCATACATAAATATGACAATGATAAAAATGTAACTTTAGTAGACTAGAGAAATGATATTATCTTATTTTGCAAATAATTTTACATTTTATGAATTTTTCATTGTTTTGAAACAAGCTAAGTTTTATTGTTTAGAATATTTAAAGCAATTTATATTTTATTGTTTAAAAGAACTTGAAATAATTTCCGTTTTAATGTTTTATTGATTAAAAACACTTAAAAAATATATGTAAAATAATAATAATAAACTTGCGGGTTACCCAACCATAACGTATGGGTCACGGTTTAAAAAAGTATGACCAATTAAAAAACGAATCTTTTTGACCCAGCCTAAAAAAACTTCGGCTCATAACAACTCAGTCCGTGAGTGACCCAGCCCACCCGTTTACACAGGTCTGAGGGAGAGTCTTTTTAAAAGAAAAAAAAATAGTTGATTAATGATAATAAAAAAAAATCTAAGAGAGAGTCTTTTTAAAAAAGAAAAAGAGACCATCCTAAGATCTAAATTGAAAGATTTGAATGATAGACTTTCTAAGTAGAGAAAAAAGAGATTTTGGAGGCTATGATTTTTTCATCTGGTTACTTTAAACACGATGAGCTCTTAACCAAGTCGATTTAAGGTGTTCGAACTTTTAGTTTAGTTCTTTGTCAGCTAGATGATTAGATACTTAGATCTCTCTACATCCGGTATATCAATCCTAACTTTATATGATACTATTTAAAAAAGGATTTTCTTAATGTGTGCCCTAAGGACACACACTATACACAAGAATCAAGAGAATATTCTTTTGATTTCTGTATATATTCTCTTGATCTGTGTGTAAACGCAGAAATCAAAGTAATATGCACAGTAATCAAGTGAATATTCTCTCGATTTCTGTGTATAGTGTGTGACCTTAGGACACACATTAGAAGGACCCTTTAAAAAATTAGGTTCATAATTGTGTCTCGTCGTGGTCAGACAAAATTGTATGACAGATCACAAAATTATACCCACTGCATATCTCAACTCAAGAACTTTTTTTTCCCCTTGAAATTTCCTATTCTCCAACTTGTTAATTTTTTTTTATTTTCATTTTTTAGCAACAGTAGCGTAAAATAACACAATGTCTTTAATATTTTATAATAATTTTGTTATCATATTGTACTATTGATTTATTATTTTTAAGGGCATACTCATTCGTGTAACACAATTATATTCTTGTTTTCACAAATTTTGCTAATGAGACTTCTTTTTTTTTTGGTAGAAGATAGGGAGTATACAGTAAAGTGATTTTTTAAAACAATTTATGATTCTGTAGTATACTATAATACTACCAATAGGAGTGGTGCTATACAGCTGAATTTGGTTAGGAATGACTGGTATTCTCTACAAACAGTACCAACAGAATATGCAAAAATTGCTGATACCGTTCAAGCCATTAGAAAGTTTGAAGCCCGTTCACTTCAGCTATGAGTCCGATATCGGTTTAGATTCAAAGAATTTGGCAACAGCCTGATAGAGATTCTCTTCCTCGAAGGGCTTTGAGACGTAACCATCCATTCCACACTTCAGGCACTCGTCGTATGTGGCATGGATAACATCAGCTGTCATGGCTAATATCGGCAAATGCCATTCCGCTTTTTTTGCAGTTCCATCAACACTGCTGTATCTTCCATTCATCAGCTCGTTCGCCTTGCTCTCCAACATCCGGATACGACGAGTAGCCTCAAACCTGCATTAAAGGAATGAAAATCTTGAATACAATTGATTAAAATTAGTTAAAAATCTGGCAATAAGAAAATTTACCAAGTACTTTCTGTGATTTTCTAAGGAAATAAACATCATCAATTCACAATATAGTAAAGCAGCAAAAGAATACTTGAGAACATACCCATCCATTTCTGGCATTTGGATATCCATGAAGCAAGCATCAAAATAGTGTGGTAACTGAAGCAATGCAAGAGCATCTTTGCCACTCTCAGCACACTCCACATCAGCGCCAAACTTCTTGAGTGCACCAGCAGCGACTCTGCGGTTTACCCTATTGTCATCAACCACCAATATCTTCTTGCCACAAAGCAGACTACGAAGGAAAGAAGATCCATTAAGCATATCTTTCCCTTGCTGTGCTTTATTTCCCGTTCCCAACACCTGTTGTAGGCATGCTGCCACCATGCTTGCTCTCAAAGGTTTCATAATCACAGTATCTGCAAAACCTGCTGCTTTTGCATTGTCAAACTCAGCACTGGTAATATTGGTTGCAAGAAGGATCATCTTGGGCGAGTTATACATGTGGCCATTTCGTTTCCATTCTAATGTTCTTAGATTCAAGCAGCCATCCTCACCAGATAACCATGAATCCTTCTCAATGAGAATCATGTCTGGCTGCCAGTCGGTTCTGCTATAATAAAAAAGTAGTAGTCCAAGTCAGGAAGTGGAACTACATAAATTCTATGAATTATAAATCATAACTTCTTTCATTAGTGTCTTGGATATTCAGACTCGAGAAAATTTCTTTGAACTTGTCCTGTGGGAATAAAGTGTGCATAGATTGCCCATAAAACTAAACTTGGGAATTTCTCTGCATACTAGATTACCCTTGGTAAGATTTTCATTGTCTAAATAGCTTGGAGGGTTGGGGCTTGGGCTCTTTGATTTGTAAAGGAGTCGGGCGCTTAAGACAATATTTAGACACGTTTACTTAACAAGACGAGATTATACATCTAGAGAAAGATGCAAAAGAAAGGAGAGCATAAGGTCAAATACTTACTTAGATCTCATGGAACCATTTTTTCCAGATACTGTGGCTGCCATCTTGATGCTACTTACTATTTCAACAAGGATACCAAGTCTCTTTAAATGGTATCTTGTTATAGCAGCTCTAAGTGGTTTCCCATCCACTAAAATTGCTTTCAATCCTTTAAATGTCGTAGGAAGATCACCGGAGAGAGACTTTTTCATATCACCAGTTGCAATTTTCTGGCACCTTCTAAACACAGCGGTGAATGAAAATGTACTTCCTATTTGGGGACGGCTAATGAAGTTTATCTGACCACCCATCAACTCAACTAGACACTTGCTAATACTCAATCCAATTCCAGTTCCTCCATAATTTCTAGAGGTTGAACTGTCTGCCTGCATGAATGGCGTGAACACTCTCTCTTGTGCACACAAGGGGATTCCAATCCCTGTATCCTCAACTGATACCATCAACGTGACATTCTGAAATGTTTCATCAGGAGCAATCACTTTATTAGAAGCATTGCACCTGAATTCTTCATCAGCAATTAAATTCTTAAAGGTGTCCCAACTATTCCTGTCATCAGCAGCTTCACAACCACTTAAAGTTCTAAACTGACTGCCACTAGATAAAATTACACCTTCGGATCCGACATTCGAGAAGGTGTCAGCTTTTGATGCCAGTACGACTTGAGCATGTTCAGCAAGATGGACTTGAACAAATATGTGTCCTTGTTCCGTAAACTGTCATAAGGTGGATCTAATGAGAATTAGACGATATAAGGATATGAAATTGAGAGCAAGACTTAAATGGAAAACTATCTAACATATTCAAAGTGTGTATTTTGTTTCAGGCAAAAAAGGGAAAGGGAAAGGGAAAGGGAAAGGAAAAAGAGAATCACGAGGTAGTGCAAGAGTAGCAAGGCTCTGCATAAGTTCACTTACCTTGACAGAATTGCCCACGAGATTTGTGATCACCTGCCGGAATCTTCCTGGATCTCCAATAACAATTTCTGGAACTTTATCAGATACAAACACGGCTAACTTCACTTCCCCAATCGCAGAGGAGATTTGATATACAGTACATCATGAAGACCACCAAACATTGACCCAAAACCCACAAAATAGGGTGGTCAGAAAAGATAAAAAAGAAGCAAAACAAGAAAACTTCATGTACATGCATGTTGAATCAAATACCAGTTCAACACAAGTCAGAAGTTAACGTTAGCTTTACTACTTAATTAAAATAAATCAAATGTATAACTGCTCAGTAGATCTTACCTCAATACCTTTGTGCCTAGACTTCTCGGAGAATAAGGAGAGAACATCATCTAGTATGGAGCGAAGGTCAAATGGGACTGCCTCCAGCTCTAACTTTCCGGCTTCAATTTTCGCCCTATCAAGGACTTCATTTATTAAGGTTATTAGTGCCTTTCCACAAGCCTGAGCAGTTTGACCATAGTCCCTTTGAGTTGAGCTCAAATTTGTATCGAGAAGCAATGCAAGCATCCCTGCAATAAGATATATAATTTAATTGGAATATCTAAATAAAGATTTGTACAAGTTCCTTTTACTCCCTTCCACCGAAAAAGAATGAAAGGATTTAGAACAAACCAAGGATGCCATTCATTGGAGTTCGAATTTCATGTGAAACAGTTGCTAGAAACTGGCACAGAAAAAGAGGGAAATTTAGCTCAAAAGGTTATAGTTTGATAACAGTAATCAATTGGAGTTCACAAGAACAAGTGGTGATACGGAACCTGGGATTTGGCAACGTCGGCAGCTTCTGCTCGCACTTTCAGTTGCTGCATTTGGTGGAAATCATCTTCAACTTTAACAATGTGAATCCCTGCACTATATATCATGTAGCCAACTAATAAACCAATGACAAATAATAGGAATGCAGTGGTGATTGCTGTCCATGATGTTGGTGCCTTCTGAAGATACCTGCTTAGGACCCAGAAAGTAAGAATTCAAGAATGAGACTTTAACATCTACTTTCTTTAGTTTTAGAAAGGGTCGAACTATTAAATTATTTCTTATAATATATGAAAGAATAATTAGGTGTGCTCACCGACATATCATTTGGTGTTTTCGGAATGGATCCCCAAAGTCAAGCATGCTCACGCGTTTAAGGGAAATGTCACCATCTTGATATTCACGTCCATACATGATCAGGGGATCAGAAGAATTGGTGATATCATATACATTCACAACTATTGCCTGGTTCCCAGCAAGCTGTCCAAGTAGATTTTCAACAAGGGACTCAACATCAAAGGCTCCACCAATGTATCTGTTTTGGATAAGAACTAATTTAGCCTAATGGAGCAATTCTCCTCAAACAATCCTCATCAAGGAAAAGTATGAACAAATCATAGGAACTCTATACACCCTTTTATACATAAACATGGCAGAATTCAAGCATTTACAAAGATAATGCAAAGAAAACACATATGACATATATATCCCCATAAAGTATATGTAGAAAAGATATTCCTATCCGGTACAATTTTCAAAGCATATCAAAACACAGGCAAAGATTGATATTACTCCTATGAAGCATGGAAAAGACGACAACACAACAAGGAAATTTCAACACGATAAATCTTACAAAAGTTGGACAAGGACGTTTGGGCATGTCAATAAAGATATATACACAAATACACATTTCCTATTTATTAAGCTAAATTACATATTTTAACAAGTAACTCCGATATCACCGCTCCAGCATCAAGGTCAAATATGAACATCATTGAAACTCACAAGCATTGGTAAGTGTTGTAGGGTAACTTATCAACAAATGAAGTAGGCATGCTTGACCTATAAAAATATTATTAATATATATTTCCAGAAATCCTTAACCACTAGGAGTTTATTGGGACAAGGGAATAAAGATTTCAGTTCAAAAAGTAAATATTATGGAACTGTTAAGTTGGGTTACATTGCACTTCAGATGACGCTTGATAGAGATTAAAAGTTCTCATGCCTTCTGCTGTTAGGTGGAATAAACGAAATGGATAGCAAGCATCTCCAGGTGCACAAAATGTGAAAGACTAGCAAACTGATATTTTCTTTTGATTTTGCAACTTGACTACAACAATGTAATTATCAAGAAGCATGCAGCATAAAGGGCTCCTGGAGATGCAAGGGATACGAAGGCATGTGTTTTCCTGACCACTCCCTTTTTCTGGCTCTTAATAAAATCCTACATATTAAAAGAAATTGAATTGTTCCATAAGCTCGCTTTATGTTACAACCTCCAATCATTCGATTTTGTCAGCAGGAGAAAAATCAAAGCTCAGAAAACTACATTATTGTTCAAATTTTACATACTACAACTTGTTCTTCTACAACTTGTTCTTCTAGCAGCGACAGCACACAAATTTTCTTTTATCCTAGTTTATAGGACTCCTTTAAATTGCATATGGGGCATTGACCCATAATACTCTATGTGGGGCATTGTAAACTCTACTTAATAGAAAGTGAATCAAAAGAATCTTCATAATTTCTGCAAAATTCTCCAAATACAAAGTAAGAGTAAATGTTAAGAATGAATAACATACAAAGGGCGTACCCTGCAGTTGCTTCAATTCTCTGTTCCACAGATGGATTTGGGGAAAGCTTGAATTTGTAAACAGGAAATGTCAATACAACCCCAAGATGATGAGAACCCAACAATCGGAAGGGGCTTGTAAGAACTGCTTTCCCAGTAGCCCTAGCCCTCAATATGTTTTCACGGTCCTCCTGCATCAAATAGAGGACACATAAAAGTTGAAATGAAATACCCATTTAATCTAATCTTGACAATTGAGAACTCCACAAATAAAATTAAGAAAATAGAGAAATGAACGACTTAGCAAAATATTATATTGAAAAAATACCTCTCCTGACATCATATCAAGTGATTCAATGTAGGAAACTGTTTCTTGAGAGAAAATCACAGGGGCATATTCATCCCTAAAAGGTGAAGGCTCTCTCTCCATTGTTCTTATTGTCCAACCATGTTGCTTCTCAAATTCTTCCCTTTCTCCGTTCACAACCCTTTGTGCATATGCCACCCCACTCAACAGTGGCCTCTCAAAAGCTGTCCTGGCTGTGTACTCGGCAAAAGTTTCCTGCATTGCCAAAAGTGAGCAGAGAAAACAAAAGAACAGTCAATACAAAGAAAAAAAATACCACCGAAAATCGAAACCCTAAAAGATTATATAAGCCCAAACCTGATCAATTGCTGATGGGTTTTTGTAATAATGAAAAGTGGAGACCAAAACTGCAAGTGCATGAACATGATTTACACTAACATTGAATTGATCTTGCAACATTCTAGCCCTTTGATCACACATGCTCACAAGAACTTCCTTCCTTCTTTCCTTGTTTTCAGCATCCATCCTATTATAGATTACTCTGCTAACAAAGGCCATTAACATGATCCAGAGCAGTAGAATTTTGGGGAGCCATGCTTTGTTGATAAATGTGTACTTTCTTTTTGTACCAAATTGATCATTTAATCTCACAGCCACCAAATGATGGCCTTGCATCTTAAAACCCATCAACACAAAACTTTTTCCTTTGGTTCTCTCTGTTCTTCTTCTCTTTCCCAGTTCATATCCAAGCTAAAAGACAAAGATCCAAGCAAATATATCACTTTTTCAAAGGAAAGGAGATTTTTTCAGAATAACTTTTTATGTAATAGGAAGAAAAAGGGGAGTACTCATCCAAGGACTAAATTATCATTGCAGCATTGTTTTGCGTGATAATACTAATTATTATCACAACCCGAAATCCTCCAAGAAGAAATTAGTAACAAACAAACATTATCCCCCTATTCTTTCTCTCTCCACAATTCATAATATAAACCCCAAAAGAATGATTTCTCAATTCCCTCATGGAACAAGCATGGCTTGCTACTTCTCTCAAAAGATGGACAAAGCCCACATTCCAAAGGAACCCCCCCCCCCTCTCTCTCTCTCTCTCTTCAATGGGGTTTCTGGATTTGAATGGAATAAAAAATGAGACCTCTAATCATGTACTCTCTCTCTCTCTCTCTGCCTGCAAGCGTGAAGTTAATTTGAAGAGTCCAGACAAAGAAGAGCACGTTCACTGTTCTCTCTGTTTAACATACATAAATTAATTAAATCACCATTGACCAGCAAAGCACAAATACATAAAACTAAAAACCCATGAGAGAGAAAAAGAGAGAAAAGGCCCAACCTGTTTTTGGGTTCAATGAACTGTACGTGAGTTGTTTTTAATCTTTGATCTCAACTCTCAATCTTCTTGTTTTGGGTACAAAATAATTTATTTATAAAATAAAAAAAAATTCAGAGATGTCTTGTTTACCTTAAACTTTTTAAAGCAACTGAATCGAATTTGAGGAT
Source organism: Aralia elata (assembly GCA_034770075.1). Taxonomy (NCBI): domain Eukaryota; kingdom Viridiplantae; phylum Streptophyta; class Magnoliopsida; order Apiales; family Araliaceae; genus Aralia; species Aralia elata. The sequence goes on along the minus strand of CM068387.1, from coordinate 84,072,888 downwards.
TTTTGCAGATACGCTCTTGTCCCCCAAGAAAATATAAACTATTCTCCTTCTCACTCTGTTTATGGGTCTTGTTTATTTCAACTTCTTGTTCACCATTATTCGAGCTCTGCTTCAAACTGTCTGCTCTCTGGAGATGAAAGCTTAGATTTTTTTAATTATTCACTAAAATGGGTGAGTTCGAATTTAATGAGATCAGAAGAAAAAGTTGCAGAGGGAGATGTTTGTGTATATTTTATGTGGAATTTTGAAAGAGAGAGCAAGAAAGGGAGTGAGGAGAGAGAAAAGGAGGAATTGAGTTGTCTGAAACTAAAAAAGCTCAATTGTTTTTTTTAATTTACCGATTTATACTCCATTATATAATTTAAATAATAACACATCACTGTCACATATCTTTGCGATTATGACTGGGAGACAATGCGTAGATCTCATTCTCATATTAATTACTACTTGTACTAATTAATAACCCAATTGACCAATTTCTTATGTGCCTAATAATCATATTTTACCCCGTCTAATTAAAGGTTTATTTTCTAATTTTTAGCATACAGTTCTAATATTTAAAAACATAATTTTACTAACATCTTAACTTAGTAATTAAGATTAAAGTACTGTGATATTTTATTTTTTTCATTTTAATTTTTTTATGTAAGACTTATTTACGTGTTTATTTTTTTTTTTTTTAATAAAATTTGATTGGTTCTTAATATTATAATAATGACAATGTATTTAAATTATGAAATTATATTATATTTTTAAAAAATAGGAGTTTCAAAAAAAATAAATGACATAACTTTTGTTCGCATGGTTTAATTCTACTTTTGTTTGCTTTTATTTTTTCCCGACTCGTAAACTATTCTTGAATCTTAGACTTGGTATTCACTTCTTTAATTCGTCAAATTCAAAATATTCATATCATTTATCCTAGGTAAACAAGTATTAAATATATAAATAGAAGAAATTTTGCCGGTTCAAGTGCGCGCCGTAGGGTTGTAAATAAACACAGCCAAATTGAGGTTTGCTTTATTGAGTTAAAGTTTGATTAATATTTAAAGGAGTTAAGGAAAATGATATTTATGAGTACAAATATAATATATTATATAATAAAATTGTTAATAATGTCATAATAGTATTTATAATATTGGAACAAATATATATTTTGCAACACTTTTATACTTATTTATACAACACTTCGAACTTTCAACGACACTTATTATTTTAACAGCATATATTAATTATTACACTGACATTATCAATGACCTATAATAATCTCAGTAGTTTTGAAATCTCTCAACATTAAGTGTACCTTATATTCTATGGGTAATAATACAAACCTCACAAAGTCACAGTAATAAAGAAAGACAAAAATTCACAAATAAAAACACATAACAAAAATCAAATTTACAACCTAATGATTAAAAAAAGTAATTAGCCAAATAATAAGTGTCTTCGAATTTATAGATTAAGAATCTAAAAATAAGTAAAATCAATCTTCTCATATGAGGTTATCTAAATATAAAATAATTTATTATGAACTTATTTATGCGTGTGACATGCTTGACATTAAATAGTACTTTTGGGTGGTTAGTTTAAAATAATAGTAATAATTTTTCTGAGATCAAATAATTTTTATATCAATTTTAAAATGTTATAAATTAATTTAAAAATCAAAATATATCTCATTATAAATAAGAGGGAGTACTGGTTGGGTAATTAGAATCCTTTTTCCTAATAGTAACTGATTTCCAGTTGGGCAATGAGAATCCTTTTTCCTAACATCAACTACTGATTAGATGGTTAGTTTTAGAGTTAATAAAGTATGAAATCCATATCCTTTTTTTACTTTAAAAAAAAAAGAAAGAAAGAAAAAAAGACCCTTTTCTTTTTAAAAAAATAAAAAATAAAAAAGATTTATCCAGTATTATATGCAACCTTGATATATCAGCAGGCCTTTTCCATAACGTGCAAACAAAATGGATTAAACTTAAATAAATAAAATAAATCGGTTCATGAAAAGATTCCAAACTTTAGCTTTTGATTTATTTTCGTATTCAATCTCAACTATTTTTCACTTGAAAATTATGGAGATTTTAATCTTTTAATTACGGAGATTTTAATAGTATTAAAAAAGAAACCTATTTAGTAATATGAAATTTTATAGATTAGGAAACAACGGTTTATTCGAATTTTAAAAAAATAAAATTGGAAAAAAGTATATTTGTTAATGGAAAAAAATTGTGTAAAATTTGATGATATAATTAGGATGAAAGCAACAAGAACAACATGGTGGTGAATGGTGATAATCTATACGACCTAATTAGTTGTTCTTCTTCTGTAGGAATAGGAATAGGAATACGAATAGTAATAGCAATTGATTTGATTTGATTTTATGATATATGTTTGTTAGTTGGTTGTGATATAGCGAATCTAATTGAATTGAATTGAATTGAATTGTTTAAATAACAGTAGGAAATGTTAGTTTGTCCAAATAGGCATATACGGATATCTTTGGCTGGAATAAAGAGAAGATTGCATGGGGACCATCACACACCATTGCTTTCTTTGTCCTCTAGCATTGCCAAATACCAAATACCAAATACCTACTAGTGCTACGCATATCATATCATATTGGTTTTAGGGATGTAATGGAATATTATCCAATGCATTCAAAATTTATAAATAAATAAATTCTATGACAAAAAATATTAAAGTGAAATTAATAGCGCTAATAAGCATATATTAGCAAGTATAAGTATCTTTTTTATCTTTCCAAACGGATGCAGATGCGAATACAAATACTACTTGTTTAGATAGGTATTGAATAATATTAACACGATTATCAGGTATTTTAATGAATTTTAAATATTTTTAAACTCCGGGTTCTATTATTTTTACTTGAAAATAAGAGTCTTATCTAAAGTTTTTAATTCTTTGTACATGTATTTTCACTAATCAATACCACAACTAAAATTCATGTTTTAGTCCTTTTAAATTTAGTTATAAAAAACATGTCTTCACATACACAAAAAAAGAAAAATAAGACAAATAAAATTATTATTATTTTAATAAAATAATGTAATTATGGTATTTAATAGTAATTGTCTCTCTTCTTACTATGCAAGAAATATTAAGTTTCTCCTTAATTTCATCCTAGTTCTCTTTCGGACCCCTTTCTCCTAGCTTCCCCTCTTAACCCCCATTTCTCAAGTTTTTATTAAAACTAAAGTTGTAAAATAAACCAAACAGTTCAATCTCGATTTGTACTCGTTCGACTAAAAGTTCGATTCGAGTTCAATTCAAAATATAAATGATTTAAATCTCTTCAAATTGTAATTTTCTATTGATACTTGGATCATATTCACTTGAAAAATTCAAATTATTCGGATTCGATTCGAGATCGTACTCGACTCGGTAGTTAAACGAGTCTCAATCAAATTTTATTTCATACTCGATAAATTGTGTGATGAGTAACTCAATACTCGACTCGATTTCATTCATTTACACCCCCTACTTAGGACCCTAGTATCAAATATGTCATTGAAGTTAATACTTCATCCGTTCTAATTAAAGATATATTTTAACTTTTTCAGGTTAATTTGTCAAAATCCTATAATTCAAAAAAAATAATACGAAGTTATTTAATTATAGTATAAATAAATATAATTATCATATATTAACTAAAAAAAAAATACTATTTATAATATTTATTAATTAGAAATTGCAAAACTTAAATAAAATCGTATCAAGTAATATTCTATATTATAAAGCGTGCACGGGAAGCTAACGTCATCTTTGTAATTTTGTGTCACGTTTGTCTTTATTTTCCATCTTCTTCCTCTTTTGTCCTTATATCTGTAATCATATTACTATTTTGACCTTTTTATATTTTTTTTATATTTTTTTATTTAGTCATTTAAATTTTATAAAATTTTAATTATACTCCCATATAATTTAAACACAATGCATATGTCACCGAATGCTGGTATATTATTAAGTGAGAGCAGTGTTTATGTGTAATGGAAATAATATTGTGTGTCGGCCATATCATACGTTGATATGGAAGGTAGCCCAGGGGCAGGCCATCACTTTTCCATTGGAATAAAAGTTTATATATGTTTTCCTGTTCTGGATCCTATCTTATCCCCCACTCACATGGCCAACATCATATATGCAGGGGGCCGGCTAAGCCCAGCCCTTTTATCCATTCTCACCCCCTCAGCTTTTTATGCTATGCCGTGGTCCCACGTTGGATCATCTTAGCCATTTGATTGGCTGGTAATATTAAGCCAAAGGCCTAAGGCTTTGACCATGTCTACTTTGTCCATCTCTTTTCTGATTTGGATGATTTTATTTTGTTGCGGTTGTGTGGATGATGTTTTTAAGCCACCAAGGCTCTAAATGATTATTTGACACAGATACGGATACAGATAGATATAAAATATAAGATATTAAGAAAAAAAATTTACATATTATTTTATTTTATTATTTTTAATTTCACTTTAAATATAAATTTATAATTAAAATACAAGTAATCGACATATAAATTATTTTACTAAAAAGATAATTTTATACAATAATAAAATGAAAAAGGGAAACACCTATGTGGATTTATAAAATTTGATGATACTCGAGGGACGAAAAGAATCTCTATAGTATTTTTAATTTTTTTTATATGTAAATAATTTCGGAATAGAGGTTATATACTGCAACTAGACAGCATTAAAAAATAATTTCGGCATACTAGAATTACCAATCTATGAAAAATGGAAAAGAATAGACTGTTGGACTTGAACCCAAATATTTTATTGAACTTTTTCCTTCCTTTATTCTTTTCGTTGCCGAGAGAGATCGAACAGATTTGCTTTGATCTTTAATGATACTCTATTTGTTTTAAAATTAAAATATATATTAATTTAATTTGCTTATAAATTATAGATATATATATCTTTTATTTAAAAATTATAAAATAACACAATATTTTTATTATAACTTTTAGCATTACCTCACTATTATTAAATTCGTAACTAATAACATTGCTACATATGAGAACATATAAAATAATTCTTTTTAAAAATTATTATTTTAAAAATATATCTCTAATTTTTGTAACAGTGTATACATAAATTATGACAAAAAGTTTAGCATAATGAAAATTCTCTCAAACTCTTCCATATTATAAATCCAACCAAATTTATATGGTTAGGGAGTCGATGAGATTGAAGTGGTACTGTGACTTTTGATCAATTTATTTCTTCTATTATAAAAAATTTATTTCTTCTTTATGATGCTTGCTTGTTAAAAGAAAAAAAAAAGAAAAAAAGAAAAGAAAGAAAAGGTTAGGGCATCTAAACCCCGTGACTTTAATTATGTCTTGTACAAAAGTTCCTCTTTACTCCAAGTCAAAATTCAAAGTTCTTAGCATAATCTTATCAAATCTACTTTGAACTCCTAACATAATCTTCCATATTGAACATTTTGCCGTACATAAGTCGAATATAATAAAATCATATACATAAAGCCAGCTCATTTGCTATAACTCCAAATTGCATGAGATGTCAAATATATAACCCAGCTCATTCATATCCTCGTTGCAATCGTGCTATATTTATCGAAAAAACATAATCCCTCTGTTTTAAAATTAATTTAAGATATTTTTAAATTTAAATTTGACATAATTTATTTAAAATTTTAAAACAATAAATCCTTATAATAGTATTTTTTAAATAGTTTATAATATTCGCAATTATATTGACATAAACTAAAAAAATTAATGTTATTTTAAGTGTGAAAATGTTTAAAATTACTTTTAAAAAATTAATATTAATTTTATAATTTGAAACGGAGTGAGTCCTGTATATAAGAGTCGAAACACGACTTATGTATATATATTCCCTCATATCAACTGAAAAGTAAGATATCTGCCATTTTTCTTTCAGTTTACATGAATTTATCACTGTAAATAATAATTAAAAAAAAATCACCTATAGGTTGCTTTCTGCACAACCTTATAAAATCCCTGGTATTCAAATTTAAATGGTGTATGAGGTAGTTTTATTCTTTCTTTTGACTTTTAATTAGTGCAAATATTTGATACGAATATCAAATTTATAAAGAAAAATGTTACGTGAAAGATTAAATAATGTTCATCGTACGAAGCACATTAATTAAGTAGAACTATTTGTGGGTTAAAGGATTAATTAACTACAAATACAATACTACAATTTATTTCTTGGTCAAAGATGTGTACCATAAGTAATTGATAGGCGCTATTGGTGTGTCTGTACCATACATGTAGACAGCAATGAATGCATCAACACTTTTTCTATATATGTACCAGTAAAGAATTTATTGATAATATAAAGTTGGAAAAAAAAAGTTTGTTGGCTCGAGAGAGAGAGAGGAGTTATTTGTTGATGAACAATTAATGTTATGGTGCTTGGATTTTTTTTTAATGTACGAATATGTTTTTTTATGGCCATGTTACTTTGATATACTTATATAATAAAGTTTAGAAAAGAAAAGATAGGCAAATGTGGCAGAATTGAATTGAACTTGCAGGCATGCAGGGAACACTGTGTGTGTGTGTGTGTATATATATATATATATCGTCCATTTTTACAGTAGTGGAACTGTTGGTGTCAAGAAAACGTATACAAAAGTAACAAAAGTAAACATTCTCTATTTACTCGTATGCCTACGGCCTAGTCTAATTTTGTGGTACGTACCTAGCTAGCCTTGTAGTTTGGGGTATAAAATTTTATTTTCACCAACCAAGCACTTCTTGCAGTTACACTGAAGGTAAGTTTCTCACTTCTTGCATACTTTTAAGTTCTCTTTAACTTTTTTTCTGTTGACTTATTTTTCAAGTTACTTCTTAAGTTCCTAGAGTTATTAAATTGTATTTTTAGTTTTCAGACATTTTGAAGTGGTTTGAAGCTATTAGTTTGTTTGCAACCCACATAAATCTTATGTTTGTCTTTCAATTCAACCTTACACTTGGTATTAAATTTTTGATACATCACCTGATGAAACAGAATGTACCATTTTTTTCTGACCATAATTTGTACCTTTTTCATATAGTGCATGATCATGCAACCATGTGCTCCTACAGTACTCTTGCTTCCTACTCCCTTCCACTAATTATCTAGGGTAACTATGCATGCACTTGCTTGGTTTGGTTCCGACTTTGTCGAGCTTTGACCATTAACCAGCTTGGGACAAACTCAAGCCAAATAATTCAGTTGAAAATGTGATATGTTGCAGCCTGATGATCAGACTAAGTCAGGCCAGACCCAAAAGGTCCGAGTCTCTCCATTTTGCTTCCTTTTTTTTTTTGGAGGGGGGGGGGGGGAGAGGGTTAGGCAGTGTTGGATTGGAACTTAGGCTAGTTGTTAGGCAAAAGAGGTTGGGGTTGGGCATTGGGACGTTTAAGATTTTTTTATTCTAATTATTGTATATTAGTGTTAAAGATCTTTTTTCTTTTTTTGGGTGGGCAGGGGTTGACCAGGTATACAGGTCAGACTGATCGCAGCCTTCAGGCCAAGCTAATCTCAAGACTTTTTCAGGTCATATTAGGTCAGGCTTGGAGAAAAAAAATGTGGTCTATTTAAGACATTCAGGCTATATTTTAACTAGGCAAGGCCCTTTTAAACCAAGCCCAGACCAAACTATATTAGGCATCGGGCCCATGGACTTTTTGTTCATGCCTAATTTAGGGTGCATGAAATCGTTCATTTATTTTTTAATATCCACATTTTCTCAGAAAGATTATATCACGCAGAACACTTCGTATGAAACTAATTTTTCTGTATGTTACATGATCCACCTAACTTAATGAAGTTAATGTGTTAAACAAGGTCGAATACTTTCTGAATCTATATTATTTTTAAAAGATTTTTGTAACACTTTAGAACCAAATTCAATTGTGGTTTATTCATTTATTCTAAAACTCTTGGTAATTGATGGAGATATTTCATCATTGCGTGCCAATACAACTATTTTATTCAAATATTTCTTTCTTCGTAGACCACCTAAATAACATTTTCTTAAAATTTAAAAGGGTGATTATCATTTTAAAGGAAAATTGTCAACTGTAAAATCTTTGTCCGATTAGTGAGTACTTAGTTAAATATTTAAAATGCACTTAGATTGATAACTTTAGATCAAAACAAACTTTGCCATGATTGAGTCGTGCTTTAATTGATCACTATACTTATGGCGATGATGATAAATATATGACCAGTTTTTTATAATGGTTAAATTTCTGTAATGACGGGTCTGAAGGTCATCATACTGAGATTGACTACCCGTTATTATATAAATTACAAAGGGATTGTATATTTTTGGCCAGTGGGCCCATACAATATTTCTCCAAAATTTACGATCTGTCACTGTTGATTTATTTAAAAGCCAGAGAAGGCCCAATTAAAAGGATGTCTCAAAGGAATCGAAATTTTGAGAAAGGTGAATCAGTACGTGAACCATTTCAGTTTCATGAGTAGAAGAGAAGTCGTCGTGTGGGTTGGGCCGAGGCCCAAGGGGAGTATGGGTAGGAGATGAAGTGTCCTGTCCCTTGGGCTTGGGAACATGAAGCTGCCGCCGTTTAAAAAAAAAAGAAAAAAAGAGAGACTCCTATCATAAGTCACAATGAATTTTTAACAGTATAATTCAATATCATCTCATTATAATTTTAATATGCAGGTACCATTACTCTGTCTTCATATCATTATAATATGCAAGTACCATTACTAGTCAAAAGCTACTAGTTAAGAGCTAGTGCGATATTTGTTTGTAAAAAAATGTTTGAGGTTGAATTATTAATCTTAGTTTAATATTATTTTAGATTATTTTATTTTATAACAGGGGATTAATAGTCTTATGAAATATTTTTGTCATTCGTAAGGCTATTTATGAAGTATTATACAATTCTATGATAAATGTGAGATTAATAGTCTTCCAATTTTAAACTATCAAATGATTTTATGAGAGAGGCTAATAGTCCCTTGTAAAAAGATTAAATAATCTGAAATAATGTTAAATTAAGACAAATACTCTTATATTTTTTTTTTCAAACAAACATAGATTATTTAACAAGTTGGGCTTGAATGATTATCTAAATAAATGTTACTCCCCCGTCCCAAATTAATTGCTCAGTTTTGACTTTTTTAAGTCAAATTGACTATTTTTAGAATTAATAATTAAACATATATAAATATATTTCTAAAATTATAAAAATTGGGGTTAGTAATAAATTGTATATACTTTCTTTTGGTTATAATCTCTTCACCTATATTTTAGCAAAAATAGTAAAAAGATTAGTTTTAAAAATGGTCAATTTGACTTTAAAAAGTCAAAACTGAGCAATTAATTTGGGACGGAGGGAGTGAGAAGTAAGGAAGAATCTTTCTTTTGGAGAGATCCAATTAAGTTAGAACGAACAACAATGAGAATAAAATAATTCTGGATCATAATCGGTACTATTCTTAACGTTATCAAGTGCATTGAGCAAATATGTACGCAATCCTTCACAAATTACTACGTAACTAAGAAAAATTATGTCTGAATGACCGCATCATAGAACATTGTTGAACCAGTAACTTGTGTAAATTACTATCATTTGTAGTTTATTACCGCACGAGTTAGATTTGTAATGAACTGAATAAAGAGCAAAGTACAATAATGGAGAGCTTGTGTGGTCAATTATAAAAGTGGGTATGGTCCATGGCCTTTATCTGGGAGGCCTAGTGGTGCTAATTGCCTGGCCTGGTGGTGCAGAAGTGAAGACGTGAAGTGCATGATGATACTATGGTCTACACAGGTCTTTCTGCTTTGCTTCTCATTTTGCAGACACATAAATTGAAGATCGGAATGGGAAAATTATGGGTTTCCATTTGACAAAAAAATTTCAATGGAGTAGATTATATATCTCCTTATTAACATACTTTTCACAAGTGGAAGATTGCATAACAGAGACTTGTATCTCCTTTGGTGGGGACTTGCACCAATTCTTGAATTATTTTTATTTGGTAATAAATACAAACAATTCTGTCTTGTCTCCTGATAATCTTTTACTCATTTAGAAGATTGAAGCTGATTTCTGAAGTTTCAAGACACCAAGTATGGAACTCTCTCTCTTTCCTAATTAGCTCTCAAAATTAGTTTTTTGATGTTCTGATCATATGGTAATCTGGGTTGATCTTTTTCATCGGATTATCTTCTACAGGTGATTTAACATTTTGATGAGCTTGTTAATTGAGTTAATTCAAGTGGTTCTGGAGTTCTTGTAATAAGTTTCTTGGTTGATTATCTTGTTAGTTGTTACTTTTTGTGCTTTAAGGTTTTACTTTATGCTTTGCTGGTATATATTTATTTTGTACAAAGACCATTCAAATTTTATTTCTTTTAGGGTTTGTTTTAGAGATGGGTATTCTTACATACATCTTTTTCTAGTATTTTTGGGTGTTTATAACTTGATTTGAGGACTACAGTTTTAATGGATTGTTGCGTATCTGATTTCCCTTGAACTTTCCATTACATGTTTGAAGTATGGTACTCCCTCCATTCCAGACAAAGACTCTCGTTTGCCAATATTTTTTTTCCACAGAAAGAGTCACTTTTTAGTAATACTAGTATTAAACGACACAACTTCTTCAAGCTTGCCGTCATAGTTTCATTATCAATTATCACACAATACTACTAAACTAACAATAGGTGTAGAATTCATCCAGAAAGAAATGGGCAACTAAGTGGTTCTAAGGTATGCTGAAAATGTTCAGTGGAAGCTATGGCGATTATATGCTTGTATGAGAATAAAGGAACATCTTTTGCTCTTAGTGTGCAGGCATATAATTTGGCAATTAAAAGCTATATAATTCTTCACATGGTTTCCCTTGTTCATTTGAATATTTATTGAGATTTTACATTTTAATATGCTTATCAGATGGTGGAACTTGGGTATTAATTCAACATAGATCTGTTTTTATGTGGATGAAACCTCCTACCATCCAGTTAGTATGTACACAAATACATGCGTGCCAAGTTGGTGTGCCATGAGATAATGTAGTTCTGGAGGGAGAGTTTAACGGAGCCCAGGCACAGGGAGCTTCAGTAGCTATTGAAAGAAGTTATGTTCATAGGGGAACGAATGTCAGAAGAAGACTTGTTATATGTCCACTGATTTTGCTTTACTACATTATACATGAAGTGTAATTAACTCGAACTTTAAACTGTTTATTTTTCTGAAATGGGAGTCTTTTGAAAATGACTCTTAATCTAGATTCAAATTCTTTCTCAAATAGGTATTTCTGAGTTTCTTTGGTAAAAGGCTAGAATTTCCCCATCTAAAAACTATCCCTTTTTCCAGAGCTGCAGATGAAGATTTTGCAACCATTGCTCTCAGTTTGATAAATCACCCCGGTGGTTTCTCGTGTGGAAAAGGCCAACCATCTGATCTGAAAAAAGTGCTCTGTCTAACATGAAGTCTCCAAATGAAACCTTAGAATCAGAAGATGAGTCTGAAGTCAGCAGCAAAGTAGCCTCCAACAAATCGATCCAAGAAATATCTCCTGGTCCCTCTAATCACAGCACCACCAGGTCATCGTGCCTCACGAATCCCATACAGCTTCAAACTGATCCTGGATTCACTACTCTTGAGTTAACCCTAGTATTCAACGCTTGTGATGCCAAGATGAAGGCTATGCATGAGGACAATAGTAGCGACCTCGCTGCTCATATGCCATCAGGAACAATGCCCAGGGTATTTTCTTGCAATTATTGCACGCACAAATTTTACAGCTCGCAAGCTCTGGGAGGACATCAAAATGCTCACAAAAGAGAGAGGACAATGGCAAAGCGGGCCATGCGGATGGGACTGTTAACAAATAGGTACGCAAGCTTGGCATCTTTGCCTCTACATGGTTCTGCATTTAGGTCTCTAGGCATTGAAGCTCATCCCTCGGTTCACCAGGGAATTGTCCCACCAGCCAGACCTCCTTTGCATGGGACCAGAGGTGGAGCAAGATTTGATCAAGGGTATTGTGGATTGCCAATGTTTGCTGAGGATGATGAAGCAGAGCTGTTTTGGCCTGGTAGCTTTAGACGAATTGAACAGGGAACTAGTGGTAATCTTTCTGGATTTGAATTACGAGGAAATTCAAACATTAATTTTATGACCCTGGCTCCAACACCTCGAGCAGATTCATCCTCACCTGACCTTACTTCAAAGCTTTAGATTTTATTCATCTTAGTTTTGACTATTTTACTCTCTTTTTTTTTCAATGTTAATTTCTCTAAATCCGGTACTCTCTTTGTACAGTGATATTAGTGATGGGTTAATCTTACTTCTTCATCCAACTTTAGTCTGTAATTTATATTGTTTTACTGTTGTATAAGATTCAGGGCATTAGGTAATGTTAATTTGATTGTATGTTGATGGAATTAGTGAGCATCCTCTTCTTAATTTTGTTACACTCTTCTAAATGTTTGATTCTTCTTTCTTCCTTCAACAAATATACAATTGATCTAAAGTAGTCCAAATCCAAACTAGTATGCTAAAAATTTACAAAATGCTGCCACAAATGGAACACAATGGAGTTAAGTTAAACTGTCAAGTTATAGAATACGAAAGGGAATTAATATAACCAAATAAAAACATTTAAGAGGTTCAACAAATTTTCTTAAAATACCAAAGAACAATGCAGATTATCTACAATTCAATGCTGAAAACCCAATAGAAAAAAAAATAAAAATCCATAACACAGTTCACTTAAAAGACTAATCTTCAATCCTCATCCTCTTCCCTTGGAAAGACAGAGACCTTGAGCCCAAAATTATCCAGGTCTTGCTGCTCTTGCTGAATTCTCATGACAGACCTTGAGGCAGAATCGCTTGACCAAGAAATATCAATCATCTGCAGTGTAGGTACATCCCCTAAGCAAGATGGTACTTCCTTCAAATGATTGCATACATGCAAAACTAATCTCTCAAGTTTCGGAAAATGACTACTAGAAGTCACCCTCCATTCCTCAAGATCCATCCATGAAAGTTTCAAATACTTGAGCTGAGGAAACTCCCAATCACTTGTCTCCCACCTCGGCCCCAAGAAGGAATTACGTCGTAGTTTCAGAATCTCCAAGTGAGGTAATTTTCCAAGTTTGGAAATTTCTTTCCAACGTATACGACCACCTGCTAAAGTTAGTTTCTTGAGAGATGGAGGGAACTTACTCGGCTGAGGAATTCTTGGAGGAAGTATTTGTCCAAGTCCTTGGCAACAGTTTTTTTTTGATCGGCGTATGGACAATTCATGGTTACCCAAATCCAAGTACATCAATGGCGGATCCAAAAGATTTGGAAAATGGCCTCCTTCCCAACAGTTGTCTACTAACTTCAATTTACTGAGGTGAATTAAATTCCCCAGATCAGGAAAACAGATTTCTTCCCAATCTTTTGGGCCTCGATATAATGACAATTTCCTTAGTTTGGGTGTCCTTGCCAAGACAAAGTTGGTATCTTCAACATTGCTAGGCTGAGAAAGGGGCAGTGACAAAATTGATTGCAAACTATCCAGTACAGGGGAATCACCATTCTCTGTGGCACAAGGTTCTTCAAATTTGATTCCATCTGACACGCGTATGTGCCTTAATTTGACCATATTCCAAATGCTACGCGGCATGATTACTATGCCCCAATCTTCTTTACTGAGACAAAGTGTTTCTAGGTTCCAAAGGTCAGATATTTTTGAGGGTACATTGTCAAGATGATGAACCTGAAGTTCCAAGTACCTCAAATGATACAACTTTAATATTTCCTCAGGAAAACCAGTTAGAATGATGTACCATAGATTCAACACCCTCAAAAGTTTATAGATGAATGAATTAGTCAACTTAGGGCGCGGAATCTCTTCAGAGGAGGCGTAGTAAAAGACGGAACAGACATTTGGCTCACAAGAATTTCCAGAAAGAGTATGAAAACCATGAGAATGCAAGCACAAAGATTTAGATAAGATGTGAGTTGAAGGAGAAGCCACTTGTTCATACCAGTCTATTTGGTGCAAAACATTTCTTTCCTTGGCTTTTCTTAGGCACAAGTCACGTAACATATCATGGATTCGACAGGACTTTATTCCACCACTAGAACTTCTCTGAGCAACCATTACTAGACATCCATTAGTTAGATCCTTCAAGTAATCATCAGCCACATCCTCCAAGCTTCTTTCCCTCGTTTGCTTCACGAATCCTTCAGCAATCCACAGCCAGATCAATCTCCACGCGGGGATTTCATAGTCTTCAGGAAATGCTCCAAGATACAGAAAGCATGATTTCAAATGGGGAGGCAAGTGATTGTAACTAAGTGCTAGTATGTCCATGAATTGGTCTGTTGCATCACCAACAACACTCTTCGAGCTAATCAAGTTCTCAGCAAATTGCTTCCACCATTCATGATTCTTTTCATTCCTTGCAAGAATTCCTGCTACAACAACAATTGCTAGAGGAAGTCCTCCACATTTTGTTGCAATCTCTTTTCCAATATCCATCAGTTCCGGAGGGCAAGTTCCTCTACGAAACGCCTTCTGTTGTAAAAGATCCCAACTTTCATCTGGACTTAATGTACTAAGAACATGAGGAGGGCTGTCCTTTTTCACTCTCAACGCCACGTCTGTGAGCCGAGTGGTGATCATAATTCTACTTCCATTATTGTCATTTGGAAAGGATCTTTTCAAATCCTCCCACACTTCAATATTCCAGATATCATCCACAAGAATCAGGTATCTTTTACCCTTTAAACTCCTGTACAATTCTCCTGCCAGCCTTTCTTCACTTAAGCCACAAATATCATCTTCTTTCTTGACAATGCAACTTAGAATCCGTATCAACAATTCCCTCTTTTGATACACTTGAGAGACATAAGTCCATGCCCGAACATAAAAGTGATGTACAATGCAAGGATCATTGTATACTTTTCTAGCCAAAGTTGTCTTCCCAATTCCAGCCATTCCCACAATCGAAACAACTTGTAGTTGCTTCTTTTCTCCAACAAGTCGCTCCATGATTCTCGTTGCCTCATCATCGAATCCCACAACAATTTCTTCTTCCTCTAGACTCGGGCTTGACAGATTCTCGAAGGAAGATGGTACTTCAGCTGTTGGCAATCCAATGCCATGCAAATTGTTGCGGTAAATATCCATCACCTTTTTCTTGATGGACATAATATCTTGTATGAAGCTTTCGTGCCCAGTTGAATGATCAGTGAAGTAGTTTTGCCTGAGGGCATGTAGCACAGAAACGTCAAAAGCATTTAAGGCTTCACAAGCCGCTCTTTTGATTTGTGCCACCAGCATTTTGAGTTCTTCATGATCATGCTTACTGCATATCTCCTCTGAAGCAGAGAGGAAGGCTCTTATGAATTGAAGCTCCTCACAAAGAGACTGCATCTCATCGTTCTTTTTAGAATTGTCACCATAGCTAAGTATTTGCTGCAGGTCCTCTAATATAAAATCAACAACAGTGGCAGCCATTTCTCTAGTATTGTTAATAGAAATGAATTTAGAAGGAAAAGTGATGAATCTGATTTTAGAAAATGAGATATTGAAAGCTCATTAACTAATGTTATTTTTCTTTCTTCCACGGAGTAATATGCAGAAGAATAAAAGTGGGGTTGTTGTGCTGTGCTATAAATTACATATTATGCATAAGCATATAGGATGTGGGAATTAAAGTTGAAGTGAAAGCCACACTATTAAAAGAAGAAAAAAGAAAAAGAAAAAGAAAAAGTTTAAAGTGAAAGTCTTGGTAAATTGAAAGTGTTTCACTTTTTTTGGCAAGTGGAGATTGGTGGGGTTTGCCTGCTCCTTTTGGCATCAAACTTTAGACTTTTATGGTACTATAATTCATGAATTTGAGCCTGCATTCCCGCATATTGAAATTTCTTCTGTGAGATTAACGTTAAGGCATCTTCTAGCTATTTTCCTACTTAATTTAATGAATGATACAACTATTTTCAGGTATAATAAATATCAAAGGGACTTCCAAACAAAAATTTCTTTAAATTATTGACATATTGAATACATAAAGGTTAGTCAACACCTTCTTACCAACAAACGAAAAAGGAAGGAAAAAATAGGGATGAGGACCCTTCTTGTTGGCTTCCTACTTCCTATCTGCTTGACATTTGACCTCTGGAAAAACTTGTTTGAAGGTTACCATTAATTTCACACGCACGTATTTATTAGGAAAGTATCAATACTATGCAATATACTATACCATGGTCTATGGATTAGGACTCAGAATTTTTTGGAGAGTAATATAATTATTTTTATAAAAAGAAATTATAAATAATTTTCTATTAAAAACACTTAAAAAGTATTTTCCATAATATTTCACTTTTGTATATATTTAATAATAAACAAAATAAGGATGACAGTTGTGTATATATGTATATAGATTTAGTCATTTCAGGTGTATAAAAATGCTACTCCATTAAATACGAATTAAATTATTAACATTAATAATAATTAAGGTCAAATAGCAATATCCTAGCATCAAAATACTTCTGTCTCTACAAAAATTGAAACGGAAAGAGTCAAATAAATATCAGGAAAACAAAATACAGCACACGGACAGGAACATTGGACCAAGTAGAAGTAATTTATCCAAAGATGCTGGGTCTTTTTGGTAAACTTATCTAAAATTAAAGCTAGGAACTAGGAAGAAGCATCTCTATTTATCTCTCTTCCCCGTCTGAAGAACTCCCGGAAAGAAAAACGAAAAATACTCCCCACCCGTTGCAGAGATGAGTAAAAAGAGCTGAAGATTACAAAAGCTTCTACCTTTTAGCTTCTCCTTCTTTAGCTCTGGTATTTTCTGATCCCTCTCTTGTATTTCTCTCTGTTTAATTATGTTGAAAGAAAAAGAAGGTTCAAGTGATTGCGTATATGGAGGAGGAGGAGGAGGAGAGAACTCTCAAATCAAGCTCACACATCATCTTTCTGGAGAAAATCGGGACGACCCAGAAGATAAAATGAGATTTTCTGAAAAGGGTATCGATTTTCTTAGACAATCAGAGATGGATTTCGATGGGTCTCAATCAAAACCCTTAAATTTTGGGAATTCTGGCTCTCAGGAGCTGACTCTTAGTTATATGTGTGATAATTCCAAATTGGGTTTTCTTGATAAAGAGATTCCCGGGAGAAATTTACTGAATTCCATTGAGAAAGTAAGTTACAAAGGTAAAGAAGTGGTTTCTGAGGATCAGATTCAAGATGATCCTAGATGGGTAGAGAGAGATTTTCTACAATTGAATGAGATTAGGGGGAATTCTTCAAAAAGAGAGGTTCAGGACGAAGAAATGGATAGGGAAAATACAGAAAAGAAGCCAAAGCTAGAAACTCTTAATCTTTCTTTAGCTTTGCCTGATGTATCACTCTCTCTAGCTGCATCGAATCCGGTGCAAAATGCTGATCCTCCCAGTCGTCCAAAGCCTAGTAGAAGTGTACAATCTTTAGCACCTTCAAATAATAACACACAAACCACATACTCCAATGATTTTACTGCTGCTTCAATGTCTTATTCATATTCACACCCACTTTCGCATAACGCCAGTTGCTCACTAACCCGAAATTCAACTGAATATTATGAGAATTCGGTAGGGAGTCATAGGAGAGACTGTGATTATATATGGAATGCTGGAGAGGGCACTAATGGATCGGTTCATAGTCGATTTCGGCCAGTTGGTGATGGCGTTGCACTGTCCAATCACGGCGGTGGAGTTTTCCCATTGATGCAAGGTAATCGCCCAGTCAATAAGGACTCCTCTAATAGTCTGTATAGAACAACAAGCTCCGACAACTATTCATTTTTTCCATCTGAATTGCCTGCGAGGCCTCAGGTGGACACTCAATCAGGAGATTCAAGAGGACGAGGGTCTGATCAGCTAAGAGGACTGGAGAGTTTAGATGGAGGAAGAGACCGAAAGCTTTCTAGACCAGAGAGGATTCTTCGAGAAATACTATCGGAATCTATTCCTGTCATGGCTCAGATAATTCAGGAGCTGTCTGATGAAATAGTTGAATCCACAAAGGAATACTTGAAGAATGTAATTGCCACTCCAGAGAATAGAGAGGAACTAGTGGGCCTTCAGAATAGGCTCGCGAGAAGATCTGATTTTAACAATGAAACTCTCTCGAAGTCCAACAAAAACCAACTTGAAATTTTGGTTGCAATAAAAATGGGTCTTGGAAGCTTCTTATCTAGCAGAAATCGCCTTCCCATGACTGAACTGGTGGAAATTTTCTTGCTAGAAAGGTGTCGAAACGTGAATTGTAAGAGGTTATTACCAGTGGAAGACTGTGAGTGCAAGATTTGTTCAACTAAGAAGGGATTCTGCAGTGAGTGCATGTGTCCTGTGTGTTTGAACTTTGACTGTGCCAATAATAGTTGCAGTTGGGTTGGTTGTGATGTCTGTTCCCATTGGTGCCATGCAGTCTGTGGTATCCAGAGAAATCTCATAAAGCCTGGCCCTAGTTTGAAAGGTCCATCAGGGACTAATGAAGTACAATTTCACTGCCTTGGCTGTGGTCATGCTTCTGAGATGTTTGGGTTTGTTAAGGATGTGTTTATGTCATGTGCGAAGGACTGGGGTTTAGAGACCTTGGTAAAAGAGCTTGACTGTGTTAGAAAAATCTTTAGGGGAAGTGAAGATTTTAAGGGTAAAGAGTTGCATGTAAAGGCTGACGAGATGATATCCAAACTCGAGAATAAGATGATGTCTCCTTCAGATGTCTGCAGTTTCATCTTTCAGTTTTTCACTTGTAAGTATCCAGACCAAGAATTACTGCATTTTGTTCTTAATTTGTTATATATATTCTTATTATTTTGAGCCAGTAATGGTGGTGCTTCTAAATGTCTTTGAAATTTACACAAATATGTGAACCAAAATTTTTTCAACATAAAGGATTTGGCTTGATTCTCCGTCTCCTTTGGGTGTATTTTGGTTTACAATGGACTTTCTTAAATTTCGAACTTTATTGGTGTTGTCTTGTTGATTATTTAGTAGTCTGGTTCTTAATTACGTAGTACAAAAATGTGCTTGTTTGTGTTGAAAATGAAGAATGCCAGATATGTACTAAGCCATGTGAAGCTCCAAGGCTTATTGTTATCTAAAAGACGAAAATGTTTGTTTTTAGTCTTGGAACTAGGCTGTAAGTACCAAGACTCTGAATACAAGAAACAGTAGGACATTGACCAGGGCTATTTACTTAATCAAAGAGCCTGTGTCAATAGATGAAGAGTCAAACAATAGACTTAGTTATATTAAACGGGTAAGTAAGAAAATGAAACAAATGACATCTGGAGGAGTAAAATATTGTTGACGTCCTTGTGGTTCACACTGTGTTGAACATAAGTCCTCGTGTTCTTAAAGTAGTCACATAACCTCCTTGCGATTTTTGCAAAAACTTGTCTATGCTGTAAGAACTATGAGAGCAGATGTCAAAATGGTGGAATTACATAAAACCCCGGTGGGGAAGGGGGTGTCATTCTCATGTACACTAGGAATTGCATGTGTTGTATATTTCTTGGTCCTAACTGATATTTGGTTATATCTTAATCTTAATGCTCAAAGTGAGTAGGTGATTAAGCTAGATGCTTGAGGTGGAAACTTTTTTGCTTTGGAACTTAGGTTGAAGTGGATACTTTTTTAAGACAAACTTTGTGAACAGAACTTTCTGGAATCATTTGGAACAAGAAACCATTACTTTGTGTTGCAAACCATTTTCATCTATGATTCATGTAGGTTCTTTTCCAGATTTTTTTTTTTGAAAAGGAATATTTTAAGTTGTTGCTAAATCCAATAGCATTCACATTTCACTCGTTACAAGATTCTTATTAGCAGTCTCACTCATTTGAACAACTGCAATTCTGCTATCCATTCTCTTTTATTTGATATTAATGGTATCAGTATGGTGTAAAGGTTACATGGGGTCATTAAAGTTTGGTATTGTGTTAATAAAGCCATGCGGGCATTGAACTCGAGATTCATCATTCTAGTTAGTTAATTAATTTTCCTGGTTTCACCCCCCAAAAAAAAAATGAATCGCGATAATCAGTAGCTTGTCCGAGAGGATGATCAGCCACACTGGGACTGAGACATGACCCAGACTCCTACGGGAGGTAGCAGTGGGGAATTTTCTGCAATGGGCGAAAGCCTCACGGAGCAATGCCGCGTGGAGGTAGAAGGCCCACGGGTCGTGAACTTGCCTATAAACTGCACATATGAATAATAAACTGATGATGCTTACTCTTTCAAACCTTTGCCTTGAAAAACTTTCATAGAAACCTTTTTATGTATCCTTGTTGAATTTTGACACTATTCCTTTGCTTTTACAACTTCTGAGTCTTGTTGTATATGATATTTTTCATATTCTATTTTTGATAATAATGCACGAGCCTGCCTAACTTGGTTGTTTTTGTGATTAATAGATGCAGAAGGCATGTCGGACTTTCCTGCTTCCAGTGTCCCCTCAAAGAACTTGATATCAATTCAAGGCACCCTTCGAAAAGATGCCACACCTCTTTCAATATCCAATTCTCTCCCACCAAAATCCTCTTTCTACAACACTGGCTCTTCAAATGGAAGGCGGGATATGTTGCCACAAGATCTCCATCAGAATGATCTAAAAGCTTCGCTCATGGGTGAGAAAGTAATTGAAGATGAGTGGTCTGTAAAGTTACCAAAGAAAGATGGGTTTGAAAGCTTAGAAAGCGTTGTGCGAGTTAAGGAAGTAGAAGCCAGAATGTTCCAGAGTAGGGCTGATGAAGCAAGGAAAGAAGCAGAAGGGTACAGAAGGATGGTAAGAATGAAGAATGAGAAGTTGGAAGAAGAGTACGCCGAGAAGCTAGCTAAATTGTGTTTGCAGGAAACTGAGGAAAGGCGGAGGAAAAAATTGGAGGACCTCAAGATGTTGGAAAATTCGCATTGTGATTATTACAAAATGAAAATGAGAATGCAAGCTGACATTCGAGGGTTAGTGGAGAGAATGGAGAACACAAAGCAGCAGTGGGTGTAACCATTTTTCCTTTCCTTTTCAAGCGACATTGATTGCTTACTGACATGATAATTGGTTTTAGTTTTTCATTTCAATCTGTTTTGTTGTTGACATTTTGGATTATGTTTGTTCTCTAAATTGACATCGAATGGTTGTTTTGTCTGGATATATCATTTAATTTTGTTAGTTACTTTTCACATCTTAACATGAGCTGGACAAAATTCAATTGAAATTTTGAACTAATGATGATTGATTGTTTACAATAATGGCTGGGGTAAATGCCATATGGATTGATTATTTATATATCTAAAGGTTTAGTCAACTGTCCATTACCTGTATGGGCCTATGGGGGCCTCCCTTTTATCTCCCTCTCTCAGTTTTTTTATTCAAGGAAGAATACAACAGCATATCAACAACACCTGCACTAAAATATTACTATATCATTGAGCCTATAATTGTTGCA
Organism: Aralia elata; assembly: GCA_034770075.1. Lineage (NCBI taxonomy): Eukaryota > Viridiplantae > Streptophyta > Magnoliopsida > Apiales > Araliaceae > Aralia > Aralia elata. The sequence continues at coordinate 84,051,391 of CM068387.1, read as the reverse complement.
TGGTGGGCATGCTGTTGGATTTTCTCAATGATAAGATGAAGCAATATTCCATAAGACTTTTTTAGTGCCTCAACAGATAGATCAAGAAAACTCCTCCCACACGGCTTATTATTCTTTCCCTTCATCACTCTCTTACCCTTTCGAATCTTGAGAGTAAACAATCCAGAAGTAAGCTAATAAAGCCCATAGGCTATTTAGAAAAAAAACTATCACAAGAATCGATGCCAAGATTAGTGCTGAATATTTCATCTAAATAAATGAAATTTATGAACTACCGTGAATATAATAAGAAAAAGAAGGGATATTATAAATTTTCTCAAAGCTAATACAGTACTATTCCATCCTTTTTCTAACTCAAGAATGTCAAAACAGCATCTTTAATGTAATGTAGTATAAAATTTAAATTTTCATTTGTTCAAAATTATTCTCAAAAATAAAGGAAAATCACATGAAACATAGCCTTTTCTCTCCCACAATCAGAAGGGAAGAATTCTTATTCTCCTTCACAAAATAATGGAGCATATTAATTACATGAATCATCCAAGTCTTAAAAGTGTTCCATGACCATCTTCTCTCAGAATTATTCTTGTAAGTATGAACAAATGACAAATTTTAGCAAAACCAACAACAAAGTAACATAAATAAATAAAGTTACTGAATCACATTAGTATAGGTAAGATCTCAATTTTTTCTTACTAGTAACCTCTTGGAAGAATAACAGCTAAGCCAACAGAGATTCCAAAGAGGAGAATTAACAGTCCAGTAAAATTCACAATTAGTGCTTCTTGGCTTTGCTGCAGGCCTAAGAAAATGAACCTCTCCACCAAACCAGTTTCAGCAGTAACTATTGCCATGAAGAAAATAACTATGCCAAAGAAAACGTGCCACGGAGCCAGCCTAGACCTTGTTCCTGATTCTGCTCCAGGGAACATGAAGGAGAAAAAGGCCAAGAGCCACTGAAAAATAATTGCAAGATTATGTACGGTTAATATAAGATACTATTATGTTTTGATGTTTTGTACAAATTAAGGAAATTTATCAAGATTTATAATTTTGACAAAAGCAGCATTGTATTGAAGTTGCGATTTAAACTATTTTTTGGAACAGAAGTGTTGGTGTTACCTGCAAACCAAATAAGCAGAAGGTGGACATGCCAATCCAGGAATGTAGAGTGTACATATTTGGAATATGAAGCTCATTGTGAAACTTGAAAACTGCATAAATCCCCACAATTCCGGCAACTAGAGCAATGAAATGCAATATCAAGTGAAATAATTTCTGGGTATTTTTTGTTCCTGGGATTGTCTTGTATGTCATGATTGCTGATTCAAAAATAATATTAAGTTAGTTCTTAATTTTAAAAAAAAATATAGTATGTAATATATATGTGAAAATTTTAACAAACTTTTGCATGTGCAGTTTTGTCAAGTTCATAGTTTACAGGAAACAAAGTTTTAATACAAGGTTTGATGAAAAATATTTTCTTGACCAACAAAAGATATGAGCTATTCTACTTCAAAATACTTACCTTCTCCTACAATTAAAACAAACCCAACAGCCATGAACAATGGGTGCAGCTGTACAAGAGAGGACAGAAATTTAAACTCCAACACAATTAATTATACATATGAATAAGACTTGATAAATTTATACGTGTACATGAAGAAATTACATTGAAAATCTTCTCCTTAATGTTGGATTCGAAAGCAAGGCCTTGTCGAAAGTGTAGGAGCCAAACAAGTACAAGGGTAGTCACTGCTATGACCAGCAAATGCGCAAAAATAGTGACCGGTAGCGCCGACAAACGGAAGCTTGAACTATTCTTAGCTGCCATTGGCACCACTATGTCTTAGGAGAAACCAAAAATGAAAACAGAGAAAACAGAGGAAACAGAGGAAATAGATTAAAGAAAGTTGATTATGTTAAAAGCATTGATATATACATTAGGCAAATGCACAAGGAGTATAGTTTTTATCAGTCTTAGTCTAAGCGGTTGATAGTATCAAATTTAGCTGTATAGAAAGACAGTTTGTTGGTAATGAAATAATGGGATACAGACATAAATGGAATTTGATAAATACCGTCCTGCCTGCTGAATAAACCCATAATTAACATGTCCAATGCACTAAGCAAATTTTATTAGTCTTGTACACGAGTGCATTTTTGGAAGCACTTCATCAAAACTACGTTGTCGTTACGGCTGGCACAAAGTTTGTGGTAATTTTATAAAAATTATAGTAGAATTAATTATTTCATAATTAGGTATGAACGTTGAAATTGAAATATAGTTTGTCTGTATATATATGTATATGTAAAAATTGCATATAGGTATCAGAGTATGATGCCATATACAAAAGGCTAAAGAAAAAGAATAAATTAGCTCAGAAGTCTCATCAGAATTACTATATGGTTGTGTATTTAAGTTTGAGTCGCTCTCAGTTAAACTTAATTACTCAACATAAATAAACTGGCTAAGATTGTTATGAGCACTTGTCAAATATCTTGAAATGTAGACAAGTAGTATGGTACTATCCTTCTTTTGAGTTTTAGTTCCGTTTCTGTATGTATTACAGTATTAGTTAGTCATTTGCCAAGGCAATGAAAGATGATAAAGATAGCCATGTGGTTCCTTTTAATTAATAAACAGCTCTATAAAAATAAAAAAAAATTAAAAAGCCTGTTATGATGACATAATAAAAATTGACATGTTTTATTTTATTAATTTTGATCTATAAACCTTGTCTTAGTTGCGTCGCTTTATTTTGCTTGATTATATATATATTTTTTATTATTATCTGTAATTAGTTTAAATGTGATCTAATTAGCTAGAATTTTCAATCGCTCTTTGCAACATCACTCACTTGCATCTACCCTTTCCTTTCCTTATCTTCGACTAGTTGAAGCTTTGAACGTGCAACAATTACTATATCAACACCTTTTTTTTTAAATATTTACACGTGCACCACAAAAGTAAGAAGAATCCATTCGTTAAATATGTTATAATTTAATAGTATCCAACAAAACACAATAAACATAACAATTAAGTCACTAAAAAAAAAAAGGAGGAGCATGACAAGATATCTTATTTCTTTTAATCTTGGAAAACGAAAACTTGCAAATATACAAGTCAAAATTATAAAATCTAAAGGATTTTTTGTAAAATTGTCCTATGTTACCAAGAGACGAATTAAGTAGAATTTGTCAAACATTTGAATTGGCCACAGTCCCAACTTGTCCACCCTTATGCCCGCGCTGTGGAAGAAAAACACTGAGACCGACGGAGACTCCAAAGATGAGTATTAACACTCCGATAAAGTTCATTATGAGTGCTTCTTGGCCGTGTCGTAGGCGTAGGAAAGTGAATCTTTCCGCCAAGCCCGTTTCGGCACTCAATATCGCCGTGAAAAATATAGCAATGCCGAAGAAAACATGCCACGGCGCCATCCTTGCCCTTCTAAACATTGATGCACCCGGGAAGTAGAAATACAGAAATCCCAAGAACCACTGAAACATTTGAAATTTAAGGTTAGATCTGAAAATGTAATTTCAGAGCTGAAAATATCAATTTCACCGACTATTGATTATATACGTTATTTACCACGTTCTACGCACTTTGAAATATCAACTAATTAATTACCTGCAAAGCAAATAAGCAAATGGCGGAGATGCCAAGCCAGGAATGCAAGGTAAAGAGATTTGGAACATTAACCTCGTCAAGAAACTTGAAGACTACATAAATCCCCACAATTCCGGCAACTAGACCGACGAAAAGCAACATCAGGTGAATTAATTTCTGAGTCTTTCTCGCTCCCGGTATTGTCTTATATGCTATGATTGCTGCTTCAATCAAATTAAATCATATATTCCCTCCGTCTCAAATTAATTGTATTTCTATAACTTTTTAAAGTCAAATTGATTATTTTTAAAACTAATCTTTTTACTATTTTTGCTAACATATAAGTGAAGATATTATAATCAAAAGAAAATATATACAATTTATTACTAATTTCAATTTTTATAATTTTAGAAATATATTTATATATGCTTAATTATTAATTTTAAAAATAGTCAATTTGACTTAAAAAAATCTTAGAAAAGCAATTAATTTGGGACGGAGGGAGTACATTAATTTATCAGTTCATACATGCATTTAATTGGATTTTGTTACTGTCGGATTTATTAATTAAAATGTATGATTAAAGAAAATATTTATTTTCTACAAGATTATAACTATATATACTATACATCTAATGTTTCTTAATTACCTTCTCCTGGAATCAAAATAAGTCCAATTACCATCAAAGGTGGGTGCACCTGCAAAAGATAGCTAAAAAACTCAAGTCATTATATTGATAATTAAAACTTTATACTTTTGAGTGTATACATATACACACACATATATATATATATATTGATACACGATGAAGAAATATGAGTGTGAATGATTAAAAAATAAATTTAAGTACATTAAAAATCTTGTTCTTAATTTCGGATTTGAAAGCAAGGCCTTCGCGGATATGTAGGAGCCAAACAAGTACAAGGGTAGTGACTGCTATGAACAGCAAGTGAGCAAACACAGTGACCGGTAGCGCAGTCAAACCGAAGCTTGAACGATCTTTAGCAGCCATATATTTGGTTATGTCACAGGCTGACCTCTATGAAAAGAAAGAAAATGAAGTTGAAGAGATTAAGAGCTAGAGTTACAGCTAGTTGGGATAATTGTAAAATCTTTTGCTCTATATATAAATATGTAGAGCATGCAAATATTGCACAAGTTGTATAGTTTTCATCAATTAGATCTAGGTCACAGAAAAAATGGATTTAGCTAGCCGGCTACCCAAACTAACCATGTGCAATGATCTAGAAGACATATGGGGTATTTTAGCATGATATTTAATTATACTACTAGAGTAGTGAATATTAAGGAAGCACTTCATTAAACTATGTTATTTAAAACTGTGCTATGACTTTATTTTAATAATATTTTTTCAGTACTAATTTACAATTATGAAGTATTCAATCAATTAAAATGAAATAAATCCGAATCAATTTTACAAGTGGGCATAGTACGTAAAAAGCGTCTTCCTTTAATAAATACTCTCGTGATTCATGGTTATTATTGATGCTTCTATCGATCTTTCGGTCATCCCTTTGTTCCTCCTTCAGTTTCTTAGTGATTCCTCTCTCTTTAATTTGAACAAAAGCTTGATAGGTTCCCAAGTAGGAGCCCATCACCCTTTTGTTAGCCTATGTGTGCTCCTCTCTTTCCATCTTTTTGAACTGTGATTACCCTTTTACAAGCTGGTTTGAATTTAACCAAAACCTGAACCAGGTCCACATATAGAGTACAAATACACCACACGTCTACTTTTTGCTTCTCTTGTATTCTCTATTTTTGTTTTCTCCTTAAACTCATAATAATTATGGGATATTGCGTGCAGCTGGTAATGCTAGCAGATTCCTCTGATGTCCACAAAAAATAAATAATAAGGTGGTGTTAGAGAATAACAACGCGACGAAAATAATAATAATAAAAAAATGAACTAAAATAATTATAAAAGACACAAATTTTACGTAGTTCACCCAAACATTCGACGGATCAGTTTCACTATCTTTTAGAAAATTCATGCATTATATAATTTCAACATCCCCTCCTTATATAACATAATATAAGTAACCCTAATTCGCCCTCCGCTCCAAGAACATGCCCAATTAACTTTTGAGTAGTTTTACAATCACATTTGTATTAAAGTTCGAATCAGACTTCATCGATAACAAGTGTAATTTTAAATGGTTTATTAAAATTATTAACATTAATCAAAAGTGTGAAATCACTCTATTAACAAATTCCTTGATGCCTTGCTAGAGTTCAAAGTCTTCCTCCCTACCAAAACCAACACATCAAGCAATCCATAGATTCACAAGCTCTAGTTCTTTATTCCCTTTTGAACTTTGTGAAGGGAATTAGACGCATATAAAAACTCATTTAACGCAACAATTGTAAGTACGTACTGTCCCAAACATAATAGCAACTTTGTTTTCTCTTCATTAACCATGGATATTATTTCTATCGAAAGGACCACATTTCAGCGCTCTGCGTCAAGAATAACAGTCGTAGCACACTTGCTCGGTATTACAGCCATCGTCCTCTTGCTTGTTTGGTTGTTGCATTATCGCGAGGGTTTAGACCTGGATTCCGATAATCCGAGCCGCATTTTCAATGTAAATAAAATCACATCTCCATCAGACGTTTCGGTTTATTCCCATGCAACTATATGATTTTTTTATTTATTTATTTTTCATAATGCTTGGACATGCAGGTTCATCCATTCCTTATGTTCTTCGGATTCATCTTTTTCGCTGCTGAAGGTATGAACTCATTGTAAAATGTCTTCTTTCCCTTCTTTTTTTTTTTTTCTATCACTTGAAATTGTAAAGTTTAGCTTAAACTAGAAATTTTGAGATTGCTAGCTTAAAAAGAATAGGTATGATTTCGTGTTTTAATTTCAATCAGCGATGATGGCCTACAAGACAGTAGCAGCGACACACAAAGTGCAGAAGTTCGTCCACATGTCCTTTAACCTGATTTCAATAGTTCTGGGAATCATTGGGATTCATGCGGTATTCAAGTATCATGATAAGCTCAACTTAAAGGACATGACTAGCTTGCATTCATGGATAGGCATGGCCACTTTATGCTTGTTCATCTTACAGGTAACCCGATAAATTAAGAAGTTAATTAACACAACGCTAATGGGAAAAGTATACTTTGTATTACTCCCTCTGATTCATAAAATGAGTCTCATTTGCAACATGTTAATTATAATTATTTGGACTTAATTTCTGCAGTGGTTGTTTGGGTTTAGTGTATTTCTGTTTGCACAAGCTTCAACAGCATTGACAAGAGCAAGGGCTCTCCCATTGCATGTAAATGGGGGTAGGGCACTCTTATACATGGCGATATGTGCAGCCGAGACTGGGTTGATGCAGAAATCAACCTTCTTGCAGCTCAGCGATAACAGAGAATCGCATTTAATCAACGTCCTTGGAGTAGCAATCCTTCTCTTTGGCATCACAGTTGATATCTCTGTTGCTCTATCACGTTACATATGACGGCTCTGTTTTCTCATCTAGTTATAAGTTGCAAAGCCTATCGTAAATTTCGAGGATGTGGTTTTCATTTCATTTTCTTAAAACTTGTACTATATTGTTGCTGATTTGTTGTGCTGGATGAAGCATTATTCTGAGTTTTATATATATATGAATGTGGGGTTTTTGAATAAAATCTCTCTCTATAGTTTTGATATAGAACCTAGTACAAAAGACTGATATTTCTTGGGCAAAAATGAACCATCAAAGTTTATACACATACATTCAGCTTCCCAAGCAATAGGTCTGCCTTGATATGAAATATGTAGCATTCTAAAGATTTCGCAGAACAGGGAGGCTACATTGCATAAAAACTACTTTCTCCAATCCAGTTGGGTTGGGTGGGGTGGGTGGGGTGGGTGGGGGACGGGGGTGTGGGTGGAGAGAAAAAGAACAAATATGAAGTAATGTTAGCTAACCTTAATATACATCTTGGATCCATGTTACAATTAGTTGCTACCTACCAAAACACAATTTAAATTCTGGATACCGAAGAAACTCACTTCAAATATTTCTGCACAAAGATACAAGGCTGTGTGGACACACCTGCATCAGTAAAAGTATAACTATACTTCCTCTGAAGAGCAGCCTACATGATAGGCCTGGATGCTATCCATGCCCTGGTCCTTCGTCACGGAAATTTGTTCACTTGGTGGAGTTTTACTAGTGGAAAAGTTTCGGTAGGGACGCTGAACCGGAGGGAGCAGCAAAGCAGATTGATTGTCCATTGACAGTAGCCGTCCACATTTACTGCACCACAAATATGCAAGTTTCATCAAAGCAGCAATAAGTATCAACATAATTTGTTAGGAGAAAACCGCACCTGCAAACTTTCGTGAATAGAGTTTGATAGCTGCATATCCATTGCTACAACAATTAATACAAGAAATTAGAAACTAGCATATGCTTAGAATGTCAAAGCTAATGTGAAGTGAATACTGTAAACCCTGGAAATGCAAGAGACAATACCAATAGGGAATGTAGGGCTGTTTCAGTATTGATACCAGTAAAATACTGCAGTGCCATAGCAGCATGTTCCTGCAATAGGGCAATAACGAGAAATGTGTAAAACTTAACCATGTTGGGCATCAGCCATATGAACTCAGAAATATACATAGATGTAGTTAAGGTTGCAAAGCTGTTACCGTGATGTGTCTGAATACGTGATGAACAGAAAACCCCCTTGCATGTATATAGCTGCCACCCTTAAGAGGAATGTCACAAGGGTAATGCATAAGAAGTAGCTTACAAGGAGAAAGCAAAAAACAAAAGCAAAATGATGAAAATATGCATATAAAATGGCTTGGACCAAACAAGCTACTCCCACACGGAATGTCTAAAATATTAAAGAAGAAAGAAGCACATAAATAATTCAACCGCCCAGATACATTAGATCATTCTGTTTTACAAAACTTAGTGTGACCCTTACCACTTGACTCTAACCTAACTAAAATTATAATTATTGGCTGTTTGATAATTATGAAAAAGGACTGAAAGCTTCGAATGATATCTCAAAGTGTCTGACTTTTAGTTTCATGAAAAAGAATAATTTCCTCTTATCATTAGCAACATTCAAGACCTTAGTTCTGCCAATGTAACATTATTCTAAAAGTGAACCAACTTAAGTAATCAAGACAAATTCTAGAATAGGCTAATCATGAGAATCAAGAAAGCTTTTACCCAAAAAAAATAAAGAGAAGAAATAAATTGTTCCACCAAGTAAGGAAAAGTACCTCATCAGGTGAAAAGAAAGCTACAGCATCAGGATAAACAGAACCAGCTGGATGCAAGGATATTACAGCCCTAAAAACAGAAGGAAACAACAACTCAATTACAGCAATCTTATCTGCAGCATCATCCTCCACCACTCCTTGTCTTAAATCATTTGAACTATGAAAGTCATGCTCTTCTGATGATTCTATCGATGTCTCATTGGACGAAGTGGGTAGCAAGGCCGCTCGTTTTAGCCAATCCAACCGATGGTATGTAAAAGTTTTTACATCCGGCACTTCTTTTCCCAGGCACAATAGAATATCTGATACTGTTCCCAAATTACTAAGCTCCTCTTCATGTCTGGCAGTTGATGGTTGGTTACCACAGCGTTTCTTCAATGCTGATTCAGTTTCACTGCCATCATCCAGGTGAGGAAAGAATCGCCTCTTCTGATCAGTAAATGCCTTCAAAGCCAACCTGCAAACATTCAGAAACATGTAGAACAGAGTTCATAAGCAATCCTAGAGAGAGAGAAAAGAAAGAAATGCTCTTGCAAATTAATGAATTCACCCATACAATCAGTAAAATTGTTTTGGCATCACCAATGATTTTGGTCGGTAAACAAAACTTCATCAACCATGTCCTTCTACATCAAGCGGGTGATTACAACAACATAAACTATCTCTAATCATGAGCTCAGTTAGTATAATATAAGATAAAGCAATAGTCAATTAGTCATAGTGTTACTGGTTAGTAAGTAACACATCTTTAGGCATGATACACCTGTTGATATGTAACGTCAGTTTGGATTACCAAACATCTATCAACCCTTGCAATAAACTTCACATAAGAGAACAGTTACCGCACATTGTGGTAGTTTTAGTTTTGAACTCGTGATATTATAATCTGGTTGCCATTAAAGGATGCACTTTACTTCACCATAGAAAGAGAACCTCTTAAGTCCCTCACAACACTAGAAAGTTTCAATTGATATGAAACAGGTGGTCAACCTTGATCTAATTCATGTCTTGATGTCAATGAGCTCTTTAAAAATAGGTACAAAGTCGTGTATTGCTAATTTTTGGGAAATTTTCATTTCCACGAAGCACCTTTTGTACCAAAGATAGGTATGGCCTGTCATTACTTCTAGTCCATGATTTTTAACAGTTCACAAGTAGCACAGTCTGCCGACAAAATTGCATAACGCTCAGGAATGAATTATTCTGCTACTAATCATTCTAGTCAAACTGTCAAAACCTACTTTGCTAATTAATCATTCAGCTGTTTGGACAACCATTGAGCTCTGTGCGAATGTTTAATTTTTGTAATTTTTTCTTTCTTTTACAGAACTACGACAGAGAAAGCAACAGGTAAACCAAATACTGTCAAACACAGCATGCAGACGCACACATACACTCAAATAGAGAAGTAACTGAAACTTCCCCTTGATTTAGTTATGGGATTTTTAGAACTTATTATGTCCATGTTAGCATTCACCAACATATGTGATACACCTTGTTGTCAGTAGGATCTTCCTAGCAAGAATTCCACCAAATTAAAACCCTAAATACTAGCCCAGTCAATATTAAGAGACAAAGGTAGATACCAGAGTCAGCTTCTTCTTCTTTTTTTAAATGTCAGAGCCAATTTACTTAATAAGGAAATAACGACCTAGAGCTCGTAGAAATATGTAAAAATCCCACCTGGTCCGATCAACAGCAGATGCACCAGCCTGACCAGCAAGTTGACGTTTCCAAGCATATGCAACAACGGCACCATCTGGGCAAACCAAAGGCATGTGGAGGCCCCAAGAATTACTTCTAGAGCGAAGAGATTCATTAAGAACCCCAGAATCTTCCAACTGCCTTCCTAACAAAAGCAAAAAGATTTAAATTTATACATACCAGCAGATGTGACAAAATAAAACCCTCAACCTCTCCATCGAATACGAGAGTCCTACTTTTTTCAAAATATTAAGGCTTCCATAGGACACACTTGGACATAATTTCATCCAATATTTTTTCACTAATGATTTTATGCAAGTCTTAAGAGTATAATAAGAAATATCCAAAAAGATTTTGTCTAAGCGTGTCTTATACTTAATATTCGGAGGAGGGTGAAAAAGTCAACACAGAAGTAGGACTCTTTTTTTCAGACGGGGTATATTATAACAAATCTTTGTATCTGTCAATCAATTCAATCAACATGTCTAACGGTACCAACACATAGAGTGGATGCCAGTTACAAAATTTTGGAACAAGGCATGCAAAATTTTCTTCCAGTTTTATGGCAATGCCAACTGAGATATTGCTGATATACTCATTAATTGCACCTTGATTAGTAAACATAATGAGTCAATCGGCATCCCCTTCATCATCACCATTGAATATTACATTGACATGGGAGCACCCAAGAGGCATAATAGATAGTTGAGAAGCTGGAAAAGTTGCTCTTCTCAAAATTAAAGTTTAAGGCTTATAAAATGTTTTTGCAGATTAGTAAATGTTTAGTCTTCTAATATCCAACCTCCAACCTTATTACAATTGTTTGATCAATATTGTAGGCCTAATCCTAATTCAAATATAGAGTGTTGTAAATTCAGTCCACGTGCATTCTAATAAGCACCGGAAACAAATTAATTTTTAATAAAACAGTTAGTAATTTGTGCAACAAACTACAAAATCAAACAAACTTATTTCATATAAAAAAGTAAGTAGAAACCCTAAAATCTAAACAGTTGAAAACAAAAACAAATACAAAAAAAAATGCAGAGACAGATAAATGGAGAGAGTTACCGATGGTCCGGAGATCTTGGAGGTACTGGCGCATAGAAGCTTCCTCTTTGAGTATCAAATGCAAGGGTTTAGTTGACTGGTGAGGTTGTCCAGACATAAAAAGGGCTTCGAGGAGCCGGTCTGCTCCCAGCCTGATATCGGCAATTAGACGAGAGGCGTGGCTCAGCCGATCCATTGCTAGCGCTACCTGCTTCGGCGGGGCCTCTGCCGTTGACTCAGTTGACTCCGGCGTTACCGCCGGTACCGGGGGTGGAGCGGGCTGTTGCTGCATTCTGTACTTTTTGTTTTCTATGTCCACAATTCGGAGGTAAAGACTAGTTTAGTTACTAGAGAAATGGGCTTAAAAAGTAGCCCAAAGACTGGAAATTTGTACAGTAAGGGGGAATTACATATTGGGCCCTCTCTATCAATCTTGTGTCACTTGACACTATGAATTTTTCATTAGTAGTGCCATAAAGAAAAATGTCAAATCTATATTATTAAGGGAAAGCAATACAAAGTGATTATTTTTTTGGACTCTTGATCTCCTATATTTTTTAATTTTTATATTCTAATGTTTGTATTCTTATTTTTTAGAAAATAATATTTTAACATATATTTTAAATATTTTCGCATGATTCCTTCTCACATGAAAGTATGACTCACCCAACTATCATATTACAGAAACTCTTATGCAAATATTAAAAATACATATAAAAATAGTGTTTCGTTATTTTTTTTCTCTTCCACTCCGATTATCCGCCACCTCCAAATTTCTCTCACCCACTAAAATTTGTATTTCTATTTTTTAATTTTGCACACACAAATACAATCGTGTGTGCAGATGAGCATAAATAAGGGAAACGAAAAAACAAAACTTAATATTGTGGGTCTCCTAATTTTTTGTGGTATTGGCGAAATTTATTGAAAACTGAATTTGAAAATTTTTGAAGTTGTACATAAATGTGATGTGTTACTTCATCAAATGTGTAAATTAATGCACGACATTGTTTCTATAACGAGTTAGGTATTCACGATTAAATTGTATCGTGAGTTAAAAGTTTAAAACAAATAAATAATAAAATACTTAAATAAAAAGAAAATGAAATAAGGTCACCAAGATTAGTTTTTATACAACGTGGAGTTAATATAACCATTCGTTACACTGCAGTATTGACTTAAATCAAAAGTGAATAACGAGTTATCCACAAATTATGTACTGTGAGTCTGAAACTAGCAATGCGAACAAGTCCAAACAATAAACTTCTGAATTTGATTGGATTGGATTGGATCTTTAAATTCATCTAACCATGGGTCATGACTCATGGGTTACGGACCATCCATATGGAAGTAGCGTTAGTTTATCCTCCTAGCCATGATAGAATAGCGATAGTGGATAAGATTACGACATGTTTTAAAATATAAGATTATTATTAATTTTTTGATATTAATTTAAACTATTTTTAAATATAATTATTTAATTTTAGTATTATAATTAAAAATTATATTGTTACCTAAAAGATGTTACTAGTTATAATATTTATTATTTTTAAAAATTGAATTTAAAATTAATTTTTAAAAAAATCAAATTTTATCTTATAAAATATGTCCAATTACATTCTCCCTCTATCTAGAAAAAGTGGCAAGGAAAGGATAAGATAAGATGATTAAATTTCTTTTTTTCTAAAATGGAAGGTGATGTATGTAGTCTAGTTAATAGGAATCACAAATAAGGAAAGCTAAGTTGCTATTTCTTCGTAGAATAAAAAGTAGACGACGTTTGATTGGTTTAATTTTGTAGAATAGATAGAACCCCGAGGACATGAAATTGAGTGTCTTCATCAAACAAGTTGGTGGTGTTACAATGAAGAGGAAAGCTCGGAAAATAAGATGACGTACAGCCCCTACCATTTCCATTTGTGTGTGTGTGTGTATATATATATATATATATATATATATATATATATATATATATATATAAATATTCAGTATTATCCAAGTTGTGACATGCATATACTGTTAATAAATTAAAAAAATAAATATTTACATAATTAAGAATATTCATGATACTATATTAATTATGTCTACTCATCTTTATGCATGCAGAATATGATAGCAAGTCCGTCTTCATTTCTTTATATTTTCCTTTATCCATCTTTGATCTTTCCATTGGTTTTTGAGTTCAAACATTAATGCTAATTTTAAGATATTTTAAGTGTATGTTTGATTGTTGATGATGATGGGTGTTGTCATATAATTGCAAAATTATCACATATATTTATTCTATTAGAATGAATTTTATTTCACTTTCTCCACATGAAATAAAAAAACAAAGATATGAAATGAATTTTTATTTCATTGGAATGATTTATCCTTCAAAATAATTATCAAATACATTATTTTTATTTTATTTTTTTCTTTTATTCTATATCGTTAATCCAGACGTACTATAAGAGGAATGAAATAATTACTCTATTCAAAATGGCAAGATATATAACCTAGGTAGATCGTAAAATTCAACTACGTATTTTATTATTGGGTTTTCCAAAATGGTAAAGACCACTAAAATAATTTATTATGGAATGACGCATGTGTACTGATAGACACATTTTTTATACATTTTATTATTCCCATATTTATTATTTTATATGTTTATTTTATTTAATTAATGCATTTTATTTTATTTTGTAGGATTTATCTTATTTATCTTGGTGAACAAGTAAAAGATAATTGTTGCAGCTTTTAAAGATGAAAAAGGACTCTTGGGAGATTACTATGTAGAGATTGAAGTTCAGAAGGAAAGAGGAGAATAAAAAGGAAACAAAAGTGGCCAAGTTCAATGAATCTAAATTAGGGCACAAATTTATTTTCCCTATAAATAGGTCTCTTGTTTTAGAGAGGAGGGCATCACTTGTTATTTTCTTTTCCTTAGTTTTTCGCTGGTGTAGAAGGGAGAGAGTTATTTAGCAATTGAGAGCTTTGTTTTTCATCTTATTCCGTTCATGTGTGGTACTAGTATCAGGGAGTATTTGTAACTTTCTTTTATTTTAATAGAAGTTCTCTTTTTAATTATTGTTCTTATTTCATGCAATTATTATTAGTAGTTTTAATTTTGAATTTGTTGGTTTTAATTTTCATGGCTAACTAAATTTCTAATATCTAGGATGATGATGAAACTAGGTATTACATATTAATTAATTTCTTTCCGTTCCGGAATTAGTGCCTAATTATTTTCGCCTTCATATTTTCCTTCGCATTAATTGCATATGATTCTTATATTGATTGCGAGGTTTTGATAAGTTATAGTTAATCTATGAATTTTTCATAACTTATGCTTGCCCATATTAATTATATTAATCATTATTTTTAAAGGGAAGGGAAAATAATTTGAGAATTAATTTGGACAATAAGAAATTATTTATTATGTTAGTATTTAGTGGATTCGGATTCCTAGGTAGCTTTTCTCATTACTAGATTTTATTAATTTTTAATTTGCATTATTTAGTTAATTAATCATCTCCACCATAATTATTTCTAATTCGCCTAAAATAGATATTAAGGATACATTGAAGTTAATCTAGTCTCTGTGGGTTCGACCTGTACTTGCCAGTTCTTCAATTTGATACTGTGCACTTGCAGTTACATATTTTTATCACAACAAGTTTTTGGCGCCGTTGCTGGGGACTAGAATTAATTTTGTTTATTCCTTAATTTTTATTTATTCGAATTAGTTTTTAATTCATTTTTTTTATTTTTCAGGATTATCGAAGCGGAACGAAGGAGCGGAAAGATAAAAATTGTGTTGCTGCGCCTTTTCTGGTACTTCGTATCTCCATATTTTATTTTATTTTATTTTTAAAAAAAAACAAAAAAAATAGTAGCTTAGTTTTATTTTATTTTTAGTTTTTATTATTAGTTAGAAAACTAATTGCCGCATTCATGCATTCACTCACGTAGAGCACATCCTGTTTAGGTTTTAGTTTTATTTTTTTTATTTTTATTTTGTTAAATATAAACTGTGGTGATTGCTGGAGGATTGAGGTACGTCAAATTTTTCTTTACTTCGTAATCCACATAGTTTTAGGACATTTTATTTGTTTACCGTTTCTTTTTAATTTTATTTGTTCATTTTCATCTTTAATCTAACATTAAGGGCAAAAACCTGTAACTTTCATCACCCTTCCTTGGCCCACAAACAACCCAACTTGCATTTTGCATAACCTTGACCTAATAAAATCAAGTAGACGTTAGCCCATAGGACTCTCGAGCTCAATTAGGACAAGAAACTCCAAGAGGATGCTGAATTTTTAATTAATCAAACTACTGGTGTCTAGGCAAGTGGTTCAAAAGGCAAACGCCTAAAGAACGTGTGGTTATTTAATTAGTCACCGTACCCACGGAGAGACTCCCACCGTTCTTACACTTACCTGGCTAGTAGCGTGATTAATTTCAAATTTGGTGGACCTTGAGGTGTAACTTGGAACAGTTAGGAGCTGTCTAGATTTTATTTAGGTTGACCTTAGAAATAATTTTTTATTTATTTATTTATTTTCTCTTATTTGTTTTTGTGTGCTTATCTGTTTATTTGCTTATTTGCTGAGTAGTGTATGCAAAAAGTGTGGATTAGGGACAAAACATCCCGATTAGTGAGAACACCTGATTTTTTGGAGCCCACTTTAAAAGATCTTACTTTAAGAAAAATGGAGGTCGCACAAACCGTTTCTTTAAGGGATCGATGTTATCCTTCCCGTTCTGCCCAACCTTCATGCATCAGTCTACCACCAGTAACGGGTAATAATTTTGAACTTAAACCGCATTTTATAAACATGTTACCTAGGTTAACTGGTATAGAAGATCCATATTTATTCATTCAAGAATTTGAGGAAGTTTGTGCTTTAATGAAAATTCAACAATTGTCTGATGACTCAATTAGGCTAAGATTTATCACTTTCGCTTTAAAAGATAATGCTAAAAAGTGGTTATATAGCCTGCCGAATAATTCCATATCAACTTGGGAGGGATTTGTTGTTACATTCCTAAAAAAATATTTTCCAAATCATAAAACTGCAAAAATTAGGACTTCAATTCATCAATTTTGTCAACTTGAAAAAGAGTCATTTTGGAAATATTTTGATAGATTTAAAAATTTGTTATCTCAGTGCCCACACCATGGAATTGAGAAATGGAGATTGTGTCAAATTGCCTACGAAGGTTTAGACTATCCCACTAAAACAATGTTAGAGTCAATGTGTCAAGGGGATTTTCTGAATAATGACGAGGAAAAAGCTTGGGGGTTTTTAGAGGACTTAGCAGAAAAAACCATGCAATGGGAAACCACCCGAGAGACCGATAAACCTAGCTCATCTAGGGGTATTCATACAATTGACAATTCAATTGCCACCGAAGCTAAGTTGGCTGGTGTACTTAAAAGACTCGAAGCTTTAGAAATTAGGGGACCATCACCTGTGAATCACGTCTCAACATCAACACCTTTGTGTCTAAGGTGTAATTCACCAAGTCATGTGATAGAGGAATGTCCTAGAATAATGGCCCAACCTGAAGAATATGAACAAGTCAATGCAATGTTTCAAAGACCTAGGAATGACCCATTTGCACCCACTTATAATCCAGGTTGGAGAAATCATCCTAATTTTGCATGGAACCAAGGACCCTACCCAAATAACTCTTCAAATCAGGTCAGTCAGTCTCTAAATCAATCTTTTCAACCTTACCAAAAGTCGAATCCTGGTCCGTACCAAAATTCAAATCCAGCAACTCCATATCCACCAGGTTTTTCAAATTTTTCAAATGAGAGTGAGAAGAGACTTAGCACTTTAGAGACGTTAATGAAAAACACTAACCAAGCCTTATCTCGTCTAGAGATCCAAATGAGTCAATTGGCCACTACAGTTAGTGAAAGAGAGAAGGGTAAACTTCCTAGTCAACCCGAGACCAATCCAAAATTTTCAGCCCCTAATCAAAAACCTTATCATGCTAATTCACTTGAAAGCAACCAAGTCAATCATGTGAATTCTGTAATCTCTTTAAGGTCTGGAAATTATTTTAACAATCATGCTGGCATTGATAATGAAGAAGAAAAAAATTTAACTGTTGAATCTAACAATCCATCTTCAACGTCAGCCCAGCCTGAAAAGCCCACAAACTCCACAAACTCTGAGTCAGTAGACCCATCCAATAAGCATGTGTCCAAAAATGATCAAACCACATCTTCTGAGTCAGCTGAAAAGGTCTTTAAACCAAAAGCCCCATTCCCTCAAAGACTTATTTCAAACAAGCAGTCAACCCAGTTGGACAAAATTCTAGAAGTGTTCAAACAAGTGAAAATTAATATTCCCCTTCTAGATGCCATTCAACAAGTTCCCTCATATGCTAAATGTCTAAAAGATTTGTGCACACACAAAAGAACCACTCATGTTCCTAAGAAAGCTTTCCTAACAGCCCATGTTAGTTCTATCTTGTCATGTCAAGTCCCTGTGAAGTATAAGGACCCCGGTTGTCCTACTATTTCATGCATCATAGGTGACACCTTAATTGAAAAAGCTTTGCTTGATTTAGGAGCTAGTGTGAACCTTTTACCATTTTCTGTGTACCAAACCTTGGGTTTAGGGGACTTGAAAAAGACAAGTGTCACACTCCAGCTAGCTGACCGTTCCGTTAAAGTGCCAAAGGGAATAGTTGAGGATGTACTCATTAAGGTTGGCGATTTTGTCTTCCCTGTTGACTTTGTTGTCCTTGAAACTCAGCCTGTTGCCAATCCGAAGGGTCAGATTCCTGTCATTTTAGGTAGACCATTTCTAGCAACCTCTAATGCATTAATCAATTGTAGAAATGGACTAATGAAATTGACATTTGGGAACATGACAATTGATTTAAATGTGTTTAATGTGGGAAAGCAACCTAGTGATTTTTCTGACCAGCCCGTTGAAGTGAACATGATTAATGAAATGTCTGAAAATGAACTTATGGAAGAAGATGAAATTCTAAATTTTTGTCTAAATCATTTTGGTCAAAATTGGGATGAAACAGTATATGTAAATGAGGTGAATGAAATGTTAGAGTCATCCACGTCAATGTCTCACTTTGAATGGGAACCCGTGACTGAGCCAATCTTACACTCCTCAGAACCTCTTGAAAAGAGTCCACCAGAGTTAGAACTCAAACCTCTTCCAGATAATCTTAAATATGCCTATCTAGGTCCCTCCAAAACTCTTCCTGTAATCATTGCTTCTGATTTAACGAACACACAGGAGGAAGAGTTATTGACCATCCTTAGAGAAAATAAGGAAGCCATAGGATGGAGCATAACAGATATTAAGGGGATTAGTCCAACCATTGTCCAGCATAGGATCCACTTAATAGATGATGCTAAACCAGTGAGAGACCCACAAAGGCGGTTGAACCCAGTTCTAAAAGAGGTTGTTAAGAAGGAAATTCTTAAGTGTCTAGATAATGGGATCATCTATCCCATTTCTGATAGCCCTTGGGTAAGTCCTGTTCAGGTGGTGCCTAAAAAGTCTGGCTTAACTGTGGTTCAAAATGAAGCCAGTGAGTTAGTTCCCACTCGTGTCCAATCTGGTTGGAGGGTTTGCATAGACTATAGAAAACTCAATGCTGCCACAAGAAAGGATCATTTTCCTTTACCATTCATAGACCAAATTCTGGAAAGGTTAGCTGGTCATGCTTATTATTGTTTCCTTGATGGATACTCGGGTTATTTTCAAATTCCCATAGCCCTAGAAGACCAAGAAAAGACCACATTCACTTGTCCTTATGGAACCTTTGCATATCGTCGCCTACCCTTTGGACTTTGTAGTGGCCCTGCCACCTTTCAAAGATGTATGATGAGCATATTTTCTGACATGGTGGAAAAATTCCTAGAAATTTTCATAGATGATTTTTCCATATTTGGATCTACATTTCATGAGTGCCTTCACCACCTTGACTTAGTTCTAAGGAGATGTAAGGAAACAAACTTAATTCTAAATTGGGAAAAATGTCATTTCATGGTAAAACAAGGAATTGTTCTTGGTCATATCATATCTGAAAAGGGAATTGAAGTAGACAAAGCCAAAATCGACCTAATTGCCAATCTTCCACCACCTAGGACAGTCAAAGAAATTCGTTCGTTCCTAGGACATGCAGGCTTTTATAGGCGATTCATTAAAGATTTCAGTAAGAAAGCAAGACCCATGACCAATCTTCTTGGTAAAGATGAAAAATTTGAATTTAATGAAAAATGTCTCCAATCCTTTGAACAACTCAAAAAGGAGTTAACTTCAGCTCCTATCATCAAATCACCTGATTGGAGTCAACCATTTGAGTTAATGTGTGATGCATCTGACTATGCAGTTGGTGCTGTTCTAGGACAAAGAATTAATAAGATTCCCCATGTCATATACTATGCTAGTAGGACTTTGAATGATGCACAATTGAATTATTCAACTACTGAAAAAGAACTCCTAGCTGTAGTTTTTGCCCTCGAAAAGTTTCGATCTTATCTTATTGGGTCTAAAATCATTGTGTACACTGACCACGCTGCTCTCAGACATCTGCTCTCCAAGAAAGATTCAAAAGCCCGTTTAATTCGTTGGGTCTTATTGCTCCAAGAATTTGACCTAGAGATAAGGGACAAAAAAGGGTCCGAAAATGTGGTAGCTGATCATTTGTCCCGTTTAGTTGTGGAGTCCAACTCTGACCTGCCCTTAAATGAATTTTTCCCAGATGAGCAGCTTTTCTCCACATCTGCTACACCTTGGTTTGCTGATATTGTGAACTACCTAGTTACTAGTGAGATTCCTTCCCATTGGTCTAAACAAGACCGGTCCAAATTTCTTTCACAAGTCAAACACTTTTATTGGGACGACCCCTATTTGTTTAAATATTGTCCTGATCAAATCATTAGGAGGTGTGTACCCGACCATGAGTTTAGGAGTGTTCTGTCATTTTGTCATGACCAAGCTTGTGGAGGACATTTTGGAGGCAAAAAGACGGCCGCCAAGGTCCTCCAGTGTGGTTTCTATTGGCCTAGTCTATTCAAGGATGCCAACGAATTTTGTGCCAGTTGCAATAGGTGTCAACTATTAGGAAGGATCACTAGGAGAAATATGATGCCAATGCAACCTATTCTAGTCATTGAATTGTTTGATGTGTGGGGAATAGATTTTATGGGTCCGTTTCCAAATTCTTTTGGAAATTTGTACATTTTACTTGCGGTGGATTACGTGTCTAAGTGGGTAGAAGCTATTCCAAGCAAGACCAATGACAACAAGGTTGTTGTCCAATTTCTGAAAGAGAACATTTTCTCTCGCTTTGGTACCCCTAGGGCCATAATCAGCGATCAAGGAAAACATTTTCGCAATCAGCCTTTTGAATCCTTGCTGAAAAAAGTATTCCATCACCCACAAGTTTGCAACACCATATCACCCTCAAACAAGTGGTCAAGTAGAAGTCTCAAATAGGCAAATAAAACAAATCCTGGAAAAAACGGTGAGTTCCAATAGAAAAGACTGGTCTCTTAAATTGTCCGATGCATTGTGGGCTTACCGTACTGCCTTTAAGACTAATTTAGGAATGTCACCGTATAGGCTTGTGTTTGGAAAAGCTTGTCACTTACCTGTTGAACTTGAACATCGCGCTTTATGGGCAATAAAACAGTTAAATTTTTGATATGTCCACTAGTGGGAATCATAGACAATTGCAATTAGCTGAGTTAGATGAGATTAGGAATGATGCTTATGAAAATGCTAAAATTTACAAGGAAAGAACAAAAGTGTTTCATGATAAATCAATTTTGAGAAAATCATTTGCACCTGGTCAAAAAGTTCTCTTGTATAATTCTAGGCTACATCTCTTTCCTGGCAAATTGCGTTCTAGATGGGATGGACCTTTTGTAGTCAAGGTAGTTTACTCTCATGGGGCAGTCGATGTTGAAAATCCACAGAGTGGTGAAATTTTTAAAGTGAATGGTCAACGACTTAAACCCTTTTTAGAAATGCCAAACGAACCAGAGGAGGTGGTGTATCTTGTTGACCCACATTAGTCCAAATGACTGGCATTGTACTTGTATTTGTAAGTTGTTTGTATATATATTTTTTTTTTTTTTGTACAGTATTGTCATCCGATTTCTGCTCCCCCGTACAAGGTACAATTCTTTCATTTCTTTGTTCTCTTTGTTCCTTTGCATACATTGAGGACAATGCATGATTTAGGTATGGGGGGAATTTTACATTTTTATTATTAGATTTTTTTTTTTTTTCTTTCGGTATTTATTTTTTTTTTCTTCTTTTTAGGAAATTAATTCTTTTAAAAAAAACAAAAAATTGGAAAAATTGAAAAAAATTTGTTTGACTTTTTATGAATTGAATTAATTCTAATAAGTTTCTGTGGAGCAAAACTCATGAGTAAGATTAAAAGATTAAGAACTCTTGAACCTTTGATGAGATACAAAATCTTAGTTCGATGCACCATCTGGAATAAAATTGAGTTCCTAAGCATTTTTGCACTTCACGTTTGCACTAACTCTTAGTTGTGGGGTATAAACTATGATTTGAGCAATTTCAAAAAAAAAAAGAAAAAAAAAAGGAAAAAATTGAGAAAAGGAAAGTTGAAAAAGTAGAAAAAAAATAACTGCTTCAATGTCCATTGAACGAAATAACTGGGTATCCAAGCCTCAGGAAGCATCGATATTCACGCTGAAAAGTATGATGGATAAAAGCAGCTTGACTAGTCTAGTTTTGTGGCCTTTGTTACTCGAGTTAGTAAGCCCTTAGGGGTGTCTCTACACCTAGTGCCCTAAAGCCAACTGGTTTGGGAGTCATTGGTCCAACACTCGCTACATGGGTAACTCTGAAAAGCCTAAGAAAATGAGACATTGCACAAGTCAAGAGGAAAAATTTTAAAAAAAAAGAAAAGAAAAAAAAAGGAATGGAAAAAAAGGAAAAGAAAAAGAAAAATGAATTTGCTTGATTTTCATGGTAAAAATCTCTGCTAAGAATTACATCACATACACAATGCATGCATCACATGGAATTAATTTTATGAAGGATGGTGTCTAGAATGAAGATTGAGTATTTTTGATAAGGTGAAAGTGTGATTTTGAATTTGATCTTGCTTATGTATATTGCCCATGTATACTTAGAAGTTTTCTTTCGATTTCATAATTTGTTGAACCCAAAAATATTTTATTTTGAATTTTGAATTTTGTGGGTATATTCACTGCAAACCCTCACGAGACACAACTCGTCCACTTGGGGTAACCTTGGGGTTTAAAGGCTTGTTGCACATGCTAAGTGCAATCGTGTTTTCCTACGAAAAATGGGGTAGTATAGTTTTTGTTTTTCTTTTATTTTCTTTTTATTTTACTCGAGGACGAGCAAAAGATAGGTATGGGGGTATTTGATAGACACATTTTTTATACATTTTATTATTCCCATATTTATTATTTTATATGTTTATTTTATTTAATTAATGCATTTTATTTTATTTTGTAGGATTTATCTTATTTATCTTGGTGAACAAGTAAAAGATAATTGTTGCAGCTTTTAAAGATGAAAAAGGACTCTTGGGAGATTACTATGTAGAGATTGAAGTTCAGAAGGAAAGAGGAGAATAAAAAGGAAACAAAAGTGGCCAAGTTCAATGAATCTAAATTAGGGCACAAATTTATTTTCCCTATAAATAGGTCTCTTGTTTTAGAGAGGAGGGGCATCACTTGTTATTTTCTTTTCCTTAGTTTTTCGCTGGTGTAGAAGGGAGAGAGTTATTTAGCAATTGAGAGCTTTGTTTTTCATCTTATTCCGTTCATGTGTGGTACTAGTATCAGGGAGTATTTGTAAACTTTCTTTTATTTTAATAGAAGTTCTCTTTTTAATTATTGTTCTTATTTCATGCAATTATTATTAGTAGTTTTAATTTTGAATTTGTTGGTTTTAATTTTCATGGCTAGCTAAATTTCTAATATCTAGGATGATGATGAAACTAGGTATTACATATTAATTAATTTTCTTTCCGTTCCGGAATTAGTGCCTAATTATTTTTCGCCTTCATATTTTCCTTCGCATTAATTGCATATGATTCTTATATTGATTGCGAGGTTTTGATAAGTTATAGTTAATCTATGAATTTTTCATAACTTATGCTTGCCCATATTAATTATATTAATCATTATTTTTAAAGGGAAGGGAAAATAATTTGAGAATTAATTTGGACAATAAGAAATTATTTATTATGTTAGTATTTAGTGGATTCGGATTCCTAGGTAGCTTTTCTCATTACTAGATTTTATTAATTTTTAATTTGCATTATTTAGTTAATTAATCATCTCCACCATAATTATTTCTAATTCGCCTAAAATAGATATTAAGGATACATTGAAGTTAATCTAGTCTCTGTGGGTTCGACATGTACTTGCCAGTTCTTCAATTTGATACTGTGCACTTGCAGTTACATATTTTTATCACAACATGTACTACTAGTATGTATGTAACTTAATTGATAATTCCAACACGTACCCGTTTAACCATTGGGTAAAGTAGGTCTTGATACATCTCATGTGGCAAACACTAGGCCAAACTATTATTGTACCACTGTTCATTATGTATAGCCTGTCTACATATAAATTAAGTTTGGACAATAGTATTTGACAATTTGTAAATCAATATACTACTCTTGTGCTGGTAATTCTAATGTTGTACTATTAAATAATTCTTATATAAATATAGTATAAGTAGCACTATATGATGCTATAATTGAGATTGTATATTTACCTATTTTTATTTGAAAAAAGAAAAAGAAAAAAGGAATGCAAACCCTTTGATTAAGTGAAATAAGGTGATATTAATGTTCAAGACTCGACGTCTATACCTTAACTTTACATAAACCAAATCAAGAAAATCTATTAAAGTTTCAAAAAGAAAAAAAGAAGAGGAAATCTATTTTAAAAAAATTGAGTGATCAGTTATGAGTCGCTTCTCGAGCCCCCGCCAACATCTCTGGACTTTTTGACTTTGTCTTCAGCCCCCATATTATTTCGGTTCAAGAATTTTAACGCAAACGACATTTGCCGATTTTTTATTTTATTATTTTGAAACAAATATATTATTCACCCTATCACCAAAATCAACCTAATTCACTATTCTCTCATTTCCATTATGTAAGTCGTTTAAGACATAATTACACATATTAAGAAATCTCATTAATTCTAATATCAAGTAATTAATGATGGTTTGAAATTTCATTACTACTCATACACTAATTAATTACTCTTCCGTCTCTCTCTCAATTACTCTATTTTTTTAATTTAGGAACAAAGTAGAAAATAAGTAGTTTTTCTTCTAAATATATGTAAAACATCTTATATTGTGAAAAAAAAAATCTTCTATAACAACCTATATAATGAAAAGAAGGGAGTATTTGTTTTTCTTTTTGGCACGCACTATCCTTTTGGAAAAACGTCGCCATGTGATAAGGCTTTCAAGCAAAGGGCGGCAACCATTTTACTATAAATAAACTGAAGCACTCGACAGGTCAATTTACAATCACATGGCTAGTCTCTCCAAGGAAAGCGTATTTCAGTTCAACTCAATGTTTCAAGCGCACAGTGGAGAATATATCAACCTATTTATGATGAATTAATTGAAAGCAGCAATATAATTGTATTGTTTTACAAAGGTTCCAGCAGAAATGGAAGTATTTTTGACTTGGCTATGTGAGTAATAAAGTAGATTGGAATTACTTCAATTTATGTATATGCAACGTCTCTTCTGTATATGAATGGTCTTCTTCAATTTGTTTGGACAATATAAGTGTTTTATAGCTAATGGAAGGGTGCAGCCAATTAATGTGCCCAAGTTGACATGAGGATTAATGTTAGTGGCATATATATTGCATGATTGCAGGATGAAGCTAGCTCATGCAAAGATGGAGGACTAACTTGTCCAAGATCTACAACCAATTATTTTTAACTGGGGGAGGAATATATTTAGTGATTTTTTTCATATCAAATTTTAAAACTAAAATCTGAAATTAAAATTTATATTGAAGTATATATGTACCGTGCATGCAAAAGTCGAAATTGAAAAATACAACTTTAAATGGCATGCATGCATGCTTAATTGGGAGATAAATTGGCCACAGAGCAACATGCATGAATGTTTCTTATGTTCTTTACTTCTTTGTATTCCCCTGTATCATACATATATGTAAAGCCATTTTTTATTTTTTATTTTGATAAAAACATATATGTAACAATGTAAGCATTATTATCAATTCACTTGGGTGGGAAGAGTAATATTATTAATAAAATTATCTTTTTGGCACTCGATAAACATCACCATATATGCATCTTACGAATACTAAATCCTATACTATATATATAAACAAGGTTCAAGAACAGAACTCTTAAAAAATATAACTAGCAGAACACCTTTTAGCGACAGACCTTGCGACGGTTTGGTCCGTCGCTAAAGGGTATTCTGTCGGTTATGCTTTTCAAGAGTTCTGTTCTTGAAATGCTCCCTCTATATATATATATATATATATATATATATATATAACTACCAAAAATATAAAATATAAGAAAGAAAATTGAGGATAAAAATTATAGCAGGCAAAAAACCGGAAGGCGAGGGGAGTGGGGTTGAGTGTGTGACTGTCAGCGTCGATCCCAGCGAAAGTTGTATTGTGGCCATCCGAAGAAAACATATTTTTAAAGTCAATTAATATTGCCCCCAATTAATACTCCACTAATTAATTTGCTTGGACCTCAAGTCTCATCACATGCATTTTTGTTTGTGTGTCTGGGACCTTTAATTGATATTCCCACTCTTTCGCGCGAACTACGCACTGAAAACTTTTTTTGGGACCCAAAAGTTGCTAATACCAAGGTTGTCATGATATGTAATGCATATACTACATATTACTTGGCCCTTAAAAAAGTCCTATTTTACATTTTGCAAAATTTATGCAAATTTTCAAATTTAATATGAATTTATTTAATTTTAATTAATATAAATATAATTATTCTACATCATTTTTAAAATATTACTAGTTACAATATTTTCAAACTATACATAAGTTGCATTATAAATTTAAAAATTACGTATTCACTTCAAAAAGTTAAAATAGATTTAAAAAAATTTTTTTAATGAACCTAGCATTATCTATCTATATATAAATACAATCAACTTTCTCTTTTTGGTAGACGGCAAACTCTCAATCAGTAATCACCATCTTTGAATATATATGCAACCCAATTATTAAAGTCCAACATAAGTCACCAAGTGAACATGCATGCATGTCTTTTAGTTTGAATGAAAAAATGAAGCATGTGTATCAATAATAAGGGAGTGGTTAGCATGAAGTGAACTTTATGGTAAGTTCACTTCATATCCAATACAGTGCTGACACGTATCACTCATGCCTGTGTGTCAGCACTGTATTGGGTATGAAGTGAACTTACCATGAAGTTCACTTCATGTTAACCGGATTCCAATAATAAGAATTGGAGTACTGTTAATTAATATTACTACGTACTACTTTTATGATAAACTTAATAAAGTAAAGGGTCAAAAAATGTTGTCCATTTTATAATAATAAGATTTCTTGATGCTTGAATTGTTGTAATTAAAAGAGTATCGGTCTCCATAGAGTAGCTGTGGCACATGTAAATACTACCATATATATGAATCGTGAGAATATTTGCTCTAATAAACACAGTAAGTTATATATTAAGACATGTGATCTCATGTCTAACTATATCCGCCGCTTGACCTGTATAACAAGTTGGCAATTAATTATCATATTTCAATTAACTTGAACAAAATTAATTTATACATATATAGAGAGAGAGAAATAAGTCTCTATATATTAAGACTTCAAGTTGTCATACGAACGTTCGATATGTAGTGTACTACCCTAAAACAAAAGAAAAAAATATATATATAAAAATGTTTTTGTTCTGAGCATGGAATAAATTATTACAAGAATGGACATACAAATACACTGCAGAATTTTGGTCCGAAACAGTAGATGATGGAGTTGTTGAATGAAGAAGAGGTAGAATGGCCCCACCATTAGTCTGATAAATAATACTCCTATCCTTTTGGCGAATTTTTATTAGGAGGTTCAGGTCTTCTTAGGACCTTCCATTACATTTTTGACACCTGTAATGGTCATACATAATTAATATAAATTGGTCCCCACATGTTATGAGCTATTGGTTAAAAAGGTAATTATTGTACACGTGTCGAAAATGTAATGAAAGGTCTTATCTTAGTTGGAAGACCTGGACCTTCTAATAAAAACTCCCTTTTGCCACCGTATCACAGATAAATCATAATATTAATTTTTTGAAAATTAATATTAAACTCAAAATTAACGTAAATTTATTTATAAATATTATAAATTATTTAAAAAGTACTAGTAGTTATAAAATTTATTTTAAAAAAAATTTAAATGAATCATGTCATTTTTAAATTTAAAAATATTTTCAATTAATTTTTAAAAATTTAATATTGATCTTATAATTTGAAATGAAAGAGGTATATTTTTGTTTTTTTTGGCCTTCATTGCTATCTCATTTTTATTTATAACCCGATACTCCCTCCTCAGTCCACCCACAAGAAATGGAGTCTTATTTAAATAAAAGTAAGAATATGTTAAGAAATTTATATAATTTTATAATTTAAACAGACATTTAAATCTTTAATTATATATATATATATATAGAAATATTTAAATCAAGATAATCATATTCGGTGATTTCGTTGTCCGGTGATTTCTAGTACCGATGACAAACCTCAATTAAAAAACTTTGCACCGAAAGACACCGTGATTCCAGACTCGATTGCTTTTTTCTTTTCAATTTCTTGATTAATTTGTTTCCTACTTATGCCAAACGGAACTTGATCTCCAGATGGTTTGAATTTTCACTTTAACATATCCACTTAGGGCCTATTTGGGGGCTACTTATAAGTTGGTCAACCCAATTTATAAGTAGTTTAGTCAAAAAAATTGTCCGGGAACAACTTTTTTTTCTACTCATAAGTTGAAAAAAAATCAAAAAAAATAAGTAACCTTTAGTTGTTTAAAAAAAATGACTGATTTTTAAGTTGGTCAATGACTATGAAATGACAGAAATGCCCTCTTTTATTTTTAATGTTATTCTTATTGAAGGACATTTTAGTAATCTTTTTATTTTATTTTAACTTATAAGTCATTATTAGCCGAACACATCCACAACTATTACTTATAATTCCCGACTTATAAGTAAAAATGATGCCGGACACTATTATTTATAAATCTACTAAAATTTTAACTTATAAATCTAGTAAAATTTTAACTTTAAGTCAAAAAAAATAAGTCATTCCCGAACAGGCCCTTATACATTTAGAGAACGTGAATGGATTTTAATGCATTAAAGACTTCTTTTAATTGTATATCGTCCCGTCTCAAAATGAAAATTTTATTTTATTTTTAAATTAGTGATAAATTTTTTTCCATATTAAATTATTCCCCTACATATTTGAAAATGATACATATATATATATGGAATACTTACCTTTATCTTTTTATTAGTTACGTGTATAACTATTATTTGAAGAAATGTGTAATAAATACATCCTCTTATAAATCATACCAAATATATATATTATTGTTTATTAATATATTTTTTATAATTATAATTTAATATAAATTTGTTGCAATAAACTCTATTTAAAATAGCTTGTTTGTAATACTACGTAAGGGTTTTGCGGTGAAGATATAAGTCACGGATTGGCAACTGTTTTGAACGTGTTAATCTGTAAGATTTTATTCAACCTCTTGGCTATAATATATATATATATATATATATATATATATATATATATATAGAGAGAGAGAGAGAGAGAGAGAGAGAGAGAGAGAGAGATATGCCTATATAATGAGGATAATTAATCACATTTATACTCCATAGGCTTATATATTAGCCTAAGCAGGTGTACTAATGAAATAGAGTCTTTCTACAGCGACCGGCGCTGGGCGACCGGCCTAGCGACCGGCGCAAATTTTTTTTTTTTTTTTTTTTTTTACCACTACTACAAATAATTTATATGATTTATTGGTACAAAAAATTTTATAAAAAAAAGTGATTTAGGTGTGTTTTTGGATACATATACAAAACAGTGTTGATTTATGGTGACCGGTCGCTAAAATGTCCCCAATCGCCCGTCGCCCAAGAATTATTGAATGAAATATATCAAACAATCTACAATGCCCTGCTGGCTGATAGACTACTAGGCTTCACGAGTTTCTTCATTTACTCCGTAAAATCAGATGGACGTAATGTACTTTTTCTGAAGGATATTTCAAGACTAAATTTTAACAATCCCGATAAAGTCAAAATTCTGACAAACATAGATTTTCATGATAAGTTCATATCAAATAAATTACTACTACCTTCGTAATAATATTATATATATACACACTAGTGGTATTATCTGTGCCATCACGAAGGGAAAAGAGGAAAAGAGATTGTCGACGCTAGAGAATGGAGGAGGCAGAGGGCGAGTTCGGGTGGAGAAAGAACAGAGGAGGATCTGAAAGTGAGAGAGGGCAATTTTTTTCCTTTAAAGTTAAAGAAAATATAATGGACGGTGAGATTTGTCCCAAATTTTAGACGGTCCTGATGATTTATTAAGGTGAGCGGGAAATTCAAAATCAATTGTGCTTTGTTATATATATATATATATATATATATATATATATAGTTTTTAAGTTCAAATTTTACTTTGGAACCAAAGAAATACTATTTTTTAAAATGAAAAAATATTATTTAAATTCATATTCGAAATTCTTTTTTATTTTTTCCTTAGCTATTGTCAATATCATTTTTTGTAAAGTTGAATATATATTATAAGTATTAAAAAGTTTATTTGTTGAGATAGATACTTGTGGGTATTGCAGTGGAGGAAATGAATGGATAAATTCAAATTAGGCCCAAAAGAAGAAACCGCAAAGTTGTTATATTGACGTGGCTAATCCATATAAATCCGGTCAATTCGTCAGCCAGCCAAAAAGCCAATGGACCACAATGCTTTTGACACGTGGTGGATATGATTGGGTAGTCCCACCCGGAAGTTAAAAGCTTAATCGAGAAAAGTGTAGCGTTCGATTCGATTTCTTAGATGGCAGCAGGCAAACTTCCCCCAACATATCGAAATCATCTTCTTTTTGGGCCCCCAAGTGCTATCCGTGACTAAATCACCCCAATGGTAGATTTTACAACCCACCATGAATAATATATTTCTTGCTTGTATTTCTTTTCTTCTTTTTTTGAATGTCTCTTCTCTTTATATGATTTTTGTGATTATTTTTCACATATATTTTTAATATTTTCACATAATTTTCTCTCATATGAAAATATGACTTACTTTTTACTCACATGAGAGAAGATTATGTGAAAATATCAATTTCCTATTTTTATTATGAACGAGACGATTATGTTAATTATGAAGTTCTATAAGTATTTTCTCACACTGTAAACTTTTTAAGTTAATTAAAATAAATATTTGTCCCTTTACAATTTACTTAAGGAAAAAAATCAATATATGCAAGTACACTATATTAAGTTTTAACTAATGAAATTTATTAACAAATTTCAATATTAATATATAAGTGAAAATGTCACCTTTTATATATTAATGGTGTTCTGGACTGACTCTTGAAATCATTATATTTTAATTTGATTCAAACTCATAAATAGAGTTGTTTACAAGTCAAGCTGAGTCAAGCTTTTATATCTCGAATTCGAACTCATTCTAAAAACTAAACGAATTAGACTTTTAAATAAATATGAGATTATTTAATAAACGAGTCAAACTCAAATTCAAATTGAGTTTAAGCAAAGAAAACTTAATCAAGTTTAATTTAAGCTCGTTTAATTTTTTTATTAATAAAATACAAATATAATTAATTATATGTTGAACGTGAAACGAATCATATACCATATTTTTCGAACTCGACTTATTCTATTAAACATGTGAAATTTTGAGTTGGACTTATTTAACGAGCTTAACTCGGAGTCGAACTGTGGTTGGGCAGAGTTTTAAGAGAATTGGGATGATGAATTGATGTCAAGGCAGAGGAATCATCAGCCGTGAGAATGCGCGTTGGGATCTCCATATAAGATTCCCAATCCCACTCCAGGGCAGTTGAATCACGCACAGAGATCACTTTGCGGACGTTAGTCCATAGATTAGCCACCCACTACCTTCCCTCAACCGTTTTTTGAGTCATTTCTTTTCCCATGCAAAACATACACACTTGCCCATACAAAATTTCCCACATCTACTTGAGTTACGTTTATATTTTCCGCGTGAGAGGTGGGGTCCACCATTATGAAGGAGAAAAGTGTAACGCCGTTCTTGAATTTTACGGTAGGTCCTGGTTTTACTTTGACGGGATTGATCACCAAGATTGATGCCGTTAACATTGCTGTAAAGTTCCATAAATTTCGCCCTCACAATTTTCTCTCTCCAAAATTATAGACTTTGTCAAATATGGACAGACAACAACGGCTAGTGGTGCTGACGAGGAGGGGACAACTATACGGAGGAGTTTCTTAAAAAGACTGCATTTAAAAAATGCAATACAAATAATTTGTGTGGTTGATTAATTAATACTCTATCCGTCTCAAATTAACTATTTAGTTTTAATTTTTTTTAATCAAATTGACTATTTTTAAAATTAATAATTAAACATATATAAATATATTTTTTAACATTATAAAAATTGATATTAGTAGTAAATTGTATATACTTTCTTTTGGTTATAATCTCTTCACCTATATTTTGGCAAAAATGGTATAAAAATTAATTTTAAAAATAGTCAATATGACTTTAAAAAGTCAAAACTAAGCAGTTAATTTGAGACGGAGAGAGTATTTTAATTTTATATAAAAAAAAAGAGTTAATTAAAAGTTAAAAAAATCTGTTTTATTTTTTTTAAGTTAATTGGCGAAAACTTATATTTAAAATTTTGATATAAATTAATTAGAGTTTTAAATATAATAGTTTTAAGAAATAATTTTATTCTAATTCTCTTTTTTGGGTTTCCATTATTAAATGCACTTTACTATCTGACCAACCTAACGTTCCTTTTCAGTTGGGGCGAATCCGAGGATTAAAAGTATGTTACAGGGTATTTCGGGAAGAATAGCCACTAAACCTTCAAAAAAAAAAAAAAAAGGCGGCGCCTGGGCCGGTTACCGGTCAGCAATGCACAATGGATCCTCCTCCTTCTCCTCTTTTTTTTTATGTTAATTTTTTCTTTTCGGTTTTAGACTACTACATGAAATTAGAACTACTAGTATTATGTAATTATGTAATAATAAAATATATATATAAAAAAAAGGGAAGCCTCTTTTCAGCCCAAAAGTCATATATCATCATTGTTTTACCCCCAAAGTTTAATGCTTTTTTTCTTAGTATTTCTTTGTAGTAATACTTTATTTTAAAAAAGTTTTAGCTTTGCGTTTGTAGTAATCTTGGTACTTTAGTGATTAGTCCTCCTTGGAGGCATCAGAATTTGATTTTTTTTTTGTGGGTGCTTTCAAAGTCTTCGAATAGTGGTGAAGTACTATAGTGCTAAAATCTTAGTGGAAGTATATAACAAAAAGAGAATAAATTACGTAAAGATGACTTCTAGAATCAGAATTTTACACCTTTTAATAATAGCGTAACTAATATACAGAGAATTTAGAAAAAAATTAAAAAAATTGAAATGCAATATATTCAGTTAAACAGTTTTAATAAGGTAAATAGTAAATATAATATCTATTAATACAATTCAATTTTTTTTTGATTTTCACCTGAATTCCCTATGTGTCATGTTGTTTTTGAAAAGTCATCCATATATAATTTATTCTCAAAAGAGAAAAGAGGGAGGAAGGAGGGAGGGAGGTATCTTTTTGCCTTGGCCTATTACTAAGATAACAAATGTTAATTACTCCATCTTTTCCAAATTAATTGCTCAATTTTGATCATTTTAAGTCAAATTGACTTTTTTTTAAAACTAATCTTTTTATTATTTTTGTTAAAATATAGGTGAAGAGATTATAACCAAAAGAAAGTATATACAATTTATTACTAATTTCAATTTTTATAATTTTAGAAATATATTTATATATGCTTAATTATTAATTTTAAAAATAGTCAATTTGACTTTAAAAAGTCATAAAAAAATAATTAATTTATGACGGAGGGAGTAAATTTCTACCTTTTTTTGAAAATATTTTTTAGTTTTCTTAAAAGGTAAATTATAAAATTGTCTTCTTATATATATATATATACTGAATTGCAACATAGACGTCAAGTTTTTAATTTTTAAAATGTCATAGCTAATGTCTCAATTTTTTTGTAAAATTGTCACTTCTAACTAATTTTGGTCAAAATTAATAAGATATGTGCATGTCATGTGAGTTTTATAAAGACAAAATAATCCATTTCTGCACAAAATTATTTTCCCTCCTAATATA
Organism: Aralia elata; assembly: GCA_034770075.1. Taxonomy (NCBI): domain Eukaryota; kingdom Viridiplantae; phylum Streptophyta; class Magnoliopsida; order Apiales; family Araliaceae; genus Aralia; species Aralia elata. The sequence continues at coordinate 84,017,221 of CM068387.1, read as the reverse complement.
AAATAGATTCCCTTATAAATAAATTTATTTTATTTTAACCAAATAAAATAAGTAAAAAGAAATTAATTACAAAACTCAAACATTTGTTTAAATGAAATTTTTTTGATTAATATAAAAGACAAAATTAAACACTAAAAAATAGATTAAATTAAAAGAAAAAAATATTTTTTTATTAGTTATTCATTTTAACAAATAATTTACTTTATATATACACAAAAAAATTTAATAATAATTTTATATTTAAAAATATAAAATTAGTGATGTCATATAATATTTTAATTTTTAAAAAATTAATAATAATTTTATATTTAAATACACCGAGTGAAACACAAACACAGCTACAATTTTCCAAATGTGTCAATGTTATGAACAGCTCACGCCTCTCTTGAGTTTCACAACCCCCAATAAAATCACCTCCCGTTGTCTTTCTCCTAATTTTTTCACCCACTCTCATCCCTCCATTGCTCTACAGATTGACACTCTTCTCTCTCTCTCTATATATATATATATATAATATCTATATATCTAATCTCCTTCTACAATACGCTTCTTTTTCTCCAAAACACCACTACGAACTGCCAAAACACTAATCAGTGGCTGGCTAGTGATTACTAATAATCAAAACCAAAAATGGGGAATCTTTATCTGAAATTGTTTCTGATATGCTCTGTTCTTGAATTGGCTTCTGGGTATTCTTTAAAAAACCTACCAATCATATCGTTTGATGAAGGGTATTCGCAACTCTTTGGAGACGATAATCTCATGCTTCTTAAAGATGGAAAGTCAGTCCACATTTCTCTAGATGAAAGAACAGGTCTCCACCACCTTTATATTTCTTAAAATTTTATTATTTATGTACTTCAATCTGTCCCTTTTTTATTAAAAATAATAATAATTTATTTTTATTGGGTATGAAATGTTCAGGTTCTGGATTTGTGTCCCAAGACCTTTACCTCCATGGATTCTTTAGTGCTTCTATTAAGCTACCTGCAGATTACACAGCTGGCGTTGTTGTTGCATTTTATGTGAGTATTTTATTTTCTTCTTCAATCAAATCTAACCATACCCCAAATTGGGTTAACCAGTTACATTTCTGTGTTCTGCTTACTGTTATACATTCTAAAATCTTTTACCAAGCCTATAGATTTCTTCGAAAAAGTAATAATCTTGATGTTATGCTAGGTAGAGATGTTAAAATTAGTTGAACCCAGATGGCTCTGTCCTATTTATAATTACCGTGTTGATTTTTATTGTTTTTTGAGGTTTATAAATGTGATGATATTGTTAAAAATCCTTGGTGATGAATTGCTTGAGGACAAGCCTGTTTATTTTGAATATCGAAGAAAAATCCTTGTTGGATTTTTTACTGAGTTTACTCATTCATCGCATATTTACTTTAGTTATGTTTCTCGTAAGCAAAATTTAGCTACAATTGTTGTTTTGATAAAATAATTCACAAATTTTAAAATCCTCTCAATCAGATTCATGGATCACTTGCATTTTTATGATATTCCTTTATTTTTCTTTGGAAGTTCATCTTTTGAATTAGTTAGACTAACCATCTCCTAATATGTTAATTTTATATTTTGGGGATGATTACAGATGTCAAATGGAGACATTTTTGAGAAGAACCATGATGAAATTGATTTTGAGTTTTTGGGGAATATTAGAGGCAAAGACTGGAGGATTCAGACAAATGTTTATGGCAATGGTAGCACAAGCATAGGCAGAGAAGAGAGATATGGTCTGTGGTTTGATCCTTCAGAAGAGTTCCACCAATACAGTATTCTTTGGGCTGGGAATCAAATCATGTAAGAAAGCATAACCTTCCAAAAATTATTAGGCCTTTTCTAAATTTGGTTACACGCTCTTTATTTCGTACTATTGGGCTACTTTATCATATCTAGCATAATGTAATAACTATTCTTCAACTAAAGTTTGTTACGATAATTTAATTTTTACTATGTTACCTTCTTTTAGCTTTGAAGCATGTTGTTCTTCCTAGGCGCTTTACCTTGATATATGTCTACGCAATAAAGAGAATATAAATATCCCCTGTTCTGATAATAAACAACCCATGATATTCTATTTATTATTTACATATCACAACAACTTAATTAGCTATGCACAACTAATTTTAGTTAAGCTACAAATATGTAATTTCAAAGTGTTTCTTCATTTGAGCTTTTTAATCTGATCAGCGTTTTCAATTTGTTTGTTTGAATTCCCTTTAATTCCTATACAATCTGATTCTCTCACTACTAGATATTAGTGGTGAAGATAGGTTTTGATTATTTTTTTCCAGTCTTGTTTGTTTCTATAACTGCAAGAGGGGGAAGGGCAGAGAGATTCCCTCTGCATTTATTTAAATTGTCACCGCCCTTCCCACTTGCCCCTTGTTTTTACCCTCATCTAAAGATCAAACATACCTATATATTGATAATAAGATTTGGTTATTTTTGTTTTATGATCTTGCATTGATCCACTTTTGTTTGTTTGTTTGTTTATGGGTGTTTTTATGGTATCTTGCAGCTTTTATGTGGACAATGTTCCCATAAGAGAGATCAAGAGGACAGAAGCAATGGGTGGGGACTTCCCTGCCAAACCAATGACTCTGTATGCCACCATATGGGATGGGTCTGATTGGGCTACAAATGGTGGTAGATACAGGGTCAATTACAAATATGCCCCTTACATCGCCGAGTTCTCGGACTTCGTACTTCACGGCTGTGCTGTCGACCCCGTTGAGCAATCATCCAAGTGTGACAATGCACCGAACTCCAACTCCATTCCTACGGGCATCACTCGCGAACAAAGAACCAAAATGCAGAACTTTAGAAAGAAACACATGCAGTACTCCTATTGCTATGATAAAACCCGATACAAGGCTCCTCCTTCCGAGTGTGTGATTGATATCCATGAAGCTGAGCGACTCCGAGGGTTCAACCCAGTCACATTTGGTGGAGGCCGTCGTCACCACGGTAAACGACACCACCGGAGCCGATCAAGCCTAGATGGGGTGACCTCAGTTTAAAATACTGTATCTTCTATTTTGTCACATGAACATTACCTTCGTTGTCCCTTTCTGTTTGGTTTAGTTTTTGTGTATAGAAAAAAGGGGAGAGGAGTGCATAGATTAATTAAGGGTGATTGGGGGGTTTTTCGTTGAAGATCATGTTGGGGTATGTATATATTTCATACCTTCAGGTTTCAAGCCATAATATTCTCATTGATGTTGTATTGGGCTATCCAAAGTTGATCATCATATGGTTATAAATTTGTGCTGAACACACCCTCATGGTTTCAAATAAATATTTTGCCATCTGGTTAATATTTTATACGTGTGGTGCTTGGACATGAATTTACATTAATATTTTTATTTATTTATTTCGAGGAATCTATTTTTCAAATGAAATGAGTAGTATTAATGTAGGCTATGGATATTTCCACAACACTTTTTGATATTTCCACAACAAAAGTGTCGCTATAAATCCTATTGCGACGGTTTTTACCGTCGCTATACATCTATAGCGACACTTGCCACACTTTTGTTGTGGAAATATCAAAAAATGTTGTGAAATATCAGTTTCCTTAATGTATTATCAAGTGGAGTAGCATGGTGGTTTTGTTTTGCAAGTACGTTTGTCTTTTACATTATGGCTAGGATTTCATGTCAGGTCTAATTAGTGTTTTTGGTCAGATTTGTCATATATTCTAAGGGACATTTTGGCAATGACAATCTAGAATCCTAAGCGGTTGAATGTCATTAACTAATAATACATAATTTAAGTTGAGATTCTATGGGCACTCCAAAACATGCTATTACATTCCATTCTCCTCGTATGCAAATTTAAATGGGTATAGCTTTTGAGGCTGTATTTTCTTTCCTTCATATTTTCCTCTCTTCACCCGTCTCTCTGTTTATTTTATATAAAAAAGTTGTGTAAATTAGATAGAAAAATTATGTAAAAATAAGAATAGTAGTATTGTTGTACTTGCAGTTTCCGATTTTTTTTTTCTAAGAAAATCTTGTCATCCTAAGGACATCTAATTCTGTGTTTATAGCAAAGTGGCTTGACGAACCATTATATCAACGAAAAAAAAGAAGGTAAAACTAGGACCATTGTGCATTAAGTAAACGCATTTCAGTACTTTCCCAATAATAAAGGTGACAATCCCCATAGCAAATGCAGCGCCAGAACATGGTCCAAAAATTTAGAATCACAATAGTTCACGAGAGATGCAGAATTAGGTTTGCCAGATGCCTTCAACTGTTGAAGGCCACCATTACTCTTGATATATATATATAGATTGTTACCACCAGCGGCACAGTGAGGTTGATGCAATGTTGCATGATTAGTGCCTCTAGTTTGGGGACTCAGCTTCCTTTCTCTCTATCAGTTTGATGAAATTATGTACAATTGCCTTCCCTTCAGTGGTTATAACGCTTTCTGGATGGAACTGTACACCCTGCATTTTCCATGCAGTAAAAGGAAAACAATTACTATTTGGAAACATCATAATAAAAATGAATCAACAATTCCATAGACAGAAAGAAGATAAGGTATGTACGACTGAAAGGCTAATAATTGTCGAGTTAGAATTAAGATCAAAAGCAATATCAGCTATACACGGCCTAAAGGGAAAGACTTCAATAGAGGAAACAACAGAAATTTAACATATATGGGAACATGATAACTGAGATCAGAGAGGGGAATGGATTGGTTTTCTGTCTCCCCTTCGTTAAAGCAATGTGATCTGTAAGAAGTTAAGAAGAAAGGATTTTACAATCTCCGACCCTCCTTTGCTTCCCAAAGGACAAAGGCTATTACCCTTTCTAGACACTTCATTTATCCCGACTGTCAGTTAAGTTTTATCTTTAACTATATTTGTGACTCCTCCAAACTCTCTTAACTCAGAAAAATAAGATGTAAATCAATACTCCCTTCGTTCCAAATTATAAGATCATTATTGACTTTTGAAAGTCAATTTCAAACGTTTTCAAACTCAGAATTGAAATGACTCATTAAAAATTATAAAACAATAAAACTTACAATGAATAATACTTTTAAATAGTTTACAATATTCATCATTGTATTGATTAAAATTAAAGGAATCTATGTCAATTTAAGTTTAAAAATATATTATGTTGACTTCAAAACGTCAATAATAATCTTATAATATGGAATGGATGGAGTATTTTGCAATCTCAAATACTCACTCCGTTCCACAAAGAGTTCCATTTGCAAAACAAAGTTATCCCACAAAAAGAGTCATTTTGTTGATGATAGTATACAATGACACAATGACCTAAGTTTAACATCACAATTTCACTATCATGCATGCCACCACCACCAAACTACACACTCGTTATATTTAAAGGATAAACATGGAAGAAAAATATGTCCTTAAAGTTTGCAAATATTGCAAATGGGAACAGAGGGAGTATGTAACCGAATTCCAATGGCCATCCACACAATTACATCGCCATCTATAAAACTCTACCGGCAGGTTCCGGACTCCAGTTATTAATTTATTTAAGAAACTAAGTGTTGGAACAAATAGCCAGCAAGATTTGGAGTAAAAGGGGGAAATAAGAAGTAAAAGGGGGCAAATTTGGAAGTTAATGTAAAGCACACTTTGGTAACACTATGTAGCTGCTTCACGAAAATTCTTATCAATTCAGAAATATGATGCGTTTGATTAATTAAAGGTACTTTTGACATCATTATCTCCTATAAATCATATGGTTCTCCCCATTTGATTAGTATAGTACATGTGAAGGGCTACAAAAACCTTACCTGTAGATATTTATATGTTTTGTGACGAGCGGCCATTATCAATCCATCCTCTGTCCATGCGGTCATCTCAAGTACTTCACTAGGAAAACTGTCCTTTTCGATCACAAGGCTATGATATCTACCAGCAGTGAAAGGGCTGGAGAAATAAAACATTCAACATAATATTAAAACCTAATTTTATTTTTTCTGACAAGTAAATTAAAACCTAAATTTTATGCAGAATTTATTTAATTTCCGTGTATTGGAAAATTGAGGTAGTACCTAAATGTAAGGGTCATGTCAAGTCAAGTCAAGTAATAGTCAATTTATTGATTTATATTTTAACTCAAAAATGTAGGTGGATCTGTGGTAGAATTGAAATCAATGATCATATAGCTTAAAACTACAAGGAAAAATTGTGATCAACAATTCTAACAGATTCACCAGGACCACATGCTCCTAAGATCGACAAGGGATGCTTTTCATTGCTGCCACAAAAAGTGGATTGGATGTAGTCATGTAGATACCTCTAACTATATGCATATGTGGCTTAAGCGTAACTTGATCCCACATTCTCAAGCTTTGTAGCCTATGCTTTTACCATCATCTAATAGAACAATGACCACTATAAAAAGAACATTATACAGATTATTCTGTTTAAAAAAAAATAAACATAAAAATACTAAGTCTTGGGGGGGGGGGGGAGTTAAAAGGTAGGATCCCTTTCAGCCTTACCCTTTACCGTTACGAACTACTTAGCCATGCTACATTAATAATTTGGGCATAAAAAGAAATGCTCATAATCTTATGTCAGCAGCTAAGAAAGCAGTAACAGGGTGGCTTACGATTACCACTTGTGATGTTAATTATTTGTTTAAGTACAGAAGATGAGGATAAAGATGTAAAAGTTTGTTAGGATTATGAAAAAGAAACTACAGAAATAACATAACCACATTACTGCCAGTACTAACTACAGTATATGTTATTTCAAGAAACGATCTTACTTTGATAAGCCTGCAAATAAACCATCTTCTTCCCCCTCATTATAGTACACGAGAGAACTTTTTCCATGCACAACCCCATAAGGAGAGCGCACAATTTTCCCTATCAAACAAGTTACCAAACAATGTATATTAAAAATAAATAAATAAAACACACAGAGGTAATATGGTAAGAAACCTACAGGATAACCAAAAGAAGAGACAACAATAGTAACTTGTGATTTGTGAAACATTTTTAAGAGTTCCTTTCTCTTTACTCATAGATTATTACATATACTCCAAATTAGCATAGAATTCTTTAGGAAAATTGATGTGGTCGGTAAGAGGCTCAGAAAGGGAAAATTTAAAGAGAGACAATTATCTGTATTTTGAGACAGGGTTTTCGTGAGGTGCTGCAGAAATAAGACTGGAGCTAGATTATGATTTCTATGGGTTTGTATGCTGCTAATTTTTCATAAGGCACTTTTTATGCTGATTGGTTCCTCTATTTGCTATGTATGCCCATGATATTCCATATTGGGTGTATTTTCATCTGATATCTCATCAAAATAAATATAAAATGTTTACGTCTCATTTTAATTCTGTGTCTTGTTATATGCAAATTACTTGCCGAACATAGCCACATCAATTTTCTATTAACTGACACAATGTAAACATAACTAATTCCAAGCTCTTGTTTTGTTAGACTCACCTCCAAAAGCCTCACCAATGCACTGCAAACCCATACACACACCAAATAACGGTACAGTGGGTCCAAGTTCCAACACAGTTTGCAATGATATTCCTGAGTCTTGAGGTGCACCTATGATGAAAGAAATATAATTAATGTAATGCCATATTTTCAAAAACATAACACAGAAGCATCACTACATGACAAACCTTACCTGGTCCTGGAGATATAAGAATACCTCTTGGATTTTTCCTATGAAATGACAAAAGGAAAAAGTTCAACATCGAAGTTTTATTGATCCATAAATAGCCAATATTCTAGTACAATTTTGCACCAGCAAGACAGATTGCATTACGTAATTGAATCAGAAAACAGAGTTCGTTTTCCCGTTTCTTTTATAGCTTATCAGGAAACACAAGTATTAACTATATTTATATTTTAAAAATAATATCCTTACCTTCTCAGTTCATCCACCGTGAGCTCATCATTCCGGTAAACCTCAAAGTTAAAGCCCAGCTCTCCCATATACTTCAGGAATCACACAGGAATGTATTAGCATACATTTTTAGCAGTCATGCACATAATCCATGAATCACAAAGAACAATTTTCAAGGAAAGGAATTTACAGTTCAATTTTCTAACAATAAAAAAGGATGCTCCAAGCTATGTTGCACCAGAGGCGTGATAATAGGAGAAAGTTACAACTGCAGAAATGAAGGCGTTGAACAATAGAACAAATTGGAATTTGTATGTTTTGCCGCGTAAAACATTGTAGAAAAAAACTGTATGACTAGACGAGAACATCTTCAAAAAATTTATCTTCTCTTCGAAATTTGTCATTTTTGCATAGAAAGCACCAAGGTTCAACAGATTTTGTGCCCTTTTTTCCCTTCCTAACTTAGCCCCACTCTTGCCTCTTTTCAATGAAGTCAAAAGGAGCAAAGAATTTAAGAAACCTCCTTCTCTCACTTCCCCCCAATCCCATTACAGTAAAACAACAAAATAATTGAGGAGTGGTTATTTCCTTCCCCTCAATGCATTGAGACATAACAACATGTAAGTAAAGATTAAAATATGCCGATAACGTGCAGGTAGTGATTAGTTCTTAACTAGGAAAGTGATTGGGAAACCAAAGGAATTTAAAAACTAAAAAGGATAGAAAATTCTCACACATCTAGTACAGTAATTTAGGAATATACTTGATAATTGATTTTAATATTAAGAAATTATAAATATTGTCAAAACTTTAGGGAAAAAAAGATAATTCTATTTCTACTTTTATTTTTCTTTGCCTTCGCCCTACTCTTTCCCAATTCTAAACCAGGCATAAAATCCCTCTTTAGATTACAAATGACATGTATGTTCTTTCTTCATATAATCCTCAACTATCAACCTGATTATATGTATATATTTTTTCAAACTCTTTGCTACAGAAGTTGCAATGAATTTACTTTATGTTGGGTTTTTAGTTGTTTAAACTGAAACTTAAATGTTTTTAGTATATTCTGTCTCAATCCCACAACATCAAAACAGAACAATCAAATTACACAAAAGAAATTTAAAACTGTAACTTAGACAAATACAATCGAGTACTCAACTTAGCTACAAATGTAATTCAAAATCGCAATTCTCTCAACACCCAAAAAACAATAATTGGAAATGAAAGGGTATCAAAATCAAACCTGACAAAGGTTATAAGTGAAGCTATCATAATTATCAATGACAACAATCGGATTGGTTATCTTCTTCCTATCCAAAACAACATCTGATGATACGGAGTTCTTTCCCGATACGGCGAGGGGTATTTCGAGACCAAACGCCGGCGAAGAAAAAGATCCGGCGGGCTTGTGCAAAGGAAAAGAAACGAATCTGGAGGGGCATTCTGGGGTTTTTTTAGGCGGGAATAGAGAAGATGTTGGCTGAATCACAGAGGACTGATGAGATATTCTGTAAGTCGCCATTAATCTTTAAGCTTAAGGATTCAATGGCGTTCAAAATACACGTGCACTCAGAAACAAAGAGTATAACCAGAATCAGAATCTAAAAACCACAAATACACACTCTCACCATGCTCTAAATATTCATGCTATTTATTGAGGAACTTTTCGGTCTGCGAGGTATGCAGATAAGAATTACTATAAACGAAGCTAATAAATAACAATGGAATGGGGGTAAAATATAAGAGTGTTGATATTTAAATTTTATAATTTTTTTATATATAATTAGTGATACTTTATAATTATATATATATATATATTAAAAATATAATAATTAATATTAAGAATATTATAAGTAAATTATTATAAAAACTAAATTATTTAAAGTTGATAAATATTTAATTTATGACTATTTAAAATAATAATAAAGACTTTTATTTAAAAGAATATTAATTTAATTTTATTACCATCTTTTATTTTTCATGCATTTATTACCTAGATTCACTATTATTAAGCTAACTATTTGGAAATAGATACATATACACGTGTTTCATTTGAGGGTTTATCGCGTGATCCAGTAATAAATGTATTTTTTAAGGAAATAAGTTGTAATTTTAATTTTTTACAAGAATAATAAATTTTTGTAGATCACTTGTATACAATTTCTTATGTGTTTATTCTATATATTTAGTTAGTATAATATTACACGTAATTGATGATTTTATAATGCACATTCGAATGATAGGTGTGGACCATGTGGTAGGTTTTGCCATAATAAAATAAAAAATAAAGTGAAAACGACATATATTTAATTGGGTATCTAAGTTAGGTTCTTAATAGGGTTAAAAAAAAAGAATTGATATTTCACAACACTTTTTGATATTTTCACAACAAAAGTGTCGCGGTAGATGTATAGCAACGGTGAAAATCGTCGCTATAGAATCTATAACGACATTTTTGTTGTGAAAATAGTAATTTCCAAAAATATCGTCTTTAATATTTTATTTAAAAAAGATTGACCTTGTCGATGAAATAGCATGTGAACCACTTTATAATAATAATAAATAAATAAAATTGAAGCCGTAAACAAAAACATACTTTTTATACGGTTCTAATATTTATTCTCTGCATTCTCAAAATAATTACAAATCTGTATTCGCATATTTTTGCATACTCTTCCATCCGCACAGTTAAATTTTGTTTAAACATTTATAACCGTTCATTTTTCTAGGTATATATATATATATATATTATACTCAAATTGGGTAATATCAAATGGACCCCAAAAAGAAAACTATAATTATAAGATATTAAAGACTTACTATATTAGACTTCAAATTGATATGAATATATTTAATTTTAGTTAATACAATTATTATAATTATATAATAAAAATTATTAATTGCAAAATTTATTTCGTTCCAGACTTTTATAAATCATACAAATTTTGAAGTTTAACATGTTGTCGTTTGACTTTAAAATTTAAATTATATCTCTAATTTTAGAACAAATAGAGTATAATTATAAGAAACTAAAGACTTACTATATTTTCCGCGGAGCAAATCTACAAACTCTTACTAATGACATAAAGAGAGAAAAGAAAACTTTCACACCTTACGAATCAGCTTAAGTAGAGAAAGAACTATTTGACCGGAGATCTAGCTCCATATGAATAACTGGAAGCCCCATAATCAAGGAAATAGGATCATTAATTTTGTATTTAATAATTTTAATGTTTTATATATTTGAGAATTTTGGCCCCACCATAAAGATTTTAGATTTCTTTCTTTTGTTATGTCATTTAAATAATCTTCACACGAGACAAAATCATGTGAAATTAATAAAAATACATGCGAAAATTATACTTTTCGTGAAATTAATAGCTTTCCATATCTTTTATATTGGAAACACTACCATTTTGTTTGGGTGTTTTAAATGAAATGTAGATACAAACAAGATAGATTATTATATAAAAAAATGGAGACAAAATTTGTAAGATGCATTGGTCTTGTGTTTCCCCTCGTGAAGAAATATTTATGGCCACTTTAACTATACGATAGCCCGGTAGGCATGTGATAGGTACCCGTCAAACTAATTACACTTTATAGCACAATAAAATGATGGACCAAGAAATTGAACGCCTCCTTCGTTATAATCATGGACGAAGCCACATGATTGTGTAACTTGTGTGAGTGGGGTCGATTGACTCTAAAATATATGATAACTTTTTTTATTAAAAAAAATGGTATAATATATAAATTAATTCAGCATAAATTTATAAAAATTTTAATATTCGAGATCAAATTAAATTTTTTATAGCTTTTCAAGTCCTATATTACCTCTACTCCTTTGAAACAAAGGGTAGAAAGGTAAAATTTAATAATAAAATTCTGACACACTTAAATAATGAAGTAGCGCACTAGTCATCAACAAAAGATGACATACTAAATCTAAGTGATGGAAACTTCATTATCTTTGTGCGTATTTTTGTTACTATTGAAACTGCGGTTAGTATTTTCAGATTTGAGAGTGTTAACGTTGGGTGTTGCATGGGCCTTCATTCTTGATATGGCTAAGTAGCGCCTTCTCTTTATATGTAATAAAAAGGAAAAAAAAAAGGTTTTCGGACATTTTATTCAGTTCAGAGGGGATTTTCTTGATCGCCTCCTTTTTTTCGAGGTGAACCAAGGCTTACCCCCAATGGCGTGCTGTCATGGCTGAAGAATTCACTGTTCTTGTGGACAACAATATCTGACAGCTTGTACATATTGTACCCAATCAAAATGTTGTCGACTGCAAGTGAGTTTTCAAGATTAAACGACGTCCTGATGGCTCTATTGACAAATACAAAACTCTTCTAGTCGCAAAGGGCTCTAGGACGGAAAAGGTTGGGCATCATTCCAAATTCCTATTTCTAGCCAATATTGTCAACTAAAACATATACGTTGGAAAGCTAATCTTTTGGTTTATTGATAAGCTTGCTAGAACTATTTTGCTTGACCACCTTTGTTATTTCGGTTCAAGTTATTTTTTTGTTAATAACTTCAAATTTATATCCTAACGGTATTTAATATCAAACTATAATTACTAGAAAAAAGTACGAAAGAACAAGTAAGGAGATGGAGCCATGACTAATCGCCTGAGCAAAAGCTTTTGATTTTCTAATGATTTTTTTTTCTTCTTCTTCAAATAAAAAATTCTCACATATTAGTAAATTTCACGACTCTAACAAGCAAAACATTGTCGACTAAACTTGGCAATAAAATAAGAAATAAAAACTAATTCTATTTCTACTATTATTTTTACTATTATATTTCTACTATTATTTTTACTATTAAATAAAAACTATTATTTTTACTATTATTTCTATTAATTCTTATTATATTTTTAATAAGAAATAAAAACAAAATATTTCTACCATTATAAATAAAAACAAAAATATTATATCTATTTGTAGAGTTTGAGAAGAGAAATAATGTGACTTATTATAGCTATTATAGCAAAATTATTATGGTTATTAGTTATGTATCTTTTAAGTAATGTATCAAGCTTGTCCAAAGGACAAAGACGGAGCCCAATTGGAAGTACGTTCAGAACTATTTTGGTCGACCAGCTTTGTTATTTCAGTTCGAGTTATTTTTTTTTTGTCAATAACTTTAAATTAGCTAAGTGCCCCGTGCTTTTATTTTTTAAATATAATTAAATTAAAAATTTTATTTATTCTATATATATGATGATTATAAAATATAATTTTTTAAATTTCAAATTAATTTGCTATTATTATTAAAATGACTATAAATGTTGCTCAGACAAACAATTATTAAAAACTCACAATTGAGCGTTAGTAATTTATTTTTCTTATTTTTAATTTAATATTTAATTTTTATGTAATTTTTAAATTTAATATTCAGTTTTTTTAGAATTTATTTATAGTTTTTTAGAGTTTATAAATGAATATAACTCAAAAGCCTAAACTTGGCATTTAAGGAATTCTAAATGAAATAAAATTATTGTAGAATAATAAGTTATCATCATATTTTTTAATTTTAAAATGTAACTAAATTTTAATAAATGATATTTGAGTGATATTTTTTTTAAACATTAATTAACTAAAGATCTCTTATCTGAAATATAATTGATAACTAAAGTTTAATCCTTAATATATTTTATAATATATATATATATATATATTTAATATTTATTATTATTTTCTCATAATTTTTTTAATATATTTTTGGTATATAATTATTTAAAAATAAAATTATTGTATATAATAAGTTAATCCTTACGTGCCAAGAATATTGAATGGATTAATAGTTAAAAAGTAATTTACTGAATCGTCATTTGCTGCTAAATAATCGTGTGCATAAAAAGTGTTTTAATTGTAGTTAAATTAAGCCTATTTAAAATAAATAAAAATATATAATTAGGGAAACTTTATAAAGTGTTTTGGTAGTAGTTAAATTCTAGTCTTATACTAAAGATTAAGGACCAAAAAATTAAGTAGTATTCTAATTGTAGTTAAATTAAAGCTATTTAAAATAAATAAAAATAAAATTAGGGAGATTTTATAAAGTGTTTTAGTAGTAGTTAAATTATAATTCCATACAAAAGATCAATGACCAAAAAATTAAGTTTTGTCATAAAAAAATAAAACTAGCTAAGCTAAGTGTCCCGTGCGAAACACGAGTTTATTTTTAATTCCTTATTTATTCTTTATATATAATGACTATAAAATATTTTTCTAAATTTTAATTTAATTCATTGTAGAATGACTACAAACTTTGCTATATCAAAGACTTGCAATTGAATATTAGTAATATATACTTTTTATTTTTAATTTAATATTCAACTTGTATAATTTCTAAAATTAATATTTAGTTTTTTATTTTCAATCTTTCGAATTTATACATAGTTATTTAGAATTCAAGAATTAAATGAGTGAAACTAAAAACCTAAACTTGGTATTTAAGGAATTTTATAAGACATAAAATTGTTATAAATTAATAAGTTACTATCATGATTTTTTGTTTTTAATAGTAACTTAAATTTTAATAACTGTGTATATAAGTGAGATTTGTTTCTAACATTGATTAAGTAAAGATTATTAACGTTTTATCATTAATATATTTTGTAATATATATTACACTTTTTAATATTAATTATTATTTTCTCATAATATTTTTTCTATATTTTTTAATATATAGTTATTTAAAAATAAAATTATTGCAGAATAATAAGTTACCATTATGATTTTTAGTTTTAAAAATTAACTAAAGTTTAATCACAATATATAAGTCATAATTATTTTTAACATTAATTAACAAAATATCTCCTATATTAATTATTATGTAATCATAATATTTTTTCTATATTTTTAATATTTAGTTATTTAGAGTCTAAAGTTGAATAACGTACAATTCTAAACATATTTTTTAAGTTAAAGTTTATTGTATGACTAAATAATTAAAGAATTATAGAATAAAATTATTGTAGAATAATAAGTTAACATTAAAATTTATCAGACCATAAAAAGAATTTTTTTTCTCTAACATTAACTATTAATTTTTTCATAATGAATAATTTCACAACTTAATTAACTAATTGCATATAATTTAGTTTAATTTTATTATTTAATTTTTTATTATTAAAATCTTATGATATTACGCCGTGATCATTTTCTGTTGGGGAAAGAGATTCGTCAAATAATATAATATTAATTATAGTAGACAATTGGATGTGGGTTGTATTTATTTTATTTGTTTAAGCAAATATTGTAATCATTATAATACCGATAGTAAGTTAATTTGTGAAATTCAATTTTGTTATAAACAACATATGTAAAACAAATAAAATATTAAAAATAATTTTATTTATAAAATAAACTTGTGTTTTGCCTTCTTAAAAAAAAACTAAAATAATAAGCACTTATAAAACATTATCATTATGTGTCTTTATAATTTAATCCATGTTAATAATTACGATTATATATTTTAGTATAGATATATTATGATAATTATGTCGTTTATGTTGTAAATACTAATTCAAATTGCTCCAACTTAATATAATTTATGTTTCAATATTTTAGTTTGTTGATAATTATGGTATAACAGTAGAATAATTTGTTATTATATGATTGTTAAATATATTAACAATGATCCGTATGTGTTTTAATTTAGGCTCACGAAAATCAATATTAGTAAATGACTTATATAAGAAATAAAATTGTTATAAAATAATAAGTTACTCTAAAAAATTTTAGGATCATAAATAGTGTTTCAGTAGTAGTTAAATTATAGTCTCATACCAAAGACTAAGGACAAAAAAACTTAGTTTTGTCTTATTATACATGTATACATAGATTAGAGAGACTTTATAAAGTGTTTTAGCAGTAGTTAAATTATAATCTCATGTCAAATACTACGGACCAAAAAATTAAGTTTGACCTTATTATATATGTATATAGATATAAATTTATATAAATTTTGTTATGTATTGCGATAAATTTATGCCAAATTATAACTGTGAAACTTATTAATACATAGAATTCATAGAGAATGATAAGAGGGTTTCACTTATTATATATCTTTTTAAAAATATTATTAATAATACTTATTCATACTAGCAATTAAAAAATTGACATAAATCGTAACGGTATTTATTATCAAAGTATAGTTGCTAGAAAAAAGAACGAAAGAGCAAGTAAGGAGATGGAACCATGACTAATCAATCGTTTGAGTAAAAGCTTTTGATTTTCTAATGATTTTTGTTTGCTTCTTCAAATTAATTATTCTCACATATTAGTAAATTTTACGACTCCTAACAAGCAAAATGCTGTCGACTAAACTTGACAATAAAATAAAAATAATTTATTGTAGATTTGTCCCTTACCCACATGTTGAAATGCACAACATTAACAAAGTAAAATATAAAATACTCTCATTCTTCTAAATTATATAATTACTATTGATTTTTGAAAGTCAATTCAAGATATTTTTAAATTTAAGATAATTCATTAAAAATTATGAAATAATAAAATTTACAGTGAATAATACCTCACAAATAGTTTACAATACTCATTATTCTATGGATTAAAATTAAAAGAATTTATAACAATTTTGAGTTTAAAAATCTTTTAAGTTGACTTTAAAAAGTTAATAATGATCAAATAATATAAAACGGAGGGAGTATGACATATATGATTAGAACTATTAGCCAAATAAGTATGGAGATAAAAAAAGTATGAAAACACGAGAGGTGAGGGGGGCAACTCACGTTTTTGTATGAGACGTCTTTTATAATAATCTTTTTTAAAAAATTATAAAACACATTTTTGTACGTAAATATAGGAGGGAGGGTATTTAATTACGTAAAACGAGTTATTTTTATATGATAACTCACACAATTATATACAACGTCCCTTATTTCGTATTTTACCAAAAAAATATATAAATAAATAAAATAAAATTAATGATGACATTTACACATCATAAAATTATCTTACTAGTTTGGCTTTGAACATGAAGTTAATGGTGACAGGTGCATTAAGCATTATTACGCACTACTAATATCATTCATGGCTTCATGTCACTGTCAATATTTGATTATTTGGTCAACATTGCTACCAGTGGTCAATGTCCATATAATTACACATTTCTAATTTGTTATATTTACTAGTTTGACCTTCATCATGCAATGAGATTTTTTTTTTCTCCCCCTCAAAAAAATAACAACTCTGGTCAATCTTAAAGTGAGCCCCAAGTGATGCGACAGACAAAAAAATAAAAATAAAAAATAAAAAATGCATAAATCATTTCTCATAATTCATGAATATACGTATTGACTGCGCCGAAAAAAGAGTTTTATAGTAGGGTCGTTTTTGTAATAAAATTTCACAAAAATAATTTAATAGTTTAATAGTAATACTTATACTCTATATAATATTGATAGCCGATTCTCCTTGAACGTTGATATGAGTAACAGTGTAACAGTCAGACCCAGTGGAAGAAGAAAGAATTATACATGGAGTAATTCACATTCCAATTACCAAATTACCCCTGGAATATTCTCTCCAAGTCCGATCCACACACAGCTGATTAGCTGAAGTACCAGAGAGAGAGAGAGAGAGAGAGAGGTTAGGGAGACTAGAGGCACCATTCACGACCATATATGCGTGCTCCATAAGCCATTGCCTTTTCTACACCTCATTTTACACGTTCCCACGGAAACCCTAGATCTTCAAACCCTACCCTAACATTTTCATTCTTCATATTTACGTCACTCCCCACAACCTAGATCTGAACCCCAACCCTTTTATCTGTTCTTATTTTTCAAACGAAAATTCACAAAATTTACACTCATAATTTAACTGATCTACCAGTTTAGACCCACTTTTATAAATTAATTTATATTAATTGGATCTTTAAAATCTTTAGATCTGGTAAATGAGCTAATTACTAGTTTTTATTATAGTGGCATCATAGATAAAATCTAATATACAATCTCTATAATAGTTATATTTATGTATATGGCAATGCCATCGGGAAATGTGGTTATTCCCGATAAAATGCACGGTGGCGGTGTGGCCGGCGGTGCTATTGGCGGAGCAGAGATGATGCACCATCCCCAGTACCATAGGCAGTGGATCCCGGATGAACGTGATGGATTTATTTCGTGGATACGCAGTGAATTTGCTGCGGCCAATGCTATAATTGATTCAATGTGCCATCACTTGAAGGTGGTTGGTGAGCCGGGGGAATATGATGGTGTAATTGGGATTGTACAGCAGAGGAGGGTTAACTGGTACCCTGTTTTAAATATGCAACAGTATTATTCCGTGACCGAGGTGATACATTCCCTGCAACAGGCAGCGTGGAGGCGGCAGCAGCAGCAGCAC
This sequence comes from Aralia elata, assembly GCA_034770075.1. Taxonomy (NCBI): domain Eukaryota; kingdom Viridiplantae; phylum Streptophyta; class Magnoliopsida; order Apiales; family Araliaceae; genus Aralia; species Aralia elata. Next base: position 83,998,937 of record CM068387.1, on the reverse strand, counting down.
CGGTATTTTGATCCGGTGAAGGTGCCGGGGAAGAGATTTGGTGGTGGGTCTAGGCAGGGACATCAGAGGGGTGTAGAATGTTATAGCCAAGAGGCAAATGCTGGTTCGGAGAGGGGAGATAAAGTGAGTGAGAAAGGGGATGAAGGGAAAGTGGGGGCTGAGACGGCAAACTCTGATGATAAGGGAGTGGAGGACAAAAATGGTAATCATTGATTATACTGTTTGTTTTTTTATGTTAAGTCAATTAATTCTTAATTCTTAGTTGTAATTGAGCTTGTTGGTAACAAATTTGCTTGCATTTAGATGTTTAGATGGTTAAGCTTTCTTAATTTATTAATGATTTTGCATACCTATCATTTATGACATATGAAGCTTTTGAACACATTCTGTTTGTAGATATTTCTATAAACGGTTTATTTGGAAGGGCATGTATCATTACCGCAAAGTTACGGAAAATAAAGGGAATACAAATGTGGTTTTGTGTCAATAAAACCATTTAACATTTAGTATCAGTGTTTGTTTTCTATGTGTATGTTAGTGTGACTATATTTGTATGTGTCTATGTGATGTACAAACTATGTTTTCTGAATCATGGATATTTTTTGGAATTGGGCTAGAAAGCAACAAAGGTACAAAGAAATTCATCAAATTTCATTGAACCCAGTGAGCCTGGAAGATAGAAGCTTATTACTATTGCTTTTAAGTACTATTATATTTTATCTAATTTCATTGAAGCTAGTAACTCTTATTGCATAACTTTGAAAACTTTTTACCATATTTGTCATAATGCATTGAGAAAATTACTCTTTGGTGCTGGAGTAGATGTGAGCACTGAACCTCAAGTAGATAGCAGTGGCAAGAGTTTCGGAAATTCACCAGCAAACAAATCTGTCATTTCAGAACGCGAGGTAGAGGAGGTGGATAAGGGATTGACTTCTGATACCAAAGGTACTTCTTTTTTACTATTATGCTCGTATATTTGTCCCCATGTTCTGTTTCTACTTTTCAATTTGGGGTTGGGGATTAGAGGTAGTGTGTTGTCGAAAGGTTTTCTTGACTAATGCATTGTTTTGGTATGAAGAGGGAAGGGAGGGGAAGGTCTTCTTAAGGACAGATATCCCTAGGGGGAGGAGACCTCCAATCTCGTGTTTGGTACAATTAGAAGGAAGGGAGAGGAATGAACTCAATTTTCTAGAATTTCTATTATACTCGTACACCTTACTCCCTTATGATAAAACTATAACAGGGGAAATTATTTCCGTTGCCTTGCAAACCACAAAGGTTAGCTCTTCTCTTCATATTTCATCCCACTTTTGTGAACGTAGAGTTTTCCGACCTTGGAGGGAAAAATACACAACCATTATTACTTCCATTCCCGTTGCCCCTCTATCAAAGAAGGGAAACTGTCATTTGTTTTCTGTTTTTACCTCCACCCTTCCACCTCTCCGTCTCTCGAACTCTCCACCCCTCCCAACTCTCCACTTTACCTCCTATTATATGCAATGTAATTAAAAGGCTGTCTCGCTTGTCAGAACTCGTGTGTAAAATCATTTAAAGTTACTTTCTAGCTTGAATAATCTGGATGCATATTTTTGCCGTAGCCTTGGCCATAATTTGTAAATGTAATGGTAGTTCAAGTAACATGATAGTTTAAAACTCATGTATTGATTTAATTGGGAATATATAAACCATTTGTCCCTTATGAATCTCTTCTCTTTGCTGTTGTTGCTGCTGCCATAAGCTACAGATAGATATCTACTTCTTAGTTACTCAAAAAGAATATCTGATTCTTTTGCATTTCTGCTTAGGGCCTTGTGATGTGCCTGTGGAGAATAGTTCTCCTACCACACAAATTTTCAGTGGGAAGCATAATCTCTCAAATAGTGTAAAAACTTTTGTTGCTACTGAGATATTTGATGGAAAGGCGGTAATAACTCTTTAACGAGCATTTTGTCTTAAAATTTTAGTCAAACATAGCAATAAGTTTCTGGTAGTTTGTTTAACTCTTCTACCTTTAAGAACCACTTTTATTTATAGGTTAATTCAGTTGATGGAATGAAACTTTATGAAGAACTCTTGGATGGCTCTGAAATTGCCAATCTGGTTACATTGGTTAATGATTTGAGAACTGCTGGGAGAAGAGGACAGTTTCAAGGCAAGTTCACAAATTTTCTCTCTTTTGATGACGAAAAAGTAACTAGCCATTTCATTTCTATGATATTCCTGTTTGTATTTTGTTTTTGTTTTGTGTTTGCAGATGCATGTGATTCATAGATGTCGTAACTATTAAATATAACAATTTCTCTCTCCCTATCTCCCTTTTACCCTCTCTGTGAATAGGAAACTTCATTTTGCATAATGCTTAATTAATGTAGGTTATACTCATGCTGTATAAGAAGGAAGGTTCTAAGTGCCAATTTTAGCACCATAGATTAGTGTTTCTGTGCTTTAAGGTTTTGATTGCTTTCATGTAAATGCCCATAATTTTTTAAATACTGGTTGACAAGAAGCAGGACAGACATTTGTTATCTCAAAAAGACCCATGCGGGGGCATGGAAGAGAGATGATTCAATTGGGCCTTCCCGTTGCAGATGCACCTCCTGAAGATGAAACCACTGCTGGGACCTCCAAAGGCATGTTCAATTATTTTAAAAAAAATTCTCCATGATATTAAAATAATTATTTTTTAATAGTTTTTCTATGAAAATGAAATATAATTGAACTTCTTAATAGCCTATTACATGTGTTGAAATATTGACTGGGGATTTCAGATAGGAGGATTGAACCCATTCCTGGCTTGCTGCAAGATGTTATTGAACGCTTGATTGCCTCGCAAGTAATTACTGTGAAGCCAGACTCTTGCATCATCGATGTCTTTAATGAGGTTAGTAGTTATTAAATGATTTTCTTTAGTATTTGGATATCTTGTACAATGATAGGCAGGCCTTAATTAGGTTGACACATTTCCTTAGGGTGAGCATTCACAGCCTTATATGTGGCCGCATTGGTATGGAAGACCTGTATGTGTTCTTTTCTTGACAGAATGTGACATGACTTTTGGGAAAGTAATTGCAGTGGATCGTCCTGGGGATTATAAAGGCTCTATCAGGCTTTCTTGTAAACCCGGGTAACATCTCTCTCTCTCTCTTGTGTCCTCTCCTCCCCCTCCCGCCCCCACCCCAAAAGAAAGATAAAAATAAAAACTAAGGTTTTTATTGTGAAAGTAACATTTGAATAAGTTTGTAGTGAGATTTCTATATTTTGACGCGACTCTAATGTGCATGATATAGAATGTTGTTCTGAAAAAAAAAAGTAGCGACTTTTCCCCCATGTTTATTTTTAATGGTGACTTGAAGGAATGCATTAGGCTCATAGCTCAAGTAGTCCAAAAAGGTGGTATTTGTGTGTGTGTGTTTGGGGGAAAGCTGGGAAAATTATTTCCAATGAAGCTTTTCTGTGCTTAGTGCACTCTGGAAGGCAAGTTTCTTCAGGCTGCACTTTCACGCCTAAAACACTTATTTTTTTCAATATATAAATTGTCTGACATCATGGCAGAAAATCTTTAGAAACCAAGATTCATTGACATCATTGCCTTCTAAAACTGAATATTCACTCAACTGTATTTGAAAACCTAGATGGGAATATCTAATGATGTTGTGCAAGTAGACTCTCCTGCAGTGGTGAGGACTAAATTAAAATTTGTTGCAATTAGCTCCTGCTGTTCCTTCCTATTATTAAAGTTTTTCACTACCAAAAATGCAGATCTATGCTTGTAATGCAAGGAAGATCCACAGATTTTGCCAGGCATGCAATTCCTGCCCTTCGGAAACAGCGTATGCTTGTTACCTTGACAAAGTCTCAACCAAAGAAATCTAGTGACGGTCATCTTTATTCTTCAGCTACAGCAGCACCGCCATCCCAATGGGTCCCACCAACTAGATCGACAAACCACATGCGCCATCCTGTGGGCCCCAAACATTATGTACCTGTCCCCACAACTGGGGTATTGCCAGCTCCACCCATACGTGCTCAGCTACCGCCTCCCAGTGGTGTCCAGCCAATATTTGTGCCCACTGCAGTTGCACCAGGCATGCCTTTTCCTGCACCAGTTGCTCTGCCACCTACCTCAGCTGGATGGCCTTTAGCTCCGGTGAGGCATCCTCCACCTCGCCTACCAGTCCCTGGTACTGGAGTTTTCCTTCCTCCTGGTTCTGGTAATTCATCGATCCCATCATCTTTAACTGAAAGCTTGTCAACAGAGACATCTGTCCTGTCAGAAAAGGACAATGGTACGGCTAAACCAAATGGTAACAACAGTCCTCCAAATGGAGATCTGGATGAAAAAATGTTGGGGCAAGATTGCAATGGAAATATGGATGGAACTAATGAACACCTGGTGACTGAAGATCAGCAGCAAAGTGTTGACTTAAAGGTGGCTAATGAGCCAGCTGAAACAGTTTAGTGAGTGAGAGAGAGAGAGAGAGAGAGAGAGAGAAGAGAGAGATTCCTTTGAGCAAAAGGGTAAGCTGCAAACTGCAATGAGTTTGAAGCAAGCGTAAAGAGCGGCAAAAGTTTAGAGTAAACATTTGACACTACCAGCAGCGGGGCAAAGGGGAAAGAGTAACACGTTCTCTTAGATGTCCTTTTGTTCTCTGTTATTTTTGTTGTCTTATTATATGAACTTTTGGTAGGTTAAAAACTGGTTTATAACAACTATACTCTGGCCTATTGCTTCCATCATACTTGTGCACATCTTTAGGATTTATACAGCCAAAATTTGGTAACTTTTTTGGTGGTTTCCTTAATGTTGAAAAGTCGAGGTTGAATATGCTGTGTAGGCTTGACAGCGGGTTGGGTATAGTCCGGGGGATCTTTCTCCATACCCGCCGTGCCAATAATTAGTTATCCTCGACTCCGAAAACAATACTTCATACTCGTCTCGGTCTCGTCCCGTTTATCCGATTACTTAATTATTTACCAAATTAATTTTTTTTAATTTTTTTTATAATATTATGTACAATTATTTTTAATTCAAAATCAATAACATACAATATTTTTATTATTAACAACATATTATATTATTAATGTTATGAATTTATATTGAAATAATCTAAACAAGTACTTTTAGGCGGGCCCCATTGAAATCGTGTGAAATTGCAGGTTAATTGGATTGTTGATTTCTTCCTTATTTATTTGTTTTACAAGCTTTGCAAAGGAATTATAGGTACTTCTGCCCACCTCGTCATTAAACGATACTTCTAACTTTCCTCGGAGACATTTATAGAGGAAGAAGAATGCGATCAAGATTTTATGCATGAATTCGACCATCATTCATTTGGTAGTGAAAGGATGTTTGAGGAACCGGAAGCTACATATAATCCTCAGTAAAATTATACTTACCCATCTTATTGTTAATCACATTTAGCTCATCTCATCAGTCTAAGAAGTGAGCAATCTGCGGAGTCTAACATACATTGTTAAGGTTGAATAGGGTTTCTTTAAAAATTATATGTAAATAAAGTGGGTAAAAAAAAATAGAAGAAAAAGTAGAGAGAATGAACTTAAAGAGAATGTATTGAAACAAAGGCCTAGAATATTTTAAAATATTGTGCTACTAGTCATTAGGATATTACCAAAAAGAAAAAAAAAATAATATACGACAGTTATTTATTAATATCATTACAAATTAATCAGGAGGACTAAAAAAAAAATAAAAAAAAATTATGATTTAATGCTTAGAGGGTATATGAGTAAATTTCCTTCGCTGAACCGAAAACTTTTGAACCGGTTCCTCCCCTCCCCTCTCCCACGCCCGAGTTGAATTTACACTATAGCTCGCGAGCAAACATGACTAATTTCATCTCTCCCACAATTTACAGATCGAGGAAAGTGAAAGCTTCTGAGTTCCGAATATGGCAGACGCCGAACATCCACGTCTCGTACTCCACAATTTTCTATCTCCTGATCTCCGAAAGGTTAATTTCACTACTTTTATACTACTAATTTTTGTTTTGATACTTCATTACACAGACACATATATAGGTTTAGGTAGTGATGAATGTTGGCTTGCAGGAACTAGAGTTCATACACAAGAGTTGCAGCACAACTGGGTATAGACCAAATGTTTTTTCCACGACTCTATCACATCTCATTGCCACTAATTCTTCCCATTTAATTATGCCTTTTGTCCCCGTTAGAGGTAATTAATCTGGGTTTTTCTATTGTTTGCAAGCTGGGGAATTTACTTTTAAAGAATAAAAAAATGAATCTTTTTTTTGGAGTTTTAATTTTGAATGTTTATTTGTCATATGGTAGAAAGGTTGAAAGAGAAAGTGGAGGAATTTTTTGGGTGCGAATACGAGCTCTTTATCGAATTCACTGGTTTGATTAGGTTGGATACTTCTTCTCTGTGTTTTTTAATTTTTAATGACATTTTGAACTCTCATAAATATTGATTGAAGTAATTGGAAGAAGAGGATTATAACCTCTCTCTCATGTGTGTATATTGAATTTCCAAGAGATTTTCGCCCCTCTTTACCTGCTTTTCTCCTTTAATACTGATAACCATGATATTATATTGTATAACAATTTAGCTGGACTAAAGGAGCAAGTATTGGATGGCATAGTGATGATAATAGACCTTATCTTAAACAACGGGACTTCGCGGTGCGTTGCAACCTCTTTCATGTCATTCACATTTAGATTCCATTTTTCTAGTGTTTATGATATTTAATGAGATTTTCATTAGTCATAAATTGTATTTTGGTTGTTCAATCAGCAACAAATAATTGATTGCAACATGTTGTTATCTTTTAGTTTGGCAGATGCTTTGAACTGACTCTGCTGTTGGTTATGTACCAAGTGGTTTACTCAAGCATGATTACCTTGTGTTTTGGTGATAATTTGAGTAGTCGTGATCTTGTTTGCACACTAAAATAATTGAGGATCTTACCTAGCCAGTGTTGGCTGAATATTACTACTATTTGAGCTGCTATGTAGTGGCAGTGACAATATGTTAATCAAGTATTCCTGACTTTTTCCTCTGTTGGTTGAAGGCAGTGTGTTACTTGAATACTTATGATATCGATTTTGGAGGAGGACTTTTCCACTTCCAACATGGGATGCCTACAACGGTTGTGCCGATGGCAGGTGTAAGTTGTTTTATTGTTGCATGAGGTATCAATGTACTAAACTATTTCTTAGTAAAGAACTATTCTTAGGTCTGGAATGAATATATTAAACTTTTGGATTCTAATGATGCTATTTTGAATTTTTGATAATTTTTCCCCTCATGTCTATTCCTTAAAATGAACTAAGATTAAAGAATGCTACTTGATATTAATTGGTTCAGGTTATTAGCAATTGGTTGTGTTTTAATTAGATATCAGCTGATAATTACTCATTGATTAGCTTTGCTATTTTTTAGGACGTTTTGATATACACTGCTGACAGCCGAAACATTCATTCTGTAGATGAGGTAGATCTAAAATACTCTGTCTCTTCCTCCCCCCTTCTTTAATTTGCATTTATTTGTTTTGTCTAGGGATGTGGAGGTTTAGTAATTCCTCTCTATTTATCATGTATATTATTTCTTCAATCTATCTTCAATTTTTGCTTAACATCCTGCAAATCATATATGTTAATCATTCGTAACAATAAACAAAATAAAAAGAAAAATGCGTCATATATCAAGTTAATGTATTGATTTGATGTAAGTTCCTTGGTCCTTACCAAAGTACTAGTACTACTTCGATAGGGATAAAGATTCTTAATTTCTGCTAGGTGAATGATTAAGTGAATTTAGGGAAGTGAAGCTGCTGAAAAGGTTTTGGTTTAAGCAGTTTGTGGAAATGTAGGTTTTGTATGAACTCACTTCATTTTTGGTTTCCACAAAAAAACTATATTATGTAAAACATCATAGTGGACATTAGCTATATTCTTATGCTATATGAACTCAAAAACTAGCCATGTACTCAGGTATACACAACTATGTACTTGTAGTATAAATGTTGGTTCAGACTTAAAGTAGAAAAGAAATAAATAATTCCAATTTAGGAGGTTCTTTGTTGCTCATATGCTTTAGTTGTTAAGCAACATGCGTTGTTACTCTTTGTAAAAATTGTGACTGCTCCAGACTCCAGACAAGAGGTTGTGAGCCAATTCATTACCTATAATAAATCAAACATGACCTAGAATCAATCAGAAAATCTTTTAATGAATTGAAATATATTGCTTATTTTCTATGATAAATACTTTGCATGCTTATTTTTTTTTGTCTAATCAAATCTAATTAGCTAATGATTTCTACTTAAAAGATATATCACGGATTATGCCAAGAGAGTTATGCTTGGTGTAAGATTACCAAAGATAATAGATCCATATTAGGAACGCTCATGTAAAGCGGTTTTAGCTGATGTTTCCACACCCACATCGATATATTTCTACTATTTTAATCTTTTTTAAAATTTTAAATCTTCATTTAATATGTATTCTACAGATCACTGGTGGAGAAAGACTCACACTCACATTGTGGTTCAGTCGTGATGGATCTCATGATGAAGATGCTAAACTTATTTCATTTATCTCCCGGAGCCCATTGAATAGTTTGGACACCAAATTTGATTTATTCTTACCTTCGACAGCATCCAATAACATGTACTGGTTTCCTCCAGAACAAGCTTTAAACTACCAGTCAGGATTTGACTTGCGCTGTGCAAGAATATATATTCTTGGTTATGATCTTTATTGTTCTCGAGAAAAGAGTTGTTCCTTAGCAGTAGATTCATCTGACAGTTTTTCAAAACTACTGTCTGAGCCATTACAATTGGCACGAGGAGATGAGTTGTTCAACAAGGAATTCACCAACATATTGCATGCCCTTCAGGTATTCTTTCCGTTGTACCTTGAGTTCATATTTTTGAGTTGTAGATCCCAAATCATAAATAAACCTAATCTTATCTCAGCTTGAGGAGCACAGGTGGAAAGTTCTCTTGAATTTTCATACTTAACCTTCTATTTTCAAATACTAATGTTTTAAACATAGAGCTCAGTAACATGTCACTCCCATCCACCCTGCACCTACCCAACCCTTTTCCTGTCATGCACCTTCACTTCATTCAAGTTGATTTAGTTCACAGACCATAAAGGTTGTTTTCATTGCTATAGATCTGAGTATTTATAAGCCAATTCATGTTTATTGGGATTGGGTAATTATGCAATTCAAATCAATGGATTATCCAAATACAAACAATTTGGTGCAGAAGATAAACTTTTGAACACTCTTAAACTTTTAAACAATATTGGTAATTTGGTCTGAACAATTTAGCCAATAAGGGTCACTGCACTTTTTTTTATAAACTTGGAAGAGCCATGTATGTCTTTATTTCGGATTTGGCTCCCCTCCAACACACTTTTCCTCCAATTCCATCCAATACACAAATTATTTGATCTTAATAGTTTTGTTAGTAACGATCGAAATATGATAATAGATAGTTAGTGATATTAAGATCAATCCTACTAAAAATTAGAATCATTAAAAATATTTGTACTATTAAAAGTTTAATCAATTTTCAACCATCAAAATTTTGATTCAAAATCTACATGTTCATCAAATGGTGAAAAAGTGTTGGATTACTTTCATTTTTGAAATAATTATACTACTTAATATTATAAATTAATTGACAGGTGTTGATTTCAATTATACTGTCTATACTTATAAAAATATGATGTAAATGAAGCATGGATGAGAATTAAAAGAGTTAAATAGAGAACAAGTTTAATCAGGGCACATACACTGCAGTTCTTAATTATGTCCTTACTGAAGTTCTTAGTTGTAGGGAATTTTTATTTCCACAAGAAAATTTGATATTTCCGCAAGGTCCTCTCTCATGTTAACGTGGGACCAGTTATCAAATTTTCTTCTGGTAATATCTGATAGGGATCGATCCGTGAGACGTCGTCGTGGTGGATGATTCGCTATTTAGTTATTTATATATTAGTTGTCTATTTATTTAGTTTGTTAGACTTCTTATTTATTGGTTTATTTCAATATTGAGTTATTTATTTAGAGGCCCAATTGTTATTGTGCTTAGGGTTATTAGAGTTTATTTTCTTATAAATATGCTTGTAAGTCATGTTAGACTCTACACTTTGATATTGAAATTATCCTAGTTATTGGTTGCGATCAATACTTTTTCTCTTTACTGCGGTTGCGAAACCCTAGGGGTAGTGGTTCTTCTGCAGTTAGATCACCCTAGTTCTTTGAATTTTCCTTATTGATTTATCACTTCTAATTAATTATTTGTTAATTAATTTTCGTCCTACATTATATTGGCATCAGAGCTTAAGGATTCTCCATCAATTTCTTAATTTTTGGGAGATTTTGGGTTTTTTAAAAAACAAGAAAAAAGAAGTAATTGGTCAGCAGGGCACTGTTCATCGCTGGAGTTACTGTTCATCACGGTTCACTGTTAAAAAAATAATAATAATAAAAATAAAAAAAATAAAAAAGCTGTTGCTGCGCATTGTTTTGGAGATAAGGAGGTAACCATAACTTTCTTAATTTAAATTAAAAATCCTTGCAAATTACTTTTTAGTACCCCAAACTTCCGCTCTCTATTTAAATATTACCCCACAGTTTATTAGTTTACATTTTTTTACCCCCGTTTCTTGCATAAGGAGCCCTAAACTTTTAATATTAGCACTTTTCACCCTCAGTCTCATATTTTCTGATCAGTTAGGTCCATTAAAAAAAAATAAAAGTAAATATTTCATTTTGAATATTCAGATTTTCAATATTTAATCTCTTGAATTCCTTTTGTTCATTAGTTTTAAAATTTTTGATAGCTTGTTTTGGATTTGTTCTTTTTAAATTGCATATTATTCCATCTAGTTGCATATTATTCGATTATTATTATTAACTTTTGGGATTGTGATTGTATTGGCTTAGACTTGTAATTTTAATTTGCTTCAATTAAAATTTTGTATTATCTCAGCTTTGCACTTGCATTTGCATCATGACTACACGTACCCAAGTTGCTTTAGAAGAAATTCAGGATCAATTAGTGGCCATAGTTGCACAACTGGGTCAAATGATTGATAGGATCACAAACATTGAGCAACGACAGTCTGTAGTGGAATCTCAGGGGAATAATGGGAATGGGCAAGTCGAAAACCCACATATTAGGCACCATGAGCATCCTAGGCATGATCCTTATGATAATGACTGTAGGAAAATCAAGGTAGATGCACCCGAGTTTGACGGTAGATTTGATCCCAATACATTCCTTGATTGGTTGTCTAGTATGGAGAAGTATTTTGACTAGTATGAGATATTTGATGATAGGAAGGTGCGATTTACCAAAATGAAATTGGTGAAATTGGCCAGTTTATTCTAGTCAGAGGTTGAGAGAGACTTAGAGCTTCTAGGTGAACCACCTATCAGGCATTGGGGGAGATGAAAACTCGCCTAAAGCAATATTATTTACCCGTAGGACATGCCGCTAGGTTAATGGAGCAGTATGACAACTTTCGGTCAGGGTAATAATATGTCTGTTGCCAATTACATTTGACTCAAAGATGCAAGATCAGTGAGAGTGATAGATTGACCATTATGAAGTTCAAGAATGAGTTACGACCTGAACTTCAATCGCACATCCTGACCAGTGGTATCACTACCCTAGATGACATTTTTCAGTTAGCTCTAGATAATGAGTATAGGTTACAGGGTATCGCTAGGAGAGTCCCTTCTTACTCAGGTCAGTCCAGTGGCCAAAATTTCTCGCATAATAGACTTTTCCCCACTTCTCAGGCGTCCTCTAGGGCTAGTAACACCGTAACTGGGAGCCTGGGTCATCTCGTGACAAAGGGAAGTGTTTAGCTGCACCCAACTCTCAGTCTACTACCCATGAGAGGTGTCTTACGTGCCAGGGGTTAGGGCACAAGTCTTTTGAGTGTCCCAATCGCAATCGCTAGCGGGTAACAATAGTAGGGGAAACTTCAAAAGAGGAGGGGGATATTGTCGGGGATGAAGTCGAGGGTGAGTATGACTTGCAAGATGAGGAGGCTGATGAGTACTTAGAGGAGATAGGTAATCAGGTAGGTGTCATGAGGTGCGTTTTCACGAGTCATAGGAGAGAGGATGATTGGAGGAGAACCACTATATTTCGGACCTACAACAAAGTAGGTGATGTCTCTTCTAAGTTGATCATCGATGGGGGTAGTTGCTTAAATGTGGTTGCTAAGTCCACCTTACCACGGATAAAGCTGAAGGCAGAACCACATTCCAAGCCTTATAGCATCGTCTGGGTCAACAAAACATCCATTCTTGTATCAAAGAGATGTCTAATGACGATCCACCTTCAGGGCTATGAGGAGAGTATTTGGTGTGATGTCCTTCCTATGGATGTTGCACATATTCTACTAGGGCGACCTTGGCTATATGATTGTGATGTGACTCATTATGGGAGAATGAGTACATGTGTTTACACACAAGGGGCAAAAAAATATCATTAGCACCTGTGAGACCCTGAATGTCATCCAAGAGTCAACCAAAGGAGACTAACTTACCTACTCAACAAACTAAATCACTCCATATTCTGAGAGTTTGAGCGGAGTGTGTTAGAGGAGAATATAGTTGCTGATGCGTTGAGTAGGGTGTCTATTCTTGTCAACTCTTTGAGAGTGAATGTTGTGGAATTTGAGCGCATTATCCAGGAGTACCATACTTGTCGAGACTTTAGTGATATTTATGCTACCCTACAGGATCTTAGTTCCCCACCCTCTAGTAATTTTCGTATCCATGATGGATATCTTTTTAAGGGCACCCGCTTATATATTCCTAGTATATCGATGCGTGAGTATTTATTGTGGGAGTTACACGCGGGAGGTTTAGCTGGACACTTTAGTCGAGATAAAACCATTGTTATTGTTGAGGATATGTTCTTTTGGCCTAGTCTCAAGAAGGATGTAGCTCGTGTTGTTTCTGAGTGCCACACATGTCAGGTTGCTAAGGGTGGGAAACAGAACATGGGTTTGTACACTCCACTTCCGGTTCCCCATACACCTTGGGAAGATCTTAGCTTGGATTTTGTCTTGGGTTTACCGAGGACCAAGAGGGGTCATGATTCAGTCTTTGTTGTAGTGGACCGTTTCACTAAGATGACACATTTTATTCGTTGTAGCAAAACTAATAATGTCTTGCATATTGCCATGATTTTCTTTAGTGAGGTAGTGAGATTGCGTGGGTTACTATTGACTATAGTTTCTGATAGAGATGCGAAATTTATGAGTTATTTTTGAAAAAATCTCTGGAAGAAACTTAACACCACACTTAAGTTTTCTACTGCATATCATCCCCAGACCGATGGTCAGACTAAGGTTGTTAATAGAAGTCTATGCGATTTGATACGTCGTCTTGTGGGTGATCATGTGTTTACATGGGATAAGGTTTTACCTATGACTGAGTTTGCATATAATAGCTCAGTTAATCGTTCAACTGGAGTAAGTCCTTTTCAGGCTTACACTGGTTATTAGCCTAGAAAACCTGTTGATTTAGCTCCTCTTCCCATTGCATATAGGGCTAGTGAGTCTGCAGAGTCTTTTGCGCATCTTATTCATGATTTGCATGCTGAGATAAGAAAGAAAATTAATTTGAGCAATGAAAATTATAAGTCTGCTGCAGATGTTCATCGCAGGTATCAAGAGTTTAATGAGAATGATCGAGTGATGCTGCGACATCGTGCTAAGAGATTACCTCTTGGCACATGGAAGAAAGTGCATGCTAAGAGGATGGGTCCATTTCGAGTACGAAAGAAGGTTAGTGCTAATGTATACGAGTTAGATATTCCGAGTGATATGGTTATTGGTCCTGTATTCAATATGAAAGACTTTACTCCATATCATGGCTTTCTGATAATTTCATGCCCTCTTCCACTTCTCCTATTTCTTCCCTTATTTCACCTACACTTGTTAATCCTGATGAGCTTATACTTGTTCCTCCTTTACCTGTTCTACCTGCACCTCCTATTATTCATACACAACGGACAATAGAGGTTATTGAGGATGTTTTTGATAAGCGGGTTGTGTTGACCAGACAGGGTGGTTACCGACAGTTTTTGGTGAAGTGACGCAACATGCCTCCGGATGATTGTACATGGATTGGTGCTGAGGAGTTCCGTCGGCTTTATACAAGCCTTTTGGAGAGATATGAGGCTTTCACTTTATCAGAGACTTCGTTTTCGCAGCCGGGGAGAGTTAATAGGGATCGATCTGTGAGACGTCGTCGTCGTGGATGATTCGCTATTTAGTTATTTATTTATCAGTTGTCTATTTATTTAGTTTGTTGGATTTCTTATTTATTGGTTTATTTCAGTATTTGATTATTTATTCAGAGGCCCAATTGTTACTAGACTTAGGGTTATTAGAGTTTATTTTTATAAATATGCTTGTAAGTCATGTCAAACTCTTTACACTTTAATATTAAAATTATTCTAATTATTAGTTGTGATCAATACTTTTCCTCCTTACTGTGCGGTTGGGAAACCTTAGGGGTAGTGGTTCTCCCGCAGTAAGATCACCCTAGTTCTTTTAATTTTTCCTATTGATTTACCACTTTCAATTAATTATTTGTTCATCAATTTCTGTCCTACATCAATATCACTTCTCTAATTGTATTATCCATTAATCCTTTGTACCTCTTTCTAAAACAGGTGTTGCAGTTTTACTGTTGGAAGTGCACCGAGTTCCAAACATCTGAATTTAAAGTGAAAACCAATAATGTCATTCCAATATCGCAATCACAACTGGAGAGGATTCAAAGTCTAAAACGTCTGTGTGTAAAGGATTATCAAACGGCAGAAACCATTTTCAATTACGGAGGTCATGGTACGAGGTTAGAGCAGTCTTTTGATTGGATGAGTTTTTCTGCTGCGGTTGCTGCATGGGAAGCTTATACCAGTAAGTTACACCAAGAAATGCTTATGAACTTGCCAGATTGGAAAACACATCAATCTATATTCTATGATCCATTAAAAGAAACTTGAGTGCAGTTGTTTGTATCGCTTGAATTTTAGTGGGAGTGATTTGATTAACTTAATTATTTTTATTTTTATTTATTGGTTGTTGACATGAACGTGTTAAAAATATCAGCATGCTAGCATGCTGCATGAGAAACACAAATAACCCGATTCATGAGAAAATATGCAAGGCTAGAACACTTCAAAAACATTTAAAGATCTCTTTTAACTGTTGTTTGATATAGAATTTGAAGAACATTAAGCTTTGAAATTCTGTTTTTTACCTTTGTGGATAAATGGTTGTATACATGTGTTCTATTCGCCTATAGAAACTGGTTACTTACACTTACTGTCAAAAACCACTGTTACGGGGTCTTTAATGTGTTGGTAAATGAAGGAGTCTTTAATGTGTTACTAAATGAAGGTATTTGAATAACTTAAATTTATGATAGGAAGGTAGACAGTAAGAACAAGGAGATAGAATACTTGGATACAAATAGGATGTCTATATAGATTAGTCATCATACGAAAATGTTAATAATGAACTTTTGCATTCTAATCATAATGCATAACAGCTGACACGAAGAATATGTAGTCGTTAAACCGTCATCTTCCACCACAACTGTCAACAATATCTTCCATCAACTACACCTCTCTATTCGGCAGCATACAGCGACTTTGATGTACTCCATTTGTGTAGAGCATTGCCAAAAACATCATAGAAGACAATATGAACTTCACTTTGAGTAATTTGCATCGACATAAAACCTTGCCCGTCGTAGTAAAACTTGGTTTCCGATGGATTCGACCAACTCATGTCACCCCTCCACGCCTTCGACCCTCCCCCACTAGTAAAAAATTGCAATGGACTGCACGAGATAAAATGTACATGATATTTATAGCAAAATTTTTAGAATCTATACTACATTATTGATCATTTTCTTTTGGTATGAAACTCGGGATTGGATTGTTATAAAATTTTGTATGAATTAAGAGTTTGCGTGTGCAGGATGCGTAGTCTAGTTTGGTAAGTAAATTTACCTGTCTGGACAACTAATGTGTTGCAAGCAATGGTCGTGTCCATTTATGTAAAAATCAACGTTATTTGCCTGAAAATTCGTGATATTTTGTAGAAGTTAAGAGCAATCATCGAAACAAAAGCAGTTTATTTTTTCTTCAGTTCACTTTTCTTGTAGCTGGTAGTTGAGCAAAACCAGATTTGATGTACCTGAAGGATGGGGAGAAGTTGTGAAACGAGCTCCTTCGTGTTGCCATGATGTCCAGCACTTTTTATTGTATGGTGACCAACCACTATCTTCCATTTTGCTGTGGATTCTCTTAATGCCATATCCAGATCCTTTAACAAGTAAATTAATGGTTAAACTTTTTTTTCTTGCTTTAAAAATTTCTAATAACTAATTTCACTCGACGTCAAGCATAGTGTGGAGTGGAGTTAGTTACCTTCAAGAGAGTAGAAATATATCTTTTTCGGGGAAGAACGCCTCTCCAGTCATAGACATGATCCTCAGGGTCTGTAAAATATTTATCCTGGAAAGGAGTTGTATCTACGAAGAAAAATTCAGCCATCTCTGCAAAAGAAGTGATTTAAAGTGGTCAGAATTCATCATTAGGAAATTTATAAAGAAGTGATTTCAATATTTAGTATATCTTCACTAAAATTTAAATTTTGTGTACTATATATAATTTACCTGTATTTACAATAAAAGATTTTAAGCAAACCCATCTGCTATCCTTACGTGGAAGAATGGGACTTAATTGTGCCAAAGCATCCCCCCTGTAGTCATGATTGCCCAAAACTGCAATCCACAAACAAAGCATCTCTCTCTATATCAGGGTTCCTTTCTCCCTTTTATTTTTTATTTTTTTTATAGCAATTAGAAGTTCATAATATATAGTGTAGTGGACTTTTTTCTTATATTAAGTTAGTGGAAGTTTCGAGAATGATATATATATATATATATAGAGTCAAGATCAGGTCCGGACTCCCGGACCTGATAAAATCCGGACCCGAATTTTTTTTTTTTTTTTTTTGCAAAACAGTTAATAAAAAATATATAATGATTTTTGGTATTGAAAAAAATTATTAAAACAGTGTTTTGGGTTTGATTTGGATACATATAACAAACAGTGTTGTACCGACTGTATAACAGTGTTTGTTATATGTATCAAAATCAAACTCAAAACACCGTTTTAACAATTTTTTTCAATACCAAAAATCATTATATATTTTTTATTAACTGTTTTACAAAAAAAATAAAAATAAAAATAAAAATTCCGGGTCCGGATTTTGGTCAGGTCCGGGAGTCCGGACCTGATCCGCGCGCTATATATATATATATATATATATATATATATATATATATATATATTAGTGAGGGTACGGTGCGTGTATTACCGGTGTACCACTGTTTTTGCAAGCTTGGGGCTGTATAAATATTGGTAAATGAGTCTTCAAATGCTGGATCGTTTTCATCAGTAAGCCCGTTGCTGTAAAAGTTATCACCGGTTGAAATGACAAAATCTATATCCAGTTTCTTTCCCATTGATCCCATCTGCAAGACATGTTATTTAAACTTCTTGTTTAAGATGTACAATAATCAAGTAGTAGTAGTTTAAGCAATAGGAATAAGTATTTTCTTTAATTGTTTTTGACTTTTTGTTGTTTTGGTGATCAAGTGATGAACACCGTGAAGCAATGAAATAAAGTTGAAGTCAAATTTAATAAAACATTAAAAGGATAGAGGTGGGGATATTTGATTGGTTCTCAAGTTAAAAAGTAGTACTCCTCCCACAATATTATTATAAGGATAGGTTGATGTGGACTCCAGGAGTCCAGACAGAGACGGTTTACTAGCATCAATTGGATACTCTGCCAAGCAGGAAGGAGATCCCATATATCTTCAACAAAACCTCACTACACTACTGCAATTAATATATATATATATATATATATATATATATATATATATATATATTTGGCATTTGGCATCTCCATGGAATTATACCTTCTCCCAAACAGTTATTCTATATGTTCCTCAGCATATTTGGTGGTATCTGCATGGAATTATACCTTTCAACGGCCCCCTCTCTCAAACACACCCATATAAAATATATATGATCAGACGTCCACATGTAGACACAATATGTTTAGAATGTGACTTACAATATTCTTATTTTACAAAATTACGAGTCTTAATTAAAAATGTTTTTTGACAAAATTATTTGTAAAATATAAAGACATTAATAACAAATAACTGCATAATTTATAATAGGTTAATAGCTAATTTATAATTAGCGAATTTATTGATTATAACTTATTCGAATATATAAGACTAACAAACATAAGGACAATTGTAAGTTATGATATGGTATATATAAAACTATAAATACATGGAACTATATACGATACAAACGAAAATAAAGAAAATATAAAAGCTAGCTACATCAATCAATGGTATGTGGCGTCATTAATTGATTGATTAGACTAGACGGCACAAACACACATAAAACCTTCACTAGGTGAAACTTAGCAAGAAAAAAGACAGGCAGCTAGGTTACGTATTGCCCAGTAGTTCCTCCAAAATAAGAATATGTAGTACTTAGTTATTAATTGATTGGTGATTACTCGATCAATCCGCACATTTCTTGTTGTCTAGTTTACGTCTATGACGTTATGTTTTATCGGCCATTCATAATTAATTGTAGTCAACGTGTACTTCAACATAGAGAGCATTTATATATAATAATTCATCTTTACTAAAAAGTTGTAATTATTTAATTTCATTAACCAATCCTTTTGATTTAATAGAAATAATAATTAGTAAGTCTCTACCTGTTTATACCAAAAAAAGAAGAAGATTAATTTCTTATTTTAGTAGAGAACAGGAATGTCATTGAGTTGATCAAATCCATGAAAATAATTAAGTATGAATGACACTAATTAGTAATATTCCCTCCCTCCATTCTATGAAATAAGTCTTACTTGAGTTTAATTTTACTTAATTTGCGAAGAAATACTAAAATTCAAATTTTGATGCGATTTTATTTTAATTTTCAAATAACATTTTTATATTTAATGATATACTTCCTAAATAATTTTTATTCCAATTAATAGTAGATTGGTCGGTGCATAAATGTGATATATTAAGTGTATGTTTAATATAGGATCTGTAATGAAGAGAAAAATTAGCAAATAACTGACAAAATAACAAAGAATATATATATATATATATATATATATATATATATATAGAGCGAGAGAGGTATATTTATGGAATGGACAATGGTACCTGAAGAGCAACTAGAGACTGGTTGTGAGTTCCTTTTCTTCCCCAGTCTCCAATGACCAAAAGACTGAGTGAACCACCAGCAGCAGCGGCAGCTGCCGGGTGGTGGAATATTGTTTGAAGCTCAGCCGCCGCAAGATTATTACTAACAACCAAACAGAGACTAAAAATTATCATCAGCTTATTCAAGTATTCATGATGATCATAAACAGCCATGGTTAACTGTTTGGTGTTAATTCCTGAGAGAGGACAGAGAGAGATAGGAGAGAGAGAGAGAGATGGAGATGGAGGAAGCTTCCTCGGGGTGGTAGTGGTACTGCTTGAAGAATATATATGTCTACTAAATTGTTCTTATATATATACTGATTAACTGTATGTAATTACTAGCAACAATTGGCCAAAAGTTGTACATGTGGCTCCAATAATTGATCACCTCACTATATATACGGTGGTCCTACCTTTTGGATGGATTTTCTCTCTGATCTCTACATTCTGTGCGATGTGTATATATTATTATATATCCAAACGAGAGTGTAACTGAAACCTAATATAATCAATTTTAATCAAGGAATTTATGATCCATAATTCATTTGTGGTCGTTCGTCTTTGATATATGGAACAACCACAGGCTAAAAATAAACTCATCCGTCCGCTATTAAAAATATAGAAAAAAATTTATTTTAAAATTAATTATTCTATCAAAAAATGAATGATCACAAATGCATTAAACGACGCATGATTAGTGTTTAATTAGATAAAAGATAAAGCAAGCGCGCATATATATATATATATGGGTACCAATCCACAGCAAACGGTTGCCGCGGCAACCAATTTGGTCCTTGCCGCTACAGCCTGTAGCGGCAGTAGTGTTTGGCTTTGTTGGCTTATCTGCCGCTACAGACTGTAGCGGCAGGGAAGAATTTTTTTTTTTTTTTACGGCAAAGGTAAATTGGCTTACAATAGGTATCAGTTTTTTGGTCTCCTAATCTTTATGTACTTCCATACCCAACCCAACTGTCATTTATTATCATAAAGTATATTATAAAAATATACAAAATTTTAATTTCCTCCAATATATTAAAAACTAATAGATATATTTTATTTTTAAGTTAATTTATGAAATACTAAAATATAAAATATTAAAAGTAACAAATATAATAATAAATAGTATATATTAATATTATAATATTTTATAAATAGTATATATATTAATACTAAAATATAAAATATTATAATATTAATATATACTATTTATTATTATATTTGTTACTTTTAATATTTTATATTTTAGTATTTCATAAATTAACTTAAAAATAAAATATATCTACAAGTTTTTAATATATTGGAGGAAATTAAAATTTTGTATATTTTTATAATATATTTTATGATAATAAATGACAGTTGGGTTGGGTATGAAAATACATAAAGATTAGGAGACCAAAAAACTGATACCTATTGTAAGCCAATTTAATTTACCTTTGCCGTAAAAAAAAAAAAAAAATTATTCCCTGCCGCTACAGCCTGTAGCGGCAGATAAGCCAACAAAAGCAAAACACTATTGCCGCTACAGCCTGTAGCGGCACAGACCAAATTGGTTGCCACGGCAACCGTTTGCTGTGGATTGGTACCCTATATGTATATATATATATATATATATATATATATATATATATATATATAAATTAGCTCATTAGGAAATGTGCTATATTATTATCACATAAGCTGGATTAACAGAGTTGAAAAGGTTATGATATATTGTTGGACGTGTCACCATTAAAGAAAAAAAAAAGGTTCTCAAAATGATATTTTGCTTTTGAACAGTTATATTTTTGACTTGCGTACATTAATCTTGCATGTCATCTTGTGAATAGTGGTATCAATTCAATAATCTTTTTATTGATCAAAAGATTAACAAGGACACTCTTTTGATGGTATTGCCTTCAGTGTCATGTAACTGCATTATATTTGGTTAGATGAACACGACACATTAAGAGGTCGAATATGTCAATAAATTTCTGTAAAAAGTTGAAACGTGTAAGGATTTTAATTACGCCTTTCAAACATAATAAAAATTGAATTTAATTATGTGTAAAGGTCCACCCATAATACATACATATATATACATATAATGAGAAAAAACAAATTTTAAAGATAAAACCATACAAACACATCAAACCCACTAATTCGTCCGAACCGAACAGTGGAATTCACCCCCTCCGCTTTACAAAAAAGAATTTCAATAAATTTTTTTTATAAACACTATAAATGTATTTTTATTTTATATTTAATTAAGTCTAGAAAAAGTGACATGATATTAAAATTAGTATGATAAGAAATATTATATTATCTTGTACTGGTAGTAATAAAAAGAATATTCTTTTTATAATATAAAAAAAATCTTTTTGTGAAGAGATACTTTATCTTGCTAATTAATCACCCCTAACCAGTCCGCGGGGCATAAACCATGTTTGTCAACCAATTAAATCCATCCTTTTTCGGGACCCAAGCACACCACACGAATGTAAAAAATAGATGGACAAAATAAGAGGTCACTCGATGAGGTCTTAGCGTCCATCCTCTTTCGGACCGAGGCACGCTACACGCATGTAAAAAATAGATGAATAAAATAAGAGATCAGTCGATGACTCTTAGCCTGATAGTTAAGACTCATGAAATATTATGATCTTTAAATTTCACATTATAACTTTATTTTTTTTACAAATGAGGTGTGGGGTTTTAAAAACAGATGAGAGATCAAAATGACTACCGAATGATTCGGTCAAATTAATCTGTCCATCCAAACCTTTACCCAATGGCCATTGCACCCATCATGTACATTTGTTCTATTTTTCATGTGTAACTAAATATTCTATTTGTTTTAAAATTAGAGATATATTTTTTTTGTCTGTTTTAAAATAAAAGATATATTTTTATTTTAAGATTATAAAGTGACGTGACATTTTTAATTTGTCATTACTTTTTTACTATCATTTTTAATATCACATCACCACAACCGAATTACTAGTTAATACTAAGACTATATTTGAGAATATAAAATTATTCTTAAAAGTCATTTTATAAATATATTTCTAATTCTGAAACGAAAGGCGTAGATGTTAACATTTTAGTTCTCCGGGGTGTGGTTTATACGAGAAATGATGAAAATAAAGGAAGATAAAACTGTTTACCCTATATATATGTATATATATACATACTTGCATTAATTCGATGGAATTTCTAACCATGTGCTTGGTATGCCTATTAAAATAAAAATCAAATCATATGTATTACTACATCGGAAATCTTTTTCTTGCTTCCAATGTTGAAATCATTCTCTAAACAAGTTACTAAAGTCAATATTCTCCACTGATGACCTTGATGGGGAAGATATATACTATAGCTACAAAAATGATACCAACAAATTACTAACTTATTAAATATGTAAAAAAGTAAAAATTAAATATATTCCCGTCAAATTTATCGGGCTATTAGGTAAGAAAATGTGATAAGAAATAAAAATATACATGCATCATCATAAGTTTATTGCTTAAGGATCCATTAATTAATTAAGCATATGATACACACTTAATGCAAAATATATCTTTATTATCTTCGTAAACTATAATTAAAGAAGAACATGATTCACGTGAACTTTATCCTTATAAATAAAAAATTTGAAAGAGGAGTTACATGTCTGATGGATTCAATATTATAATAGCTAGTAACTAGATAGATTATGAAAAATGTTATATAGGATCTTTAAAACATACATGACTTGTGAAACTAAAGTTGCTAATTGATCAATTATTGTAGTGATAGTCTATTATATAATTTATTGCAAGATATTGGAATTGGCAAAGACATTATTGTGGCAAGTAGTTATATAGCTCAGATAGATAGGGAATGTGAGGATGTGAAATGAAATTCAAACACATTCAAAACTTTGCCATACCCATACCACCCACCTTCTATCCAAACACACTGTTTTCTGATCAGTACTCTAGCTATGGCATTCTTGCCTTTTTCTAGCTAGCTAGCTTCACACATTTACAATTTTTTTTTTAATTTTTAATTTTATAAATTTAATCCACCAGCCAAAGTGAGTTGATATTGGTGGCACTTTAATCAGTTAATGTAGAGCAGCAGACACCGAACATGAATGCCATGTTACCCTTTTTTGCATTATTTGGCTATTTGCTAAAAACGGATAAACTCTAGTAGATTTCTGTCGACTTTTTTTTTCATTATTGGAACACTTTCAGTCCACTGATTCGGTGAACAGAAACAAACTAACTCTCTTTGGGTCGTTGTCTGTTGTGGAAGTTGAAGCCTTTAAAATTTCAACAATAATCGACCTAGCGATCGAGGCCTATCTGTGTGCGCCCGCGTATTTAAATAATTCTGATATATATATATATATATATATATATATATATATATATATATATATATCAAGAAATTACTTGAATTAAACTCACCCTATTAATAAGAATCTACGTAAGGCTATAGTGCATATGTTTTACTATACTATAATAAGAGAGGTATTACATAATCAAGCGTTTTTGTTAACTTCAATAATTATTCATGCAAATTTATATTTAAATTTTTATCCTGATACAAATTTTAGTCTCTTAACTTGACCCACCAAGTTATATTTATAGTCAATATACGGTCTAATTTGGAGTTCGCATCAATACACCCACCTTGCAAATGAGCGACACTGATTTGATGCCCTTTAAATTTATCAGTATTTTAATCTGACTTCTAGATAGTTCTTTTCACTAGTCGCCATGTACATGCGCTAACAAACAAACATGAGCTCTCAATAAGAGAATCAATGATACAAGTCTTAGTAAATCTTTTTTACACACCTTAAAAAATTAGTTGTCTAAAAAGAGTGACCAAGACTTATATTTATTCATACCAAATTATATTTATAACTAATGTAAAATTATTGTTTATAGTCTAGTTTAAAGCTCACATCACCGCTCTTGAGTGCGGAGGGGGGTTGGACAGGTGCCCATGGGATTAGTGCTTTAAGAGGTTGGGATACTGCCCATGATTGTTGAAATAAAATTATAAAGAAAATAAAAATCACCTACTTGAAATAAGATAGCGTGTTTGATTCCGTATCGACATGGTGAGCCATATGAGTTACCTACCAGTATAAGATTGGACTCACACCCGTATGTGAGACGGGTGAAGGCCCAAAGCTATTATTCCTACTGAATTTAATGCTTGGTAAAACATACAGAAACGCTACGGAATTTTCTAACAAGAAAGAGAGGGAAACGTTCAAGGAATACATTTGTAGAAGTAGAACAACCGCTTTTGAGGATAACATTATTTTTTCAAATATATTACTAATATTAATTAGAAATATAATAATATTGACATGATAGTACAATTACTTAAAATATAAATAATAAAATATTAGAAATTTAATGTCACTTTACATATATATATATATATACACACACACACACACACATAATCTAAAATAAGAAATATATCTAATTCTAAAAGTAATAAAAATATATATTTTTAATTTAAGAACGGAGAAAGTGTAATAACTCAGTCCCACATCGAAAAATATGAGAAAAATTTATATATAAAAAATTAAGTTATTAACAATAATATCTTCACTAATAATTTTTTGAGTGAACCATACTATTAAGCCTTAGTAATTCAAATACCAAAAGAAATTATTTGCGTTTGTAACAAGCACAAGTTATGCTGAGTAATATAGTGTGACAATGCAAACCTGGAACACTTCATTGGCTTACTTGTGCTGAGAGACAAAGAGATCACCAGAAAGACGTACCCAATATATTTATCCATAATTAATAGGTGTTAGGTATATATCCCCAATTGTACTCCATACCCATAATTCCTAAATCATAGTGATTCAAAAAGATTGAGCAACATGAATGTGAAAAATTGGAAGCAATTCAATATGGCATACTTTAACTCCTTTTCTATATTTAATAATATAATAATAATACTCTTCCCATGAAACAAAAGATGTAAATTAAATTGCTGGCCGTGGGCGTTATCTCTTCTTAAATTCATTGAAATAAGAACTATTTATAATTTTCTATTTTTCGGCTTGACCTGAGAAAATTAAGTAGTAGTATCAGTAGTTTTCATTGTGAAAGGGGTGACATATATATGGGCAAGTATTTGCTTTATAAATTGACCAATAACCTCCTCCAATAGTCTAATCCAATTATTAATTTTCACCAAACCCACAATTACATCACGATCGTTAAGTACTATTGGCCAAAACATATAATACAATCCCACTCATTAGTACATTACACAATGATCCACTAAATGAGGATGATCACCTTGTGTCCGTACATGCATCAATTTTAATTTCATTTTTGTTGTTGTTGTTGCGCAAAGTTATGACAAGTAATCTCTCACACACACACACACACATATATATATATATATATATATATATATGAGCCCTTCTACAGCGACATTGCCAATTGACATTTCTGGCGACATTTTTTTTTTTTTTTTTTTTTTGGTTTTTTTTTTTGTTATGAGTCCCAAATAATTTATATGATTTATTGGAACAAAAATTTTAAAAAAAACAGTGATTTAGGTGTGATTTGGATACATAGAAGAAAACTGACCATTAAGCTAATCTTATTGCTTTATGTCACACATCAATTGCCTTCTTTTTTTGTTTTCCTTTTTTAAAAGCCCCATTTTTTAGAGAATACAATATAATTTCATAATCAAGTACATCATTAAGAATCAATCAAACCTCACCAAAGAAGAAATAAATAAATTCTCACAAACAAGCCTCACATAAATAGGAAACAAGCTTCCCAGAACTTGAGAGGTCACAGTACTATTCAATCTTAATCACTAGACTAAGACCTCATCGGCACATATCGATTGCCTTACTTCTATCAATTCAAACTATTGATCAACATATATATATATATATATATATATATATATATTATGAAATTGCATATGTTGTTTTGTCCCATTTTTATTAAAAGTAGTATAAAATGGTAAAATGTATTCATGTTAACCATCACAATTTCATTATCAGGTGTCAAATTAAAGATTCGTAAAATTTAATTGTAAATGTGAAATAAAAATACATATTCTTTAAATTTGTAAATAAATGGAAGGCTTTTTGTTGAATAGTGGGAGTACTATTTAGCCTATAAATAGTGTCAATCGCTGGAAATCTGGAAATACTAGCGAGTTTTATAAACTGGGTGGATCATAAATTGCTATGATATACTGTGTAATTAAATTAATACATGTATAGTCATTAGAGCAAAACAGACCTCACAATATATTATAATCCTTTGAAAGAGAGGTGCCCGATTGATTCGGACAGTTTTATGGTTTGTTGGGTCCTGGGTTCGGGATGCCCGACCCGACATGGTAGACCCGACCCGGTATGGAGGATCCGAACTCATTTGAGGATTTTAGTTGGGATAAGTGATCCAGTTATGGAAATTACTTTCTAACCGGATTGACTTATATTTTGATTGGAGCATTTATTATGATTTGGTTGATGGAGACATATGCTTTATATTGACTAGTGGGTCCAGGCGTGATGATGAGATAAGGAGGTATATATACAAGGTTTCCCCCTTCAATTCAAAGGTAATGCAAAACTAAACACTAAACTACAAACCTCCATTGTTATCCAAACCTTGATACAGCCTGTACTAATTCTCACGCCTGAGCTATCCCCCGGCGGTGAAACCGCCCGGAACTCTGAGTGTGATCTCGTTATTGTGCAGGATTAGCGCATTTTTAGTGACTGAAGTGTGCAGACGAATCTTGACGTTAACATGGTTGAATTAGAACATGGAGACAAACATGCATGATCAACATCACTGTAAAAACATCATCATATTTAGTTACAATACAATATAGAACCTTCTCGTGCTCTCTTCACCTCAACTATATATATATACTACAGTACGTACAATAAAATGTCACACCATGCTATTAATTATAAAGTCCAAAAAAATTAAGATTAATAAATACCCAATAATTCATTATATTTGGAAGCTTGATCGGCCACTATATTCGTATTCCTTGTCCAACAACGGCATCTCTAACCGGCTTGTGATCTTATCAAACCTCTCCGATAAGAAGAAACTTCGATATCCTTTTACAGTTTGCAAAACCCTAACTTCGCTGGTGAAAATAGCCTTGACCGGCCTGTGGTCAGACAACTTTGATTCACTTCTAGTGTATACATGTTGCTTTAGTCCCTTACCAAACCAAATTATCCGATCGCACCTGAAAAAAATAAATCATGTTTATAGGATTCTTTTAACCTTAATTATATAATATTCTCAAATATAACGTGCAATCTCTCAGTTTCAAAATATAATATCTTAATGATATACAATTTTTCTTTTAAAGAAATTTTTTATTTTTTGAATGAATGGAATAATATATTAAAGTACGTAGGTAGAGAAAATTATAATAACTGTATACCATGCAGGAGCTCGTTTCTTTTCGCCTTTTTTGCCAAGATAACTACCATAATATACATTGGAATTTGGATAATATTTGTAAGTAGGAGGAAAGTTGATTGTTCCTTCTTGCCAACCTTCGAATGCTTGATCATCCATGAGTTCTTTCCTTAGCTTAATTTCAACAAAAATTCGATCACAAGGTTAGAACAATCATTTGGCCAATTTCAAAAATTGCATAATTCTGAAAATTACTTCCTTCTATCCAAAAAATAAAAGGGATTCCATTTTTTAACATTGTTAGTGCGTAGTAAAAAAAATGATACAATACCCTGAATCTTACAATCATAATTTCATTATAAAATTACACTATTAAACTATTAATTTATTATTTTTCAGAGCATGTATGATAAAAAAAATAAAAAAACATATCAGTAAAATGAACAAATTTTATTCAAATGTACGCTCTCTTTTTTTTTCTTGGAGGTAAGGTGGTATTTTCTTTGGATACAAACCTGATCATTCTCGATCAAACAGTTCCATTCTCGTTTATGTACCAATAATCGTGTCTCGGGTTCAGGTAGGGATATCCTATAATTCAAGTCTCCAAGCCATATTACTTGCCTGCAATAAATTAAACATAGATCATTAGCTGATTTTCTCAAGATATTCTACTACTGTTATTATATGTAATTAATTAACCAGCCATTAATTTCTTCTCCCACTTGCCCAAATAAAATAATACTTTACTCTTTGATTAATTAGAAGTCAATTAGTTTAATGAAGCTTATATTTTTTTAGTGTTAGATTGTTTGCCAAGACAAAGAAACCATCCTTTTCACTCGGTTGGCTACAGATTTAGCTCCATTGATAGGCCGAAAATATTATTGTTATTAATCATCAACAACCAAATACGTACTGAAAAATGTGAATAACTTAATCACAGTATTTAACTTTATATATATTATTATAAAGCCTGATATATTTAATCAGCGGCTTCAAACCAATAGCGATTAATATTCTAATCTTTAAGAAGAAAAAAAAAAGAAATAATTGTAGCTTTCGGTACTAATTTATTGAGGCATACTTCTGTCTTATTTTCATGACTTAAGATTAGGTAAATTTTTTAGAATTAAGAAGAGGGATGGATATTTAGACTGTTTTAAAGGATATACTGTGGTTACATACGCATGGTCTAGAATCTTTCGAGGCAAATCAAGGGCAGGGCCTCTAGGAAAGCTTGTTCGCGACAATATATCAGCAGCGTTGGAGTTCCTGGTTTCCTCATCTCGTAATCTACCCCCTGATGCGAGATGACTGCACACAAAGCAGAAGCTTGTTTCGTGTAACCTAAATCTTACAGAAACGGAGCCCTGCAAATAAAATTTACATATAGAGAAGAAATTAATAAGATCGCATACATATATAGTGAGTTCTTTTCTTAATTATGTTATAATAATATAGCAGACATCAGAAACCAAGCTTGTAGGACAAATATAGTGATAATGATAGTGGAAATCGGAGAAGTATACAGAAAAATATGTGTTAGAGGTAGTTAAAGTTACTGTATAGAAATCAAAAAAAAAAACTTGAAGTTTGAAGCTAACCTTATTTCCTAGACATCGCATGATGCCACAGCCTACACAAGATACATTAGGGTTCCGAATATATGGATGAAGATTACTGCGAACCCAAACCGATATTAATATTCCAACCATTTGCTTACTAATGAGACACCGGTAGTCATTTTGTAAGCTACTCTCGACTGACTTTGCACCTTGGCTGTTTGTGTTCTTGTTTAGGGTTTTTCTGATCAAGGAATTCCACTTCATGCATATTTTACTCTTTTCGGATCCTAGGACGTTAGCGGCTCTTAGAGGAACCACTTCTTGAAACCTGAAAATATCAAAAAATATAAACATGCATGGTAATTAATTATTCTGCATTGAGGCTAGCTGAATAAAAATCTGCAAATAAAATTATAGAGGAGTTAATATATACCCAAGAACATAGATGTCGCAGGGAGTGTTGCGTGTATCTAGCAAATCCTCCATATTCAAATCATCAGTTGGTTCTACACCGCCCACATTCCATGTACTAACAAATACCCTTTTCAAAAAGTAAATGTTAATTAATGATAGTCTAAATGGTAAGAGTTAATTAATTAAAGATCTAAAATAAACACATGAAAAAAATAAAAAGAGGGAAGAAAAGAAAACTAATTAAGGAGGATTTATTAATTTCTTACTTGTAGTTGTGTGTCTCCTTATGATCAGTGCTGAAGATTGTCTCAGAATTTATAGACTCTAGATCCATTCTTGGAAGTTCTAGCGAAGAATCTAAGCTGCTTGGAAAATCTGCAACAAAGTTGTTGCTACCCAATCTTTTTCCAAGGAGTTTACTAGCTATCAATCTAGGCCACATGACCTTAAATTAAAAGACCAAACATATGAGTTAGTAATTATAAGCCACGCATGCATGCAACCTATGAAATTCAATTTCGAAAAAGAGAGAGAGAGAGAGAGAGAGAATTAAAGACTCACTTCTCCTTGTTTTCTCGTCATCGGCAAGACGGCCCCGAGGAGAAAAAAATCAAGGAATTAAGAAGGGGCTGTCTAGACAATGGCCAGAGGGATATATAAAAAAAAAAGTGATCAAGAAATTGGAGAGGGCATGCTGAAGAGAGGGGACCTCTACAAGTTGGAATTGAAGAAACATTAGAGTGACGTGGAGGATGATGGCTCATAGAAATTAAAGAGAGTTATTTTTTTCAGGTTTGTTGAGCTGATTGGAGAGGAGAGATTATCAGAACGCTATGATTTTGAATTTTAGTGTTTGTTGGTCAGACTTGATAGAAATTAGGGATTATCATAATGTTCACAAGATTTGTTCAAGTTTCTTGGGCTGATTTGAAATACTATATATCTGATATATGTTTACTACTAGACTAGATGAATTTGTTTATGTTGCAGCAGTTGCATAGTGGTGGTTCTGTCACTAAAATCAAATTTATGTATATATTACCATAATATCTGAGCTGTACTCAAAATGTACCAATACCGATTTGATTCCCAATGTGTCATGAGATCATTGGTTCTTGCATGGGTATGAGGAGTAAAATTGTCCTAATTAAAGAGTTTCCAAGGTTTCTTTTTGTTGCTTTTGTACCAAAAACATATTGTGAGTGGTGGAAATTAATATTCTTTTTGGTTATTAGGCATAGGCCCCATGGATTAAAAAAAATAGTAAAAGTTTATGTATCGAAGTCTTTATTTTAGAACAATATTTAAACCTAAAATTAAGAACGAATTACATTAATGCTTCAATAGGATCTCACCAGTCCTAATTAATTAACTAAATTAGTTTCTAATTAACCAAGTAAAATAGGGCTCTAATGTGTCCATAATCGTCCGATTGAAAGAGACAAGGAGCTAGGTGACCATTCATGCTGAGAATATTGTGATAAATGTGATTTTCATTGACTTATAGCTGCCTGTGCCTTTCACCGTGTGTTTGACTTCATCTGCCTTTGGCCTGGTAAATATTTTCTTAGTGCGTATACGACTAATGAACTTTTTTTCTTTTTTTTCCTAATTACAGCAATATAAAATAAAATTATAACCTCGAATTTAGGATCACAATTTATCATTATATCAAATTAACTAAACACTAAATTAACGAGTTACAAAAAATATCCTTAAATTTTATAATTAGGTCTCTTTTATTGGAGGGAGGAGGTAACACATACATACATACATACATACATATATATATATATATATATACAACACACACACACACATAATTATGTGGTTTGTCTTGATGAGTTTATTGATCAGCAAACTATTTTTCAACTAATGAATAATCAATTCAACAAGATGATGTGGTCACATCAAATTAAACACATAATTACACCATAATTTTTAGTAGGAGTATATGTTTATAGTATTCTTTTTATTTATATACAGTGTGTGTGTGTGTGTATATTCACTTGTAATAAAGTTACGTACGTAGGTCGTCGAATATTAAAGGATTAACTCAAAGTGAGTCTATTAATATTTATCTTTATATGGTCATTAAATAAGCCTACTTAATAATTTTGAGGAAAAATATGATCTTTTTTAGACCAATCAAAATATATAGCAATAATTAATTAAGAAAAAAAACAGGGATGAAATTAATGGATATACTTGTTTGAAGGAGCTAATCTATGACGTTGGAACAGTTTCTAACTAAACCTCACAGGACTTTTTTTAATTCATAAATTAAACCATTTGTATAAATAATTAATCACACAGCTACCTCTAATTTGTTATTAGACCCATGGGACCACGTACTATATATTTTCATAGGCTAGCACTCTAGCAGTGACATGCACCCTATTAGTCTATTACTGTATTATACTCTGATCGTTTTTAATTATAAAATTATTATTGATTTTTAAAAATTAACTTAAAATATTTTTAAACTTAAAATTGAAGTGATTCATTAAAATTATGAAATAATAAATTTTACAATAAATAGTACTTTTTAAAAAATTTATAATATTTGTCATTTGTATTGATTAAAATTAAAAGAATTTATATTAATTTTGAATTTAAAAATATATTAAGTTGGCTTCAAAAAATAAATAAAGATATTATATTTTGGTACGGAGGAAGTATATGTTTTAATTGGTGCCAATGAAACAGTGAAGGATAAATTAATTAAGAATGTTTCTTGTATTTAACGGAGAGTTTCTATATTGGTTCAATCAGCCAATCGAGACTCTTTAATTTTAATTTGCACTTTAATTAATTTTATCATATGATAATAATGCATGAAAATGAAATGTGGGGACCAAAATGTCCAAATTGGCTTAAAAAGTGCCATTTATTATATGATCATAATGCATGAAAATGAAATGTGGATACCAAAATGTCCAAATTGGCATAAGAAGTGCCATTGGCTTTGGAAGTCACTGCCGGTGTTGGTTCTGTCATGCATAAACTTGGGGGCTGGGGGGGCAAATTGGCATAAAAAGTGCCATTGGCTTAATTTGGAAGTCACTGCCAGTATTGATTCTGTCATGCATGAAGTTAGGGGGGGGGGGGGGAGAGAGACAAATTAAACAAATAGAAATAAAATTATTTTCAGTAAAAAAAAAGCTAATAAAATGTAAATATGTGTTTGTATGTATAATATATATATATATATATATATATATATATATATATATATATATAGTTAGGCTAACATATAACAAAATATTACTTCCTCAATTCCATATTCCATAAAAAGAGTTTTCTAAAGACAATTTGCAAATTAAATTCAATATCAATTTATAATTAGTAGAATTTTTTAGAGACATAGATTACAAGAAATACATGTAGTAGTATAATTAATTAAAAATAAAATAAATTCATCTCAATATTAAATTAATAGAGTGAAAACAAGCACTACAAGAACACATTGTTAATTTTTGGGACACGTAAAGCCATTAGATTGGACGGGCGGCATGCATGAGCGTATTAATTGCAGCGGATGAAGACTGTAGTGCTATTTTTGTAAATAAACTATTAATAATCATTCAGTTATTTTAAAATTCAGATAATGCCTATATTGGGACGGAATGGCAAAGATTAGGTCCCAGAGATGAGAGTCGTGTTCAATAATCTTTCTTAATTTAGATTCAATTAGTGCATGCTAATTCCTAAAAACTCAAACTATTGGTTAGGAGAGTACGTTAAAAAGCGTTTAATTACATATTCACTGATGCGTTTAGGCGCTTAATTATTGTACATTATTTATAAATGTTTAGAGTGTTATAGAATAATGTAGGGGACCATACGTCTCCACTTGATTTGAATGACAAATTTAAATCTAGTTGGACCTAATCTTCCTAAACTATGAGAATGACATTCTGATGATTTAAATATGGATTTTCTTAAACTAACCCTGTCTTTAGTCTTTTCTTCTCTCTTTTTTTAAAAGCTTCAAATTTAAATTTGGCGTCTTTTTTCTCCCTTTTGAACAGATCCTCTCTCAAACTATCATTAATTTACTATTTGGTTATTTTCTCTCTTTGTAGAATTTATTTTTTCTTTTGTGGAAGTTTATTTTCTCTTAATTTGGGATTAGATCTCTCGTTCTTGCGTCACTTTTATGAGTCATTTGTCTCTTTTAGGTATGTAAAGAGTTGTTTCGATAACGGTGATGGGCAATTGCAGATATGCTAATTGGATGTTGGATGTGGCATGTCTCCGACAGATATTTTCTGATTGTTTTATTTTTATTATTAAATGATGAAATATCGTAATTCAAATTTTATTTTTGAACAGGATAGGTATCCCCAATTCAATCATACATGTAATTGTATCTTTTTAATTGAATGAATTAATCTTCCCTGGTCTTGTTTCCACAGTTTGTCATATATATATATATATAAAAGGAAATGATCTATAGCATGTATTTGCTATGGATTATTACTGGGCATACACCATATCTATCATTCAATATAAGAACCAACGATTTTAATATAACAACCAACGACTGAGATTAGAACTGAAAAATTCATGTCTGCTACTAATAGTAATGGACGACGGGTTTCGTCCACTACTAATAGTAGCGGATAACGCTGAAAATAGTACCGTCGTCCGCTACTATTAATAGCGGACATAACTCATCGTCCGCTACTAATAGTAGCGGACATGTTTTAATCTCGGTTGTTAGTTTCTATATTGAACGATAGAGATAATGTATGTCCAATAATAATTCATAATAAATACATATTATGAATCATTATATATATATATATAAACTGAAAAATGAAAATAACAAAATAGATGTATTCTTATTCCAATGAAGATGTATTTTTTCCTAATTGCCTTTCCTTCTTTTTCTTTCTTATTTTTTCACAGGCATTCACAGGCCACAATTATTGCCTTATCGGGTATATACGTACGGGGACAAATGCTTTGCTTCTAAAACATTCTGTCTTTGTTAATTTGAGAGTTTTCACTTAGGGAGAAAATTTGAGAGTTTTATCTTAATTTTTTTATACTATTTTTGACTGTATATTACTAATGTTCACCTCGTTACAACTAGGCAAATTATTTTTTAACTAAAATTTAAAAAAACTAGGGCAAAACTTATTTGAAATATTATATCTAAATTTATCCGAGTATTAGTAAATTTTAATGTACGTTTAAAAACGTTGAAATTTTAACTAATATTTTTATTTTTGGACAGAGAATATACAGTCTCTGTATCGGGATAGGGAAAAAAAGTCCAATATTACCCATACAAAATATAAATAGGAGTAATACAGTTATGTTTACAAGAAATAATGACCCATTATCTCGGTCCGTCCTTTTAGCCCAATAGAAGAATTTTGAACATTTGGCGATTTCAAATGTGTCGATATCAATGACGACTCATTATTTTCATGAATCCTTTCTTCGAACAGAAAAAGATTATATAAACGCCTACTCGAAATCTCACTTATCAGATTCTATTTTCATTGTCGAATACACAATTTTTTTTGAAGAATTCATCATGATATATCTGATCCATGCATAATATCATGAAAAATAAATACAAATTTTTTACTGCTACTTAGGCTTATTATCGACAATAGGTCTGAAAAAGTATTTAAAAATATCAAATTTAGATATTTGTACCATGTCGAAGTTTGGAACAAAAAAGGCCCAACTAGATATTGACCAGGCCATGCCACGGGAATAAAAAGAGGGCATTTTGAACAAAATCAAAGCAAAAAGGTCCTCTCTTTTTTTTATCGATTCGTTTTTGAATCTCCATAAGTGCAATCCCCTCAACGCTAGAGGAAATTTTCATATTTTTTTTGTACATCTGTCTTTGCATTCAAGGGCCAATCTTCGTCCAGTCTGAAAAAACCTTTGCACACCTCCATCACCTTTTAAGAGGTCTACGTCCCATAGAAATTGTCTACCTGAGACTGTCCCTTGGCCCATAGGTCCTGACATAAATATTTAATTTATTAACTCACATTTTCTCTTTTCATAAAAGAGTTCTTTCTGTCAATTTTTTAAGAGAATTAATATTTTCTCAAGTGAAAGTGTTAGTTCTATAAGGTCCTGTCTCACATGAGGGGTGAATTCCACTTACTATTCATATAAAGAAGAACCTGTGGAACTATCAAATTTACTTGTGAAAATATAAATTCCCTTTTTTAATTATACAAAAAAGTCCTTTTTTTATGTCGATAAAATGACACAATATTTTTAACTTTATTTATAATTTAAAAATCATATCAACACTACTAAAGAAACAATTATTATTTTCAAAAGTAAAAATGTAACAATAATCAATCTTTAATATTTATAAAAAATATTATATGAGAATTTTTTTGTGAAACAGAGGAAGTAATTGACAAAGCTAAAGTCCCTAATTAGGAAACAAAATTCAGAAAATTATTCTTTACTCCTGACTTAAGCATAAGAATTGAGCACTGCGTAAAGATTATACATGTTAGTTCTACCATTAAAACCCATTCACACTGTTTTGAAATCAGTTAATAAATTTCTATAATTTAGAATTATTGTGTGTTTATTTAAATTTTAAAAATAAAAAAAATTTCCGAATTAAAATACTTTTAGGTAATTTATAATATTGGTAATCAATAACGGAGTCTTTTGATCTATTTGAAGATTACTGCAATGGGATTATGGTAATGGAATTATATACAATTAAATTTCTTGGTTATATACAATTATTTTTGTGATTTTTAAAATTTTAATAAATATTTACAGAACCATATGAACAGCTTGTAAATTGTGTTGGTTATTAGATAAACATGATTATGAGTGTATCTTGTACAAGTAAGCTGCATTGAACATAATTAATTAATTAATTTTAATTTGTAGTTTATTCAAATAAATTGCAACGGAACGATAAGAAGCCAATGGATTTTTTTTGCAAGGACTGATATTTTGTTATGTGGGGGCCCCACACATTTTTGTTACTCCATTTAAAACGTGAGTTCAACTTGTGAAACTATTTAAAACACTTTGCGAAGGTATCAATTCCGGACAAACTTAAATTTTCAAAAATGGAAACCAAACGAGTGGGCTCCACTTGCAAAAATCTCTTATATAGCAAAAACGTGTGGGGTTCTCACCTACAAAAATATCAATTCGAGTTTAGTTTAAATTTTGGGTAAACCACTTTAGATTTAGATTGATTCTCACATTATCGCTTAATGTTTAAAAGTGAATATATAAACACATGTAATTATGATGTAATGTGAAATTATTACAATTTTCATCTAAATTAACTGTGTGTGCATTCTACTCTCCAAAAGCTTGTGAATAAACTTATGTATGCTCAAACGTCTCAATAAATTGTCACAAAAACCCTTTGCAATATTCTTAATTGCAACTACCCTTTATTTAGTTATTTCAGCAAACATCTTATGTGCATTTCTTACGATCTTATTTGCTTACCGTTTCAAAAACAATCTTGTATGTAAGACATTAAAAGAATCAAAGTCAATGGCAATCAAGATGGTGAACGATTTTTGATTGAACAATTTTTTTTTAGAGAAGCTAGAAAGACATTATTAGTAGTTCTAATAGCTCCACAAGTGAGACTTGTAAAGTTTATTCTATTTACTTCAGTAGCATACCTATTTTACTCAATTGTTATTTGCCAACCCTTGGCCATAAACTTGTAATCTGCTCATGGAAGAAGAAAGCAAAAAATGATGACAAAGTTGGGCAAGACATTTCGTCAAACATGTGGTGAGTGTCAGTGAACTATTAGTTTCACTGGGCTTCAGTTACTTTTTTCAAATTATCAAGTTTCGAAGTTGAGAGAGAGAACAAGAAGGCAAAATTTGTTAATAGTATGAGCCCTTCTACGGCGACCGTGTATGCCGACCGGCTTGGGTGACTGGCCAATTTTTTTTTTTCTTATTTTTATTTTTTTGGTTTTGACTCCCAAATAATTTATATAATTTATTAGAACTAATTTTTTTTTTATAAAAAACAGTGATTTAAGTGTAATTTGGATACATATACAAAAGTACAACACTGTTTTGCATATGTATCCAAATTCCACCTAAATTACTGTTTTTTATAAAAAAAATTAGTTCCAATAAATCATATAAATTATTTGGGAATCAAAACCAAAAATAAATAAATAAATAAATAAATAAAATTGGTTACATAATCAAAATTGGGTCTCTTATGGATATTGGCGACTGTAACAATATATAATATGTTTGATGAATGGAAAGAGTAAATGAAAGGATGCTAGAGAAAGAAAAGAAAAATTAAAAAAGGGCATAACATTCTTTAGACGTTTTGATTAACGGAGTTTAACCTTAAATTGTTTATAAATAAATTAAAAGTCTATACTGCAAATTTTTTTTATGTATTTTTTTTATTTAAAAATTCTTTTACATTCATATCTACCTATTATGTTAATTTTTATTAAAAACTTTAAATTTTAAAATATTTCATTTCAATGAAACTTTGACATTTGACATAAGAGTTGTGAGTTGCAGTCTAGGGACGGTTGATAAAAGACTTTAATGTCCTTTGCCTATCGAAAAATCTAAGTGGCTATAGTTGTTTGGTGTAATTGTATCATATTATTATTTTTAAATTTTTATAAATTTAATTATATTATTATATTTATTTATTTTTTAAAAATTTTATTTTACTCCACGTGACTCACGCTTACCCACGAAACACCAGGGCTATGTTTGTTTGCAAGGATTACACTTGGGATAGGACTATTAATCCCAAGTGTCTTGTTTGTTTTTAAATTTGAGCTTGGGACTATTAGTCCAAGGATTATAAAATAGCTTAAGATGAGGGATTATTTAATACCATGTCTAGCTAGGTATTATAATCCCATCATGAAGGATTAAAACATAACATGAGATTATTTTAAGTTATCCCATAAATAATCCCATGAAAAACAAACATGTGATTAGGACTATTTAATCCTAGGATTAATAGTCTTGGGATTATAATCCATGAGATTATAATCCCGGGATTATAATCCTTGCAAACAAACATGGCCCAGGTGAATTCTAGGCAATTAGACGCAAATAATCTACTTCATCTATAATGGATAGGATACGGATAACGCGTTGGCCCTACAAATGAATGCGACTCCCGCCATTATGGACCCTTGTTTTTTAATTTTACTGTTGGAAAGTAGTCTCAATTTGGTCAACTGCAATTAATTCCGTAACGTCAAAATTTCAATTTGCAGCGCACTTGTTTTTATGTTTATGGAGGTAGACAAACTGAAAGTAAAACTTTGAGATACTAGAGAGAAAGAGAGAGCGACAAGATCTGAAGATGGCTACCGTGACTGTACCGCCGGTGTTGACTTCCCCTCGTGACGATGCCATTCAATTGTACCGCGCTTTTAAGGGTAACCAAACCCCCTTCTGTGTTTTTTTTTACCCTCTTTCTTTTTCATTAGAGTTTTGCTGGATTTAATCTGTGTTAGTTACTTGATT
Source organism: Aralia elata (assembly GCA_034770075.1). Classification (NCBI taxonomy): domain Eukaryota; kingdom Viridiplantae; phylum Streptophyta; class Magnoliopsida; order Apiales; family Araliaceae; genus Aralia; species Aralia elata. The sequence continues at coordinate 83,959,642 of CM068387.1, read as the reverse complement.
TGAGTTTCAAAAAAGATTGTTCGCACAAAAATGTACACGTGTTTTGCTTATTTCCATCAATTTGTATTCAGGTTTGATGTAATTTGCTATTGTTTGCTACATTACTTTTCCTGTGTTTTAGGGTTTTCTATTCGTTCTTTGTTTATTTTCGTTTTTCTAGATTCTTCAGTGCTAGTTTGATTGTTTTTGCTTACTTTGTTGTATTTAGACATTTACACACAAAAAATAAAAATAAAAATTGATGTTGAACTTCATTCATTTCTCAATCCAATTTTAAAATCCAAATCTCAAAAGATTTTTTTTGCCAAAACACAGTACTGTGAAGGCTCAACTGTTAAAAGTTTTGTATGTTATCCTCAGCAGGGGAGGAAGAATGTGCCAATGCCAGTTATTTTGAGTATATGAATGTATGATTGATACATGTTATAGATTTGAATGGTCCTCCTATAACTCGGGAATTTATTACCTAAAACACCTATGATCAATTGCTTTGCTATGTTTGGAACTTGGAAACAAGGAAAAGGATATAAAACCCAAGGTTTTTTGGAGCTTTTTTTAACCTAATATTCCATTATATATGAAAAGTGTTACTGTTATTGTATTTTTTAGAAGTATAGGTAATTAGACTATCATCATTAGCATAGCTTTTCCATTTTTACATTTCTTTTTCATTTTCTTTTTTTCCCTCCACATTTTCTAAATTCCAAACGTACCCGAACATTTACATGACATGATGTGCGTTGGATAATTAAAAGGTAGCTCACAACTGGAATGTGATATTGGATATCTGATTATTTGATTTCATTTGCTCAGGATTTGGCTGCGACTCCGCAGCAGTGGTCAATATTCTAGCCCATCGTGATGCAGCACAGCGTGCCCTCATCCAACGAGAATATAGAACAATGTATTCTGAAGACCTTAACAAGCGATTGTCTTCAGAGCTAAGTGGTGATGTCAAGGTACAACATGAAAAACAAACATAGCTCTTGCACTTCCTTCAGCAGAGTGTTTAGTGATAACATCCCGTTAATTTTGTTGTAGTATGTAATTCTTATAATGGATCACTGAGTAATTTAGAAATCACATCGTTGCTTACTATAAATCTTTCGTAATTCTACGTGCAGTTGTGCATGTATTAAATTTGAGTATTTATAATTTTAATGGTTTCAGAAAGCAGTATTACTTTGGATGCATGATCCAGCAGGACGCGATACCTCGATAGTGCGACAGGCTTTAGCCGGAAGCTTCATCGATCTAAAAGTTGCTACAGAAGTATTATGTTCCAGAACTCCATCCCAGATCCAACATCTTAGGCGCCTTTACCATGAAATGTTTGGAGTTTACCTTGAGCATGATATAGAACTTCAAGCATCTGGCGATCACAAAAAGGTGACTAGCCCTATCTATGCATATATACATATACACACATACACACATCACACTGCATATGCATAGACAAAAAGATGCACATTTCTCATAATTTTGTTGTGGAACTATAGCTGCTACTGCAATCAAAATTTGAATTGTAAAATTTGACAAATATCTTGATCGTTTTATTGGATATGATAAATTTGAATCTGGAAACTTGGTTTTATATTCCTTACCAAATATAAATCCATTTTATCCGGATGGTAACTTACAGGTGTTTAATGTTATACATCGGAAGAGAAAATCATATATTGACTTCTAATGTGAAACTACTTTTGCAATTTTCTAAAAGAGTTTCCCCCCATATAGCATCCTGAACATGCTGCTGTAAAGCTCTTTCTACAATTCCACTTGCTTGTGAATGGAAAATCAAGATAAACCAAGTGGACAATGTAAATAGAGTGCAAATTGCTTGAAATGCATATGGAAAGACTTGAACGATATTAAATATCTGACTGTATTAAAAGTTATAAGGTGTTAAGAATTGTTATCCCGAAAATTCTTTCTTGTACATGAAACTTCACTCCAAGTGGAGAGGTGAATAAAAATAATGCAAGGTGCATTACAGGTGCAAAAAATAAAATAAAAAAGGATGTATCAGATTGTGATAAAACAAAAATAATTATGTTTAAACTTTAAAATCAACTGTGGGGAGAATGTCAAAGCTAGTGGTAGGAAGAATGCAACTGAGAGGGATTAAGAAAGCAAGGTTCAGTGTTCGTCCCCATTTGACAGCTTCTTTTGATATATATTTTATTTATAAAAATGAAATATAAAAAGTTCGGCATTACCCCCAACATTAATTTACTGATTTAATATTCTATCCCCCCCCCCCCCCAAGTTACTGCTTGCATATGTAACTACTCCGCGCTATGAAGGCCCAGAAGTTGACAGATCAATGGTAGAGAATGATGCTAAAGCTTTATATAAAGCTGGGGAAAAGAAATTGGGAACTGATGAGAAGACTTTCATACGCATTTTCAGTGAAAGAAGTAGGGCACATCTTGCTGCTGTCATTTCTTGTTACCATAACATTTATGACAAAAAACTGGAAAAGGTATAATTCCTCAATGGAACCCTGTCTGTTGTCATGGCTTCAGCTTCCTTGAATGTTGCTCAACATTTTGACTTGATGCAGGCAGTAAAAAGTGAAACATCTGGGAACTTTGAGTATGGCCTCGTAACTATTTTACGTTGTGCAGAGAATCCTGGGAAGTACTTTGCTAAGGTATTGTTTTTTTCTCCATCTATATTGTTCCCAAGCTTTATGACGCCTTTAGAGTTGAGACTGGTTAATTGCGTTCTTTTTTATCCTGAGTTTGAGTTCATTATTGAAGTTATTTGTTACTGAATTACACACGATGCATGGTTGCCTATACTACCATCCTAGTAAATGATTAACCTGCAGTAACAAGACTTCCTCACAACTCTCAAGTTATTCATTGATTGGCAACAAAATTGATCCCTTGAAAACTAGTTAGATAGTACAATTCTTTAATAAGTCAAGTATTGTTATAACAGGGCCTTCAGAACAAATTTAAAATGTATGAGCTGATCCCCTTTTTTGTTGCATCTCTGCTATATGTAGTGCAATCTGCTTTCATTTAATTCAGCAGGACCTTTGAAATAAATATTAGTATTCTCAAATAAGTTACCAATTTCATATTCTTTTCTTTTCAGTGTATTTCTTTTCTTTTCTGTGATGTGTAAAAAGAACATTATGGAACTCCAGATCAATTGTGCTTTAAGGGTTGGGTTACCAAATACCTGATTGCTTGGCCTTGGGTTCAAACTTCAAAAAAAATGAGGCCGGTCACTATCTATTTTATTCATTCATTATAATCTCTTAAAGCTAAACTGAAAGAACTAGTAAATTTTTTTTTCCTTAATAAGTATTTTTTGTTGGCAATCTCTAATTTTTATGTCTTCATTCATATCTTCATATTAATGAAATTTAGTAACTTCAATTTATTCTCGGAGGAATGCTTGTTTTTATCTGGAAGTCCTTGGCAATTTGTAAAAAATTAATTGCTAATTTTTCAAAATACTAATCTTGATACTTTTGTTCTTGAGCCCGAAGCCAACCCAAGCCTGATAAATTTACTTGGGTTGAGCTTGGGTTTGAATATGTGAGTCGATGTTGGGTTGGGCATGACCCGAGTTCCTGTTTCTAATACCTGTGCTGCGCTTGGGTTCACCTGGTTCCTAACCAGCTTGCCCGAGTTGCTCTTGTTCCTCTTAATATACAGCTTTATTATTATACCAACTCTAAAACCTTGTTGAAAATTTCCAAGTTGTCAATCTCATTCCAATTTACTTTTGAATATCCAAACAATCATGACTTTATAGTTCCTGGGACTTTACTAATCTATTTTGCACATGGGTTAATCTAATTGAAGTGGGAAATGTTTGAAATTTTTTACTTTGCAGTTGTTGCACAAGGCAATGAAGGGCTTTGGAACTGATGATTCAACTCTCACTAGAGTGATTGTGACCAGGGCTGAGATTGATATGCAGTATATTAAGGCCGAGTACCAGAAGAAACATGGGAAAACTTTGAACGAAGCTGTTCATTCAGAGACATCAAGCCATTTCAGGACCTTTCTTCTTGCTCTCTTAGGCCCCAACCACCATTGAAGGGGCGTTACTGTGTTTATGTGAAGCTTCTTACGAAGCTAGTTTAGGAAAGTTAGAGAGAGAGCTACAAATCTTATTTGAAAGACATAGTGGGTTTAAGATTATATTGCAAGTAGATACCTTTGGATACTGGTGTTTACTTGGCAGGTCGGTGCTGATGGATGTGCATGTTCCTTAAAAAAAAATAAAAATTGTGATGTGTTTGATTGGCTTGTCAATGATGTGTTATGTTTATTTGTTAATGCACAGAATGTTCACTCCTATTAGTTATCTATGGAAAATTGTTTTTATTTTCTGTAGAAGATGGGACTAAATAGAAACCTGCCTTGTTAGAATGAAGTGGATAAGCGATTTCATAATTGCTCCCATTTAAATAAATATTTGTGGAAAATATGTCTAGTTGGGACACGAAATCTTGTTAGACATTAGACATGTGTGTACAGCAAAATTCATACCGTATATCCTCATCCTCCCGAAAAGTTTCCCAATCAATTCAGTTATCACTACCAACCTAGTTGTTAGGCTCGAACCTCATTCTTACTAGTACCAAAAAAATTAGCTGTAAAATTTTGACATTGACCACGGACCATATTTGTAACTACCTTAGTCTGACAAAAAGTTAAATGTATTATTTTAATTTTAAATAAAATAAAATAAAATTGAAAAGTCATCTTTTATCTTAAAATATTGTATTTTTATTCCATAAAATTGTTATATTCCTGTATCTACATGAAATTTAGTAAATATTGTATTTGTGTTGTTTCACAAACAAACCGAATATTATAGCTAAAATATAATAATCATAGCAAAAAAGTAAAATCTTCATAGTTATCACGGATGTGACATTAAATTCAAATTCAATTTTAAGACGGAGAGTATATATTTTTAAAACAATTTTATTATTATTGTGAAAATTTTTAACCGAATTATAATAGCGTCGTATGTATATACGTTACTGTAATATGAAGAAATTAAAAATAATAGTAATTATATATATTGCGAATGTTTTAGGTAGATTTTTGATTATCAGTTACGTGGATAAATATTAATAATAATATATTTGAAAAAATATGTGTTAACGCCAAGATTTGTCTGCGCACTTCAGTCACTACAAAATGCGCTAATCCTGCACAATAACGAAACCTCACTCAAAGTTCCGGGTGGTTTTGCCACCGGGGGATAGCTCAGGCGTGAGAATTAGTACAGGCTATATCAAGGTTTTGATAACAATGGAGGTTTTTAGCTTAGTGTTTAGTTTTTCATTACCTTTGAAATGTAGAGGAAAGCCTTATATATACACTCCCACTTGCCATCATCACGCCAGGTCCCACTTGACAATATAAAGCATACGTCCCATCAACCAAATCATAATAAATGCTTTAGTCAGAATATAAGTCAACTTAGTTAAAAGATAACTTCTTTAACCAAACTACTTCTCTGCATCCCGAACCCACACCCCGGGTCGGATCTAGCACATCGGGTCGGGAGTCCCGAACCCAGAACCCAACATTGCCCCCTACTCTTTAATTATAAAAATGAATTATAATAAAAGAGTATAAAGAATGAATCTTAATCTCCAAATAATGAACCAAACAATCCTTTAGAACATAATCGCCCCACATCAGCACATCCATTAATATCCCCAGTTGCCACGTGGCAATAACGGTCCCACCACATTTATTGAAACAGTACCGTTAGTGGGAAAATGGGCCGAAACTTAAGGGGCGCGCCCAATAAAGGCAACACCCTTCCAAAATCAACCGCCACTTTCAGCCCTAATTTTCAAATCTCTCAATCTCCTTTCTGCAACCTTCACCACCGCTTCCCTACCTTTCCGATCATTTGAATCTCGCATCTCGTTCTTCTATTATTCAATGGCAACCAATGACGCCTCAAGCTCTTCTAACCCATCGAAAACCAGTGCATCCGCGGCAGCTGCTAATGAGATCCTCCCTCCTACAGCAGCGATAACAACGGAAGCCACCACAGTCACCACCACTGCAATCGCATCAATTTCTACCACCGCCGCACCGCCAATTCCTTCCTCTGTCATCAAAACTAGTTCCACCTCCGGAGGACTCAGCGTTTCTTCCCAAGATCCTATCACAAGCTCCGATTTTCCTAGCAACCCCTTCTCTACTCCATCACCCCGAACTGAAGCCGAGCTTCAAAACATAAAGATGCTAGAAGAATACTCCTCAGACAAGACTTTTTACCATATAAACACCATATCCTCGCTTCAAACCAAAGATCTAGCGTCTATCCGCGAACTGTACCAGATTCCCATATCTTACCAGATCCGCACACCCAACCTCAACGAAAGAATGTACCAACGCCCCAACGGCTGCACTGCTGTGACTGTCCAAGCCCTGAAGTATGGGCTCAGATTCCCCCTCAACCATTTCATCCTCACATTCCTCAGCGTGGTCGGGGTCGGGCTCGCCCAATTGGTTCCTAATTCCTTCATTCACTTGATCTGTTATATAGCTTTCTGCCACGAGTGCCAAGTCGAACCGACCATGGACTTTTTCTTTGCCCTATTCACCGTAATTCGATCGCGCGAAGCAGGATTTCGGCAAATCAGCAAGGTACCAGTCAAGGGGGCTCAAAAGAAATCCCTGATGAGGACCCCGACCAGTAACAAGGGATGGCACTCACAATGGTTCTACATCAAAGGACCCGATACCAGCCTAATATCGGATTGGGTTGGCTTCAGCAAAAATACCAACAATATTGAAGCCTTCCCGTCCGACCGCCTGGGAGAGTTCAAACAATTCGTCAGCAAGATGCCCGATGAGGAATGGGACTTCGAACTCCTCGGCAACCATACATGGCTATACAATCATGGATGTAAGTACCTATCCTCGAACCTCAGACTAAGCTTTTATTGCTTGTAATTCCTTCTTACTAGTATAGACTTCTAACGCTTAACATCTTTCAGTAACGCTCATCAAGCCAGTCGCCCCCGACCAACATCAGCCAAACAATTCCCCGAGCTACCGACCCGAATCTGGCCGATCCCAACGAGCCTTTGGAGGACGAGCCTCAGAATAGAATGTCGATAGTCGCCCGTCCAATCACGGCTATCCCAATGGCTCAAGTCCTTAAGAAAAGTACCTTGGAGATGAGCAGATCGGAAAAGATGGCCTTGATGAAGAAGCAGCAGCTAAAGAAGAAGGTGCCACCGCCGCCCAAACCACTGAAGACTCCAGCAACAATTCCCGAACCGATCTCCCTAGGCATCATCGACGAAGAGACCGATGAGGAAGTACTGGAGCCTCTTGCAAAGAGATCTCGCAAAGAGGCTTCTTCTCCAGTACTTCCATCCGGCCCTACCCAACAAGTCAAATCTCAATCAGGAGGATCTCACTCTTCCGACCAATTGGCTTCGGCCCCTTCGGCCCCTTCATCTAGCAATCGGGCCAAGCCACGGACTCTCTGGCCCCAAAACCCATCGGACCCGTTTCCCTATGATCTCCTCGAGCGCTTCGTCATGACCGCCGATAACGATCGGTTTAAGAATCATTCTCCGGATCAATACCTGGAAGACTTCACGAGGCTTCAACTCCAGGTAAGACATCATTTCATACCGAGCCGCTTTTTTATTTGAACTTGATTCTGATCCATATTTTATACAGGCTAATGCCGTGTTTGCCCGATCTCTACCATCTCTGCTTAAATTGGCGAAGAAGAACAAGGAGATCGAGGCAGAAAACGAATTCCTGAAGGGTGACATTCGATCCCTGGAATCCGACTTAGAGAAGGAGAAGGATCTTCATATCGATATGAAAGATAAGCTCACCGAAGCCAATAGGGAGAACTATCAGCTTCGGAATCGGGTCGACATCCTTCAATCGGAAATTGCCGATCGGGAGAAACAGAATGAAAGGCTTATGGAGGAGCGAGTCTTATTGAAGGAAAACGATTCCGATCAAAAGAAAGCAATAGCCGCCCTCGAAGAACAGATGGAGAAGACCCACTTCAAATTGAAGGATCTGATCCAGGCCTACAACTCATTGGAGGAAGAGCACACCCAGTTGAAGAACCAAGGACCTCCGATGACCGAAGAAACCAAGTTCCAAATAATAGAGGAGTATAAGGCATCCCCCGAACTAACCGATAAGATTATCATGCAATTCTCTGAAGGGTATCAAAGCCACAAAGAGATGATCAAAGAGAAGATGATGGCTGCGGGACTGGACACCTCTATCCTCGATTCTTCGGACAACGAAGAGGGGTCAGACGAACCGCCTACTTCCCCGACCCCATAGGGTGGTTCAACCGCTTTTTTATTTTCGGATGTAAATAACACAATTTGTAATTTCAACAACTATTAATGAAATATCCCAACATTTTCGTTTATACAACCTGATAGTATTTTATTTCAATGAACATAAAGATTTACACAATCAGCAATAAGAAATGGTTATGACTTACTGGTAATATTTTCTAAGTCTTCCAGCATGCCAAGTATTCTTAATATCCGAACCGTCCATACCTCGAAGCCGGTAAGTTCCTGGCTTGGGCACCTCAACCACTTCATAAGGCCCTTCCCAGTTCGGCATAAGTTTGCCTGAATTCTGGGGAGTCGAGGCCGCTGCTTCCCGAAGCACCAGATCTCCAACCTCAAATCTCCTAACCTTTACCCCTTTGTTGTAGTGTTTGGCCGTCCTCCTCTGATAGGCCGTCAACTTTATGACAGCTGACTCCCTAACCTCATCTAACAAATCCAGATTGAGGCGAAGTCCCTCGTCATTATATAACTCCCTGTATTGGCTGACTCAAAGTGAAGGAGATCCGATCTCAACAGGAATAAGGGCATCGGTCCCGTAAGCGAGACGAAAAGGCGAATCCCCTGTCGTTGTTCGAGTTGTTGTCCGATATGCCCATAACACACTAAGCAACTCTTCGGGCCATCTTCCTTTGGCTTCATCCAACCTCCTTTTAATTCCATTGAGAAGAGTTCTATTAGTGACTTCCACCTGGCCGTTTGACTGAGGATGCGCCACCGAAGTCTTCCTGTGCTGAACTCCCAGATCTGTGAGAAATTCTTCGAACTTTGCACCTACAAACTGCCTCCCATTATCCGATACTATTACCATTGGGATACCGAAGCGATACACAACGAATTCCTTGAGGAATTTAAGACACTCTTGCTCCGTAATTGCTTTGAGAGGTTTAGCTTCTACCCACTTCGTCATATAGTCGATGGCCACAATAACAAAACTGACCTGCCCCTTAGCCTTTGGCAATGGTCCTAGTATATCAATCCCCCATACAGCAAACGGAATGGGTGATAATACCGAATACAACTCTTCGGGAGGTTGGTGAGGGATCGTCCCATTCAACTGACATTTAGGGCACTTCTTAACAAATTCTCTAGATTCTTGGAAGATGGTTGGCCAGTAGTAGCCCTGCCGTAGAATCTTGTATGCTAATGCCTTAGCGCCCATATGATCTCCACATATACCTTCATGGACTTCCCGAAGTGTATAATCAGCTTCGGAAGGGGTCAGACACTTCTGTAGCGGAGAAGAAAACGCCCTTCGGTATAGGTCCCCATCGATCAAGATGAAAAACGAACTTCGATGCTTGATTTTCTTGGCTTCTAACCGATCCGAAGGAAGGACGCCATCCGCCAGATAGGAAATATACGGCGTGAGCCAACAGTCCATCCTTTCTATCGGGAGCACCTCTGTCCTTCGAATGCTCGAGTCCCCCAGGACCTCCAGGTAGACTGACCCACTAAAAGAAGCAGTTTCCGTTGTAGCCAATTTTGCCAAGGCATCGGCTACGGTGTTGTCTTCCCGACCAACTCCTTGCACACTATATGATTCAAAATAATGTAGTCGGTTTTTAACAGCAGATAAGTATTTCGTCATCCGATCCCCACGAGCTTCATAATCTCCTACTATCTGCTTAACCACTAACTGGGAATCGCTGAAGATGACTAAGCGTTTTACTTCCAAACTTCTTGCTAACTGCAATCCGGCCAAAATGGCTTCATACTCCGCCTCATTATTGGTCGCTTTGAACTCGAAGCGAATGGCCTGCTGAACCTTAAATCCCTCCGGGCTAATTAATATGACCCCTGCTCCACTAACATCCGAAGTCGAAGAGCCATCTACATACAAAGTCCACGACACATGAGCTGCTTGATCGCCCGACACCGAACTCACTACCATTGCACCATCATCGGTATCTGGTTCGGTAAACGAGCACTCTACTATGAAGTCAGCTAACGCCTGACCCTTAATGGCAGTCCGAGGATGATAGTCTATGATAAACTGAGTCAACTCCATGGCCCAAGCAGAGAGGCGTCCCGACAAATCTGGCTTATTCATGATCTTTTTCAGCGGTTGATCAGTGTATACTACCACCAACCTCCCTTGGAAATAATGCCTTAGCTTCCTGCTTGCTATGACAAGTGCATAAGCGAATTTTTCCAAGTTGGGGTATCTGGTTTCGGCATCCCGAAGCACATGGCTAACATAGTAGACGGGGCACTGCCTGCCCCCTACTTCGCGAAGTAATACAGCTCCCACCGCCAATGAACTCGCCGCCAGATACAGGTATAGGGGTTCCGAAGGAATGGGCTTCACCAGAAGTGGAGCTGAGGAAAGATACCTCTTGATTCCTTGGAACGCGTCTTCACACTCTGATGTCCATTGGAAGGTCTTTTCATTCTTCGGCCCTTTCAAAGTGTTAAAGAAGGGTAGACACCGTTCCGCCGATTTCGACATGAACCTCCGAAGTGCAGCAATCCTACCAGTCAATCGCTGTACGTCTTTGAAAGATTGGGGAGACTTCATGTCTAAAATGGCACTGATCTTTTCCGGATTAGCTTCGATCCCCCTCTTGCTGAGCAAATACCCCAGAAATTTACCCGAACCAAGTCCAAAAGTACACTTGGTAGGGTTCAGCCGAAGCTTGTACTTTCTGATCGTCTCAAAGCAGTTTTCCAGATCATCCAAATGGTTCCGAACTCCCACGCTTTTGACGATCATGTCGTCCACGTATACCTCCATGCTTCGACCCAGTAACTTGGCGAACACATAGTTCATCATCCTCTGATATGTGGCTCCCGCATTTAGCAATCCGAACGTCATTTTCTTGTATGCGTATATTGCTCGATGCGTAATGAACGCCGTCTTCGGCATGTCCTTCTTGTCCATGGAGATCTGATGATATCCAGAGAAAGCGTCCATGAAGCTAAGCATGTCGAAACCTGATGTCGCATCAATCAACTGGTCGATATGCGGAAGAGGGTAAAAATCCTTCGGACAAGCCTTATTCAGATCGGTATAATCTATGCAGACTCTCCATTTGCCATTCTGTTTTCGCACTAGCACCACATTTGCTAGCCACTCGGGGTAATCAATTTCATAAATGAAATCCGCCTTTAGCAGTTTGGCGATCTCATCGTCAATGATCTTTTGCCTATCAGGAGCGAAGATCCTCCTCTTCTGACGGATAGGCTTCCTAGAAGAGTCAATACACAGCTTATGAACCGCCACCGACTTATCGACCCCAGGCATGTCAGAAGGCTCCCATGCAAAAATGTCCGCATATACCCGAAGTAGCTCGATTAGGCTTGTTCGAAATGGCTCTATCAACCCTGCGCCTATCTTGATCAGTTTATCGCCCTTTCCAACAATCAATTCTACCTCCTCTGTCTCTTCAGCAGGCAACGCAAGGGGTTCGGAATTTCCCTCGGTGAACGGCTCGACTTCTATAGCCATTGTTTGTTTCTGCTTGCTGACTCCAGCCGCCGAGGATATCAACGAATTCCGATAACACCTGCGTGCCATGTCTAGATCACCCTTTACCTCACCGACCCCCTCCGAAGTCGGGAACTTAATTTTGAAGTGACCTATGGAGGTAACAGCCTGAAGGGCAGCCAAAGTGGGTCTACCCAGAATGGCATTATAGGCCGAATCTACCTGGACCACAAAAAATCTAACTATGACTTCTACCTGCCTCGGCGCCGTACCAAAGATAACCGGCAGTTCCACGGTTCCGGACACGCGAACAGGATCATTGCTGAAGCCATACAACGGAGATTCCTGACCCACCTCCATCCTTGCTCCCCCCAGGTCTAGCCTATTGTATGCATGAGTAAACAATATGTCGACCGAAGATCCATTATCGATCATTATTCGCTTCATATCCATGGATCCGACCTGGGCTGTGATGGCCAGCGCCCCTTCATGGGGATCAATTGGTTCCGAGGGGTAATCCTCCTCGGTAAATGATATCACCGTGTTGAGAAACGGTCGATCTCTAGCCGAAGGTCGTTCCGAAACCGATAACACGGCATCCATCAGGCCACTCCTCTTTCTCCCAACTTTCTTCCCGAACGTTCCTCCAGTGATGACATCAACACAATTTCGTGGAGGGTTCGGTGGAGGTGGTGCCTCGAGGCGTCTTTCTCGGTTTGACCCTCTTTGGCCTTCCGAATTGGAATTCTGCCGACCTACTACATACTGAACCAATTCACCATTTTGGATTTTCTTCTCAATTAAATCCTTCAGATTGTAACAATCCTCCGTACTATGACCAGATGTCTGATGATATTCACAATAACGATTAGGGTTGCCCCGGTGGGATCGGGTAGTGGTTGGACAGGGTTCAAACGAAGGCTGATTTCTGATCTCTTCCAGAATCCTCGTCCGATCTGTAGTGAGGGGGGTATACACCTTATTCACATTCTTCTTCGGGTAAGGTGGTTTGCCTCCTGTATTAACCCCACCTTGACCGCCTCCCGAGCTAGGTCCACCATAGAAATTGCCTCTTGGCTGGTTGCTAGGCCGAGGAATATGGTTCCTATCTTTCTGTTTCGTACTTTCTTCATTCCGATCTTGAGGATTTAAGCTTTTATAGGCTTCTTCTATGGTAATGAGTCCTTCAGCTCGACCATAGGTTTCAGCTAAATCCATTGGGGGGTTGAGAATGAGGTCTTTCCACAAATCTTTCGACTTCGTAGCATCCAGACCCGTTGTGAAAAATCCAACTGCTTGTTGTACATTCAAACTGGTCACGGTACCAGCCAAGTCTCGAAATCTTTTCACATACTCACCCAAACTCTCACCCGATCTCTGCTTTACTTGGGTGAGAGCAGTGGTCAGCTTTCCTCTCTTCTTATTGCTCCCAAATCGCGCATGAAACTTATTACTTAGATCTTGCCACGACCCGATAGAGTTCGGGGGGAGAGACACCATCCATTCTCGAGCTGACAGCTTCAGAGTTGTGACGAACATGTGGCACTTAGCAGCATCCGGATGATCATAATAATTCATCACTTGATTATACCCGTGAGTATGATCATAGGGATCACCTAGTACCATCGTAAGAATCTAGGGGAGGCATTTTCTTGGTCTTGTCTGCTTTGACCTGCTCGATCTCCCTAGTGAAAGGTGAATTTGTTACGTTCGGCAACTCCCTGGCCTGAACCACCGCGGCTAGTTTTTCTTCTAACTCAGCCACTCGTTTAACAACGGGATCGGTGTCGCTTCTTCGGGGGTGGCGACCGAGGCCTGCCACCCGAACCGGATCTCCCTCCTTCATTACTATTACCGTGTCGAGAACGGCTTATCCGCCTGTTCCGATCCGGAGTGTGGCTCCTGGGCCTGCTTCGGTCCTGTGAGCGGCTTCTGTGCCTTCTGCGATCAGGGGAGCGGCTCTGACGCCGGCTCATCAGGCGCAAAGGGCTTTGATGTCTGCTACGGATTGGGGAGCGACTATCTCGCCTGCTCTCATTCTCCGAGCGGTTATGTCGCCGGCTCCGAACCGGGGAGCGGCTCTGACGCCTGCTCCGAACTGGGGAGCGGCTCTGACGCCTGCTCCGAACTGGGGAGCGGCTCTGACGCCTGCTCCGAACTGGGGAGCGGCTCTGACGCCTGCTCCGAACTGGGGAGCGGCTCTGACGCCTGCTCCGAACTGGTTCGGAACCATCCGAACGATTAGTCCTGGACTGGTTCCTGTCAGTGTTCTGTCGGCCAGGGGGTCGGCTTGATGAAACCTCCTCCTGTCCTTCCAGCCTGGCCAAATGTTCAGCTATTTCTCGCTGCTGTTGGCGTAAGGCCTCCATTACTTCCTGATCTTTTGCCCTTCGTTGGGTCAGGATCCATTGCCGTTTATTTCCATGATCGGCATTACTGCCTGAATGAACAAGGGTTCGAGCTGGGTTGGTAGTCATATGAGCCGAAGGTTCTGGCGTCTGCTGGTTTGTGGGAAACAGACGACGACGAACCGGGGCAGATTGGACTTGCAAAGGCACCCTAGTCCGACCCCTTGGTCCCAACCTTTCCCTAGCCGACGACCTCAGTCGGTCAAGGACCGACCTACGAGTTGGTGTATGGGAATCAGCTGATCTTTCCCCTCCGTTATGGGCCGTATTCACCATATCTGTTCCCTAGCTTTAACAGTGACTGTGAACTAACACTAAAGCCCTCCTTCTAGCGCCAATGTTAACGCCAAGATTTGTCTGCGCACTTCAGTCACTACAAAATGCGCTAATCCTGCACAATAACGAAACCTCACTCAAAGTTCCGGGTGGTTTTGCCACCGGGGGATAGCTCAGGCGTGAGAATTAGTACAGGCTATATCAAGGTTTTGATAACAATGGAGGTTTTTAGCTTAGTGTTTAGTTTTTCATTACCTTTGAAATGTAGAGGAAAGCCTTATATATACACTCCCACTTGCCATCATCACGCCAGGTCCCACTTGACAATATAAAGCATACGTCCCATCAACCAAATCATAATAAATGCTTTAGTCAGAATATAAGTCAACTTAGTTAAAAGATAACTTCTTTAACCAAACTACTTCTCTGCATCCCGAACCCACACCCCAGGTCGGATCTAGCACATCGGGTCGGGAGTCCCGAACCCAGAACCCAACAATATGTAATAACTAAAATTTTTCTATAATTCATATTAATTTTATATATTAATAAATTTGATTTAATATAAATTTATCAATATATATGAAAGAATTCTAAAAATAATATCATTTTACTCTCTCTGTTCTTAAAAAATTGTCGTTTAAGGTTAATTTACGTAGATTAAGGAATGCAACTATTTCTTATGAAAAATACTATATCACCCTTGTTTTAATTATCTCAACTAATTATTAACTTTGTAGATTCTAAAAAGGAGTATACTACTAACCATGAGATTATGAAGAAGAAGTATTGGGAATGGAAGAGATTTGTAAAGGCATTTCAACAACCAAGAAGGGTTTTGTATTTTTTTGAAAAAAATCATTACGTAGGAGAACTTTAAATAAGGGTAAAGTTGGAAAAAATTACTCCATCTGCATTGATAAACTCAAAACGTCAATTTTTTTGGAACAAAAATTACTTCCTAAAACGACAATTTATTATATCGTTTATTGCAATTCAGTTTGATCATATATTTGCGTACTAGCCTATCGTTTCCCTTTTTACTAAAAAGACTCATCTTGGAACGAACAAAGGGAGGAGCAGCAGCCACTTGGTTTGGGTTGTGTCTGAAAAAAGGTTCCTATTTTAAGTACTCGCTGCAGCATACCGTAAATGGATATAATAACTTTCGGCGTCATCATCGGCATTATCGTACTCTTCTTCGGCGCTGTTTGTTTCATTACTATTGAAGGGACCTGTAAACCCCGGTCTTCCTAATCCCATTTCCCAAACACACCCTTAATCCAAAAAATGGCATTTCTCAGTAAACAGATCCTCTTACCGGTGATTGTCATCGTTTTAGTAATTTTACTGAATTTGAACCTAAGCTTTGCCCATAGTTCTGGATCCTGCGCTTCTGACGTCCATGAGGATCATGGTCCTTCTCATGCTCATCACCACTGTGATCATGAGATTGGGCACCGCCGTCATGATCATCATCATCAGCAGGATGACCGAGAAATGGTTTGGAAGAAGAAGCTTCCGGAGGAATTGGCTGAGGAGGAGAATCTCAAATTGTTAGGGTTTGGTTCCGACCATCATGATCATGAGCATCAGGATTACAGTGATTTGGGGCTCACTGGTTTTGGTAATTCTCTTACTATTATGCTTTTAATTAGTTGGCACTTAAGTTTGATTGATAAGAACATGCTTTCATATTTTAAAGTATAATGTACAGAAGATAATTTTAAATTGTCCATAAAGAGAGACAGTGAAATTGTAGCTAGAATGTCCTTACTTAAGTTTTTAATCACTACTAGGTGTATGAGATTTATATATCACCTGGTGAAAAACTACAATTTCAATTAAGAAGTCTCCTTAATGTTTTGTAGAGTTTAAACATCATTTGTACTTCTGTTCATCACATATCTCATGATATAGGGGCAAATAAAAAAAACAAAACAGTTGCCCATAGCGTTTCGTGATGTATTACAGTTTTTTGCATAACTTGAAAAAAGAAAATAATAATTCCACGAGTTTTTACTGAATTAGTGTCATCACAGCATACTTGAACCATTACATAGTTGTTGTGTACATGCCTACAGATTAAGTTATCCTCTTTTACTTCCTTAGTGGTTGTAATGATATTAACTTCGAAAAACTGTCTGTCTCCACTCTGCAATTTGCCTGTTACCTGAAGGTAGGACTCATGTCTAGAGATT
Organism: Aralia elata; assembly: GCA_034770075.1. Taxonomy (NCBI): domain Eukaryota; kingdom Viridiplantae; phylum Streptophyta; class Magnoliopsida; order Apiales; family Araliaceae; genus Aralia; species Aralia elata. The sequence goes on along the minus strand of CM068387.1, from coordinate 83,942,971 downwards.
TTGCACTATGAAAAGAATCGAACTTTTTTCTTTTCCGTTTTGCCCTTCCATTTTTTCTTTTTTTAAAAAGTTACTTGATCCATTACCTCTTTTTTTTTTAGCCCTTGATCTCTGTTAAGTGTAGTTTATCAGTGAATTCACAAACCATTACCCAATTCTCCACATGGCCCACACGTATTTGAGTTTCAAATTGATTTTGGATATGTCACCCTTATCAAATGGAATTTTTGCCTGTATCCTTTACATTTAAGTCCAGTTTTCTCAATGTCTCCAGTTTTCTCCATGTCTCCTTTGTTTCCCTCACTTTACCAAACAGTCCATCTCTGTTTTTGTGGAAAAGAAAGGTTTGAAGGACTGGTGTGACCAAGAATTAGCTTTGTAGGTTGCTTTCAAACACTTCAAGACTTCTAAACTAAAGGGAGGCTGCAAGCATTGAAGGATTCCTGAACACCCATTTCAAGAGGTCATCCACAGATGCTACCTTATGTCTTTGGTACTAACATGTCGTTTTGTGATTGTTGACTTATCCTTTCAACTTCTTTTGGACTCTTAAGCTTAGTACAGTATTTTCTTATGGTGAATGTGCACACTACTTGCTTGATTTTGCTCATTCCATTTATATCTGTTTCAACTAACCTGGAGTAATCCTAATATCCTATCATCAATGTCCTTTTGCATTCAGGTAAATCAATGATTGTTAAATATGTATGTTCTGTACTGGATAAGTTGTCTGAATGAGCTGAATCTTTCGAAATTGCATGGTAGTCTTATTCTGTATTTCCGTTTAATGTGGGTGTATTGTCAAGTTGTGAATTCTAACTAATTTTGCCGTATATCACCGAGAAACTGAGAAACTATTAGTCCTTCCTTTAGATGGAGATTTTAGATTGGATTATATATCTTTATGACCGTCTCTTATTCACCCTTTCTTTTGGTGCAATTGCTAGGTCTTTGGATCCATGCAATAGGCTGCTCACTGTTGGTGAGCTTGGCTTCTCTTATTTGCCTGATTATATTGCCATTAGTATTGAGTAAGTAGCTTGAGTGTCAGGACTTGCGTATGCTGTTATTCTTAGCTCTAGTATTTGCTTTTGCTAAATTCAGTATTGTCATTTCATATGCCCTTGCCAACAGACAAAATCTGAACTATGATTTATTGCAGGACAAGGAAAGCCATCAAAGGCAATTGTTGACTCTTTGGCTGTATTTGGGGTTAGATTCTTCATCCAGTATTTCCTCTTTTTGGATTGATGTAGAATTGCTTTTATCTGTGTGAGTTTACGCTTTTAACTATACAGTGGATACATCTATTATATGCATCATGTTTGTTATGTATTAGTGTTGAAACTTTATGAAGAATTACAAATGTCACTTCTACAAGCACCTTGTAATTCATCAGTTTCTGACTTGGTGACTTTTGGTTGTCCATGTAGACTAATGGATTAACTAATTTTGCTTCAGTCTTGAATTTAGAATGTCCATTACTAATATAAACAAGGGACACATAAATTTATTTACTGCTGCAGAGTCTTTCTATGTACAAAGTTAAGAATCATGATTCTTTTTGTTCTTTTAAAACCTTTATGTTTTTCTTGGAAGTGGAGTAGTAAATCTTACTATCAGTATCTGTTCCTCACTCCTTCCAGTAATACTTTTCTCTTCAGATTTTCAGTGGTTTATTCTTCTGTCAAAGATCTTGTAGTCATTGACTTTTCTTAGTTGCCAGGCTTTTTTTTGCTAAATTTATTTGCTAAATTTAAGATTGTATAAAAGAAAAAAAATATACAAAAGCAAAGGGGCATACCCCAGATCAAAATAGTGGGAGCTTCATATGTGAAAAATCACACATATGATATGCCAACTATCAAACAAGAGACCTAAATATCCCAAACAAGCAAGTTTATGCCAGGCTTTTACTTTCTTTTTATATATGCACCTCTGGTTTTGAACTGATAGAGGTCCTCTATGGTTTTTCGTTTTCAGGCAGGTGCTATGCTAGGAGATGCTTTTCTTCATCAGTTACCACATGCGTTTGGTATGATTAAAGCAGTTGTATTTCCTTGGTTCTCGATGCAAATTTTCTTTATGATTATATCTTTTAAAAAATTTCAAGCTATGGCTGTTGCCATAAATTATTAAGAAGATAAAATTATATTTTTCAGGTGCCAAACACATCCATTCACAAGATCACCATAGAGACCATGCTCATCATGTTCATTTGGGAAATGAGCGTTCGCATTCACATTCACATTCACATTCTTTAAAAGATCTTTATGTTGGACTGTCCATATTGGGTAAGTCCAAACAGTACGCCTGTGCTCTTTCTATCAATCTCAGCAGGATGTCTGCTTTTATGAGTTATGTACTTGCATTTGTATTACTGCCTCAACCATCTTAGTGCATGTTATCCTTTTGACACTACACTATTGATTTTTATAGATAGAACTAGCAAGTTAGACATGTGACATACAACTAACTTTCCAGAAGGTTGATGATATAATATTTCTTGTCTATTTACTTGAAAACAAAAAATTGCATAGAGGAGTTTCATCAGTAAAGTAAATCATAGCTCATGGAGAATTCTCTCAAGAGCCCTTGAAGTCCCTTCATATTTTTTCCCTCTTTCTTCATCCCCCAATACATTTATTTCATCAAAAACTATGCGTAGTGATAGTTGCATCATCGTTTGATGTTTTTCTTGGAAAATGCTTTATTTATGAGTGAAGGGCCAATTCCGTGGTCGTAATGATTGTTTTAGGCTTACTTCTAATCTGAGTTTCCACTGGAACATGTGTATAGGGGGGCTTGAATTCATTAGTCTTGTGCTTTTGTGAAAAACAAACGTCTTAATTCTTTGTGTTTGTATATATTTTTGTTATTGCAGCTGGAATTGTGCTTTTTCTTCTTGTAGAGAAGGTTGTGAGGTATGTTGATGATATATCTGGAGAAGTTAATTCATGGAGTCATGGTCATCATCACCATCATCATAAGAACAGCAAAAAATTGAAGGATGGCAATGATGCTCATGACAATCTTCAGGATCTCTCTGTCAATGAAAAGGATGGAAGCTTATCGAAAATTTCCTCTAATGGAGAAGTGTTGGATAAAGTTCCCGATGACTGTCTAAATGGAGAAAAGAAAAGTGAAGCTGCTCTCCTTCGGAAGGTAAAATGAAGAGTTTGCATATATTTCTCACTTAAAACTATCTTTAGATCCTGATTGCACAATGGAAAATGTGGTACATTCTTTGTAAACAATAATTTTGTGATCCGAAATTTCTCTGTCTTTATGTAACTCCAAAACATTAAGAGACAATCTATGCTTGAACAACTCTTCCACATAAAATATATCTCTAGGCCAGCAAAGTTATCAGATTGTTTGCTGTAAAATCTTCAGGTGGGTGAAGTAGTGTACGTATAACTACCTAATCTCATCATAAGTAGGTATGTTTTATATATGCCCGCCCTAATATACCATTTACTGTACTAGTTCCTGTTTCTCGTACTGGTATGCTAATTCATATTCCAGATTTAGCACTATTTAATGTGGATAACAAGACAACTTGATTGCACTGAACAGCAGAATTTTATGTCCCTGCAATCTATCATTCTTCACATTGTTTGAACTTATAACATGCTTATGTTTTCTAGAGAAGCACTACCACCGGTGCTGGAGAAGAAAAACCAAATGTAGATGCTGCAAATGGTTCTACCTATAGTGTTAAATCCACAGTTGAGAAAGAACCTGTTCAATCTCCATCGAATCTCGTGTTCGGTTATCTCAATCTATTCTCTGATGGTGTGGTATGTTCTTTGAACTTTTTATTTTTCTCTAATGGAATCTTTGCATTTATATATAGGTGTCCTTGCATTTTGATTGTAATTTATTGTTTTACATTTTCTGTTGACATTTAGTTCTAAATTTCATAATAATGTGAATCATGATATAACAAACTAAATTTGCGAGATTACCAAAATATATTGGTATATATAGAAAATGTGTGTGATATGAAAGAGATTTTATCTGAAATAATTTCATCCTTGCAACAAAAATTCTTTTCGGTAAGCTTGCAAGATATCTGAGGTAACCGCTAACATCTCATTGTACCTGACTGATTTGGCCCCTTTTTATACAGAATCAAGGATCGTATATGTTCTTTTCATTTTCTAACAAATTTGATCAGAGGGTACAGACTGAATTTTTTACAAGTTAAATTTACAATTAATCATTGCCATCAAAATACATGTAAGAGGAGCAAATATAATTTATATAATGTGTACTTACTTACAGTATTAAACATGGCTTCATAGAACTCAATTTTGTAAATCCCTTTTTTTTTTAATCTTAGCCTTTGAAGGGTTTAATTAACTAGAACATTGTAAGTATGCAAAAAAAAATAAAAAAATTGAGTTAATTATTTTTATATACCTTCTATTGCTATTATCATTGTTATTTTAGTTATACGAATCATAAATGATAAATTTGACTTACAAAATGATATATTTGGAAGTAATATATGTGACCCTACAGCACAATTTTACTGATGGGATGGCTTTGGGAAGTGCTTTTCTCCTTTATGGATCTGTTGGTGGATGGTCAAGAACTCTTTTTTTGCTTGCCCATGAACTTCCTCAAGAGGTATTGTTCCTCCTTTTTGCACCTCACGCTATTATTTAGAAAATTTAAGAATGTATTCTTTTTTGTCAAAGCCATTATAGCACAGCGGCAGAAGTGCTGCACTGTGGGTGGGTCAAGACCTCAATTCTTCACTTTTCCCTCACAAGCAATAAGGAAAAAAATTAATTCATAATGTCGTATCTGCTTTATCAGAAAGTAATGAATGCATGTTACAAACGTGCCCTTGCAATCATCCCGAAAAGAACATAAACTCACGATTGTAATCCTCCATCCCCTCCTTCCTCCCTTCTGTTTTATCTTAGAGTAGGAAGGTGTCTGTTTGTGGCAAATATTTCTGTGTTAGATGAGCATGATAAGTATGGGCTTCCTTCCTTACAAGTGTGCTACATTTTATGATTTTTTATCTCAGCGGTATGTTTATGTGTTCAAATTATGTCGCATTGGGATAGTGTCATACTAAGGACATTATTAAGGTCAAATTTTAGTTGAACTAAAAATTTTAAATTATGTAGGTTACAACGTTGATTTGACCTTCTTGTGCAGATAGGTGATTTTGGTATTTTGGTAAGGTCTGGATTCAGTGTCTCGACAGCTCTCTTCTTTAACTTCCTTTCAGCGCTGGTGGCCCTAGTAGGAACTGCATTGGTTAGTACCTTCTTCTTATGAAGGATGTTGTTCTTTCCTCTTCTTCTTTTTTTGGGTTTTGTTTTTGTTTTTGCATGTGATTGATTCTTAAGGATGCTAAAACAACTGAAGAAAGTGTTTTACTGGTAAACAAAAATAGAGGAAAAAAATAAACTAAGCAAGGTTGATTGTGGTTTTACTCAGGCTTTATTGTGGGGACAAGATCCAGGACAATCATCTTTGATTGAGGTAAGATTTGTCCAGGGAATAATAAACACCCATGTGTGCATACACAGACAAACATTCACAACAAATATATGCTATTATATAATATCTACTGTTCCCTGATTGCAGGGATTCACAGCAGGCGGGTTTATCTACATTGCAGTTGCTGGGGTGCTGGCAGAAATGAACAATGGCAGCTCAGCTTTGAAAAGTACAGCAATCCAGATAACCTCACTAATACTTGGCATGTCTGTTGCCCTTTGTATATCCCTTGTTGAATGAAATTGCTTTCATGACTGTTTTATATCCATGTTAATAGCTCAGTTACAATGATTAATATAAGTTTATGGTTCATATCTTTTATTCCTTTGTCCTTGCCATCTTTTGATTCTTTTCTTTAAGTCTTCCATGGATGTTGGACTCGGCAAAAAGCTGGATGCGGGAAAATGTCATGAAGGATTTGATTGATGGAAAAAGGCGAACTAGCTCTACGTAAGTAGCGCTGTTCTTTGCCCAGAAGAGATTTTTCAAATTGATGGCATGAGTTTACGTGTATATTGTAGAAGTTAGGAAGGATGAAGTTATAATGTAGCAAGTTCTTTGACGAAAGAAAAAGGTGTAGACTTTATCAATTTTATATGTGATTAGGAAAAAAAAAATCTATGTATTTCAAATAGTAGCATTTTGGTTATGAACTTGAGAGATTTGAGTTTCTTATCCCCCCCTCCACACCACCCCACCCCCCCCCAAAAAAAAAAAAAACTTTAAGAGATTCATGTTCGATTAATAGATGGTATAACACTATAATTATTTTAGGAAAAATAAACATAAATTAGAGTATGTTAGCTTGTTTCTTCGCGAGTTGGTGGCTTAGTGCGTGTGTTCCAGCAGCTACGGTATTTCATATTTTGATTATGCTTGGCAAACTCCTATATGTTTGGCCTAGTTTGTCTTGAAATAATGGCACTCTACTCTATCTTGCTTCATGTACACGCTTAGCTTTTGGCCCAAGCTGTCAATGTTTATACCTTCATGGTTGCAAAAGCGGTTCTTCTCTTTTGCTTTTGATTTCAGCGAATAGTATTTGCAATAGAGAGAAGGGTTTGGCTGCCTACATCTTTTGACCCTCCCTGGATCTTACAATTTTTGGAGCCTTGTGGATAGATAATTTGTTATTATTATATAAATACTATGAGTGAAGTATAAGTAGAACAGAGTTTGATGATAATGTACAAAAAATTATGAAGTTTATGATAACAGAGTTGCAAAGAAGTTTAGCTGCGTCTAAGACTGATTCTGAGGCAGATAGCTACATGATATGTAATCCAGCTAAGTGATACAATCGGGTTGGGAAAGGATCAAACATTGAAGAACGTGAATCAACTTGTTTGATCAAGTACAGAATTGTCAAGATTCAAATTTGTTGAACTGCTGAAGCATATCGAAGATTGTAAGATTTCGGGGTGGCATTCTCAGTAAAGGGCTGATTGCATGGTCTACACTACTAGTAAGTGTGTGATGCCTCTTGCGCAAAGCTCGTACAGGAGGAGGAGGCTCTGCAGCAGCCACTGGCACCCTTTGCTCTTTCTTTGATAGCTCTTGTTCTGCTCTCTTCCGTAAGCTCTCTGAAAATTGCTCTTGGAGCATGCTTCCATCCTTTTCATGTGGTATATATGAAATGTCAGAATTGAATGGTTGATTACTTGTAAAAAAGTTGCGATATTTTTTGCACACTTGTTATAAATAGTTATGCTGCATTACGAGTACTTTTATGTGACCCACAATTGTGTGGGCTAACTGGGCACTAGCAGGGAGACAACAAAACAGTAGATGAACCCAATCTAGAAAGTAGGACTCGCATACTCTTTGTTAGGGCACAGTTAGTGCTTCTTAATGCACAGAGAATTATTTATTACATATACAACATTCAACTCTTGTAAACATGTAGCTGCAATTACAAGCCAATGTTGCTGGCTGCACTGTTTTACACTAGAATTGAACTTCAAATCAAATTTTACCACTCCAAGCCTTGAAGGGAGTTTTAAACAAGTTATTTTCATCGTCTTGGTTTTAGCTATGTAAGTTTGAGAAAAGGGAGGTGAGGGATGGAGTATTAACATGAACCAAAATTACCATAATCCAACAAAACAATGAAAGAGAGGCAAGAAGTACTTACATTCATAAGGGAAGAGTTTGGCATTGGGCACTTGACTGGGCGATCCTCATCTGAAGGCTCAATAGGATGCTCAATTGGCCAAAACTCAAAATCAATTTCATATCTGCTCATTATATCCATACCACCTGTGTTTCTGGTTTCATCTATGAATGGGATTATGCTTTCTCTGTTCTCCTACAAATTTTCAAACACATACATATTCATAAACCAAACCAAACCACACCAAGTAATAAGCTTATTATCAGAATGAAGACAGCAGACCCCCTTATAAGACTGCAGGAGAGAGAGAGAAGAGAGACTTACTAAATCATCCTCAGGTGAAAACCCCCCCATAAAGAAAAATGCCATTAGATTATAGCAGAAGGCCCAAAAACCAAACAGAGCAAAAGGAAAAGTGGTAGAAACTCAGAGAAAGGAAAAGAGGGAGGGGAGATGTATGGGAGTAAAAGAAATGGAAAGATTCCCAATATGGAGTTGTACTATAAATCTTTCTCTATGTATCTCCTCCTACTCAACTCCTTTTTCTTACTTTTCTGGGTCCCTGTCTGTCACTGTGTGTGTTTGTTTGTGCACTGTTGGGAGAGAGACAGAGAAAGAGACCCCCCTGACTCTCTTCTCTCTCTTTCTTTTCACTTCTTTTGCTTTAGGAACTGTACCGTTCCTTCCGTTTTGGTTTGAAAAAAAAAATGCCAATCTCCCACTTTTAATCTTTCCTTTCGAAGTTCTATACTCTCCCATAATAACTCCTATTTATTTTGTTGTCTATTTATATTTTTCACCCAATTTTCTAGATCAAACTTTCATACGTTATTACATTTGGTTGTGTTAAGGGACAAAATAATATTGTCAAAAATAATTATGTAACAAATGTCGTTACTAAAAAAAATATTTGTCTCATTAAATTTAAATGTGTATCGAGAACAATTGGATGAAAATGAAGGAAACCTTAATTCTAATTTCTCTTATACATGCTTAGCAATATAAATATTACTTTTAAATTTAATAGAAAAAGAATGCCAAGGGAAGAGCCGAAAGCGCAAGTCAGTGGCCCACCCTTTCAATATAAACTTTTTTTTTCCTGCCTCTATTCTATTCTACTTCTAGTACTTAAGGCAAGAATTTATAATTTAAAATTATTACTGAAAATTTGTATTTAAATATATTTTACACAAAACTTAACATGTGTACGAAAAAATTTACAAGACAAATCGGACTCATTTTTTGCTTAAGACAAGTAAATCTACTTTACTGGCTATTCCTGGGGAGCTATTTGAGGTAATGGTTGAAGATAGGGAGAGGGATTGGGCTTGAGGCCCATGACCCATAAGGACATCTGAACTCTGGCCGAGGTTGAGGGCCTAATGTCCCAAAGGATAAAGCTAGGTATATCTGAGGCCCATTAGCTGTGGAAATGTAAGGGTCCAAGTTTCATATCCAACGATTGAGGCCCAAATACCAATGAGCGCCGAAGTGGCCGCTTGGAAAGCCCACTGACCTAGGGCGGCTGATGGGACTGGGACCACCCTTAGCATGTGGGTGCCACTGCCACCCCATTGGTCCTCTGTGAGGGTGTGCATTGCAGGGCCGGAGCACTAGGCGGAGTGCCGAACATTCCACCTAAAGGACAGAGCATCATCAATTGAGAGTCGTCATTTCATTCTATAGTAATTTAATAATCAGTTTTTCGAATAACTTGTGAATTGTACCTATTAAAAGAACACTTCTGCAACTGAACCATCCAAATTTAACGGTACCATTCTAGACTTTGTTTCCATATAACAAAATGCTAGGAAAAAGAGATAGGACGAGGGAAAAATAAGAAGTAAAAAATTACAAGAGAATATTTAAGAACTGTTTGATAAAAATGAATAAAAATTATCGATCTATAACATTATAATACTACTCTCTCCATCTCAAATTAATTGCTCAGTTTTAACTTTTTAAAGTCAAATTGACCATTTTTAAAACTAATATTTTTACTATTTTTGTTAAAATATAGGTGAAGAGATTATAACCAAAAGAAAGTATATACAATTTATTACTAACCCCAATTTTTATAATTTTAGAAATATATTTATATATGCTTAATTATTAATTCTAAAAATAGTCAATTTGACTTAAAAAAGTCAAAACTAAGCAATTAATTTGGGACGGATGGAGTATCTTTTAATATTATATATTGATTGACATATACTCTTTTGGTTCTAAAATTTAATATCAAGTTTGACTTTTTAAAATTAATATGAAATATTTTTAAACAAAAAATTGACATGATTAGATGACTTTAAACCAAAAATTGAAATGATAGAATTACAAAATTGTTATATATAGCGAAAAAGCTATGCCGCAATTAAATACTGACGTGTGTGCATATATATGAGATAAAAGAGTATAAAGAAACTACCAATATATTATTATTTTATTTTATTACTTATAATTTTACATTAGTCATAATTTATATTGGACATAAAATTAATCGACATATAAATTATTTTCTATAGAAGTATTATTTTTATACTCCTTTTAACATTCACTTCCTTCTGAGATCCAAATGGACCATGAAACTCGACATTGCTGACTATTCAGTGATCGACTTTGTTTAGGATTGGACCAATTAGTAGTAAGCTAAAATCCACACTAGAGATGGGCTAATTTGAGATTTGGTATTTTTTATAGGACCCCTAAAACGGAATTGAATCAACTGAGTCCGGCAGGCTTGAATTAATTTTGTTGGGCCTTTTAGTCCGCCATGCCTGTTAACTTTTCTTACTCGGTTACACAAAAGACTCTTATTTATCATTTTCTTTCTTTTTTTAAAAAGAGCTTCATTTTATTTATAATAATAATAACAATAACAACAATAATAATAATAATACAAAATGACAATATTCTTAGATTTATCATCAGAATTTTATTAATATTATCACTACTAAACTAAACATTTAATAATTTAGGGCTAAGTATGTAATAATATATATTTTCCTTAAACTTTTTAAATTTTATAAATAATTTTTTATCTTATGGAATAAAAAGATATTAAACCATGTTTTGAAGAAAGTCCAGACATTAAAAATAGAAAGTGCTAATTATGGTAAGAACAATAATGAGAGACTGAGTAATGGAGTAATATTCTTTCCCTCCGGAAAAAGAGTCTTTTACTTGTTTGTCTTATAAAGTGGAGTACTTTTTGATATGTTAGGTTTCGTATAGATTATAGTAGTATTTGGATATAAATGTTTCAGTGACTCTTTTTAAATATATAAATTTTTTTAAATATAAAAGCATCCATTTTACGTCTATCTGAATCTCAAGTGTCTGCAAAAAAAAATAAAAAAAATGCTTCCTTTGTTCCAAAGTTAGAATTATATCTTTTAAATTATGATTTTTAATTTTTTAAATAATCCTCTTACATATTACATAAATTTATACTCATATTAATTACTGATGTATGTAAATACATGAGATGTGATAGTACGAAGAAATTAAGAAAATACTATATATTATTATTTAATTTTATTACATAGAATTTTACGTGGATCATAATTTAATTTTGTCATTATATTTATCGATATGTATATTAATTTATTTTATTTTTTCAAATACATCCATAAGATTAGGCCACCTTTAAAAAAAAACCACTGAAGTTTGGAAATGAAGAAAAACAAATAAGAGTTTTATCCAAAAAAAAAAAAAAAAACATATCTCGAGTTTGAAACGGAGTTGTTTTTAGAAACATCGCGTGAAAATCACTGTCCAACCCCATTGGATTGACAGCCATTTGTGGTTAAACAACCAAAAACCCTAATGTCTCAATACATATAAACACTCACGGTCCAGTCCCCCCTGATCTGCTCTCTCTTCTCCATCTCACTAAACCCTAGAAGAATACTGCACAAAATCGTCGTCATTCTTCTGGGGTTTTATTTTTCAATCCATCTAATACCTCAATCATCAAAATTTCACCTTTTGTTTTATCTATTCTTGTACAAATACTACCAAAAAAATGGATCTTAATAGTCTGGCCATCGTTCTTCAAGCTGCACTTAGCCCCAATCCAGATGAACGAAAAGCAGCTGAAGAGAGCCTTAACCAGGTAATATATATGTAATCTATATCTGATTTGCTTTAATATGTGACTTGGGTTAGCTGATTATTGATTGGTAAAATGATCAATTTTTGATCAAGGATTGTATTAGTAATAAATATTTGATGAGCTTATTGTGTTTGCGCTTAGAATTATGATTTACTTATTGAGCAATTTATTCTTTGTTCAATGATTGAGTTCAGGATTTTTTGTATGTACATATAAACGTACATTAATGTACTTTAATTCATTATAGTCCTCCGTCAGCTACTTATGGTTGAAAAGTGACTTATTCTTGATAAAGAATTATAATTGGTGCTTATTTATCTCCACTTGATGTGATTCTGATTCTGCAAATCTTTAATTAGCTATGGAATTTATATTCTTTTGGTGGCTGGTTCATATCGTAGAATGCAAATAATTCATGCACTTATAGTTTATTCCGTATCTGTCCATTATGTGGTTGGCTTGTTGTAATTTATGTTTTTTCTTATCTTTATGTTGTTTTGCAGTTCCAATATACACCTCAGCATCTGGTGAGGATGTTGCAGATCATCGTAGATGGAAATTGTGACATGGCCGTACGACAAGTTGCAAGTATACATTTCAAGAACTTCATAGCTAAAAACTGGTCACCTCATGATCCAGGTATGGACCTGTTTTATGCTATTACATTTTGGGTGTTCTTGAACCCTTTGATAATTCCTGGTGCTTATTTTGAAATCTTCTGTCTAGTAGATGAACAATCGAAGATCCTTCCCAGTGATAAAGATCTGGTCAGGCAGAATATTCTTGTGTTCATTGCCCAGGTTCCCCCATTGTTGAGGTAAGTCGTTTAAGCTATCCACGGTTTCCTTTTTCCTTTTTTTTTTATTTTAAGATAACGATCTTTTCCATTCATTGTGTATAAAATAGTCTCTTAGATACTGTCCATTTTTCTCTAATAGGGTACAACTCGGTGAGTGCCTCAAGACCATTATACATGCAGACTACCCAGAGCAGTGGCCCAGTCTTTTGCACTGGGTGAAGCACAATCTACAAGATCAACAAGTTTATGGAGCTTTATTTGTGCTGAGACTCCTTTCTAGAAAATATGAGTAAGTGCATGGGGAACATGGTTGGTTTGTGTTTTTAATATAGCCTTAGTTTTAGTCTAATAAATGGGTTTAATTCCTGTTATTCTAGGCTCCCTTTATAGCTTTGTCAATGTTGATAGTTGATTACCATTATAGATATTTGATGCATGGATGTTTTTATGTATGTGATGCAAATATATAGATGGCATTCTTGGCTTGAAAAGTTATTGAATTATTTTGATCATTAACAGCTTGCATCGCATGTTAAATTATCGTTTTCGAAGCTCCCCGTGTTATGAATCTTTTGTTACATTTGTACTCATGTTTTTTAATTATAGGTTCAAGTCAGACGAGGAGAGGACACCAGTTTATCACATTGTTGAAGAGACATTTCCTCATCTGCTGAATATATTTAACAGGCTTGTCCAAATCGCGAATCCTTCAATAGAAGTAGCAGACTTGATCAAGCTCATCTGCAAAATATTCTGGTCATCCATATATGTATGTTCTGGCGTTGTTACTTTCATAGTATGCCTTCACATGAAGATTATTTTTCCTTCTAGTCAATGGATGATGTCTTAAACTGAATAGTAGAAATAAAATGCTTTACAATACAGGCATATTATGATGTTTTCTTGTGAAAAATCCAAAAAATCCACTCGGACTATCTTAATATTTTGTTGGTGAATTGTTGAAATATTTCATGTTGGTTTTTAATTGCAAGCATGTATGTTTTATTGATGACAAGGATAAAAAAAATACTCTTCTGCCCCCTCCTTAGTATCCCTTTTACTTTTTGAGTATTTCAGCTGCTAAATTTAAAGAAGAGGTCCAGGCTTATATTTGTTAATTTAAATAAGTTCCTGCATACTAAATTCCATATCTTGGTCCTTTTCAAAAAAATTCAGTTGGAGATTCCGAAGCAGTTGTTTGATCCAAATGTATTCAACGCTTGGATGGTTCTATTTTTAAATATATTGGAGAGACCTGTCCCTTTAGAAGGAGAACCTGCTGATCCAGAGCTCAGGAAATCGTGGGGGTGGTGGAAGGTTAAAAAGTGGACAGTCCACATATTAAACCGCCTTTATACCCGGTGAGTTCATCGATTTTAATTTATCAATCAATTTATGTTTTGGAATTCCCTGTCTGATTTCCCCGAGTATTATACTTCTTCACAGGTTCGGAGACTTGAAACTTCAAAACCCGGAAAACAGAGCTTTTGCCCAAATGTTCCAGAAGAATTTTGCTGGAAAAATTTTGGAATGCCATTTAAATTTGTTGAATGTGATCAGAGTTGGTGGTTATTTGCCTGACAGAGTTTCCAACCTTATTTTGCAATATTTAAGCAACAGGTTTGTTTTTAAGGTTTCAGTTATTTTCCACTAGTATTGCAGAACTCCATTATGTATCATCACTGGCACACTAAAACGTGTATGGCAATTATCTAGTAAACATGGCATTGAAGTGGTAAGGGTAAGATGGGGTGATGCCAATTATGCTACCATCATGCGGTGACTTCAAAATTTTTTTTTTTGAATAATAGAATAAGTTTTTAATCTAAGATATGCTTGTCTAGTAAACTTATTTACTCTGTGATAATTTATATTATTTGGATATTGAAACTACGTATCTGTTGTAAATATATAATTAATTTTTTATCCCCGACTCTTATGCAGTGTTTCGAAGAGTAACATGTACAATCTGCTTCAACCAAGACTTGATATTCTACTTTTTGAGATAATTTTTCCACTTATGTGCTTTAATGACAATGATCAAAAACTTTGGGATGAAGACCCGCATGAATATGTGAGGAAGGGGTATGGTAAGTCATACATGATCATATTTATGTTAATAGATGCTAAGTAAAACTTATTAATAGCCGCATGGGGATTTTGTTTTTTTTTTTTTGGGGGTGGGGTGGGGGGAGATAAGAGGATGAGGGAGGAGAAGCTCGTGTTCCAGCTACTGTGGAAAATCTTTGTTTGATGTATTGAAGGAAACTGTGAATGGGAAAGAGGCCTCTAGGTTGGTGGAGTGAGGGAGAGGTATGGTGCGAGAGATTTTCTTTTTTGGGTGGTGGCTCTATCGTTGTCTTGGAGAAGCTTTAGTTGCTAGAGCTTTTGTGTAGGAGGTTTTGGGAAGAATATAAGGGTTATGGTGAAAATGAAAGGTAATAGATGGCTGAATCTTTAGGTCGAGGTGTCCGAGAACATGTTTTAGTTTTTTGCGAGAATCTTGTTTATCTTGGCCTGTAGTTTTTTGTCAGGTACTCGGGTGTGGATTTTGGGTAGTTTAGTTTGGCTGCTCTATGAAAGCTGTTTTAGAGATTTATATATAAGGATTTGCTTGTGATGTAGATTGTATTTTTATGAGGTCCAGCATACTTTTTTATGTTTTACCTAAAAAACTATAATCCCAAATGTTTTTTTTTTGTTGGGGGGTGGGGAACCCAAATAATATGTATGTATATAATTGCGTTTGTCTTAAGGCTGGGTTGTTTGGTTGATAAAGTTTGCTTGCTTTGCAGATATAATTGAAGATCTATACAGTCCTAGGACTGCTGCTATGGATTTCGTTACTGAGTTGGTAAGAAAGCGTGGGAAAGAGAACCTTCAGAAGTTTATACTATACATTGTGGAGATTTTTAAGAGGTATCTATGGTAGTATATAACAAGTAGATGTTATAATGATGCACCTCCTTTAATATATTTTCCTAATCAGATATGATGAGGCAGCAGTGCAATATAAACCATATCGGCAGAAAGATGGTGCTCTGCTTGCAATCGGAGTACTATGTGATAAACTGAAACAAACAGAACCATACAAGTCTGAGCTTGAAAGGATGTTAGTGCAACATGTTTTTCCCGAGTTCAGCAGTCCTGTGGGTCATCTTAGAGCTAAGGTGCTATGCTTTACATCTGACCTCATTTGTTTCCTCCTGTCAGTAAAATTATATGCTCTTACTTTGCGTACAAAAGTGTATTCTAGCTTTGTTGTGAAAAAGGATCTTAGAGTATCTGGGGTTGGGCCAAGAGAGCCTCTTAAAGTCGCCTTTTTATTCTCATCAGAGTTCTTTCACAAAGTATAATCATCTATACCGTGTTTATTGAATTTTCTTCAGGTTTGCTCACTTAATGAAATAAATGTTATATGAGGAATGATCTCGAGGTCACTGGTTCCTATCCCTATGCTTAGGGCCAAAATTGCCTAATAAAACTTTGTTCTTAGGATGCTATTTTGTCCATTTGCAGAAGACGTATCTGAATTGAGTAGTCTGAATGATGATATAACGCTTGATGTTACTGATCTGAATTGAGTAGTTTGTGCCATAATTATTGCAAGACATTCCTTTTAAGGAAGTCCCATTTTTCATTTTTTATTTTTTTTTTAATTTTTTTTGTAAAACTCTTCCTTTTTGAGTAACTTTTGTGAAGTTAAATGACCAATTTACCCATAGTTAGATAAACTTTATCATTTAAATATATAGTGGATCCCTATGTTAAATAAAGATTTTTTGGTTCACATTGTTGGAGTACTATGAACTACACAATTTATAGGGACCAATTAGGAAACCAAATGAGATTTTGAAAGTTTCTTAAAATTTGTGCAAAAAGGTATGTTGCAATAATTGTGGGACTGAGGGAGTACTATTTAGTAATAAAATGTGGGATATTAATGATAAGATCTGTGGTCAAAATTTATATACAGGATAGTCTATTAATTGTTTAGTTGATCATGGATGGTGCAGTATGTATCCTATTCATATTTCAGCAATCTGTGGATTGGTGTATATATATGGTGCAAATTTATGGAGAAAAGAGTGTAGTTTCTTATGGGTTGTTCAATTACTGTGATGTGCACAGTTGACTATTACTGAAGATTGTACTATGGTATTGGCTCCATGTGGTCGAGGAATGTTTGGATATAATATCTAAATATCTAAGAGTACAGTTTTATGATCTCTGAGGCCTTCTCATCCTGAAAATGTTCCACAATTTACTTTGATTGCATAAATTTTTTCATTTGAAATTCACCCAAGTTATTTTGGAAGTTATGCATGATTTCTTATCTGAGCGTTTTAGCTTATTTCGTTCCAATTTTTTATATTTGGAATTTTAGGCTGCATGGGTTGCTGGACAATATGCCCATATTAACTTCTCAGACACAAATAATTTCCGTAAAGCACTACACAGTGTTGTGGCTGGAATGCGCGATCAAGAACTTCCAGTTCGTGTTGACTCTGTATTTGCATTACGTTCATTTGTTGAAGCCTGCAAGGGTAGATTTCTGCTTGTTCTTCTCTTATCTTTTTTTCTTGGGTTACTTCAAGTATTTGATTATGTTCTTTATTTTGCAGATTTGGGGGAAATCCGACCTATTCTTCCTCAACTGCTTGATGGTATGTAATTTATAAAACTGTTTACCAGTAATTCTATTCTCATACACTCTTGTGATGGGGGGGGGGGGAGTTTTCTAATATGTTAATTGTTACCTCAATTTTATTTCAGAGTTTTTCAAACTTATGAATGAAGTTGAAAATGAGGATCTTGTGTTTACTCTTGAGACTATTGTTGACAAGTTTGGAGAGGAGATGGCACCCTATGCTCTTGGACTGTGCCAGAATCTGGTGACACTATAATTTTTGTATTGTTTTAGTTTTACTGCTTTTCAATGCTTGTTTTTATAATATTCTGTCTTTTAGGCTGCTGCATTTTGGAAGTGTATGAACACTACTGAGGCTGATGATGAAGCCGATGATCCAGGTGCTTTGGCAGCAGTTGGTTGTTTGCGTGCCATAAGCACAATTCTTGAGTCAGTGAGCAGGCTTCCTCACCTTTTTGTCCACATTGAGCCAACTCTGCTTCCAATAATGCGTAGGATGCTGACTACTGATGGACAAGGTACTTGAGCTAATTGCTGAAAGGCTTCCTTGTCCACATTACTCATTAGTCTTTTTATATCTGAGTTCAGTTTCTCTTTCAGCAATTAGGATGATCTTATATTTCTTTTCCTTTCTTGGTTCAATTTGATATTCTGGATGGAAGTTCACATTTGCATCTCTAATTAATGAAATATATTTTTGCAGAGGTCTTTGAGGAAGTTTTGGAAATTGTCTCTTATATGACCTTTTTTTCACCGACGATATCCATGGATATGTGGTCCCTTTGGCCATTGTTGACGGAAGCTCTGGCTGAATGGGCTATTGATTTCTTTCCAAGTATGTTTTATTGCTTTATTTTGTAAACATCATAATAACTTGCCTACAAACCTGTCTTATGGTTTTCTTCTGTTATTTTTTTCTGTGTTATTGGGGGTTCCTTATAGTGGGTTTGGTGGGTTTCTTCTTATTAACTTTTTTAGGTAGCACTCAGCAGAGAGTTCTGAACGATTTTTTATCTTCCAAGCTTGTTTAAGGAAACAAATGATGTTTGGTGACCCTACTTAAGGGGGGTGGGGGTGGGTTTCCACTCGAAGATAAACTTACCCAAAATTGTTATAGAAACTTACTGGAGTTTCTTTCTAGGACCTACCAGGCATCTCTCTTTCTTCAAAATCAGAAATTTAAAATCTAAATGCAGCTATAAATTTCTCATGTACGTCTTGGGGAAGCAATGACTTATTTATGTGATATTTACCCCTATTGCTGTAGATGTTAAATTTATGGGTAATAGTTTTAAGTTCTCCCAAGGGACATATATTCTGGATCAAGGACTCCTATATTGGGACAAAGAGAATCTTCCTTGCTGATCCATTGCAGATCTAAGAGTAGGATAAATGTAATTAATAACGCGTTGAAAATGTCTATAATTTTTGTTAAATGCATGTCTGAAGATGTGAATAATTTTGACAAGAACAATAGGGTAAAAAATTACTTTGAAAATAGTACATATACCTTGTAGTTCTTTGTAGATGCAGTTTCTCTGGACCCCTTATGGATTTTATTTGTCTAGATATTCTGGTTCCATTGGACAACTATATATCCAGGAGTACAATGCATTTCCTCACATGCAAGGAACCAGACTACCAGCAAAGTCTTTGGAATGTGATTTCATCGGTGAGTTGCCTTTTTTTGCCTGAAATTCTTATTATGTAATTCCTGCTGATTTTAACAAGTTTGATATTCTTAATTTTTTTTTCTGTTGTCATGTAGATCATGGGAGATAAAAATTTGGAGGACAATGATATTGAGCCTGCACCTAAGCTCATTGAAGTGGTGTTCCAGAACTGCAGGGGACAGGTGGATCACTGGGTTGAACCATATATTAGAATCACAGTTGAGCGGTTGCATCTAACTGAGAGACCATATTTGAAATGCCTTTTAATGCAAGTGGTAAGAAACTCGAAGTCTGACACCCCCAACCTAACTTTTTTTAAAAATGTGAAATCAGACTACGCCTGAAAGCTGAACTCAATTTGTTTAATCGATATTGTGCTTCTCTTGATGATGCTTTGGTCCTTCACTTTCCTTCGCTATTTTTAAAGCTTTACACTTAAAAAGTGTTTCTGTTTGTGGCTATGCATGACATGAAACTATAATACTTCACTTATCAAAAAAAGTAAAAATAAAGCAAATCTGACATTATGTTTCAATCACCTCTGGTTGATATGACAAATTTGCAACCCTCATTTAGTGTTTAACCTATGAATTGCTATAGCAATCATCAATGGAATATTAAATAATCTCATTACACATTACATAATCTCATTAGGTGGAACATATGAAACCAGAGCATCTTTTGTTGTTTTGCAGATTGCCGATGCCCTTTATTACAATGCATCTTTGACTCTCAACATATTGCAAAAACTTGGTGTTGCTACAGAGATTTTTAATCATTGGTTCCAGATGTTGCAGCAAACTAAAAAGAGTGGGGTGCGGGCTAATTTTAAGAGGTAATTAACTGTTTTTCCTGCAAAATCACTTTCCTGTAGTTTTCTTTGAGTACTTCCTTTCCTCTTCTTTTCCTCCCTCTCCGCATCTTAGAATATTTAGTTTCTGATCACATGCTTATTATATGGGTGTTACAGAGAACATGATAAAAAGGTTTGCTGCTTGGGTTTAACATCACTGCTTCCACTTCATGTGGATCAGTTGCCAGGGGAGGCCTTGGAGCGTGTTTTCAAGGCCACTCTTGATTTGCTTGTTGCCTACAAGGATCAAGTAGCAGGTATCTCAATAAATGCTATCTTTTTTCTTCCTCTTTTCCCTCAATTTGATGTTCCTTCAGTATGAATGTGTATTGCCAGTTCTGTCTAAATAGTTAGTTTTTCTTCCTTTTGTCACGCTACATTCATATTTCTCTAACTTGCGCAGAAGCTGCAAAAGAAGAAGAGGCTGATGATGATATGGACGGTTTACAATCGGATGATGAGGACGATGATGGTGATGATGCCGATGGTTCCGACAAAGAAATGGGAGATGATGATGCTGAGGATGGAGATGAAGCTAATAGCACCAGACTTAAAAAATTAGCTGCACAGGTGTGTTACAATTCACTGGACTTTTAGAATCAAATAACTGCATTAATTCTATCATTATTTGTCATCGTCTAAAGATTCATTCAATTAGGATAATGGGATTTTTGTTGGTTTACATCTTTGAGCTTCTGCCCCTGGTAAGTTTAAGATATTATTACATGTCTCTAAAGAAGCGCAGAGAGCAGATAAAGTAGAGCATAAAACAGGTGACGTTAGAGTCGCATGCCTCAGACTTCATCTCCGATGCGACTCGGCATCAATAGTTCCAGAAAGAAAATAAAAACAAACAGAATTGAAGAAGAATACATCATGGGGATGTCTTCATAGTTGCCTTCTCAAAAATATGCACATTCCACCACCATAAAATTTCGTAGGTGCCCGTAGTCACCTTAAAAATTATGCTAAAGTAACCGCCTCAAAGTATTTTATGATGGTACTTGTAGTCGTAAAGTTTGATGTGTTTTAAATTCCACCGCTACAGTTTAATTACTATAAATAAAATAATATAAAAATTACACTGGATAGAGTGCCCGCTTAGGGAAACTGCTTGGGCGCGCCTACAGGGCCTAGGCGCTCAAAACTCCCTCCAACGCCTTGATCAGCCTAACGCTTTCTCTAACATTAAATATGAGTTTATGCGCTTATTATTACTTTATTTTATTGTTGTGGTGGTGGTGGGGGGGTTAATGATGGATGTGTTATTTTTCTTCCATATCCATTATTACATTTTGATTATTTTATCATGACCTGATCATAAGCTGACACATGATGTTGCAGGCGAGGGCTTTCCGTTCAAATGATGAAGAAGATGACGATGACTCAGATGATGACTTCAGTGATGATGAGGAACTGCAATCACCCATTGATGACGTTGACCCCTTTGTTTTCTTTGTGGATACAGTCAAAGGTAAACTACTGCAACTGCCGTTGGCCTCTTTTATATCATTCATTTTCATTTCTTTTCTTTTGTTAGTTAAGAACACATTTTGGTTTAGTAGGCTGACGTGGAACTATCATTTTCTTTTTCTTCCAATTCTTTGAATCTAGCTTTGCAAGCATCTAATCCATCGAGGTTCCAGAGCCTTACACAAACACTCGACTTCCATTTTCAAGCACTTGCAAATGGTGTTGCTCAGCATGCTGAGCAGAGAAGAGTTGAAATTGAGAAAGAAAAGTTAGAGAAGGCATCAGCGGCTGCGGTTGCTTCATGATTTCAGTGGCAAAATCGCCGTTGCTCAATTTTTGCGTTTACTCTCAGTTATTTGGTTATTCCATTCATTCATCTAGTTATGGTGTAGTGAAACCAAGAGTTCTTGTGAAGTCCGGATGGAGTTTTGCGATGGTTCACGGTGATCATTGAGTGCCATTGAGTGTCGGGTTTTGTTGAATGTCCATCCTGTTTTCAAATTTGAGAAAATGTGAAGAATTAGGGAACTCAAAAGGTGCCCAATACCGCCCAATGTGTGGGTTTGGATAAGTTATTTCTGGTGAGTGTGACTACTTCACAACCGTGTTCATCCTTATCGGATGTCTTGTAGTTTTAGATTTCAATTTTATACAGATCAAGTCCCAATTCAAGGGTATATTGATAATTAGAAACCCTCTGATCTGGCTTAGCAGCGGGGGGTTGTCGTGCATACAGAGAATGGTTGTATTCATTTTCGTTTTTGTTGGTCCCGAGGGTGACCCTTTTTTTCTTTCTTTTTGTCCGCATGTGTCAGAATTTTGGAATGTAGTACATACATAAATTGGTTCGGAGCTGGGAGCATATTGCTCATGGCAGAGGGATTAGAATAGTAGTTTGTTGCTGAATGTAAAACAGTTGTTTATTCTTTATATGTGGATTAGTAGGGAGAATTGGGTGTTGTCTCTTTATATTTGTGTCCTGTGCTGCACAATTATATATATATATATAGGGATTGATTTATAGTCAATGTTGTAAATTTAAGGTTATTTTTATAATAGATCGTTATCGTCCATCCGTTGATCAAACGGTTAAATAGAGCTTCCGTCTACAGTTTAATATACAGTGTACCGCAGTTTAATACCGTGGATGAGTCAAATGTCTAAAATATCTCTTTAAATTTAATTTTTTCTAAAAAAAATTCAGACTCTGCAGTATCAAACTGCGGAGATCAAATTCAAATTTTTTTAAAAGTTTTATGGCGCATACACTATTTTGTTAGGAACATTCTGATGAATGGGGAGAATTTTTTATATCTTCATCTTTTATGTATTCAGCTTTCTCTTCCTCTCTATCATTTTACTTAATTTCTCATCTCTCCTGTTTTTGATTTCGTGTTCAAACTATGCAAATCACTTTCCAGAAAGAGATGTAATTTTGATTCTCAAGACAGCATATTTAAATTATACAAATTTTTTCATTTGGTTCTTTATGCAATAAAAATAAAAAAAGAATACCAAAATGGAACTAAATTAACCATTTGTAATTTACCCAAACAGAGCATATTTATGTCTCGTGGCAGCGATAGCAAAAGGAGTAGATCTAGGCCTAGTAAGAACTTGCTTTTGTTTTTCTTGTTGAAGCTGTTGTGGTGTTTATTGTGATAAATTGTGAACCTTCAAATAACAAATAACAAAGATGGGTGAGATGGGTACGATTTGTGAATAAATGGGTTGTATTTTTGGGGCAAAAAGGTTTAAATAATCATGCAACTCCTCAAAATTATTGTTAATTCTTGCTTCATGTAAATCTAGAGAGAGAAAAGATGATGATTCCGGTGATGGTGGTGGTGGTGGAGGAGGAAGAGATGGAGATTGTGACGGTGATGGTTCCAGTGGTTGAGGAATAGGAGGATATTGAGGGGGCGGGGGAGAAGAGGAGACTTTTATTGAGGGGGTAATGTATCTGTTTGATTTTGTGTATGTGGTTAGGGTTTTCAAAAAGAATGGAGTAATTAGGAGTGTGAGAGGAGAGAGAAAGGTGGAAGATTGGAGATCTGAATTTCGGGTTTTTCTGGTTGAGATTTTGCAAAGCTGCTTCTGGTCTTCTTCTTCTTGTTCCAGTAGTAGTAAATGGAATAATTCAGAAGGGAAATACAGTGAAGTGAGGGATGAAGAATAAAATACAGCGAAGTGAATGTGGGATCCGCACTTTAATACTGTTGAGCTTGAAACTTAAAAAAAATTGAATTTGTCATCTGCATAAAACTAAAAAATAATAATTATAAATAAATAAATAAATTTAGCATCCGCAGTTTTAAAAAGAATTAAATTTAGAGGGGTATTTTGAACATCCGTTTTGTCTGCAGTATTAAAAATATTAAATTGCGAACGAGGGTTCTATTTAACCGTTCGATCAACGAATGGACGATCGTGATCTGTGGATAATCTTAAATTTATAACGTTAGTTATGAATCAGTCCCCTATTCGATTAAGGGATGGACGGTCACGATCTATTGTAAGGATAATCTTAAATTTACAACGTTGATTATGAATCAGTCTTTTTTATATATATATATATATATATATATATATATATATATATATAATAAGGCTAACATTTTTCTTTGATTTGATTAAATTATTCTATATCCTTTCCTGCATTTTGTAGTAATAAATATTGGAAGGAATATATAACAAGAAATCTTGGATTTTTTTGGAGATTCTTGGTTAATTGTATAATAATGCGTTATTATCTTAGCGAGTTACTGACTCATAGTACAGTAGTTTAGTGAATAGTTGTAATTAAAATGTGGTCTGCTCTTTTGAGTGTAAATTTGATTCTCATTCGGTTAGTTTTATCATTTATGCCGCCCTTGCGGTTAACATTCCATGATTGCTGTTAAAAAAAATAAAAATAAAAATAAAAATACTCCCACTAATTTTGAGTTATGGTTAGCAATTTTTGGGTTTTATTCCTCTATTAAAACAACAAAGAGGCAAATGTAGGGCCTCAATTAATCAAACAAAATAACATATTTTGACAAAGTCAAACATTTAACTAAATATACTAATAATATCATATGGATACGGAAATAACTATAGGAAAATAATTAAGAGAGAACAATACAAAATAGAGAATATAGGGCGGCAATGTTGGGTTGTGTTTTGGAATTAATGAGTGATTTCCACACGTTCAACGCAGAGATGTCCAAGAGAAAGAAGCGGAAAACAAGTGAATATGAACAACGTGATGGGTGAAAGGGAGAGCAAAGGAGGAACAGGGCCTGCAGCTTGGGAAATGAAGCTATGGAAGAGGGCTTCCGGAGTGCTCAAGGACCGCAATAGCATATGGCTAGCCACCTTGAAGAGGAGGACAACACTCCGGAACCCTGATATCGAGGCCGCCGTCATTAAATCTACGAGCCACGACGATTCCACGGTTGATTATCGAAACGCCCAAAGAGTCTTTGCATGGGTACGGGTCTCCCCCTCGTACGTCAAGCCTCTCGTATGGGCCATTTCCGTGCGCCTGGAAAAAACTCGTAGCTGGGTGGTTGCCTTGAAGGGGTTAATGCTCTTGCATGGCGTTTTCTGTTGTAAAGTTCCCTCCATTCAACGGATCGGACGGTTACCCTTCGATCTGTCCGGTTTCAAGGACGGACACACCAAGCCCGAGGATACTTGGGGCCATAACCAATTCATACGGGCTTACTACACGTTTCTTGATCACAAATCTTCCTTTATTTTCATCCATGCACAGGAACAACGTAAAGGTCAGCTGCTTATAAAAAAAAATCATGAAGAGGAAAAATCTTCCATGATGCAAGACCTTGTTTGGCTGCAAACCATGCAGGGCTTACTTGATATGCTGCTGCAGATCAAACCAAAAGCCAACTCCATGATCGGGGTTCTGATTCTTGAAGCCATGGACTGCATTGTGATTGAGATTTTCGACGTTTATAGCCGAATATGCAGTGCCATTGCTAAGGTCCTCACCAGGATTTATTCAGCCGGGAAAGTTGAGGCATCAATGGCACTAAAGATTTTGCAAAAAGCAACCTCTCAAAGTGAACAACTTTCTTTATATTTTGAGTTTTGCAGGGATATTGGTGTCATTAATGCGGAAGATTGCCCAAATGTGAAGCAAATCCCAGAAGAAGATATCCTGGAGCTGGAGCAGATCATCAACGGCGTTTCAGAGAAATTTGATCCACCTCCAGAAAAAGACCAGGAGTTAACTACGGTGAGAAGATCCGAGACTCAAATTATTGTGCGTGAACGGCAGGATTCTATGAACAATAAATTGCAGACGATTATCACGAATAATTGGGAAGTGTTCGATGAAGATTATCAGAAAAATCCTGGTTTTGGAGGAAAAGTTTGTAAGGCAAGAGAAGAAACTCTGTTGCCGTTGATTGATCTGCCTGATCTCCATGTGCAGGGTAACAACAAAGAACTTCCAGATTTAATTAGTTTCTAGTTGGTGAAGTGCTTGGATATTAACTTGTATTCATTCTCCAATGGAGATCTGCAGTTTCATTGATTAATTAACTACTACTGGGAAAAGTTATATATACAATACGTACAAATATTTCTATAGAGATGGAAATATTATTATTTAATTTACTTAGAACATTTATGTAGAGATTCATATTTGTTATAGTTAATGAATTTCACGTTGTTATTGTATTTGTTTTGTCCTAAAGGGCCGGTGTTATGCAACTCGGACATCCAAAAAATAAAAAAAGATATAAAAGGGCATTAATTCGTTACATATTTAACAAAAGAATCCCTTTAATTAAAAGAGAGATGCGACATAACTTTAGTCTTTACTACCTTCGCCTCTTCTGCACACATTCATTACATGATGCTGCTTGTATTATAGTAACTTTGTTTAATCTTAATCTTAATGGTAAATTTGTTTAATCCTTTTCGGGGGTATATATTTTTTAATTTAAGGTCTTTTTCGTCCCAGGTGATATAAAGATATAAAACCTGCAAGAAGAAATTACAATCGAATCCAAAACCAGCAACAATTAATACACAGTGCAATTTGGTGATAAAGGTCGGTGAAATTTGTGATTTTAAATTGGCTGCCTGTCAATTTTAACTAAGAGAAAAAGATAAAGAAGCTAACACTTTTTTTATTTTATTTTATTTTTACTATCAATTTCACACTTGACACTGGGGAGGGGAACCTAATAAGAAGAAATAAAGAATCAACTGCTGGCTGAACAGGAAAAGGCATAACAAGATTTCTTTTCTATCTGCTAATGTAATTGTGAAACATGAAACACTAATAAACAAGTGTAAACTCAAATCTAAAATATCTCGCAGCAACTGCAGCTCATATGATCAACAGCTAGAAAATTTAAAGAATATAGGAAGATTGCCTTTCCAGTCCCAGAGGAATTATAATTTATCAAAACACTTATAGATAACCAAATCTAGGAAAGGAACACAAGGACAAGTGAAAAACAAGTATGAATGTATTAGGCTCTGTTTATTAAGCATAGAATGATGCACTTATCACTCTTAATTTCCAAGCTCTACAACCAGACTTGGCATTTTTACACCTCTATCTTACCTGCCCAGGATCAAATATGAAGATTACAACTAAAAGTTATCCGCAGGCAAGGGGGAAGCAACAAAATCCTCACTTCCAACTCATAACTCCTGGGGACATTAGCTTGCCCTCCAAGAGTGCCATAGGGATCCCAAGTGGGGTGTCTACTACTTATAAATGTCATGTCTAGGGGAAAAAATGTCAAAAGCAAATGTGGCTGATGCTTCTTCAGCTAACGCAATAAGATTACTTAAAACTATTTGCAAAAAGGTTGATTGACCTTAAGAGTAAACTGAAACAGATTCTTTCTATGCAATTAAGAAATTTAAGAAACCAAAGCGTTCTCCGTACTTGAGGAACATCAGCCAGCTATATGCTCTCAATTATCGCACATGCACTCTAAGAGAATGAGTAAGATGTACTCCTATAATAAAAGTCAGCATAAAAATAGACCACATTACGTGGGCTTGTACTGCATCAAACTTGATATACAGAGCTAGTTGTAATCTTACTTGTGCAATTTTGTAATAGCCATAATACCACTTTTACTTTAAAACCGAAATGTAACATAAAAGAAAAGAAGAAAGAAAGAACAAATGATAAAGCAACCAGAAGATAATAGAAATGATAAAAAGGGAATAGGCATCAATCTAGGGAATTGATATTTCCACAAGTGAATTTGATAGTTCCACAAGTCTCTCTACACATGAATAGTAAAGGAGACCCACATTTATGTGAGTAAGGCCTTGTGAAAATATCAAATTTCTCGTGGAAATAACAATTCCCTCTATTTATTGATATTTAAATCAGCAAAGAACTTCAAACATAAGGGCATACTTTCTCAAAATGGTCCAATATATAAAGAAGGAAAAGAACTCATCCACAATCCTACCATCTGGTGGCCGGAAATTGCCTTTTAATATAACTTCAAAGAAATAAAACAATGTTTAAGAAACACATACATCTAGAATTTGACAACATCCATCATGACTGTGACAATTCATGGACTACGAAGTACCAAGAACTTCTGCAAAGGACCACAGACATATATATGGTCAAACAGGTGACAAATGTGATGACAGTCCAGTGACCATACCCATAGTTTAAATCTACCTGATTGTGACAAACTTGTTGGTACCATGCTTTGCCCAATGACTCCTCAGGTCAATTGCATTCCCAAAATTATAATTTTCAGATGCGAGTTTCTCCAGTACCTTCTTGAATGCACCCTGACTCATCTTCCGTCCAGCGATTCTTGCTCCACGTCTTTTTGTGCTCATCGGCAAGGGATACATGGATATTGTTGTGGTGCAACAAGCCGATTGCCAACCGCCACATCCCCATCGATAGCATTGCTGAGGGGTACCGGTGCATGAGCAAACTGGTATCGGGATACTTGAAATGTCCATATCCATCCCATTAATGATCACGTCCATATTCTTCTTTGCTGGTTTTGCACGGTGACTAGAGGAGTTCCCATTTTCCTTTGGAACAGAAGGGCCTTTCTTTGGCTTCTTTGCTTTCGGAGGTTTTGGTGTGGCAACACTTGGCCTTTTCTTCATAGAGCCACCAACTTCCTTCTTCACAACTCTATCTTCCACGTCCACGTCCACCTGTGCATCCTTGGACGACTCGGGGGGCTGCTGCTGCGGCTGCTGCTGCAAAATCTGCATGGAATGAGCTGCAGGGTGTTCGTGAAATCCTCCAAAACCAGAATTTCCTGAAATCATCTGTTGAACAAATCTCTCCCTGGAGTTCACCCAACTTTCCCTCACAGGTTCCATATGCATAGAAGATTCAGAAACCAGGGGGTGAAAAGCCCCATTGTGATTCATCATAACAGAATTCTCGCGCCCAAGGAAAGGTCTTGGTATTGGGATCCTTCTATTATCCATTGATGGGAAAAGGTGCAGATTAAGATTCCCCGGTTTATTATAATGTTGTTCATAGTAAGTCCAATTTCGCATATTCAATCCTCCTTCGTCCATCCAATCTACAAATTCACAAATATTAAATGCTTACTTCACATTGCGAGATTGGAGATTGAACACAGGACGTATCAATCCTAAACAGATGCAAACTTCAAATTGTGAAATTGAACATAAAACATTAAATACTTACTTCAACCCAAATTGTGAAATTGGTGTCAGTCCTAAACAGATATACACTTCAAAATTTGATATTGAGGATATGGCATAGTAGATCTGATTCCAAATAGCTAACAAACCAGATTGGTAACTAACCAATCTCAAAAGACCCATTACTGATATTGCAATCCAGATCCCAATTACCATAAAACACAAACCAAACCCAGTAAAGTTGCAGAAAGAAAGAAATAAAAGACAAACAAGCTTCAAACGGAGAAATGAGAAAATCCAGCAGCAATTCCAAATAATAACAAAAACAAAATGTGGATTCCAAGGGAAAATCAAATCTTTGCTAAATTATACATATGGACTAATAAAAATGTATATAACATGGGAAAAAAACCAATCTTTAGGTAAAAAGTTAAATTTTATGGCTAGATCTTAGAAAAGGGGGAACAAATTTCAGATCCGGCAGAAGAAAAAAGACTTGGCTTTTTATACATACATAAATAAATACACACACACATAAAAATATGTAAAATGAGATACAAGACAGTAGAAGCGGATAAATAGTAGAGAGAGATGAAATGCTTAGATTTTTAAGAGAGGGTGAAAGAGAGAGATAAAGAAAGAGAACTTACTTGTGTTGGTAAACAGCTCTTTTAGGGTTTTTGTCCTTCTGGAGAGAGGAGAGAGGAGAGAGGAGAGAGAAAATAAGAAAGAGAGAGGAAAGAGGAGAGAGAGAAATGAGAAGGCCAGAAAAGGAGAGAGAGACTTTAAAATTGTGTTTGAACTTTCAATTATAAAAAAAAAACATTTCTTTTCACAATAAATAAATAAAGAAATAAATACAAATAAAGCAAGCAGCTATGGATGTATGCCAGGTCACTACCTCAACTTCACTCCAAGTCTTATCTTTCTTTTCTTCTTCTCAATTTTGAGGTGCCCACCTGTCCTTATCTCCACTTTTATTTTTTATTTCTTATTTCCTTTTGATTTTATCCGCTTGAGCATGGCTGGGCTCTTAAAAATATATTGTTACCATCTTTTTTTCTTTTTGGATACAAGTATCATCCTTTTATGCAATGACCAAATTTTGACAAAAAGAGTGTTCTTATATAGGCTGTTAATTTGTTGTTTATTTCCTAGTAAAGACTTTATTGCTTAAAATAAACAAGCAAAGATGCAACTATTGATGTAGCTATAAATATTTGGGCATATACACGATATATATACATACAAAATATGGCATTTACCAAGTTACACCGACTCAAACATTACTCACTCCTAACAAATTTCTTAAAATTATTTGGTATCAAATTCTTTCGTTTTCATATTTCGATTATCTTATATTTATTGTCGGGCATTATGGTATCTTTTGCGCACTCTTAGATTATCATAAGTCTCCTAAAGTTATTACCGACTTTATCATTAGAATCAAATTCATAAATTACCACTCTATTAATTCATTTATTTTAAGTTATTCGAAGCATCGAACTTCTGGTGATAAAGACGGACAAAATATAGCATCATCAATCATATTTCTAGATGATCTTCACGAGATCAAGAAAAAGAAAAATAAGATGGAATAACTTTTTAAGTTGAAGATCCATATATGTAGTAATGAAAAGTGGGATATATATATATATATATATATATTTGGTTTTGTCATTTATATACAATTTAATTGGTCATAATTAATATGTGGATGTCAATTTAACAATAATTGTTTTATGTCGGAAATATGTCACTAGTGGTGTTTTAGTTGTTTTGGGTTTTGTTGATTTCATCTATGCAAGTATTGGAACATGGCTACTTGATCATTAGTTCGAAATAGCCAGAACTTGGCAATCTGTTCTGTACATGAGCCTAATTAGAGCTAGAAAAGGTGAGTTGGGCCCAACGGC
Organism: Aralia elata; assembly: GCA_034770075.1. Classification (NCBI taxonomy): domain Eukaryota; kingdom Viridiplantae; phylum Streptophyta; class Magnoliopsida; order Apiales; family Araliaceae; genus Aralia; species Aralia elata. The sequence continues at coordinate 83,912,206 of CM068387.1, read as the reverse complement.
CCAAGCGTGAACATGATCCTCTGAAGTTATACTTATACCCATCACAATCTAAGGTGAGTCGTGCGGTTAAGTCCACGTATATTTGTTGCTCTCTGTTTTTTTTAAGTAGCTTATGGTTATAGCTTATTCGTTCTTTACTTTTTTTTTTCTTTTCTGTTTTTTTTAATTCTAAAAATTAATAAGAATAAAACAGTCTTTCATGCTTTTCCCATTTTGGCCAACTAATTCTTTGAACCCCGAAAAATCAAATGTCTGAAAGTTAATTTTTACTTAAAAAAGAGCAATAACAAGAAGATTTTAAAAAGCCAAATGCAAACATGCTTATAGTTGGTGCACAACTGCATGACCTAACGAGATGGTTTTGCTGGTGACCATAGATAGTATGTGGATTTATAGATTTTTAATAAATGGCTTAATTCATTAGATAGGCATTGCAGTATAGAAGCTCTTCTTGAATGATATATATATATATATATAGCTCTTCCAATATTGTCTAAAACTTGTTACAACAGATTCTGCAACCTTAACCTACTAATTATTCTTAGCTAATTGCATTGTGTTTTTTTTTTCTTTCTAGAAGGTGTAATTTTATTATTATTTAGTTTTTTCAATAACCGAAGTACAATACCTTTCTAATGTGCACTAGACAAATCATGAATTGATAGGAAAATGACTTTATCTTCAATATTCTTCTAGATATGGGTTTATTTTATATGAAAAATGAGTTGATAAGAATTAAAGAGAGATTAGTTAGCCAAGAAATAAATTATGCATGCGTCAATTAGTAAGATAAATATCAGCATAGCGTGACCCGGCTGACCACAAAAATTGGCGGAACACATAGGAAATGAAATGGTGAATATATAGTGGCATGATAAAAAGCATGTTACTATTATTTACTTTACTGCACTACCACTTGTCAATGCATATATGCACTTGTGCGACGATAACTTTGCAAATCCTCTATTATCATAACAAATCATGCAGATGGTGAGCAATCCCTACACATCTAGCTATCTACATTCCAATATATATATATATATATATATCAACGATGGATCTCGTTATAAATTCGCTAGCTCTTAATTTGTTTCTAAACGTTATGACCTCGATCTCTAGGCACATGCGCATTATGTGTGATCAATCTATCGTGTTACACAGTTAATTAACGCCCGTCCTTTAAATTCTCTTTAAACATTTTGTGGTGTTGTTCTTAATCACTGACTAAGTACTTGGCTAATTTCGAGAATATAATTATGTCACATTTGGAGTCGAGTAGTTGCAAGAAAAGGAAGAGATCTGGAGAAAGAGTGTTCAAGTTCAAGACATTTGGGGAACAAGGTTATCCCGTAGACTTTAATTACTGTTCATTTCGACAAAATGTGAAATCTCTTTTAGAATTTGGAAACACGGAGACTGTTTTATGGGGTGGAATGGCTAGCTGGTCATTTCAGCTTCAAATTCATCGAAACCCTCCTGCTCATATCTTGCTTTTTGTTATTGAAGAGCCTATTGAATTATCGCTTAATCAACACTGCAAGCACTGCCTATATATAGGTATAAGTATATATATAATAAATGCTCTTAATTACAAGTTTGATTTTCTTTATTAATTTGCTCAAATTAGCTTAATCACTTACTAAAAATTAAGCTTATGGTATAGGGTGGGGAGACCATATTATTTGCAATAAGAAGTACCATTTTTTGGTGCCATCAAAGGACACATTAGCAGCATGTTTGAGCTACGAGGGGAACTGCATTGGGGGGACAGATTCAGGAATTGGTAAGTTGAATTTAATAATGGAATTGCAGGGCCATATATTGCATGGTGTTTTCCATTCTAATGGATTTGGGCATTTGCTGTGTATTAATGGGTTGGAGATGGGCTCGGACTTGCCTGGATACCAAGTCATGGATTTTTGGGATCGCCTATGTAACAGCCTGCAAGCAAGGTTATTAAGCCTACTCAATTCTCAACTTCTTTGTCTTCAGTATATTTTACAATTGAATCTATTTTTTTTAATTTTTTTTCATGCTTCATATATTTTTGTCCAAATTCTAAAGAATCTATCTATCTCAAACATGCATGATGGGGAATTAGTTGGTCCATACATTTGTTGTGCAAGCTTGGGCCAAAAATGAGAGCAATTATCCAATTATTTATTACATTTTTTGAATTCATTCCAAATTTCCAATCACCCAAACATTACACTTAGCTAAAATCAGCCACCAAGAGTGACCGTGTACAAAAGACCGGGCCCTTAATTCATTCAAAGATGAATCGTTTGTCCATGTTATATATACATATATTAAGGCCCTCAATATCCTCCCCGACCATTTTGTGCCCATAATTAAGATGGGCTAGATCAAACCTTTGTAATTGGTCATCAATTACCAGCAGGGCCCAAAAAGAAATGGACTTCTATCCCCAATTAAGATAAATTACTTTTCAATTCAAGATGGCATTGCATGCAGATCATGACTCTTATCAAATTTAATTTGAATATGCATGTATATATTTGTCTAGAAACTAGAAAAATTGGTCTTGATTATCGTCACATTTTGTAGGAAAGTGAGTCTAAAGGACAATTCACAGAAGAGAGCCATGGATTTGAGATTACTCTATGGAGTAGCCTATAGTGAGCCATGGTTTGCTCGATGGGGCTACTCATTTGGACGTGGAAGCTTTGGTGTTACGCAACAAATGCACCAAAAAGCCATTGAAGCCATACAAACCATACCATTATGCATGCTTGTTCATCACCTTGGCACTTCCAATCATGAAATATCAAGCATGGTCTCAAAATATCAAACACTTTCAGGCCATTCCATGAGGTCCCTCAGCGACCTATTCCGTTTCATGTTAGAGCTCAAATCGCGCCTTTCAAAGGAAAGTAGCATTGATACGTATAACCCCGGAATCCTAGTGGACGCTACTTGTAGATGGTCTCTTAAACGAGTCGAAATGGCCACTACGGTGATCATTGATTCTCTAAAAAGAGCTGAATTTCGATGGATTTCTAGGCAAGAGGTTCGGGATGCTGCTCGTGCCTATATTGGTGACACTGGCCTACTAGATTTCGTGTTAAAGTCATTGGGGAACCATATAGTAGGAAATTATTTGGTCCGACGCTGCCTTAATCCCGTCACAAAAGTTTTGGAATATTGCTTGGAGGACATTTCTAATGCTAATTTTTCCCATCAAGAGGGTTTTTCATCCGATGATTCGAGGGTTAAGGCTCGATACAAGATTACTAGGATTCAACTCTCAAAGGACTTGTTTTACTTGTACAAACACATATTTAAGGACCAAAATATTGATCCAACTATGAATCCGGGGATTTTAGCTACAATTTCATTGGCCTCGAGGATAATCCTTGATTCCAAATACCTCGTTAAAGAATATTACAAGGAGCTACCTTCCAAATTTGAAGTAGGGTTGGGAGAAAAATTAAAACTCCACTGCACAATTGCATTAACCAACAGTGGTGGGGCTGAGAATGAATTAGTGCCAAAAAAGGTGGTGCCACCGTATGAGTGTATCACACTGGGAAACAATGCTACATTCGAGGAGCTTATGCTAGAAGTTGAAAAATGTTTTAAAGATATGTATGTTGGATTAAGGGGTTTTATCATCGATTCCATCGTCGACTTGAATATCGGTAAGGGATCCGATTTGGTCTTTAGGGTTCTCAAATCCGGTAGCAAACTTGTTTTTGAAGGCACCATGAATGGAGAAAAAAGAATGATCCATGAAAATATATTTGAAGGTTTTCGAAACATTAATAATTTTGTTATGGACTGTCCTTGTGGAACCAAAGACGACGACGGCGAACGGATGGTCTCGTGTGATATATGCGAAGTTTGGCAGCACACACGGTGTGTTCAAATTCCAAATAATGACGGAATTCCAGATATATTTCTATGCAGCCGATGTGAGCAAGATATACTGCAGGTTTTACCTTCTCTACCATAGCAGCATGATGTATTAGTTTGAAATCCACTAGATGTATTTGAAATTTGAGAACAATTCGCCATCAAGGTTAGTTGTTGGCAGAATTCATAATTATGAACCATATATTATTCAATTTTTAATTAAACGCTTGAGCTATATATAATTACAGGAAACCCTTTCAGGGTGAGGGCCATAGCTAGCAAACGTGCGGAACTTGTTAAGAAATTAGTGAAGGGATTTCTCTCTCTCTCTCTCCAAATAAAAACCTAGCCTGTTAGGTCGGGATTTGCAATACCAGTTAATAGAAGACAGAAAATAGTACAAAGATTCCCTGAGGAAACAACCTTTTATGCATTTGTACGTTTCATAATTTACGAATATACAGGGACCTAGCTAGGCGCCAGCCTTCACTAAATATATGAATCTCACTCACCTATAAACTAAACTATATATCTTAACATTTATCGAGATTCACTGTGGAAAGGATATTTCACGAAACCCTATAGATTTAAGTTTCCATCTCGTAAAAATATTTGCTGGTGTTGCAATTGATGCGTTTACTTTTGAAGTTTTTATTTTTACTTTTTATCTTTCATTCTAAATGACACTCCAGCTATTAACGCATCATTAATTTGTACCCATCAAATTTCTTGAGGGTGACTACAAAATTCTGTTACATAATATCAATATATATATATATATGTGTGTGTGTGTGTGTGGTGAATCATCCTCTAAAGTCTGTTCAACTAGTTAATTATAGTTTCCACGGGGGTACCATATTTATTTTTCTAGTGTACAAGTACTGTTTGTTATGTGTTGATAAACTGTGAATATAGAACTCCAAATGAGAACTGGTCGTATTTTCTCAAAGATTGGGTTTATGCAAATTTTATGTTATGTTTGGATTGAATGAATAAAATAAAGAAGAAAATGAAATTAAAAATAGTGTATTTTTAGCATTTTAAGTGTATGTTGAACTAGTGGTGGTGATGGTGGTAAGCAGTGTGATAAGATGATATAATTGTCACATATATCCATTCTATTGGAATTGATTTCATTATTTCACCTCTCACATGAAGTGAAAATCGAAGCGATAGAATGAATTTTTATTTCATCGCAATGATTTATCTACCTAAACGATTACCAAATACATTATTTTTTATTTCATTAATTTCTTTCTCCATTCCATTGCTTCAAATTAAACGTAACATTAGAGTTTCATATATATTACTCCCTTTTGTGCCTAAATTATATACTTTATAAGTAAATTTGTGAAATCAAAAATTCAAGTTAAATAAGAATCTATTTGATTTTTGTACAAACAATTATAATTCTAATAAACCAACTAAATATTACTACCAATTAATACACATATTTGCTAGCTCTAAAATTTAAATAAATTCATATTAATTTTGGATTTTACAATTATCATTAACTATCTCTAATTTTGAAACGGATAGAATAGTATTTAATGAATGATTTTGCTAATTGCAATCGGAGGGAGTTTGAAAAAAATATATAATTACATATGTTTTTAACATTAAAAGTGGATACAAAATGATATGATTAAATATTTATGATTGATAATTTACGAAGAACAGCCAAATCCTTATAATTAATTACCAACATTTTTACACATCATTTTCTAAATATTTTTAGTATTTCTATTTTTTATTATGTGGAGTAAGAACAATAGAAAAACAAGACAAGCAATGGGTGCATAATTGATAAAATTGATAAGAACAATGTTTTGAAATAATGAAAACGGGCGGCAGGTGACAGGTGGCATGTTGAAACAACGTTTTGAGTGGATAAGGGAAGGTGATTTTAAAGGGTAGTGGTGTTTTGGTCAAACATTCTTGTAATGAGTGTAAGATTAGTAATACAACTGTTTGAGTGAGAGAGAGAGAGAGAAGGGGGTTGTTTGTTGGCAATATTTGTTAGAAGGGTACTCACTCGTGGGAAGAGCTAGAGGGTATATTTGTCTCCGACAATCCCCAAACGAGGAGTAATAGAGAAATTAAGTTGGCATAGCATCTTGCAGACCATTCTCAAGGAGCATGTTTGTCTCTGTAGATAACGTACGTACCTTTTTTTATTTTTTTTTATCATTATATATATATATATATATATATTGGATTAAACCCCCATTTAGTGTATAGTACCTTTTGAATATGACACTCTGGAAGTTTCATAAGCACCGGTCCCTCTCATTAAATTTTAATTCCTTCCCTTCCTCATCGATCTTATTTATTGTATGTACATCATCATTTTTTTAAAAACAAAAAATAAGTCCATGGTTTATTTTACTAAAAATGTATTCATCTTTTCATTCTTTGGCATAATTTGTAATTTCTATTTCCTTTCCTTCTAAATTTAGCTAAACAATATTGTGATAATTATTTTGACTTAAAGGTAATCATAATAATATAACATGTTGTTAATAATGTCATAACAATATTTATATTATCAGAGTAAAATTATATTTAGCTACATTTTTAATTTATACTTGTTTTAATAATATTTCGAATTTTTAATGACAATAATCTAATAATATAATTATTATCCTAACGTTGTTATCAGTGGCCAAGAATTACCACTAATTAATAATTGTTCTTTAATATTAGAGATGTCATGGGAATACAAACTTTAAAAGAGGAGTTAGGTGCAAAGTTTGGAATCTACAGATGATATGAATCCGGTTCAATCATCCTAATAAGTTCAGATAACTTTTCATTGCATTGAATATAGAAAATATTATATTAACTCATTGTAATAAAAAAATTATAACATTTGTTAATACAATTTTTTTTTTAATAATTATAGAACTTACTAAGGTATCAATTTCACTCTTAATGAATTGGGATGATATATTCAAAATTTAAGTGCAGTACACTAGTCTCTAGTACTTAATATTATTATTAATAATAATAATAATAATAATAATGATGATGAAGGTGTGATATATTCAAAATTTAATTGCAGTACACTAGTGTCTAGTACTTAATAATAATAATAATAATAATAATAATAATAATAATAATAATAATAATAATAATAATGAAGGTGTGGGTCTTAATAATTTCTTGTATACTATCAATTCAAGTGATAATAACAACAGGCAGTGCATGTGGGCCTGCGGGGGACGAAAATTGTGCTACGCACCAGACGCAAAAACCATATAATCCATTACTTGTAAATTCATGAATAATACATATGTAAATAATTGATGAAGGTGAAGAACAAATATAGAGAGAGCATCAACAAGGCAAGCTGGCGTTTTCAGAATCCGACAGTAATATTCATCTTGTCAGCTCTCTCTTTCCTCTTAACTAAAATACAAAAATTAAAATCCATCAATTGTGAGAAAGAAAACAATCTGAAACAAACAAAATATATATAATAAATATTGTCTAATTATCCTCACTGATCATGCATCTTAGAGAGAGAGAGAGAGAGTATGGACGGGTACGTACAATATGATCCCCTACTCCACTGTTTTAAATTTGAGTTGTTGTATATGCATACATCTGGTTTGAGTGAGTGTATTGATGCCAACTTTTCTCACTCAATTGGATCCCAACAAAAATAAACCAGACAAATATTTCAGGTATCCAGTGCAATTAAAGGGGCCATTGCTTTGTTCCACCATCATCAAATTATTGAACCTCACATGCAGTACTCTATGTATATGTGTAATGCTTGTATACATATACACACACACACAACCTCCTCCTTAATTTGTATCTCTCTGATGTCTTTCTTTCTTGGTTACTCTCTTTGTTTAGATTATTGTACAATACTCCCTCTCTCTTGGAAAAAAGAGTACCATTTTCACTGGTAATACAAATAAATTAGGACTCCTTTTTCATAAACCGAGATTATTATTCTAAAATGTAGCTTAGATGTGTGTATACTACTCTAAAAAGGCTAAAATGGAATGTATATCTATTCATACATACATACATACATACATACATACATATATATATATATATATGTATATGTATATGTATGTATGCATATATACTGTATACATACACACATGAAAAATTTGTAAAGACTAGCTATCATTGCTTGGAAGTTGGAACCAACTCACTGAGGTTCAAAGAAGAACTAACCCTTAATTGGCTCAAGTGTAAAGGAGCTTTCATGCATAGTTGACCATATCTATCTATCTATGTATCCTCACCATAAGTGATCAAGAATTCCTCTACCCGAAGAAATTAACTAGCTAGATATGGATTAATTTTACATCAAAGTTTATCTTTTGCTTTGAAGGGCCAAAGTAAACTGATCTGTAAAGTGGTAGTATTTTATGGAAAGGCATCCTATGAATGAATGAGCAAGGTGGTGCATGATATAAACTTTACTTAAGGTCAAAAAGGAAAGCTTCAAAAGTTTTGATGTAAAAGTATGACAAAAAGAAAGGATCAAAAGATAATTACAAAATTTGTAGGGGCGGGGACCCATATGAAAATTGAATGACTTACTTAAACAAGAAGGTTATTATTGTGTGCATATATAGGAAAAACATAAAAGTAGTGATCGAGAGACATAAATATATATAACGACTAAGAAACCTTTGCTTAAAAATTTTAAGCAAAAACCTCATCACACTACTCCAACTTATATTATATAAGTTTTCTAGAAAAATCAAAATCGAACCAAAATAATTTTTTTTAAATAAATTGAAAACAATGATAGTGGAGAATTAACGCCGATTAATAAGAATTTGATCTAATATGGTCATTCCAAATTAGCCCTATCTCAAGTGAAAAAGAGAGAAAAGCAACAAATTATAACTACTAATACAATTGCAATAATTATGCAAGTACTTTAGATTAATTATTTGTGACCGTCAATAAACTATAATATAATTTACACATTATATATAAATCTTGTTTCACTTTCAACTTTTTATCTGGATTATATAAAGGACTGGTTAAATAAACAAATTTAAGTGCCAAATGATGTTTAGGTGTTGATCGAAGTACATGTAAAACTAGCTAGTGCTATAATGCTTTTCTCAAGCAATAGTTTTACTTTTCTATTTTCCAATTTTATATATAATTTCTTTCAATTTAATAGCGAAATATTAATATTAATATTAATATACATACATATATAATTATATAAAAACCGCAGCTAATGGTATTTAAGATATTAATCTTTGAAGGCTAGCTAAAGTTGATAGCCTCTTTGTTATAATAGCACGTGATTATCTTTTAGCACCTAGTTTGAATCTGATTGGGTGGACTTTAATTTGCCGAAAGTCAAATAAATGTTTTATACTTTGCAACAAATAAATTTGATACTCCATTTAAACTTAATTAATTAGGGTTTAGCTCAGACTAAATTAGTAGTAGAAATGATTAGATTCGAATCGAGAACCCTTGGGAGAGATGCTTGTCGGGTAATTCCTTTTTTTTTTCTTTTCTTTTCTTTTGTTTTTTTGATGCGCCATGTGTTCAGAATCCAGCTCCCATCATCCCCCCATACCTTCCATCTCATTAAAAACATTAAAATAAAGAAAAGCTTGAGCATCTTCCATTCTTTTCCTCCGCTTGAGATCATTATGTTAAAAGACCATACAAACCCTCCCGCAATTGACTTTTACATTCAGTTACTGAGTTTCAAAATTGACGGAAAAGAAAAGAAATGGTTAAAAAATTTAAGTTTTTTGTCTAAATTTTTTTTTTATTGAAATTTTTAATGAACAAAAAAGAAAATATAAATAAATGGATAGAAAATTTTGATACTTTTATTGCCAAATTTTTTCGTCAAAAAATAGACGAATTTGGATGAAAAACTAAATAACATAAGTTTATCTTTTATAATTCCTATAATACCCTCTAAATATGATAAAATTAATTTAAAGGTAACTTAATTAGTAACTTAAATGTGGAGCTTAAATTTTCTTTTCTTTCCCTTACGAAAGAAAACTAATTAATTATTTATTTATTTATTTATTTTCATTATAAATTAAGTTTTTCATTCTTTCTTTTTTTCATCCCAAACTTAGAAAAATTGTTAAATCTAAATACCAACTCACACAAAGGGAAAAAAGAAAACGACAATAATAAGACATTTGTGCATTATTATTTTCCATGCACGAACATATATATTGGTCCACTTGCAACCCTAATAACTCCGCTTAACAGCTTGATATATTTGCACTCCTATAACTTTACTTAAAACGGGGGTGAAGCTGATAATTATGATCAAACAGTTATATCTTAATCGGTAAAGTTTTTTAGCGATATAAATTGCTTTTGTTTGAGTGGTGATATCAGCCTCATTGATCCATCACCATAAACAAGGTAGAACCCCAGTACATAAATATACGAAAATGATGTGAGAACAAGAAAATGGTGCAAACACACTTTGCAACTTTAACCGTCCGATCATGGGACGCCAAGATTCAACAGTCTTGATTAGGAAAACATTGTTTTATATATATATATAGCATATATTTGTTATGGATCAAAAATGGGCCTATATCATTTCTATAGTTTAATATAAAAATCAACGGCCGAGATTAGAATTGAAAAATTCACGTCCGTTACTAATATTATTAGTAGCGGACGATGGGTTACGTCTGCTACTAATAGTAACGGATCGATGACACTGAAAATAGTACCGTCGTCTGCTACTATTAGTAACGGACATAACCCGTCGTCCGCTACTAAAAGTAATAGACGTGCATTTTTTAATTTTAATCTCGGCCGTTGGTTCTTAATTATATTGAATAATAGAGATGATGTATGTTTATTTTTGATCCATAACATATAGCAAATGTATGTTATGGCTCATTTCACTATATATGTATACACACACACACGTTTGTACTCTCTCTTTTTGAAAAGTGGATGCTATTATTTTGGTTTATTTTTTCCTCTAAATATATATGACTATTTGTACGTATTACACATGCTTATTTATATTTATTTCCAATACTAGGCTTGAAAGGCAAAATTTATTATCAAAAGAATATTTATAAAAATTATGTCTGGATGTATCCTATGTAAACCTCAACATTCAAAAACAAGGGTACTATTTTTATGGGTGAATAGCAGCAGTGCATTCTATGGCTTTTTGCTCATTATACTTCACAGTAATATATAAACCATGAGAATAACATTACAACTTTCCGTCGTACTTGTACTCCAAAAATGACAAAAAGAAGGGTGCATGCAAGTGTAAGTCTATAATTAATCAAGAAGGAAAGAAATACTCCCCCGACTTCCAAATTATAGAAAAAAAAATTTATTTCGTTTTAATTAAAATTAAATATGCATTTTTAATTTAAAACTATAAATTATGCATATTCTTAGTTTACCATTATCTTTCTTATCAAATTAAGCACTATATTAATAACTACTAACTTTTTATCTAATAATATTAAGAATATATTTAAGAATATAAAATTATACTTAAAAATTGTAATTTAAAAAATATAACTTTAATTCTGAAACAAAAAAAATACCTATTAAGGTAAAGTTAATCACACATATATGTGTGTGTCTATATTCAATTATTTTATTTATTCATGATGCGCTAAAATAACTTTTGAGTAGGATAAAAACTTGTTGAAATGATTACTGCAGTGTTCTTGACTTAATTGAGCAGTGATCTTGCATCAGCCTTCATTCACTCTCATCGTCGTTTATCTTTTAAAAAAGCTGCTCTAAAACACTAATCATGTTTTACTTTGAGCTCATCACGTAGATATGTGTGTGTGTGTATATATATATATATATAATCTCTGTAAAATGAATTGACGAACCGTCATCATAGAACATAAAGTCATCGCCGTACGTATGTTATGGCGACGGTTTTCTGTTCTATGGCGACGGTACAGACCGTCTCCGTAGCCAGTTCGTTGGAGAGACGAACTATATATATATATATGATCCATAGTATGCATTTGACATTTGCTATGAATCTTTATAGAGCATACACTATTTATAGCATTAAAAATTATAGAACATACAACATTTATATCATTGAAAATAAGAAGGAATGATCAAGGTAAAAAAAAAATTCATACTATCTGCTATTAATAGTAGCGGACGTTAATCAAAATAAGGGTTTGGTCTAATCAGAATAAGGGTTTAGCTTGATCAATAAATTTTTAGAGTTTATTAACTAGAATTTAGTGTTTATTAACTAGTATTTATGATTTATTAATTAAGATTTAGGGTTTATTAACCAGAGATTAATAAGGCTAATAAATCATAAAGTCCAGTTAATAAACACTAAATCCTGGTTAATAAACCTTAAACCCTAGTTAATAAATTTTAAATATTTATTGGTTAAACCAAACCCTATTTATATTTATTGGTAAAACCAAATTTTTATTCAGAAAATTGACGTTCGCTATTATTAGTAGTGGATCGCTAAGTGTTTTTTTTATCGTTCGCTAGTATTAATAGCAAATGTCGATTTTTAATTTCTAATCTTGACATTTCTTTTTGTTTTCAATAGTATAAATAATATACGTCTTATAAAAATTTATAGTAAATATATATTATGAATCATTTCATATATATATATATATATATATATCATGTGTGTGAATAGGATTATAACTGGAAAACAAATGAATGCGGGTAGAGTGGGTAGTGGCTTTGTTCGGTCAATAATTATTATATATATAAAAACTGAAAGCAGTAGTATGTTTTTTAACCAGTTCAACTTTTACTTTACAGAGAGACAAAAGGTAAAAAGGGCAAAGAGATGATGGAAAGGTCACGTGAGGTAGAAGGAAGGTCACGTGAATTGGAGGAAAGGGAAGGTGTAAGTTGTAAGCATAGGTTGCATTGCATTTATTCATGCAAATTACATTTGTGGATGAATAATGAGAGTTTTGTTTGTTTGTTTTGTTACGGAGGGGATGTTTTTTTGTTACTCTGTACAAAATGCTTCTCTGTGGGCTCCAAATTTTGAAGCACTGTAATTGGGTCACCCCACCTTAATAAGGCCTAAGCCTATGCCTAGCCTAGCGTAGCTATTTTATATACAAGTAGAAGACTTGCCTCAACCTTACCTGCTCAAGGTGGGTGGGGTGGGGTGGGGGTCAATGAAAACAAAGCAAGAAAGTTCATAGAAAAAGCTAAAAGCTTAAAGCTATGCCTTAAAAGAAAGCTGATTTTCACAAAGCACCACCAGCACCTCCTTGCTTTTTCTTCTTCTTCTTCTTCTTCCCTCTTCATCTTTTCTCTCTCTTAATTCTCTTTCTGTCTCTCCACCCGTAATATCATTATATAACTGGCCGGGCCTTGCCTTGCCTTGTAGAATTAATATTAAAGCTGAAACAAAAACGAACCAAATTTTATTAATTGTTCTCTACTTTGATAGATCGATCATACAGTATGATGTTAGAGAATAACGCTACGGCTTCAACTGGTCCATCGTCTTCTTCTGATGCCTTTACTAATTCCTCTGAAAATGGCGTTTCTAACAGAAGAAAAAGAAGACCAGCGGGTACTCCAGGTATTTGTATATATAAATAAATTAAACATTTAGCATTAATTAATTAGTATAGTATGATACTGTATTATTATTATTATTATTATTCGAAATCCAAAATATTAAATTTGTTAGTGCAGATCCAGATGCTGAGGTGGTATCTCTGTCGCCAAAGACGTTATTGGAATCGGACCGATACGTGTGTGAGATCTGCAACCAAGGGTTTCAGAGGGACCAGAACCTTCAGATGCACCGCCGCCGGCACAAGGTGCCGTGGAAGTTGCTCAAGAGAGAGTCGCCGGAGGTGCGGAAGCGGGTATTTGTTTGCCCCGAACCGAGTTGCCTGCACCATGACCCGTGCCACGCACTGGGAGATCTGGTTGGGATTAAAAAGCATTTCAGAAGGAAACACAGCAATAACAAACAGTGGGTGTGCGAGAAATGCTCAAAAGGTTACGCTGTTCAGTCTGATTACAAGGCCCATCTCAAAACTTGTGGCACCAGAGGCCATTCTTGTGACTGTGGCCGTGTCTTTTCCAGGTATTTTATTTCTTAATTACTAGTAATTAAATCCTACCATTATTTTCTCTCTCCTGATTCATATATATACTCTCTCTCTCTCTACATATATATGTATATATATTCCGTCTTCAAAGATGATCAGTTATTCATGAAATTAATTTAAACATGCACATTCACTGAAACCCAAAAATGCCCAATTATGTGGTATCTGTGAAAAATACTTAGACATCTTTTGGCATTAAATCTCTTCTACTTTTCTCGAGTTTCTCATGATCCGTAGTATTATCTTTACCTAAACCCCAGAAACAGAACAGATTCCAAAACTAGTAGTTTTACATGACCACATGCTACATGTATATATATGTGATTTACAGCAGCCAATGAATTAAGGGGTATATATGGCCATAAATCATCATTTCCTATAATATCCTATACTACTGATGCCCAAAATACTACTACTAAGTTAGTAGTTTAATACCCAAAACACAACCCATTAGCTAGCTAGCTAGATTTTGTTGGGTTATTTATTTTAATATTTTAGTAATATTTAGTAACCAAGTCATATACATATATTAGTAATATTTTATTGTTTGTTAGTTGGTAGCCCTACATGAAGAAGAGGAAGCTCTGATTGCTTTCTTGACTGGAGTTTCTTGCAGTACTACTACTACGTACTACATCATCTTTATCATTAAAGACACCAAAGTCAAGCCATAGATATGAGCCAGATATATAAATGCAAATATATATATATATGTATTATATATATATATATATATATAATTCATAATTGCTTCTTAATTTCAAGCTTTGTATCATTCATTCTATGTATACACCTTGTTTTATTTAAATGTTTCAGAGTTGAGAGTTTCATTGAGCACCAAGATGCTTGCACTATCCGGCGAGTCCAACCGGATGACTTACAAGTGACTTTGCTGCAGCAGCAACAACCGGCCTGCTCGTCTCGTACGGCTTCTAGTACTAGCCCTTCTAGTGACACCAACTTCAGTACTATTGCCCCATTGCCAAGATCATTCTCCATGTCAATGCAAACTCCTCCTTCTCTTGCTGATCAACCGGTTTTTACGAATCGCGATAATCATGATTGTCAGCAGCATCACAACTTAGAGCTTCAGCTACTACCATCATCACCAAACACCAATTATTCACTATACAACCGAAATCATGAAAACCATGCAACTCATTTAAAGCTCTCAATCGGGACATCATGCAGTACTAGAAACGAAACCAGTGATACAAATGGAAGAACAGTTGAAACAACAAGGGTTGTGAGAGAAGGGGCAGATGAGCAGCTAAAGATGGCGATGGCCGAAAAAGCTTTCGCGGAAGAAGCGAGACAACAAGCCAAGAGACAGATTGAATTGGCCGAGATGGAGTTTGCGAATGCAAAGAGAATTAGGCAACAAGCACAGGCCGAGTTTGAGAAGGCTCAGATTCTAAAGGAGCAAGCTACAAAGAAAATCAGCTCCACCATGCTGGAAATCACTTGCCATGCTTGCAAGCAACAATTTCACACGGCCACTGCTCCTAGTGCTACTACTGTTGCTGATGAGACTTCCCTTGCCATGAGTTATATGTCCTCAGCTATTACCGAAGGCGAAGGAGAGTAGAAATAATATTACCATGAATAATTAAAACTATAATCATGCTTTATTATATATATATGTTTTAGCATCTCTCTTTTTTTTTCCTCTCTCCCCCCCCCCCCTCCTCCCCAATCATTTTGTTTATATGTATTTTCATGATCTCCTCCTATGAAAGCTATTATGATCTGGCCTGGATCTAGTTTGCAAACTGCGGATTGCTGGAGTGTTGTAATTTCTTCATTTTTAAAATCTTCATTTTGATGAGTTGAATATTTCTTCATTAATTAATATATATTTTCTAATGGAAATTAATTAATATACATGACCATGCATTAAGGTTATAATTTTATATATTGTGGTCAGTAAAGGTTCTGCTGGCACAGTCTTTATTACATCATTACTATAGTAATTTGAAATTTCTTTCCTTTTTCGAAACAAAAGAAACAAAAAGAGCGTATCAAACGTAATCTATGAAATACAGTTTTCAGAAACAGTATTGTTTCTTCTATATCTATATATATATATATAGATATATATATATATATATATGTATGCATGTATATATTTGTCTTTACTTGTATTTGTTGCTGATCACCACTTACTTTGACTGCCTTAAAATGTAGTTGCATAAAGATAATGCATGAGGGTAGAGCTAGCTATATATCTGTACTCACTTATGATTAAAGTAAAGGCGTAATTATGTCATATGGATCACTCATGAGATATGGTATATCACCACCATGCAGTGCATATATAAACGAGTTTGAGTATGGGGGTTCGGGCCCTGCCTAATTATTTCTCTGTTGACCCTCCAATAGTATACTTTTACGTACTAAATATCTTCTCAAATTTTATGTAAATTTCTACAATAATAAGTGCACACAAGACTAGACACTGTCCGGCCGGCAAGGGGAGTTTTCCCTGCAATCAAACACTGTCCGGCCGGCAGGGGACCGGAGTTTTCCCTGCAATTAAACGCCCGTCGGCAGAGATTTGGCCAGTAGTCGATCCTATAATTGAGTAGTATGACAGAGGTGTTGTTAAATCATATTAATAATTCGGGACAAGAATATATATATATATATATATATATATATATGTAAGTCTAGTAAGCTGCGGGCGGGGATGATGAAATTAGAATATATAAAAAGCAAACGAACATACTCATGTGAAATCTGAAACCTACTTTTGTCATCTTAAATAAGGATAATGAAAAAAGATGCAAGTGCTTGAATGCAATCTTAAGAGGGGTGGTGGGGTCACCTAAACAGGGATGTATTATTGAATTCAACCATATATATTGATAAATGTGTTTCAATATTTTATTTTATTTTTATCAAAATTAATTGCTTCATTGTAAAACAACTTATTTTATTTTAATTTAATCTTACAGTTCACGCTCTATTAAAATGATACAAATTTTGTTTTACCGTGGAGCATATATTTCGAATGCAAATATTTGCCAGTCTCTCTCTCTCTCTCTCTATATATATATATATGTATATATATATATATAACGTGTACAGAGAGCATAGATATGAATGAGTACATGGAGACATATATAGAGAGAGATGTGTCATTGAATTTATGTTCCATATAAATGCATATAATTAACACGCCATGTTTTTCAGTGCCACAGTTGAATGGTTAGAAGACAGGCACTCGTCCCTCTCAAGGGAAAAATACAACACACACCCAAACACAAAAAACACAAACACTCTCTTCTCACTTTTTCCATCATCAGAATCACCAGTAGGAGAGAGAGAGACAGAGAGAGAGAGAGAGACGAGCAACAGAGGCCAGCAGGTGACACTGTTCCCTTTCATTTATTTGGAGAAACAAACCCAATAACACACTCCCAGTTTTCAACACCATTTCAAGTGAAAATTTAAAACTAGTACTACTAAATGCCTAGCCATAAAGCAAATAAGAAAAAAAGAAAAGAAAAGAAAGAAGAAGCAAGTACTTCTAAATATTGATTTTGTAACACAATTCAAACCAAAGCAAAAAGCCAACAGAGGACTATGGGGTTGTATCCGATGAGGTTTCTAATTTTTCTATTTTCACCCCACTGCTGCATTCTTTGGGACCACGTGCAACTCTTTTGACACCTTTTTAATGTAGGCTGCCCTTTGTCTCCACTGGGAGAGAGAGAGAGAAAGACATATGACTAATAGCCACTAGGGTTTCAAACAAAAATGAATTACTAGCTCCTATACCTTTATTATTATTGTTGTTGTTTATTATAAAGAACCAGTTCAATTATACACCATGTGAGACTTGAACCCCAAACTCCTCACACCAAGGACACGAAAATTAAATTTTTTTACTTTTTATTTTTTTTGGGGGGTGGGGGAGGGTGGGGGCCCGGGGGGGAGGGGCTCGATTGGACCATAATATCGAGTGACCGAATATATAAGATATATATTCCTATAAATAAAAAAAAACTTTATTAATTAACACCACAAATTTCTTGTTATTAGGACTAAATAGAAATAAAAGATAACTTTGAAAATAAGTGTGCAAATTACATAAATCTTGAGGGCTTACTTGTATGCATCTATATCTCTCTCTTTATCTTTCTACCACCTTTAATTTAACATTTTGATGCCAATATATATAAGCCAAAGCACTGCTCCTTTGCCTTAGCCTTTGGCTTCGGCCGACCCCATGGTCATGGGTCAGAACAGATAGATGTATACTTAAAAAGTTAGTAAGAGAAAAAGTGGCTTTGAGCCATATGTCTGTCCTAATCTTTATTGATGCCAAGAGAATCATTTTCTCATATGGGAGAATTGCAACAAGTAATAAAGTTTTAGAAAGGCTCCAATGGCCTTGAAAAGTTGCTTTTGAATTATATGTTCATCACATGTAATGTTGGGGGAAAATAATCAATAATTTATCTAACTATATCCCTTTATAACAATAATAATAATAATAATAATAATAAAAGTGAGGACTAAGGAACCACCTTTTAATTGTTTCTTAATTAATTTTCCTCTAAATATTCCGTTTGGTTATTTGGTACGCTTGTACTATTTTTTAATATTATTGTTATCCCTTGGGTAAGGCACTAATGAAGGCATGCAATTCATGAAAAGTAAAAAGAAGTCCAGCCACCATGTAGGATCTTTTCTTGGCATTTTGTAGCGGGCAGTAAGTAATGGTAATAGTTCTTCAATCCCCTCTACTTTTTACTCCCATAGTTCCGCAATAAAGCTTCCATCTTTCAAATAACACTATTTCGAAGAAAAATCACATTTTCTTTTAATGATTGCATAAAATAGTTTACTTTTTTTTATCTTCGTAATTTCATAATAAATTAATAAATCTAAATTAAGTAATCCATTCATTTCAGATTATAAGATTATTATTTATTTTTAAAATTTAATTAGAGATATTTTAAAATTCAAAATTGATACAATTCATTAAAAGTTACAGATGAATCTTATAGTTCGTAGTATCTTTTTTAAATAGTTTACATTATTCACCATTCTATTGACTAAAATTAAACGAATTTGTATAATTTTTAGTTTGAAAATATCTTATGCTGACTTTAAAAAAGTCATTTTTAGTCATTTTCGAGTTTGTCATCATATTTTTATAGTTATATCACACTACTAAACTAACAATTTGTTATTGGTAAGAATGTATATTTTTAAAAACTTGTCCTTAATATTCACAAAAATCTTACAATGAAACTCATTTTGGCCAAAGGAGAGAGTATTATTTTTCAATGATAATATGGTGATAAAAGATTGAATACAAAATGATCCGTATGGTAGTGATTGACAATAATCTTGGGAATACTACAAAAAAATGGATAAAAAATAATTTGTCATATTATAATTAATGAATGTTCCACTATACATGGATGGGTTCAATGATTATAACAAATAATTACCATCCACGTCATTTTGTATCTTCTCTTTATATTCAATCTTTTGTCATCAAAATATTATTGTAATCTTGGACGGACTCATATATGGTAGAATATTAACTAATTATAATTTGAGGTATCATTTTGTATCCACTTTTTATCAATTTTTGTCACCGTAATATTAATTCTTATTTTTGGGTTGTGATCAGTATCATAACAACCTAGCAGAGCCCAAAGTTAAATAACACCTATAGAGGCCTAGCCATTGGGTAAAATTACAAAACTATATTTGCGCCCAAGACAATAGAAGTTTTTATTTCATAACAATCTACTAAAAGCCCAATACTGAGACTGACTGCTCAATCCCACTACAAAGCTGAACGGGGAAATCCCACGACAATTATCTTTGTGAGAGTCCTTGCTTGTTGAAATGCTTTGGGTTTCCCTAAAAGAAATGAAAGTGGGCTGGGCTTTACTTCGTCGGTTTGGATACCATTTCGAGATTTAAGAATGGACCATGGTGACTATAATAATACTCCAATTTCGCACAAAAATATATTGTGATAAATCATAAAATTTAAAGTTTTTATACGTTATTATTAAAAGAACTAATGTAAATAGGTTAACCTAATATTACTCATAGAAAGGATAAATTAAGTCTTAATCCGAACTCGACTCAAATTGCAGTTTACATTAAGGTCGTTAATTAACTTGAAACAAAATGGGTATTATCTTTTTCAAGTGTTTAAGTAAATGTTAATAAAAAAATAAGTTATCCAAAAAAAGTAAAATGCCCCCGGCCCCCAATGAAAAATACAGGTGAAAATATGAATTGAAATTGTAACAAACATTATTTTTTATTTGTTCTTGTATATATATTTTTAACGGTTAATATATGAAATAGACACTCATTTCAATACATAAGTAAATAATTCGTTGTTTCAGTCAATGTTTTAAAACTCAGTTTGGACGGTTCAACTGGTTGAATTAGGAACAGATCTTATGTTCGGCCTAGTTTGACCCGGTTGGATTAATTTAGCAAAATTACATATTGAACCGGTTGACTACCAGTTGAATCGATAGATCAACCGGTAAAATTGGTTAAATTGACCTAGTGAACTAGTTTTTAATTATTTTTAACATTTTTTTTGATACCAAAATTTTTTAATATTAAAATTAATAACTTTTAGTACTATTGTAGCACAAATTCATTATATTTTAATTTATCGAAAACGAAATGTTTTAAAATTTTATTAATTATTAATAGTATATATTTTTATATATTTATGACGTCATTGGTGTCAATAACGGTTCAACTAGTGGTTGAATCGATGATTCATCTACTCAATAATTTTTTCGATTTGTTGACCAGTCTGAGTCTAAAAAATATTGATTCCAATAACTAAAATAACTGAAAAAAAAGAGTTATACCTAACACTATAAACTTAGAATAACTCTTTATTTTCTAAAATAATGACCATCAGAATAAATATTATAAGTTTTAGTGTTCATGCAACTTTTCATAACCATCATTTGTTATTAATATATATATGAGGTGACAACCATAATTAACGTAATTGCAACTGCGACAAATTATACAGAGGATATTTTGGTCAATTTCATAGTTTACCTATTTCATTAATAATTTTATTATTTTTTTATTTGATTAAATAAAATATCTTTATTTTTAACTAATTACCACTTGAGGAGAGCACGAGAAGTATCTGCATCCATGCATATGCGCGAATATTATATTTAAAAATCAGATCGTACTGCATTGCGCATGCAGATTACAAATGCAAATATAATTTTTTTTAAATTTTCAAAAATAAATAATTATCATCTGTCAAGATAACAAATAAAAATATAATAACATAATTGTAATTGTTGTTAAAGGAGGCTGCTAACAACAAATAAGTTTGATAATTCATCTCAATTGTCATATATAATAAATTATTACACAACTTTAGTCGACTAATAAAATCCGATAAGAAAATGTGACATTAGCTCTTAAGTCAAAAAACAGTGAAGAAATTTTTTTGACAAACATTGTGAAAAAAAAATTTCGACAAAATCACTTAGGTTATTGAAATTCAAATCACATACGTGTTAGTGTGTTACAAGGAGGTGATTTGTTAAAAATTTAGTTGGTAATTAATTAATTAATTAATTAATGTACAAGTCATAAAAGAAAAATAAACAATGCTTAACTTTGCGGTGAGCATGAGTGTTTATATTGTAATTTACTCTTATTCTAATTTTGTATGTGAGGTAACTGGCATCTTAATTTTTATTTTAAAATATTTATAATTATTTTTGAGTACATATATATATATAAATATATATATATATATATATATATATATATATATATATATATGTGTAATGTAAGGCTACATAGGGTGTGATGCGACACTTCTTGTCCGCACGCATTCACATTCAGCCACGTATATGCAAATATTAATTTTAGAAAGTAGACATCACACCACCGCAACATGCGAATTTTACAAAATTACTGTGATAAATACACACGGGTAATAATAGTTAATACTCGACTGGGACTATAATTTCTGAAAATAAAAAAGTGCTAAAATATTGGGGTCCAATAAAAATAACTGAAAGAAGGTCGGATTTTCCTGCAACAACCAAAATTACGAACATTATCTTCGATCTTTTTTTACCTCAGGCTCAGGGCTATAGCTATTAGGTATTAGCTAAAAGCAAAGTCTGACAGAAAAAGAAAGAAGAAGAAGAAGAAAGCTACAGTACTGGCCACTCCAAAATCTCGACATCGTTTGCTTAGCAATCAGTTCCATCCACATGGATTTGTAAGTAATTCTCTCTTCTCTTTCTTCATTTCCCAAACATACCCAAGTTAGCTTTCTTGTGTTTGGAGCATTATTGAGTACTAAATCTGAACACTATGAGTTCATGTGTAGAAATTCAACCAGAAATACTTACTAGTTACTCCTATTCGCGAACCCCAAAGCCGCGAAATTGGAAATTTGAGTTCGCGGAACGTCAGTTGGGCGAATCCGCGCACAGATTAAGCTGCATATCCATTTATGTTATGGGCATTGATACAGTACCCATTTTCATGAAAATGGGCCTATGTCCTGGCACATAATTTTTAGTCTGTGATATTGTGCTATTTCTTTGTTGTGATAAAAATGTTACATTGTGTCTACTCCCTCCATTCCAAAATTACAACTACAATTTTTAAGGATAGTTCTATGTTCTTAGCTAAGGATTTAGTATGGTGGTGTGATGCTGGAAATGAAAGTAAAATAGTAATGTCAAATTAGGAACTTTATATCCTAAAATAAAAATGCATCTCAAATTTTGGAATGGACTAAAAAAAGACGAAAATGTATCTCTAATTTGGAGAGGAGGGAGCATGTTAGCGACCAATAAGGGGCTTACTTCATTCATGATTCGAGAGTTGCTATACTAAGCAGACAAAAACATGAGTGGTCCCTTTTTTAGATAAAGTTGATATAGATTTTATTCATCTAAATTCTATAACACTAGATGCTGAAATGCTCCATGCTCATCTAACGCCCCCTTTGTATTTTTTGTCATTGTATATATAAGCAGACAGACCTCAAATGGTAGTTATGTCTAACTATCTCAGGTTAATCCCAAATGTCATGTGCTCAGACCTCATGCAAGGATTTTGTGATCATAACTAATTTCTTAAGAAGTAATATTTGACACCAGACCGCACATTCTCTTTGAATAACAGAATGGATGGATAGATGAATATTGTTTATTTGATATTTTATGATATATATGACGTAGTTTTGTATTGTATGTCTAACTTATTGACAATGGAATTTAATGTATATTTCGATGTACTATTATCTCACAGGTTGCTGTCAAGGACAATGTGCTCTTCTCAAATGATATCCCCTTGCCGTGGGATCCAAATCGAGCCTTCTGTTAATAATTTTAACTCCTCAAAAACTTCTCTAGTTCCCAGATACTCCTTGGGATGGTCCGGGACACAATCCTTATCTTTAAAGCAACCAACCAACAAGTCCTTGTTGCCATTAGGGGCATTACTGACATCTAAAACTTATGACATATCTGCTTCACCTCTAACTGGTGATGGAAAGGTAGGAGTCCTGTTGTTGAACCTTGGAGGTCCAGAGACTCTTGAAGACGTGCAACCATTTTTGTTCAACCTTTTTGCCGACCCGGTAAATTGTATAATACAATGAAGAAGCTAATATTTCTTTATTCTACCAATTCATACTCTTGTTGATTCTATAGTATGTTAATCATGTATCTCATTTTTCTCCATGTATTGCTGTACCTTCTGTAATACTGAAGGAAGGTTTTCTCTTTGCAAACTTTGTATTTTGCTGTTATGAATTAAGGAAGGAAGGCTCTTTCTCAAAATGTTCTGATTAAAAGAAATAGGGATAAATGGGAGATTATGAAAGACAGAGAGTCCGAATAATGTAGCTGAAGGGAACAATAAGAGGAAAACTTAACTGTTGAAGAGAATTTTTAGTCAATATTGGGCATGAGGCCTAGGAAGAGAGAAAATAGTCTCTCTAGCCATTGGTCTATTTGTCCTCTACTTTCTTTTCTTTTTCCTCAAATTCATCCCCTTCCTTTTTTAGTAGCGCAAATTGACCAATCACACCCCTCAGATGTATTGTACAGCACCGAACTGACATTTATAACAGTTAAATTTATGGATCATAAGTAAAGATCCAGGATGTAAACCATTAATATTAAGCATAAGGAGGCACACTTTTGGTCCCTTTTTGCTTGCCTAGAGGGCTTGTACCTTTTTAATGTCACCTTGCCTTTTGTTGAGCGAATACATGCATCTGAACTTGCCTTTAACAACTAACAAAACCTTCAATTAAAGGTTATGGGTCTCCTCCCAATCTTAATTTGTTACTTAAAGTCAAACTTTAGTTCTTGGAAATGTTTTGTATGTCACTGTTCAACTTGTTGCATTTGAACAGGATATCATTCGATTGCCAAGATTGTTTCGTTTTCTTCAAAAGCCCTTGGCGCAATTCATATCTGTGGCCAGAGCCCCAAAGAGCAAGGAAGGCTATGCTTCAATTGGGGGCGGTTCTCCTCTTCGACAAATAACAGATGCACAGGCATGTTATATTTCTTTTAATTAATGAAAAAGAAGAAACTACTTACCTTCAGTTCTCAAATAATTCAGTATTCTATTTTGTAGTATTTTTGTTTTTGTGCCAGTTTTACAAACTTTGGACGAAACCAAGAAATAACCCCTCACGTGCGAAATTATAGAAGATTTCCTTTCAGATCAAACAATTCCATCAATGGCCTAATATTCAAGATAGCTGTTTGGTTATTTATAAGAACTCTGCCAAATGGGTATTTACAAAGTACTCTGCAGAAGCAGTCTCATTTGAAAAAACTGTGAGCAGAAACAGATGGATTGGAAATATTAGTTTATTACAGATGGAAAAAGGTTTAAAATCCTCTTGAGTTTGTAGGCTGCCAAACGAAAAAGTTGCTGGGACATCTCAGCAGCTAGGAGTGAGAGAGAATTCAAGAGATTGGCTTTCTCTGTTGATTATGATAGGCGACTTAGAGAGTGACTTGAATCCAAATAATTTGATTTTATTGGTTTCTTGTATTTTTTCCCCAAGGACTTATTCTCCTTCTACTTGTTCTTCTCTTCTTTCAATAAAATTCTTCTTTAACTGATAGAGAAAAAAGGAAAACATAGACAGCAACCAATTTATAGGATTAGGTGTTTAGTGAAAGGCTTTCTCTAGAAAACTAGATTATATTTTGCTTATTGTGATTAAGGCCACAATTTACATTCTATATGGAAAGCATACTTTGAATGCCATATTTCTATGTAGCAGCTTAAGAAGATGGTCTACCAACTATATTTATATGGAAATCAGGGAAAACAGTTTACACAATTCATGGACCAACAAAACTAGATAAGACTGACACCTCCATGTATGTTAGTCCTCTCTTTTACTTTTTCTGCGACGTGAGACTCAACTCACTTGAGCATTTCCAACAATGTTGGTGTACTATGCCTTTGTTGATTTTGATGTGTAAAATTTCTTCTGTTATCAACATTTTTGATATTCTCGTTCCCTGTCTTTCGGTTTATTTTTTCTCCCCATGTTAGTCAAGAGACATCTTCCACATTTTATAGTTTATATAATTAAAACGAAAAGAGATATGATGTTGGAGTAATTCTTACATTTGGAATGGGACTAGGGTGAAGCACTAGCTTTGGTAAGAAACTAAGAATTAAAGCCTCTTAATCCCCTTTTTTTTATTGTATAAGAGTAACAGAAATTGTAGTTTAAGTTTCAATATCCTAGTCATTTCCGTTAACATTTTAAAGAGTTCACTTTGGAATTTTGTTTGAATACTTAATTGCTTATGAATTAGTCATGTTAATTTATTTGGGAATCTGTACTGTGGTACGAGGCATATTGGGCTTTGTATAGAGTTGCCATCAACAATGGTCTTATTTTCATAAGCCTATGTACATATTATGTCTTTTCATTGACTAATATTTTCTTTGTTCAGGCTGAAGAGTTGAGAAAGGCACTCTGTGCAAAGGATGTCCCAGCAAAGGTGTACGTTGGTATGCGTTATTGGCATCCATTCACTGAGGAAGCTATTGAACAGGTTCCGGAACTCTATAATTTTGTGGCCCAAAGTTGCTGGTCTTAGTATTAAATTTAGACCCCTGGATGCTTCTTAAAACGAAGCTAGTTATCTTTTGCAATCTTCAAATTAAGCAATTTTATAAAATGGAGTATGACATCAGAAAAATCTTGTTATGTCAATTAAAAAGAAAGGGAGTATTCTCAATTTTCTGAAATCTTAGGGAGTGTTAGTGTCATTTTATGCAAATTATTTGTACGGATTCATAGGAGGTTTCTTGGTACCTAAAAAGAGAATATTATAAAAAACTTCAAAAAAGAAACTTTACACCAACCAAATAAATGAAAAAGAAGAAAACATATCATAATAATAAAAGGTAGGAAATTTAAGAGTATACAAAACTTGCAGGTTGTTACTTCTTTGATACTATTTTTTCACGGAAGTTAGATTCCATTTGATTACATGTTTTCAAAGTACCTTTTCACTTTTTTGCCTTTTCTCTTTTGCATGTTCTTCTGTATATAAAATAGAAAAAGAGCAGAAATTAATGAAGTTCTTCAAAATAGCATCGGGGCAAATACTACCTTATTTTATTTTTTTACATAAAACCTGAGACTGATTAATTGTGAGTAATATGCTATTATTATTTCCCAGATTGAAGCAGACACATCTTTTTTCCCCTTTGTTTTTTAGTTCATGATGCATATTTAATTCCAAAATTTGTTTGAACATATCACTTGTTTCAGGCTCAACTGACTTAGCACCATTGTTTGTCTATTTATTATTAAAATGTTCTCCTCCTGTCCTATGTGTGGCTGAATGGTGATTTCAGCTGTTACGTAATGCTTCTTTCTTTGTTTTTTATCTTTTGATTTAGAAATTATTTTACATAACATTCTTTAATCATCAATCTTTTTGTTTGTTGATACTTATGTAACCCCCTAGCTTGAAATTGTAAGCAAACTTTTTGGACTATCAAGGCTTACCAATGATTTATTCTCTTTTAAAATTTTCATTTTTGCAGATAAAAAAGGATGGAATTTCAAAGCTGGTTGTGCTACCTCTTTATCCTCAATTCTCAATATCAACTAGTGGATCAAGCCTTCGGCTATTGGAGAGTATATTCCGGTGATGAACATGTTACTATTACATTATGTATTACCAGAATTACTATCCCAAAGCTAATAAATTTTGGAAATATGTTTCCTGAATTCTTAGGGAGGATGAATACCTTGTTAATATGCAGCACACAGTGATACCTTCCTGGTATCAACGTGAAGGGTATATAAAAGCCATGGGAGATTTGATTGAAAAAGAGTTGGGAAATTTTGATCATCCTGAAAAGGTATTACTTTTTCGTGCAAATATAACTTCTTGCTCGTCTGTTTCAGGAATTCATTTATTTGGTTTCCGCCCTCTGAGATCTAAATATTATGAGACTCCAAAATTGCACGTAAAATTACTTTAGATGCTTCATATGTACTGGGAATCAGGATTATTACATACCACATTTCTCACTCTCTTAAGACCATTCCTTGACATGTTTTAGGGTTCAACCCTAATTAGTTCTAAGCTAGATTCACTCCAGTTTTCCACTCTCTTCCATTCCTAGACATATTTTGGGGTTCAACCCTAATAAGTTCTAAGCTAGATTCATTCCAGTCACTTTCTTGTTTCCTTCTATGTTCAGATTGGTTTCATATTATGATACAATATTGATGGTTCGCTTTGTTAGTCCTTCATGTTATTGGGGTTGTATACACATTAAAATGCTAATTACAATCATGGCAATTGGATAAGCCATCTGATGAGTGATGAGGTATCGGGTTCTAAGTGTTACTTGTGCCCAATATAGGCATATGATTGTGGTTTCTAGTCATATAATTATTTATTTATGTTTCATGTGAAGACTCGAGAAATTCAGTCAGCATATAGAGAATACGAGGCCTCTTGAAGAAGACTGTCAAAAGGAATGCTCAAATTTGTACAATTTGCAGCCTTGCTTACCTGTAAAAACAAGCAAAATCAATAAATGCTCAATATATTTAGAATAAATCATAGTTGATAGCTTTTCCAAGTTGTGTACCTTTGCGCCAAAGAACTATTTTTGATAATGTTATATGCGTGTTTTTTCTCCCTGTTTCAAGAATCCCTTATAAATTTTACGACTTTATGAATACTTGAGATATTAACTACCCTTATTTTTCCATTCTTTTGCTACTGTGAACAAGTTTAATGGAAAATACTTTATAGGTGATGATATTTTTTAGTGCTCATGGGGTGCCACTAGCCTATGTGGAAGAAGCTGGTGACCCATACAAGGCTGAGATGGAGGAATGTGTGGATTTGATAATGGAAGAACTAGAAAAGCGAAGGCTTACTAATTCATATACTCTTGCTTATCAGGTACCTTATTTCACGATTGTATGTGCCTATCTTGATTGAAAGGTACAAATTGAGTAATTTAAAAAAGAATTACACACTGATAGTAGTAGCTGAACTAAAGGATATGAAGGGCATATAAATTTGAAAATAATATGGGATAATGGGATCTGCACGTATAAATGCACAAAGTGATTATCCGCTTATATGACCCATCACTTAGTGAATTGTCATGTTTATTTACCAGAGTCATGCAAGATGGCTCTTATTGAAACCAGTTGCATAATTTTCTTTAACTAATTTATTTCTATGGTTCTACCAAACCATTAATAATTCCTCTGCAGTCTCCAATCACTTACCTACATTTTTTCTTTTTCCTTTTGTTTGAAAACAGATTTATATTTCCCCCTCTTTTTTTGTGTCACATATTTGTCTATCATGCATCATGTATGATTATGACAGTGGCTCAGTTGATTGGTTGCTTGATTCTGATGCAGAGTAGAGTTGGACCTGTGGAATGGTTGAAACCGTATACAGATGAGACGATTGTTGAGCTTGGGAAGAGAGGAGTTGAAAGTCTTCTAGCTGTCCCAATTAGGTATTTACTGTCAAGTAATGATTATTGGAATGATGCTTATTAGATTATGTACTTCTACTCTTTCAGAGACCTGTAATACCATGACATGTTACTTCTGCATAGTTCACATCTATTGTGTTGGTTGAATTAAGTTGCTTTGTTACACTTGACTCACAGCTTTGTCAGTGAGCATATTGAAACTTTAGAGGAAATAGATGTCGAGTACAAGGAATTGGCTCTGAAATCTGGTATAGAGAAATGGGGACGTGTGCCTGCACTAGGATGTCAGCCTACCTTCATATCGGATCTGGCAGATGCGGTGATTGAAAGCCTTCCATATGTAGGTGCAATGGCAGTCTCAAATCTGGAAGCTCGACAGGTACAATGAGAATTTTTTTTTTTTTCCCTTTTAACTATTGCACAAATAGTGGAATAGGAGTAATGTCCAAATTGTTTCTTTTTCTGGAGGTGTATGGTAATGTATTAATGAAGCCTGCATGCCTATTAAGGGTAAAGTAAGGGTATAGTAAATATTGCACTCTACACCACAAGTAGATTAACAATCCACAAAAGTCCGAAAGCTTGTGGAAGACAGGTTTCTGTGCGTATTAGTTAATCGATCCATCAGAATCATGACCAAAGAATGGGCAGTAACCATGAAACAGGAAAGGCCAATAAGTTTTTGCAAGAAGTGATGATCTTGTTTCTGATTAACCTGCAATGGATATCCTAGTTCACTCTACCATCAGGCCTCTTTGGATCTCAACAAATTTTTTGTCTCCTCCTTTACTGAACGTTCCACACCTGCTTTAAATAGAAGAGGTAGTCAAACTCATACTGGTTGCCATAAGAACTGAAATGCTACCTTCTTTTCTTGTCTTTCCCACTGGGTCCTAAACCTGTTATGTCAAGAACAGCTCTGTCAAAATTTAGCTTACATATCATTTATTGGTGGGAACCTGATATGTGTGAATGCTTCAGAGAGTTGGCCTATTATTACTGCTGATTGTTACAAGAGCCAGGAAGACTTTCATTGTTAGAATCTCATCAATTCTCCTCGGACTTTCTTGCTCCCCCCCCTCCCCCTCCCTTTTCTGAGGCAAGAAAGACTGCGCTTGCCGCTAAAGGTGTAAAAGACAAGTGGATCTTGCCTAATTCTTTCCCATACTGAATTTACAAAGAGATGGTGTGAGTAGGCTGAAGAGGATCAACTAATGTCCACCAAAGCAACAACCGTTGCCCATAATGTTCAAAAATTTCAATATTGAAGAATGAGGTTCTGATTGTGTGATGTTCTAATTACATGCCTACAGAGTGCTATCTCCTCTAACGCCCTTAGCACAAACATAAAATACGGACTAAATTATGAAATCATAAAAGAAAGAGAGAAACAGAAGGGAAACACTCATAAAATTTTAATTGAAACATCCTATCTAGTTCTTCTGGAAAGGAAAAAGGGAAGTGGAATAGATATTCATCATTATTTCTTGCCTCACAAATTGGCCTATATTGCTGGTAATAAGTATGACATGCGACTTGGTGATTAAAAGTATATTTGTGGACTGATATTTGTTATTGACACTCGGTCTAATTTGAGGTTTCTCTATGCCTTCTGCAGTCCCTCGTCCCACTAGGTAGCGTAGAAGAACTATTGGCAACATATGATTCACAGCGTAGGGAGCTACCACCACCTGTGACAGTCTGGGAATGGGGATGGACAAAAAGTGCAGAAACATGGAATGGAAGAGCAGCTATGTTGGCAGTGCTTGTTCTTCTTTTCCTTGAAGTGACCACGGGAGAGGGTTTTCTACATCAGTGGGGAATATTGCCCGTGGTGCATTGATGCTCTCTCTCTCTCTACATTTTAGTGCTTTCTTTGATCGTTGGGACTTCAGGGTAAAAGATGGAAATCATAATTTTGAATCTCCTAAATCATTTAAATACTGGAAAAGAGAGAAAAAAACTCACACGTCATGAAGCCTAATACCTTTGGCATTCCATGATTATTGGGCTGATGTGAGTTCAATTTTGTGAAAATTGAGATAATGTAAGAAATAATACTCAAAAAGTTCATTTCCATTCTCTTATCCTATTTTCTCAGTGACCAAAGGCTTAACTGTAAAGTTCTTCCCCACTCATGGCCCTGCCTTTGTATTCCACTTCAAGTTTCTTGTCATTTTGGTCACCCCCATTGAACACCGTTCACATATCTCTGTACATGGGTCACGGATATTATTGGGGTATTATATCAATGTTACACGAGACTGCTATGAAATGGAAAAACCGAAATATACGTATACTTGTGGATTTTCAATGTTTATGCCTTTTTGTCTGGAAATGATTCTTTGTCTAAGCAGGTGCAGCTGAAGCTGAATGGAGTTGGCAGAATGAGTTATATACTGAATTTATTCATCACTAAAAGCTTTGTAAGCAGCAGTTTTCGGCATCGACCGAAGAGTGAGACCAGGCAAAACAAATTCTTCTTTTTTGATTAGACTTATTTTTTGGTATAAAATTTAAAATACATTTTTTATGGCCGCGAATAAATAGTAAAAAAGACTAAACTTTTCCTTGCTTTTAATCATGGTTTGTTGGAGAGGGCCAGTGATGATATGATGGATGAAACTGCAGTGCTCACAAACCCAATTAGAAGAAATCCAGCAGATAGATAAGCCATGCTGCAAAAATCACCCATCTTTGATCTGTAATCAGCCGCATCAAATCCATCAATTGTTTTGAGGTTGTCAGCAGATCTTTTAAGCTCTATGGTTGCACCAAATGCTGCACCCACTGACGTTGCGAGTAGGATCAAAGCAAGCTGTTAAAAATGTATGAAACTGAATTAATCTATTCATCAACATAATATACATATATATATATATATATATATATATATATATCAACATAACCAGGAGTAAAATAGAAAATACTTACCTTGTCACCAAATAAATCATACATGGCAAAGCTGTAATGATTTATCAATCTCTTCCCAGTTTTAAGATAATAGATTGTAAAGGGAATTTGAAATAAGGTGTAGGCAAATCCCACCACCATACTGAATAACACGTACCTGCATCATGCATGTCATTACAGAAGAAGATCAAAACGAGAGAGAGAGAGAGAGAGAGAGAGAGAGAGAGAGAGAGAGAGAGAGAGAGAATTATGGTAATTAATTACTGGTAGCTTGTAGCATCATTGTAGCTGAACTGGTATTTCTGGTTGTTAACCTTAAAGGTTACTTTGTCACTCTTCAAGATGATTATGGATGCTACAAGCGAAACCATTGTCAGAATTCTTGCCCCAAGTGTAATTAATGGCACTTTTGATGGCTTTGGATCTTCATACTGGAGTTCTGCCATTTAATTTCTCCTCCTCGATCACCTTAATATCTCTTATCTATTTGCTATTTTAGTTACTTTGTCTTGTCAATAACCTACAGACGTTGCTACCATTTATACTCTAGTGCATAGCTTTTTGTCATTTACCTCCTTCAGATTCGTAATTGTTTTTTTTTAACTTGGATGTACATCCCTCTTTATTCCTTTGTAGATTACGACGAGTCGGTTATTGACTGACAACTACATATGCCTTAAAACTTTCACCTACATCATGGCAGGCCTAGTGTTTTTTGGTTAATAACCAGATTATATTTTGGGAAATACAGTGCTCTGTCCCAAGTGGGAGGTTATATCCAAAAATGTGAATTGGACATGTTCAATAAAAACATTTATATCGGGTTGAAACACATGAATCCTTCTCAAGTAACACGTAGGATGTATAGTTGTCACCAACTACGGATTATGTATAAATCAAGTGAAAGTTGATACCTGAATACTCCTTTATTTTTAATTTATTTATTTTTTAAAAATATTAACACTTGCATTGTACATACTTGGACACATTTAACTGGTCAGAATTACATGAACGACATGGGATACATACTCAAGCAACAAAGAGAAATAAATCACAAGATAGGGAATACAGATTTTCGATTTGGCCATTTTCTTCTTCTTATTCTCTTTATTTGAACAGAAGAAACAATCGAACGATTCTTTTATAATAATAATAATGAAAAAAATAAGAAGAACATCTAATAATTGGTCTTCTGATAAAATATTTCTATAGAAAAAGGACAAAAAAATAGTGTGACAAAGTAAGAAGGAATTATTAATGCGTCATTCCACGAATTAATCTACAAAATTTAGCAGCTATATAATGCGACGGTCATCTAATTCCAAGATTAATGTTGGTAATTCCTTGTCCCTCGAAATCATCGACTGTGGTTCCTACGTAGCTGCTAAACTTGAAAAATCCTTGAACCTTATTCATAGTTGCTATCGACTAAAGTACAAATAGAAAATTTTGATTACATTTGCCTCCTATATAGACATCTTGGACGATGATGACAACATATTTAGGTTTAAAAATGACTAATTTGTGAACGAACTTTACTTGAATGGACTTTGGCAGTCTGCAATACTATGCCAGTTGGCATTAGGGCGAGTATACGTGGGTAGGAATATATTAATATGCACATTCAAGACACACGAAGGTAAATTAAATAGTAGTAAAATTAATAAAAGAGAGAAAATATTGTAGAGAGATGAGAGAAATATTTTAATACTATTTTACTTTTGTGTGTATTTTTGAATGTACATTTTAAATGTGTACATAAATATACTCTTTGGATTAATTTGCGGAGTCAAAGTCATAACAAAATTAAATCACCATGGTTTAATATTATATAAACCACCAACACCATCCATCATATGGAGGTTTGCTTGGTTTGATCATTTAGTTTATAAACCACCCAAATCACCTCCTTAATTGTCGCTTAAAATGTTAAATGCGGTTAGAATAATTATAAAAATAGCGTTATTATATTTGCTCATATAGTATTCAGTATTTTTATATTCTAACAACATCAACATCTCCTTATAAAATTCTCAAAATTTTCAAATCCAAAGAGTACAAAAATATTTAGGCAAACTACATAAACCACCACATAATGTAAATTTTAGATTTTCCAAATCAACAATCAGGTACAAGATCTGTTAATTAGGTTTA
Source organism: Aralia elata (assembly GCA_034770075.1). NCBI lineage: Eukaryota > Viridiplantae > Streptophyta > Magnoliopsida > Apiales > Araliaceae > Aralia > Aralia elata. The sequence continues at coordinate 83,878,100 of CM068387.1, read as the reverse complement.
CAAAATTAACTTATACTTGAATAGAGATGTCATTTAAGTAAAAATAAAATAGAATATAGTCCCTCCCAAAATATAAGATTAATAATGATTTTTTGAAATCAACTTAAGGCAAAAAAAATGACATGGATTCTTTTTTATTTTAGTCAATACAATGATAAACATTGTAAACTACTATCTAATCAATATTATTCATTGTAAAATTTATTGTTTCATATTTTTTAATAAATTATCAGAATTTTGAGTTTGAATATATCTCAAATTAACTTTTAAACGTCAATAACGATCTTATAATTTGGAAAAGTGAGTACAATTTTCTATTACAAAGTATATACCACTAATATATTTAGGAAACTAATATTTCCACATGTGTTTTTGATATTTCCACATGGTCTTCTCTCACATGAACATAAAGTGGGTTCTACCTTTCATGTGAGAGAGAATTACGTGGAAATATCAAAAATACATGTGAAAATAGTGCTCCTCTATATTTAATATATATGGAGTGAGGCTGGGTTGATTTATAATTATTTTGAGGGTTCTAAGCCATTACCAAACCCCCTCAATTCAAATAGTTTGATTTAACTCCATTGTAATTACTTTTTCTCATCCCCTATATGCTTGAAAAGAAGATGAAATCATGACCAAAAAATTAAAATGATGCAAACATACTATCAGACAGAACGTAGCTAGTTACGTCTAGTTTTTCTTTTGAGCCGGCCTGCTTCAAGTATTCAAACAAGCTAGTCCTACTTCACATTACTCTTGCGAATCTTAGTTTGTTTGGACTCTCTTTTTTATTTTTATTTTCCTATGTTTTGGCCGGCCGGCATGACAGTCTTAACAGTCATGTATGTAGTGGTCAATCAATACACACACACACACACACACACATATATATATATATATATATATATATATATATATATGTCTATGTAATTGGAGTAAGTACTAGGTTTCGCTTTGGATAAGGAATAAAATAGTACGTACGCTCTCCTTATGTGGCAATTCATGGAAGATCTCTCCTAGAATGATATGATATAGGAATAAAAGGATTTTCTTTTCTTTTAAAGGTAGCTTTACTAATAGTTTAGTAGTACCCCTTCCGTCTCAAATGAATGTCTGGTTCTGAGAAATCATACTCCTTCCATTTGTCAATAAGGTTATATACCTAGCTTGACGGTTAAAATTGAGTTTGGTACCCTTAAAATATCATAATCTATTATCACTTTTGCATAAATTAAAATCTTCTTTCCATTCATCCATCAAATGAGGTTGGTTAGTGTAACACTGTAACTAAAATTACATAAATTCAACTTAATTTTGAATGTTAGAATTTCAAAAATTGATTAAGAGAATAATTAAATGAAAGTCTTTTCTGAGACGGAGAGGAAGTGTAACAATGATGGGATTTAACGATGGTTAAAGAAATCCCTTATAACATGCGGACGGATAATTAGGAAAGGAAACTGATATTTTCACAACAGAAAATGATATTTTCACATGAAAAATATCGCTATAGATTATATAGCTACGGTTTTCCCCGTCGCTATACATCTATAGCGACACTATTCATGTGAAAATATCAAAAAGTGTTGTGTAAATATCAATTTTCTTAGGAAATTGTCCAAAACTAGTTCGATAATGTTGCATTATCAGCGACAAAATAGTGCAACCCGTTGCTAGTATCCATGCTTGCGTGCATGAAATGACCGTGAATATACGACGGATAAGATAAGCGTCGCTAATATCCATAATACGTATATGAACTAGCGACTGATTATGACTGCCACGGCTCAGACAAGGGAATCCTCCCAATGAATAATATACTCTCTCGGATCCACAAAATTGTTCTTTAAAAAACTTTTCAAGTGTGTTTATATAATTCTAAATTAAAATTGATGTCCTTTTTTAAAAAATTTTGATAAATACAATTTATAAATTATTTTAGAGAAAATATTATTAAGTACTAAATTATTATTTTAGAAATTAAAATAAATTTACATCAAAATTTAAAATTTCTTACATTAACTTAGAAAAAAAATGAAATAAGACAGTACTTTTGTAGAGACGAGAGAGTATTAACTTTAAGACGAAATTTATTTTTAAAATTCTAGTAATAATACATCATTTCATTTGCAAGTGAATGCTTAGGCAAATAATCTACCCAAAATAAAAATTCAAAATAATGCACGTCCATTGAACCACATTTTACCCAAGAAAGAAGAAGGGTTGATTCAAGGAAACCTTAAGTTTTGTTTCCAAATAATTCGTTGAAAAAAAAATTAAAAACCTCCGTTGCCTACACTAGCACTACCCTGCAGTCCTGGAAAGATGGTCTGAGTACAGCACTTGGCTAAAATCAAGTTCAAGAGGTAATGTTTAAAGTTTAAACCTTTTACAATATTTTCTGATTGCTAGTCATGATAATGGTTATTGCCTTATTGGTATGATTCAGTCAAAATTTCTGATTTGTGATGGCGCGAAACAATATCATTGCAATGCACACAACTTGTTTGATGATATGTCTATAAGAGTTTGAGATGTAATTGTTTCGAGTTTTTGTTTAACTTCGCTCGTCTGTCCATTGCTTGCTTCTTCATGCACTAGTTTCAAGCACATTGTACTCACTGTTAGGCAGTAGTTAAATAACAAAAAAGAAGAGAAAATGATGCAATATAAATACACATAACTCTCAATACCTGACAATAAATCTTACAATCCTTGTGTGTTTACACAACTCATAATTTGATCAGCAATGTCGTGGTTGTATCAACCGCTGCTTCCATCTCCACTTCCCGGTAGAAGCTGTCTCAACATTGCGACCACCTGCAACATATTAGGCCTTTTGGAAGGGAAATCATCAACGCACTGAAGCGTTATCTCTAAATACCGAACCATTTCTTTTACTTCGTCTGCTTCTGCTTCATCTGTTCCTTTAGTCACTGAAAGCAGCTCTGGGTCTATTACTTCCATCCCTTTTCCTTCTCTAGCCTTAATTTTCACCCACCCCACCAAGTTTGTGTCACCAAAATCTTCTTTATCGGTTGGCCGTTTACCCGTCACGAGTTCCAAAAGCACGACTCCAAATGAATAGACATCTCCCTTTGCGGTGCAACGGAAGCTTTGGTAGTACTCGGGCGGGACGTAACCGGGAGTGCCCGCTAGCGTGCTCACGCTGAGATGTGTGTCGAGTGCACTTATTAGCCTTGCCATTCCGAAATCAGAAACTCGGGCTTCCATTTCATGGTCTAGTAGTACGTTGCTTGACTTCATGTCTCGGTGTATGATGTGTGGGATGCAGTTGTGGTGTAGGAAACAAAGTCCTTTCGCTGCCCCTCTTGCTATCTTCTTCCTTTCCTCCCAAGTAAGAATTCGTCTATCTCGTGTCTTTGTTCTCCCATGGAGCATTTCTTCAAGGCTTCCAAATTCCATGAACTCATAAACTAGTAGTCTCTCCTCACCAATTTTGCAGTAACCCAACAAGGGAACCAGATTCTTATGCTTGATCTTCCCCAATGTTTCCATCTCGGCCATGAATTCTCGATCACCTTGGCAGCTCAGCCGTATGAGCTTCTTGATTGCAACACTTGATCCATCTTTCAACGATGCTTTGAATACTTCTCCAAAACCACCATAACCAATAAGACTGGCTGCTGAGAAGCCATTGGTCGCCTCAATCAATTGTGAAAACTTGAGTTTCCTTAGTTGTCTTTGGAAAGTCGCAACATTAATGCTCAGAGGCTCTTTCTCTTTGTCAATCTTCCATGTTGTGGCTGCATGGGATGCTTGCAACTGATGAAGCATCTTGACTTCCTCTGCCTCCTTCCGCCTTGCACGCATTGCAATTGCCCACACAATCAAAATGCAGATAGAAGCAACAGAAATGAGAATGCCTAAGACAATACTATTAGTCCATGACGCAGCTCCACGGCCTCTCTTCCCACCATCATCACTTGGATTTGCTGCTGGTCTGCTGTTGTAAGTCTGACATTCAGGTAATGGAACACCACAGAGCCCTGAATTGTTTGCATACTGGCTTGCAGGTAGTGTACTTAGTTGTCCCCTTGCTGGAATTTCCCCTGTTAATTCATTGTTGGAGAGATCAATTTGCACCAAGAAAGACAGCTGTGAGAATGAGTCGGGGATGTGCCCCTGCAATCGATTATGTGATGCATCAAACACACCTAAATTTTTGAGCTGCCCAAGTGATGAGGGGATCTCCCCAGAGAGCTGATTATGTGCTAATTCAAGAACTTGTAAGGCCATCATTTCCCCAAATTCATCCGGTATTTTTCCTTGAAGCTCGTTGTAAGAAAGATCAAGATACTCCAGAGTCTGGTACTGTGTGAAGAGACTTAGGACCGGACCAGAGTACATTCTTGTGAGATCACAACTTTTCAAAGTTGGGACCTGGGACAGCCTTTCTGGTCGAATTCCAGAAAACTCTAATAAACCACCAACTCCTTTACATGAATTCCCCACATTGCGAAGAAATACCAACGTGTTTCCTAAGAGAATTCCACTTAGTGCTTTTGCTCCAAGCTGCCTACCAAGTCGAGGTGGGATCTCCCCAGTTAGTTGGTTGCTATTCAAGTCAAGCCACACCAAACTGCTGCAGTTTCCTAGCTCTGAGGGGATCTGACCACTCAGCCTATTATTCCCGAGTTGCAAGACGGCCAGCCTTGACAAAAGACCGAATCTCGTTGGGATTTCACCACTGAGTCCATTGCTTGTGAGGGATATCCATTCTAGATTACTGCAGTTCAGCAATTCAGTTGGTATTTGACCGCTTAAACGGTTATTGTTGAGAATGAGATCCCTTAGATTCTTGCAATTTCCCAATTCTGCTGGTAAGTTTCCCTCCAATCCATTATACCAGGCAATCAGCTGCTCGAGATTTGCAAGCTTCCCAAATTCTACTGGTATTGATCCATTGAGGTAGTTCAAGCTGAAATCTATAGTCTTTAGCTGGGAACACATGGATAATTCAGCTGGGATCTGTCCAGTGATGGAGTTATCTGCGAGTCTCAGTTCTTCAAGCGAAGCAGCTCCTGGACATATATCTGGTGGAAGGATTCCAGATAGCATATTGGAGCTGAAGTCCACAATTCGTAACTTTTTGCAGGATGAGATGGAAACAGGAAATGCTCCAGATATCCTGTTATTGCTTAAAATCAAGCTCTCTAGTGATCCCAAGTTTTTAAGGATTGAATCAGGAAAAGGGCCGGTTAAATTATTGTTTGACAAGTCAAGAACTTGTAGCCATGAACATGATGAGAAGGATATTGGAGCAGTGCCGCTAATGTTGTTGTTAGATAGCCTAAGTTCTAAAAACGATTCACATGCATTACCCAACTCGGATGGGATCCAACCTGTGAGATGATTGTGAGAAAGATCAAACCTCTGTAAGCTGTTGAGATCACCAAAAGACTGCGGTATGCTCCCAGTGAGCAAATTGTACGAAAAATTCAAACTTTTGAGATTTGTGCAATTCGAAAGGGAGAAAGGAATTGAATCTATTATCTTATTTTTGGACAAATCAAGATGCAACAAAGAATCGCAGGTCTCAATTTTCAAACTTGAAATTGATCCTGTGATATTGTTCAAAGAGAGATCAAGAAGCTGCAGTTTATTGGAATTCAACAAAAGATTCTCAGGTAGCAAACCAGTTAGAGTGTTGTTAGAAAGGTTGACATAAACAAGATTGGGGAACTTTGAGAGAAAATTATCTGGAACTAGGCCTGCTAGCCCAGTGGAAGATAATTCAAGCTGTTCCAATCCGAATGGGAGTTGAAGCAAAGAGGATGAATTTACAGTAAACGAATTTGCGGACAGATTCAGGAGAGTTAACATATTTAGAGAAGCCAAAGGAGCAAAAGAGATTGTGCCAACAAGATTACACTTGCCAAGGTCAAGTTGAGTGGCTCTTCCAAGGGTACATGTCACTCCATACCATGAGCAAGGATTCCTGTTGAGCTGCCACCCGGAAAAGACTCCACTCGGATCCTTCTGAATCATCTTCCTGAAAGCTAGGAGAGCCTCCGCATCGGTTTTGATCGAAGAAGAGCCACTTTGGTCGGCTGCCAAAACCGAAACAAATAACAAGAAAATTAATGTAATACTAACATGAACGATAAGCTGTGGCGGGTTGCTCTCCATTGATGAAAGCAAGTTGCAGGATCACTGGCTAGAGAGAAGTGTGCTGTGTATGTAGGGAGAAGGAAGGGAGGGAGAAAGCGTGCTTAGTATGATGAAAATTTGTTGGTGCAAAGCAGGAGAGTAAGCTTTAGCAAAAGGGGTTCTTTTTTTGTGTTTTATAAATGAAAAAGGAGGGAACGTGGGAAGGAATAAAAAAAAGGGTGGGGAATTGGATTGAAGGTCAGTGCTATAGAAATAGAACTAGGAGTCTAGTATGTTTTTGAATTCTGTAAAACTGTAGAGAGAACAGGGGACTATAAGTGAAAGGATGGATTTGATTTTTTGGTCAAAAGAAATAGGACCCACAGACAAGGTCTATCTAAGATCGGCTGCTTTATGGGGAAAAAAATTTACTGAGCTGTGTTTTGATCCAAGGGTCCTTTTTTGTCAGTGAGCGTGAGAATGTTTCCATATTAGATATTTATATTAGATATTGTGTGAGACAGTGAGAGAATGTGATGCCTTGCAACTGATGAACTCAAGATAGGAGAAAATATGAAAAGATCATGCATTTGATTATTATTAATTAAGGCTGTAAAATTAACTCGGACTTGATTCGTATTCGCTCAACTTAAAATTTGATTCGAGCTCGACTCGTAATATAAACGATTCAACTATGAGTAAAATTTAAAGTTCGATAAATTACTCGAATTTCTTCAAATTGTAATTTTTTATCGATACTCGGATCATATTCGCTCAAAAAATTCAAACTGCTCGGGCTTAATTCGAAATCGTACTCGACTCAGTAACTAAACGAGTCTCAATCAAACCTTATTTCATACTTGATAAATTTTATGAATGCAACTCAATAGTCGGCCCGATCCAGTTCATTTATACAATGATCTTTTATCAATATAATCTCTTCTTGGGATTGTTGGTAATTAGATATCTTTATGCCCTTAAAAGCTGGAAAAAGCTTAGTTAGGGAATAGGATTAATAGAAGTGAACTAGGGGTATGGTGTAGGGGGAGGAAGTGTATTTGGAGGGGGAATCATTAGTCATTACTATGGTTCATATGGGGCATAAGGTTTAGTGATTGCCTACCGAAGAATTAATATAATTTTCTTAGCCTAAATGTTTATATATAAAAAAAAGATACCAAAAAAAAAAGAAAAAGAAAAAAGGTGACTGAAGGCCCACAAAGGAACAACATCAATGAGCTCTTGTGGTTAATGGCAATGGAGGTGATGAGTCCCTGGATTTGGTCCCCACCTTCTTTGCATTTTGTCTTGCAGATCAAGCTGCAAACTGGGTGGGTTTTGAAGTTAAAAAATGCCAAAGCCCTTTCTTGATCTAATTAAACCATATCCTAATCTTGATATTAAAGTTCCAACTTTATAGCTAAGATTCTCTCTCTGTGTTTTATTTTTAATACAGTATGTTCAAGATTTTCTAGACCATCTCGTCTGTATGAAGTCTTTCCTCTTTCCTGCTGCTGGATATACATACATATATGTAGAAAAAGAATAAGAAAATTATATAGATGGAGCCATGGAGGGAAGAGTATTCAATGTATCACAAAAAAGAAAGAAAGAAAGAAAGATGGATGGATGGATCGATCTTGATGATTATTTCATATAATAGTATGATGTGTTGGAGGATATTCGGAACTCATTATCCCAGTCCGTGACCTTGTCCATGAGCTATTGAATTTGTAGCTTAAATAATTGGACAGAATTGTCTTAGTTTTTACTTCTTCGAAGTGTATATGTTCTTTATTCTCTACTTTTTGTTAATCCAAAAATAGAAAAGAAAATTGGCCTATTTTAGAGTTAGATTCTCTATACATTACATGTTCGTAGACCCACTGGCCTGTTTTCTTCCCTCTGTCACTCTAAAAAAGTAAGCAATCCTATATATGAAATAAACCACTGCTACTAATTTTAAACTAAAGCAGGATATCCAATGCGTCAAGAATAATGTAGAGGGTTGGTTATGTGCCCCTCCTGAATGAACTTCATACATATTAGCTAATGTTAATAGCTAGCTGTAATATCTATGTATGAGAATTAATACAAAAGGGTTACCCTAATTATAATTTAAGTTTAGTTGGTGGGATATTATGTGTACCTGATAATTAACTTGTTGCATTGCATGCACCGGTTCTACCATCATTACAAAAAGTTAAATAAAATGAAAAATATCCCAGAAAGTGGTTATGCTAAATGGAAAGGGGTTAAAAACTTTAAAAATTAAAAATTAGAATTTACGGATGAATAAAAAAAGGGCAAGGAATTGACTAGTTGAAGGACGCATGGTCTCTCGTGGTTAGTGCATCATTATCGAGAAAGCCATATTAAGTTGACATAAATCAATGATGCGATTAATGATATATTGACGTTAAGTTTGGCATTTGGCAAGGGGTATCAACGCAGGGTCGAGGTAGACGCCCATGACCAGTCCGATGCACTTCTTCCCACATAAACACACAATATATGGCCATAAAAGAGATGAAGATATGATCATCACTCAATATTCTCAACCCTACTTTCATTAGGGCTCAAGCTATGACAGCACTATAAAAGAGAGTGAGTTCTTATGATGGTTGGTGGTTGTGGATTACATTTTGACCATTTTAAAAGTGTGTTATAGTTGTTATTATTACATTTATTATTAGTGTTCTCCAATTTAGTGACCCCCCCACCCCCCCACATCTCATAATTGTATGACCACTAATGCATCAATAAATGTTTTCAAAAACAATTTTTCCATAGTGTTGCTGCAAATCTGCATTAATTCTGCACTATGTAAAAATTAATCATTTGACAAATAAAAGTAGAAACTTGAAATGAAAAGGAGTTGCAAAACATAAAAGAGTGGAGTTTATTGAAAGATATATGAAAAAACAGAGATGGAATGTACATAAGTGCAATTTGGCGTGGGACTATTTTTTAAGGTTTAGCCTGTACGTACACCGACTCACAAGCGTGGGCTCTCAATGAAAGCATAAATGATACAAAACTAGTCTCTTTAGCTTACCTTGAAAAGTTAGTAGTCTAAACAGAGAGCTTAAGACTTATATCAATTCATACCAAGTTGTATTTGTGGGATTGTTCCTTACGGCTTAGTATGGAGTTTGTATCACTTTATTTTGAAGAATTTCAAAATAACTTCACTTCTTGCATGATGGTGATAAGACTTAAATTTTATCCTATATGAAGTGCTCTAATTTAATTATTCAGTTGGTTGATTCTAGTTCATATTTAATGACACAAATTCCAAATTGTACATTTCAAATCTATATATACAAACGCAACCCATACTACATGTTATATCGGAGACTAGCTAGAACTTATAGGATTTTGGACGGCCCTCACTTCACAAACACTCTCCTCTTTGTCTCTCATAATAGTTATAATGAGGAAAGGAAAGGAAAGGAAAAGAAAATAAAGATACCAATCCATTGGGCAGTCAATGCACATGATATGTGAATAGTTTAACAATTATTTATGACCACAGTGAAAGATATTTTTTCTTAAGAAAAGCATTCACATTCTTGAAAGTAAAACTTTTCAAATAATATTTATTTATTTTTTTATAAAAAAATGTTGCTTCTTCCCTAACAACAAATGTCAAATAGATATGGCATTGTTCTGATTACCACAAGTAAAAAATAGATGCTCCAAAAGGAAAGAAAAGGATAGCAACAAAGAAAAAAGTTGGGATCACATTCTAATTTATCGATTAACTGATCCCACCAAGATGGATCATTCATTCTGTTGAGACCTAACAACGATTCTTTGTAAGTGTGATTAATCATGACATTTTCAACTATCAGTCAAAAAATTGAAAATAATATTCACTGTATTTAGAAAGATGATAATGCCGTCTAACTTGGCGCACATTTATAAATACAATCATGCTAACACTTTGTTACTCGGTCTTAAAATGGATGAAAAAAAAAATAGACGAAAAGCTTAAGTTTTTTGTCAAATTCTTTTGTTAGTGAATTTTTTAATGAATGAAAAAGTAAAGAAATAGACAGAAAACTTAACCACTTTTTTTGTCAAACTTTTCAATCAAAAAATGGACGGAAAACTAAATAACAGAATATTATTTTTTATAATCTCTATTATACCCTCTAGATTATAAACATATTAACATTGATATAAGAGTAACTTAGTAATTTAAATGCGAAACTTAAATTTATTATTTTTTTCTTTATAAACTCAATAACAATATGAAAAAAAAAACATATAACTTTTTTTTTTCCTTTCCCACTATAAATTAAGTTTCTATTTTTTTTTTTTTATCTTTTCGGACTCGAACTCAGAAACATAGCGTAAGAGTTTCATATGCTTTTTTAACTTTAATAATAATATTCCTATTATTCCAATTTCAATAGTAGTAGGAGTATTTAAGATTGGTTTGTTCAAGTAGTTCCTTCCTCACTTTTTCCTTGAATTTGGGGTTTGGGATGAATAATGGGTTGGGGCTTTTGATGCAAATACAAATGGAATTTAGTAAATAGAAACAGGAATAGGAATAGGAAAAAAGAAATAGTCCAGTAGAATGGACTAAATGTCGTCAATGGCACGCCAAGCGACATTCCAAATCACTACCCACTGAGGGGATTTTTTGCGCAGAATCCAAATGATTGGTTATGACCCGACCCCTCTACTCTACTACATCCTTTGTGTCTCTCTCACTCTCACATTGTTTTCAAATGATGAAAGTTAATATTGGCGTGCAAACTTTGGAGTCATTAGTTTGGTTGAGATTGGTTTTTTGCCGTGAGATTTGTTCAATTCATATTCCTCATATGTATATCACTCCTTGTTTAAAACAAGTTTAACACATACTATTTCAAACGTGCATGTAGAAAATACTAGTGATATGTTTTCATATATTTTAATATCTATCTTTTTGGAATTAATTAAGACAGGTCAGTGACCTAGTACATATTCAATTTAAATATTCATGTCATTTTATTATTTACGTGGAGTATTCTTAGGAACCAACGTAGTACATATGATTATATATATATAGAGAGAGTAAGGATCAAGAGCAGAACTCTTAAAGAGCATAACTAGTAGAACTACCTTTAGCGACGGACAGACGACGGTTTTGTCCGTCGCCATAGGTCCTGTCTGTCGCCATAGCTTTTAGCGACAGACAACATATAGTGTTGCTAAAATCTATGGCGACAAACAAGACCTATGGCGACGGTCAAAACCGTCGTATGTCCGTCGCTAAAAGTAGTTATGCTAGTTATGCTTTTTAATAGTTATGCTCTTGATCCGCCCTATATATATATATATATATATATATCACCCTTATCCGACTCATCCCAAGCTTACCCCCCTTTAGCGACGGACCCAGCGACGGTTTGGTTATACAACCGTCGTCTATACTTTTAGCGACGCTATATATTGTCCGTCGCTAAAAGTATAGACAACGGTTGTATGACCAAACCGTCGCCGGGTCTGTCGCTAAAGGGGTGAGTCGGATAAGAGTGAGCTTAAGAAATGTACTGTATATACATATATATTAGTGGTTCAAATGTTCAATAAAAAAATGTTATAATCATATATTCGTTAAAATAACTACAAAACTATTCTTAAATGTATTTTTTCAAACACCTCAATTTCACAGTTAAATTAGGATATGTGTGTATATATATACACACATATATACACATATTTTAAGCTAAAAGTAGGGATATATATTATCCCTATTATTGACCAAGTAAAGGTGATTTTCCTACGTGAATAAGAAAAGTGAGCAGAAGTATTAAGCGAAGCTTTTGAAATACTTTATGGTATTTACAACAGTGGTAGTAAATAGTAATATTTAAGGTGGGGACTTGGGGTTGAAAGTAAAAGGCTTCATCATGGCCTTTCCACATGTCATACCACACTCCACCGCATAAAGCAAGCTACGAAATGATTATTAATTAATGCTCATTTTAATTTATTTTCTTTTTAAGAAATGAGGGGGGGAGTGTGTATATAAAGTAGAGTTAATTCAAAGGGTGGGATGGAGTACTTTTGCACCCAAAAGAAAAAAGAAAAAAGAAAAGGAAGGGATTGGATGGGGAGTACTTTGTTATAGTGGTCACATGACATAAAAGAGTCTTGGTCATTGGTTGTAGATCAGATTATTTCTTCTTCATTTAAGAAATTATATCCAACTTTCCTGAAAAATGAAATTCAACTGTCATATATATCGCAAAAATGTCAAAGAACATATTAAGGAACATTTTTTAAATTAATTTTGCTAATAAAAAGCTTTTGAAGGGTATCCACTTTGTGTCATTAGAATCTTCTTTTCAATTTTAGAAAATGTTAAAAATTACTCTTCTGATTTGTGAATACTCGACAAAATAAATTTAGTAAGTTTACTTTTGTAAGCTATACAAAAGTTATTGTTATGAATTATTTTAAATGCATTTAACATTGTACACTTGATTTTTTTAGTAAGAGTTCTCATAACATATTCTTGTGAAAAATAATATCTTAAATTTTTTTCTTAACTCTCTTTCTTTTGGTTTGAAAAAAGCATACTTTTTAGCACCAAAAGAAAAGGAACGAAGTAAGTTTCTTTTTTTTTTTTTTTTGGGTGGGTGCGGGGGGGGGGGGGGGGGGGGGGGTGCAAACTTGATTTAGAGATTATTTTCCCATCCTGGCAATCCATACTCTTTCGAAATATCCACAAAATTTTCTTAATTAAAATAAATAACAAATTTTTTACGCAATAGATTTGAGCATTCATTTTGAAATTGACAAACGAAACCGAGTCCACAAATTCTATTTTATGACATTACAGTTTGCCGGTCTGGTTTTTGTTTGTTCTTTCTTGTAAAAACTGACTTTGAATTGGGCCTTCGTTAGATTAAAACTTGGTATTATAGAGCACTATAAACTTGCGTCCTGACCTTCCCCTCTGGTTAACAGGCCTAGGCCTAGGCCCAGGTGTAGTTGCTTATAAAATACAGGTGCCTTAAAACAACATACATTTCGAGATCTGTGTTGTGCAGTGGATACAGGGTAGGAGAATTAAACTGTCTAATGTATTTATTTTCATATATTTCCTTATCGTAGGATTAGTCCTGTGCTCATAAGCTCATGAATTTCATCTATCTTCATCACAAATAACAAAGGAAGACTTTTATTTTCAAATCTTACTCATAACTCTCCTTTTTTGTAGTTGTTTGATGGTGTCAAATCAAAATACACAATAAATATTAATTCTCCCTAAAAAGGAGATGATTCAGCTGCACCTTCTTGGACCGGTGCCATGTTACAACTTACTCTATTTATTATTTTTGCTTTTAACATCCCCCTCCTCGCTGTTAAGTTAACTACTATGGGCATGGGCAATCTCCATACTATGATAACTAATGTGTACGAGACCCGAAAACGAATTCATCATCACATTCGCATGACTGACCGACAATTATTAACGATTTCAACTTCATACAAGCGAGTTACGGTCTATAAACTGAACTAAAATTTTGAAGTTAATTTGTCTTCGCAGGTTTTGATTACGAATTCCATGTCTCAATTAGGATTTAAAATTTTTGTCTAAAGTTATTTTCTTTTAGAAATAATAAACTTTAAATAAAAATTTATTTTTATAATATATTTTTGTTATTTGTTATTGTTAGATATACATTTAATTTATTTATTTTAAATTATACATTAATTAAAATTTTCATTGATTATATATTTTAAAAATGTAAATGTATCTATAATTTAAAATAGGGAGTGAGTAAAGTTAAATAGTAACCAGTTTTTAATTGGGGTTATGATTGCCCCAAATTCCAATTCCTCACGTGTGAATGGCCGACACCTGTATCCTAGTATTTCTTTCTTTCTAATTTTGTAAGTATTTGTTACCTCTATGCGCAAGTACTTCTCCTGTAAATTCCCCATTTCCAAAATTATTATACCCTTTTCTCTCTCTTAATTTCTCTGAGGCTCTGAGCAAATATAATAATTGTAATGGCTCCTCCTCCTCTTCCGATGATGATGATGATGATAGTGATAATAATGAGCAGCAGCAGTAATGATGATTTATTTAAAATGATAAGGGAAGTGAGATCAGACGCCTCCGATCACCGTTTCAGAGCGGGTGACTCAGTCCCTCTCTACTCCAATAAGGTCGGTCCCTTCCACAACCCCAGGTATTCTCCATATTCCTCATTATTCCTCATTTCAACTTTATCAATTCATTGCTCCATTTTTTTAAAAATTATAATTATCTAATCTCCTTGTGTGATGATCAAACTCTGTTTGATCAATCATTTCCAAAAAGAAATTATTTTGGATCTGTGACATCTGATGGGGAGGGTCGTTTATTATTGCATTATAATAAATGTATGAATGTACCATGTTTTTATTTTATTTACGTATAATTATAGTTAGCTTTGCATTATTTTGGATATGTACTACTCCTATATTCAATCCCCTTTCTATTTTCCTTTTCTAGAAATTAAAGAATTGGATATAAGAAATTTCCCTGCTTTTCCTTTAAGAAATTGTTTTGAGCACACCCCATTTCTTGAAACTTTTGAAATGTGTTATCAGCCAATAATTTATGGATCTACGAAGCTACAAGAACAAAAATCTCCAACTTCACTGTTGTGGGAGCTGCTAGGCCTTTGATGTGTGTAAAAGAAGTTTTTTTTTTTTTTTTTTATAAATATTATTTATTGTAGTCCAATTTTTGCTATTCTTCAAAGTGGCATTTTAGAAATCAACACATGCATATTTATTTATTTATTCAAAAAATTTCAAAGTTACACTCTCAAAACATAGATTGAGGACACGATAAGTAGACTGCAACTTTAGTTATTGTTTGATATTTGCTGATTCTGTTGCATGTCTTGTTTTTGTTTCAGTGAGACATACCGATTTTTCGACCTACCATTCTGTTTACCAGGTTTTCAGCTTCACTTCTGTTTTACCTACTTATTTTGGGCTTTTGTGAGTCTTGTTATTGATTTAAGCTTGCTTTATTTTCCATTTTGGTATCAATCAGAATGCTTTTGGGAAGAAAAGAATTCTAATAACAAACCATTTTTTCTCCCCGCAGATGAGAAAAAAGAAATATTTCAGTTTTAAAAAACTTCAATGCATATATTTCATTATGATACCATAATTATCTTTGGTTAACAATCCTTCTTAATACGGTTTGATCACAATGACAGATGATGTGAAAGAGAAGAAGGAAGCTCTTGGAGAAGTGTTGAATGGGGATCGTCTTGTTAGTGCTCCGTATACACTTGATTTCTTGACGGATAAAGAGTCTGAAGTTGTCTGCCGAAAGAAGCTGACCACGAAAGAAGTTGCTCAGTTTCGTCGTGCAGTTGATAAAGACTATTACTTCCAGATGTATTACGATGACTTGCCCATTTGGGGTTTTATAGGAAAGGTCGATAGAGAAGGAAAAGTCGACCCAAGCGAGTACAGATATTATCTGTACAAGCATATTCATTTTGATGTACTTTACAATAAGGACCGTGTAATCGAGGTGAATGCCCGGATGGACCCTCATTCAGTCATTGACTTGACGGAGGACAAGGAAGTTGAAGCTCAGTTCACATACAGTGTGAAATGGAAGGAAACAGACATTACTTTTGAGAATAGGATGGATAAGTTTTCACAGGCTTCTTCTTTGCCTCATCACTTGGAGATTCATTGGTTTTCAATCATAAACTCTTGTGTCACAGTTCTCCTCCTAACTGGTTTTCTTGCCACAATCCTCATGCGAGTCCTTAAGAATGATTTTATCAAGTAAGAAATAATTTTACCAGCAATGGTTGTATAATCGTGTGTCATTTGCTTACATTTTTCTTCTATCTTCATATCTTGTAATCCAAGTGATTGAATCTACTCAAAGGTATGCACATGATGAGGAATTAGCTGATGATCAAGAGGAGACAGGATGGAAGTACATTCATGGTGATGTATTCCGCTTCCCAAAGCACAAATCATTGTTTGCTGCGGCCCTAGGTTCTGGCACCCAACTATTTGCTCTGTAAGTATCCAGAAAACCTATAATGCCATAACTGTGAAGCCAGTTTGTCAGTTTAATTATCCATTGATTGTTATTATCTTATCTAACCTTTCATTACATCCATTTCCAGTATGGTTTTCATATTT
This sequence comes from Aralia elata, assembly GCA_034770075.1. Taxonomy (NCBI): domain Eukaryota; kingdom Viridiplantae; phylum Streptophyta; class Magnoliopsida; order Apiales; family Araliaceae; genus Aralia; species Aralia elata. The sequence continues at coordinate 83,861,792 of CM068387.1, read as the reverse complement.
GTGCTTGCACTAGTAGGCGTATTTTATCCATACAACCGAGGAGCTCTTTTCACTGCACTGGTGGTCATGTATGCATTAACTTCTGGGTTTGCGGGATATACAGCAACCTCTTTCTATTGCCAGCTTGAAGGAACTAACTGGGTAAGAGTTAATGATTCTTTATTGTAACGTTTTTCATTTATAGATATATGTATTGTTAAGTGAAAGTTGATAAACTAATTCGGGTATCTCTCTTGATAGGTGAGGAACCTGTTGCTCACAGGTTGCCTTTTCTGTGGACCTCTATTCCTAACATTTGGCTTCCTTAATACAGTCGCCATAGCTTACAACTCTACTGCAGCACTGCCATTTGGAACAATTGTGGTTATAATCCTTATATGGACTTTAGTAACATCACCATTACTTGTGTTGGGTGGGGTTGCTGGGAAAAACAGCAAAACTGAGTTCCAAGCTCCATGCCGCACCACAAAGTATCCTAGAGAGATTCCAGAGCTCCCTTGGTACAGGAGTACACTTCCTCAGATGGCAATGGCTGGGTTTTTGCCATTCAGTGCCATCTACATCGAGCTTTACTACATATTTGCCAGTGTATGGGGTCACAGGATCTATACAATATACAGCATCCTTTTTATTGTCTTTCTCATTCTTCTAATTGTGACTGCATTCATTACTGTGGCTTTGACATACTTTCAACTTGCTGCTGAAGATCATGAATGGTGGTGGAGGTAACAAGTTTCTTGTTATATCCATGCTTTTGTTCTTCCCTCGTTCTGCAACAATGATAGCATTTATTAATGTTCTTAACTGGCACATTATTATCTAGGAAAACATTTTCTTTTTAATATATCTCACAAGGTATGATATGCTGCTATGATATATAGTTATTGCTTCTGTTTCGGTGGAATTTTCCTTATGATAAGAATCATTTATTGCTGAAGCATGATGTTGTTTGAAATATGAAATAGTCCTTACAAGCTTGGTGAAATTAATGGTATCCAACAATATATGTTTCTTTGGGATGTTTCACCTCTTCACAGGCCTCTCTCTTTAAGGAGCATTCCTCAACCTCCATAGACCCATGGCATGACATGTTTTAGTATGACATTCAATCAGTTGTGTAATATGAGCTTATATTGTCTCATAGTCTGTGTTTTTATTTGGAACAGGTCGTTTCTTTGTGGTGGATCAACTGGCTTATTTATTTATGGCTACTGCTTGTACTACTACTATGCAAGATCTGATATGTCTGGTTTCATGCAAATCTCATTCTTCTTTGGATACATGGCTTGCATCTGCTATGGTTTCTTTCTCATGCTTGGGGCTATTGGATTTCGGGCGGCTTTAGTCTTTGTTCGTCACATATATCGATCTATCAAGTGTGAGTAGTTGGTCAGTCTTTAAGGCGCATTTCCCCCCTTTTTGCTTCTCAAATTATTTGTCATAGAAAAAAGGTCTATGATTTCTTTTTGTTAGGAAGTTAGTTTGAAGAATGCTTTAGATTCTTTGCTAAAGACTCGAGCTCTGATTTTGATCATACCATACTTTCTGGCTCCTGAGACTCAAACTTAAGGAAGCTTTTTTAGCATTAGGTCATTTTTTGAAAGGATCATCTGTTGATTTTTTGGGGATTATTTGTAATTTGACATAGAATTACGTCGAGAAGAGTTGTAGTTCTACATGTAGCCAACTCTATAAATACCAATTTATTTATTTATTCATTTGTATAAACCTTTGAATTCACATGATTCAAAGTACAAACTCTATTCTCTCTCACCTTGAGAAAAGATTCAAGCTTGCTTGTTGATTAGCCTTTTTCTCCTAGCTAGTCTTATAACTTTTATGTTTCATATTTGACAAGTTGAAAGACATCTACAATATAGTGCAACTTGGGTTTCATATTCAAGGTTCTGTTATGCAATTTTTGCTGCCTTGACTTTGGTGGCTAGCCAATAATTATGGGGCAACTGAAAATAGAAACGCGGCCAATACATAAATATGGTATTTGAGGGAGTGTGTGTGTGTGTATATATATATATATATATATATATATATATATCAGTAAGGATCTTAGGCTCATCCTTAAAAAGCTCACCTCAAGCTCACCCCCTTTTGCGACGGACCCGGCGACGGTTTGGGTGTACAACCGTCGTCTATATTTTTAGCGACGCTATATATTGTCCGTCGCTAAAAGTATAGACGACGGTTGTACACCCAAACCGTTGCCGGGTCCGTCGCAAAAGAGGGGTGAGTTTGGGGTGAGCTTTTTAAGGGTGAGCCTAAGATCCTTACTATATATATATATATATATATATATATATATATATATATAGTGTCGCTAAAAGTATAGACGACGGTTGTACACCCAAACCGTCGCCGGGTCCGTCGCAAAAGAGGGGTGAGCTTGGGGTGAGCTTTTTAAGGGTGAGCCTAAGATCCTTAGTGTGTATATATATATATATATATATATATATATATATATATATATATATAGTCTTATCCAATAAATTGTGTGAAGGAAAAAATGTAATAAAAAAGAAGTGAGAAATAGTTTGTCCTTTAGCTTCGGCAATATCTTCCAAAACATGATACCCCACGTTAGTCAGTTGTCAGCCTAGGGGGAAACCACTGCAGCCTTTTGCCTTGCAGAAATCCTTCAGCTGTTTATGCTGCCAAAGTGGGTTCATATCTCCACCATTCAACTAATGAATAGCTAGACACTAAATTTTACAAGAGTTCATTACAAAAAATGGAGAAATTTTGCACTCCATCCTTTTCGTTATATTAATAAGAAACCTCATTAATTCTAATGTTAGATAATTAATATTAATTTAAAATTTTATTATTATTTATGTACTAATTAATTACTTTTACTCCTCTCTCTCAATTAATTTATTTTTTTAAAAACAGAGTAAGAAAGAATTAATTTTTTCTCCTAAATATATGTAAAACGTCTTATATTATGATATATATTTTTTTCACTAAAACGACTTATATAATAAAAATGAGAGAGTATTATGTAGGACTTGAATCTACACAAGAATCTCATTGGATTGCTTTCTTAATTAATTTGCAAACTTTTAAAATTCTATACGTGAATTTATTTGATTTTAATTAATATCATTGTTAATATTATAAATTATTTAAAAAATATTAAAGAGGAAATTTTTTTTATTTTAAAAACTAAAAAAAATTTACATCACAGTTTAAAATTTAAAATTTCACAGATTAACTAAATTAAAGTCAAATAAGACTCATTTGTCTCAGCAAACAAAGCTCCTTTGCGCATACTCAAAAATTATTTGGACACACTAAAAACGACTTGATCCACGAAAAGAAGTATAAAGTAGAAATTTTTTTACTAGCAAATGCGTAAACAAACAGTAAAATTGCAAGAAAAAAAATTTAGAATAAGTCTAGGGTACGTGGAATTCCATTTAAGCATGCAAAAGTAAGAGCACGTGCCACGTAGGAAATGTATTAGAAAGAATTAGTAACACACGCCAATTTACTCGTAAACGCGGCTGAAACACTCCCCTATATATAACCTAGTACCGGTGATTGTCCTTTCTCCACCAGTACTGACTGTGACGGATTCTTCCACGTCCCAAGCACAAAATGGCTGCTACCGCCCTACGCAGCCAACCTCCGCCGCCACCACAAAGAATCCGTCCGATCACCGCACCTCGCTTGATTCCAAAAAGGGGTCAAGTTCTTAGGAACATTCTTCTCAAATTGGCTAATTTTCTGCGTCTCTGTTTCCCAGGGCAGAGACGCAACCGTTCTAGCTAGGAAGTCTTGTACGGTGGGCCCTTCTTCTTGATTATACCACCGGCGGCGTTCGTTTTATGAGTCCGGTGGATGTTTGATTAATGTAGGCAGAACATGTCAAAGATATGGAAAGCTATGGATGTGATTTTGTAGTTTGGTTTTCCTATTTTGTAAGGAGTTAATTTTTTGTAACGTGTGTTACTTCTGTTGTTATGTCATTAGTTTGATTATAATTTTTAGGATTTTCTTAATGTGTGTCTTTAGGATACACATTATACACAGGAATCGAGAGAATATTCTCTTGATTCATGCGTATATTCCCTTGATCTGTGTGTAAACGCAGAAATTAAAGGAATATGCACAGGAATCAAGAGAATATTCTCTCGATTCGTATGTATAATGTATGCCCTTAGGGAATGATCTTTTTTTATTTATTATTGTTGTTGTTGTTTGTTTTTATTCTTAGAGTTTTGACTAGAATCTGATTGATGTAACCCTACTTATCTTTAATTCCTATTGATTCATGGAACTAGCCTGGAATAGAACCCAGGCCTTCAATCTGATTGATGTAACACATCCATAACGTTTTGTTTCACCAAAATGGCTCAACTAAATAAGCTCTCTGTTTCATTTCTTTATCTACCCCTGAAAGCTCAAGAAACAGGGGAATCTGTTTCATCTTTCAATATATATATATATATATATATATATATATATATATATTATATATATTTCATTATTACATTGAATTATAAATGTAACGGTAACATATTTTTTGTGCGAGTCCTACTATGTATTGTGATAAATTTGTATCAAATTACAATTACAAATCTTATTATTAATACATATAATTATAAGAGAATTCCATTTATTATACATATCTCTAAAAAAATTTATTACTAATGATTATTCACATAACTTGCAATCAAACAGTCGACATAAATATCATGTTTGTAATATATATTATCTTTTGTCACAAAAATTTGGAACCACTTGAGACAATTTTAAATATTCTGTAATATATATTATCTTTCGTCACAAAATTTTGGGACCACTTGAGACAATTTTAAATATTTTTTGCCGATAAGTTGAACTATCATCTTCTTGTTAATCAAATAAAGTATAAATTTATAAACCAATCTTTTTTTTCTCTTCTCTCAAAACAGAATTATAAATTGTTAAACCATTTTTTTCCTCAATTAAATGACATTAATGAAGAACAAATTCGAGGCCAGTAAAGAAATATGGTACTTAGATAAGTAGATAATTCATCACTTTTGAGTCTAGATTTTGTCTAAACAAAAATTATTTAGTTATGTGATTGTGCAAATGATGTTGATGATAGCGTAAAATAGATAGAATCCATATGCATATATAAAATAAAAATAAATAAAAAATAGTAAAAAAAGGTTTAACAGGTCAAAATGGAGTTAATCTTCTTATAATTAGTTGTAATGATGGATTGGATCACTTTTCAACCAGAAAATTGGTGAGCTATTATATTAGTAGTATTTTATTTATATCATTCGTACCATAATAAGGTTCATTAAGTAAGCTACTTCTGGTGAGATTGAACTGGTCTTATTGATAAGTACTACTCATATTATCACATGAGTTTTACAAAAGGGACGCCGTGTTTGGGGATTTGGTCTGCATCAGCGTTAAATGTATGGATAATCTGTCAAAAATTTTAAAAATTAGCTTTCCATTAAGAGCTAGGAGGAGGAGAAAAGAACATAGTAATTTTATTAGGATGATTTACTTTACAATAAAAAAATAAAAAAAGGAATTGTTGTCCGCAAGTTCGACCCGACTCAGCTCGGCTCAAACTCGACTCGAACTCGTTAACGAGTTAAGCTTAAACAAGACTTTTAACCCGTTTAGTTAAACGAGTTGTGCTCGAACAATATAGTGTTCGATTCGAACTTGACTCATTTAAGCTCGATTCTTGACTCATTTAAGCTCGATTCGTTTAATAATTATTTAATTAAAATTTTATTTTATTTTTATAAAATATATAATACAAAACATTTATTTTATTTATATATTTATTTTTTCCCAAAAAAAAGTGAAAACGGAAATAAAAATTAAAAATTAAAATAAATAAATAAACGGGTCGCGCTTAGACTCGAACTCGACTCGGCTCGGCTCGCTTAAGCCCGGCTCATTTATAAACGAGTCGAGTTCATACACAAATTCCAAATCGTTTAAAGTCCGGCTCGGTACAATTCGCTTAATTTTTAGATGAGTTCAAACTCGGCAAAAAAAAAAACTCGACTCAATTCGACTATTTTACGGCCCTACGGGTAAAGTTAGAATTTTTTCACGAAAATTTTTTTTGATATACAAATATTATACAGTTATAATATTTTGCTATACCTTTGCAACTCATTCTTCTTGCAAGACTATTGAATAGCTCCGAATGAGGATCCATGGTGTGGCCTTGTTGTAGGTGAAGAGAGCGGATTCTAAACTCCTCTAATTTAGACAATTTAGAATAAGATAAGAAAACCGTGTTTGGGCTCCAAAAAATAAAAAAACTCAAATAGGAGTAGACTGACCGGTTCGGAGTAGTCTAAAAAAAAAGTAATAGAAAGAGCTATAGCTAGGGTTGCTCTGGGAGAAGCATAGAATTGGTCACTTCTCAAGTTCCCAAATCCCAAGCCAAACATGGTACAAACTATTAATTGAAGGACTCAAACCACACGCTTGTAACTCGTTTGTTCTTTAAAAAACGCGGACTCCACACATATATACATATGCTCCAAGTCGGCACTAAAATTTAATTAAGCACCATCCCAAAAAAAAATTCCAACTCCTAAAAGCACCTGACAATATTGCTGAGATGGCTTTACACACCTCCGCCGTTACCACCGCCACCACCACAGTACCGCCACCGCCGCCGCCGCCGCATTTCAGAAAGTTCCAAAGATCACCTACCGGCGGCACTGCACCTCGTTGGATCCCAGAAAGAGGCCGAGTTCTTAAGAACATTCTAAGAAAGGCATTTTCATGTCTCTGTTTTCCTAATAGGAAGCCTCGTTCCAAAAGCTCTTCCAAAGTCGACGATCATCACTTCTCCACTTGATTTTTCCCATTTAACTAGTATCTATGTATAACAAACAAATATTGCTTTAATTTATATATTGAAAATTCGAAATTGAGCTGTGAATTGTGATTAACTTAACTGACCATTTAATTAGACAATAGATATATGCCAGTTGATTCGATCAATCGATCGAAGCCTGCAGCGGACAACTACCCCTTTCCTCTGCTTTTATGTATTTCATACAAGTTAACTCGCGAAATGAATTGTAGCGTGAATTTATTTTAATTTTTGAAATAGTAATTTTGTAATTTGTAATTTTTTTTAAAAAGTTTCCTTTTATTGATCAAAATTAAATATATTCATATAAATTTTAAACTTTAAACTTTTACAAATTAACTAAGAAGAAAGAAAATTAAATGAGAGTATTTTTATGAAACTAGAGGAATATTTCATGAAAAGAGTTTAAAGATTAGACCAACGGAAATTGATTACCTAGTTAATTCTTCTAAATTTTCAACTTATGGTTGAGTATATATATGAATGTCCTTATATATATAGAGAGAGATATTCATACCTATTGCGACGGTTTTAGCGACGCTTCTTGTCCGTCGCTATATATATATATATATATATATACACACAAAAAAACAAAACAAAACAAAAAAACAGTACCATTATTTATTTGATTATCCACATCTTTTAGCTAGGTATCAATTGAATCCAGCGAAAATATTCTTGTTGTGGTAATAGTAATACTGCTCATGGTGATTGGAGAAGCCATAAAGCAAATAGAACAAAGGATTGAATAAGAGAAGAACAAATAAGCTAAGCCGTTCGTCATCCTCGGCATTAACTAATTATTATAGCTGCTAGAAAACAAAAAGTTATACCTTATTGAAAAACCAATCCAAATATACGAGTTGCTTCATTTTTAATTTACTTAACCATTATTAGCTACCACTGGCACTGTGTTATACATGCTCTTTCAGTATCAAAAGAGAATACTATGAGTTTTTTAACATTTATTTCACAAAAATATTAAGTTTGTATGTAGCCGGTTTTATAGTCCCCGCCAGAGTCTAAAAAATTAGAGGAAGAAGGCAAAAAATTAGAGAGAAAATAGAACTTATTTTTTTTGATTTTACATAAACATCTCAGTATAAAGCATTATTTTTTATAAGCCTAACTAAAACATCATATTTCAAAATAGATCACCACCTTTCATTTTTACTAACACTTCTAATTCTAAACCTTTTTTTGCATTCAACCCACGTGTTCTCACTATTTTGGCCTGTGCTTGGTAATTGGGATTACCCTATATCCAATCTATTTTCACTGGGATTAATTTTTGTAACATTGTAATACATAATTAATTTGGTTATACATTACGACAAATTATATTAATAAAAAAATATCGATATATGTAAATACATAAAATAGGTAAGAATTGAAAAAAGACTTATATGCTATTGTTCTATCTTATCTCTTAGAGTTTCACGTTAATCGCAATTTAATTTTGTCAAAAAAATTATCGACATGTATATCATTTTTCTTAAAATACGTAAATGTTCACATGTGACTTGGCCACAAATAAATCTTCTCGCACAAAAGTCACACAAATTTGATGCAACTATTTAAATTCCTCTGGTAATTAAACAAAATTGGCTCTATGTGTGTGAATTAACTATAGTTTTAATAAGAGACAGAAAATTATTGACTTAACAACATTATATAAGAATGAGTATTGTTTTCTGACCGAGTCACATAACCGCAAGAACGCTGAGTGTACCGTACGGAGTTACGGACCAGATGAATTAATATATGCACGTCTTTCTTTTTGATTGAATCTAAGGCGCGGCATATTTTAGTTTGAAATGGTCAACTACCATCTTAAAAAACTACTCCCCGTAATAAATACATTTTTCATACAAATTAAAAAAATATGTAAAATAAAAATAAAAAAAAGTAAAAATATATTTAAATTTATTTTTAGTGACCCCATTTTAATGGACTCCATTAAATGACATATTTACCCTTCACTTTATGTACCTTTAGTTATCATTTTTAAGACGGAGAAAATATAAGCCATTTGTGGTTAGAATTTAATGTATTTGACGAATATAGTACTCCCTCATTTTCATAATAATAGTCCTTTTAGCTACATTCACATGAATTAAAATAGTCATTTAACACTATCATTTAATAATTAAAATTTGTGTAAAATTTTATTACTACCCCTTTTTGAAAAGTTGAAAACTATTAATATAAGAGAGAATTTCTTGGGACAATGAGAGAAGTTAGGGACGATATATGAAAATAAATAATTTATTTTCCTAAAAAGTTATAAACGACAAACAAATTAAAATAATTTTTTTATCTAAAAAATATATTATTATGGAATGGAAGGAATACTACCTCCCTTCTAAAATAATACAATATAAGATTGATATTGATTATTTTTAAAAATTAAACCGAGTTATTTTCAATTTAATAAATTGATATAAATTTATTTAATTTAAACAATACAATTATGATAATAATAAATTAAATTAAAAGTACTACTAAATAAAAAATTTATTGCATTCATTTAAAAAATAGCTAATATTTATTTATAAGGTTAAACTTGATCTTATATTATCAATATCAAAATATAACAAGACAAATATCAAGTCATTTTGGTTGGTCTTCAGTCAACTCAGCAATCCAACTTTAGTAACCCAATTTTTTTTTTTGTTTACCATATTTACTATTAAAGATGTAATGTATTCTTTGTTAGTAAGAATTGAGCAAATATATATATATATATATATATATATATATATATATATATATATATCAAGTAATTAGTGATATACATTTAATGACCCTTGGTATTTTACATTGATTTTAATGATTCGTGAATCTAATTATTATGACCTATCTTATTCAACTTACTCTAATTTACTATAAATAACACTTGACCTACACCCACAAAAATCCTACAAAATCATTATGGAAGAACATGCTCTTTTGAATCAATTTTTTTAGGGACACGTAACTAACTAAAATTGGTGATATATTAGCTATTCATCACTATAAATTTAAACTTTTTTGAAGATTTACTTTTACAAGTAGATATAGTGCGTGTAAAATTTAATAGGTAATGAATTAACTTACATTTTATTAGCTTGAATGAATATATTAGCAAAACATATATTAATATTTTGTTTGATTCAAATAGACACCGTAAGTATTCTAACCACAATTATATATAACAATATGGATTCTTCTTCTTTTTTTTTAACTTTTTTTTATATGTAAAATTAAGCTAGCAGATGGGACACGGGATAATAAATTGTGAATCCTTTTGCATGGCATGTATGATGTACAAAGGTTTTTCCTTTGGGCGTTCTGCGCTTTGGGCGTTTTGTCGCTTTGAGCTTTTTGTCTATTGCATGTTTTGAGCTGTACTGGGCCTTGGCTTCGTTTCGGGCTTAGACTTTATTTTGTTGTAGCAGTGGAATAGAGAATTTCAACCCTAGTTATATTGTTCTTGAGCCAAAAATAAAAAAAATATATAAGGAAATCAAACAACATGCATGAATCTGTATTACTTAGTGTTCAAAAGCATATATATATATATATATATATATATATATAGGGTAATAATTCATAATATATATATACTATGAATTCTTATAGAACATACACCATTTATATTATTGAAAATAAAAAAGAACGGTCATGATTAGAAACCGAAAATCAACGTCCGCTACCAGTAGCGGATGGTAAAAAAAGCACATAACACAATTAACGCTATTAATAATAGTGACCGTTAATCAGAATAAAAGTTTGGCTTGAGCAATAAATATTTAGGATTTATTAACTAGGATTTAGTGTTTATTAATCAAGGTTTAAGATTTATGAATTAGGGTTTAAGATTTATTAACTAGGATTTATAGTTTATAAATTAGCATTTAGGGTTTATTAACCAGGGCTGATTAATAAACCCTAAACCCTAGTTTATAAACTCTAAACCCTGGTTAATAAACATATTATTTATTTAAAAAATTTCTCTATATATAAGTGTACTTTTTTTTTTGTTTAAAATATATCATATTAAAAAATAAAAAAACTCGCCCCCACAAACTTTCTAAGTCTCCCATTATTAGTCCGAATAGTTACAATTTCCTTTATAGACGCGTGGGGTTACTAAAGAAATACAAAAAGTACAAGCAGAATAAAATTAAATAATAGCTGAAATCGTTCATAGCCATTAACCGTGGACCGTGGGTGCAAAAGAAGAAACAAAAGGTTCGACAACAACTACGACAACAACAATAATAATATAAAATAGCTCAAATCCTTCATAGCCATTGGCCAAAATATGCAAAATAATTAGTTGCGATTTTACATAATAATAATTAGAAAAAGGCATTTCCTTCGCCTAAATAGGAATGTGAATCAGCTGACAATTTATGTAGCAGTAGTAGTAGTAGTTAATAGGAATGTGACATCAGGTGATATTCTTTTGGTATCATCATAGTATTTATGGTAAAACGTAAAAGTAATAGTACCTATAAAAATTCAAAATACATACTCTCTCCGTCCTCCTAAATTATAAACAATAATATTAATTTTATAAAAATTAATTTCAATTTAAAATTAACATATACTTAATTAATTTATGTGAATATAATTATAAATATTATAAATTAACTAACTTAAATTTTTTGTGTTAATTATAAATTTAAAAATATTTTAAATTAATTTAAAAGTGGGGGAGGACTAAAAGTGATACTCCACTTCAAATTCAAAATGCCATAAACAGACTCTATTTCTTTTTCTCTTTTCTATGCAAAAGTAGTAAAATCCCAATGAGCACATACTCATAAAATAAAATTGGGAAGAGAATCCAATTCTTACTCTTACCAATTGGGATTTGGAAAAAGCAAAAGGACACGGAAAATATTCTCTCGTGCCCCTAGACTTCAATTTTACTACAAACATTTTTTTTTTTTTACGGTGAGATGATACTTATACTACTTCCTCCTAGTTTGATATGATACTTGGCCACATTCTACTGACAGACAGCCAAGGGACCAAAACGCACGTAGGTTACTATTTACGGACAGTGCAATGCATGCAAATGGCAGACAATTTACTTATCAAACCCTATTTATGGAGTAATTAATCAAATTACATTACTACCCCTGTCCTACGATTATTGCTTTTCCTAAATTACTCAAATCAGTAGAATGGGTTGCTATATCATGATGATAATGGGTAATAGAAAGGAGAGATTCGCCCATTAATTTGACTATCCTGAAATTTATATCGAAAATTCACTCGAGAAAAATAATTGGGCGATGATATACGTTATTCATTTCTAAATACGCTATATTTTCAGTGTATATAAAATTTGTTCAAGAAGTATTATAGAAATAGATAAATAATAATTTTTTAAGAAAAATTCATTGAGGTTGTATCCGATTTAATTGGTAAAAATGTTGTTGATCTACCTTAAACACCACTCAGTAATTGTAATGAAAATATCATTAGAACGATCGAGTTAAAGAAGTTTCAAGGGTTAATGATAAATTAAAGATAATCGAACGTGAAAGAAACATATTAAGGTTTTTTTTTTTATAGGTCCCACTAGCTAGATTCTGCCTTGAGACATATGAAATTCGAATTGGATGGTGCACCAACTCATATTGACATCTGCCTAAAAGAAACGACATATATACTAGCTCTCGTAGAATTTAGGGCAGTAACATTTGTTAAATATAAAAAACTAGGTTTAGGTTAATGATTGTGGAAATACATAATTTTAATAATTAAATGGCCCTTTGTTTGGTAGCTACCTTTTCCTAATATCATGTTTTCCCCAGTAATTAAAACTGAGTTTGATCTTATCGTTTCATTATTTTATTTTAAAGGCTTATTAGTTAAGATTATACGTATTTAATTATTAAATTTATATGATCCCTTCAAATGAATACAAAGTTTAAGGTCAAAAGAATAAATTGAAAAAGTGAGTAAAATGTTTTGAGACATACCAAGAAAGTAACGCAGTGATTTATATGGGATGGATGTATATGTAGGTACTTATCTGGAGTAAAATATATATATATATATATATATATATATATATATATATATATATATATTCACGCTTCACATCAATGAATTAATCATTGTACAGATGGTAGCAATAATAATATTTTTGTACCCTAGCTCTAGCCGCATATAATGCGAGAAATATCATGTACAGGCATGTGATAAGAAATCATGGACATCCACGGATCCACCAACGTAACCTTACCGCCACAAAAATATAAATTTAAGGGTTTTTCCATTTTTCTCGCTTTTCCTGTAAATGGGGTGGTTAGTGTGGAAACTAAGTCTATGAAAGCACATGGAGTATTAATCTGTTGATACAATTTTTGAAATTTTTCCAAAAAGGCATTTCATCTCATGATTAATTTTCCAAGACTGTTATACTATATATATATATATCGTGTATAAATTTTAGTGTCTTCCTTTTTCTTAATTATAATAAGGAATAACAAGGAGAATTAATTGCAGCGTGTAAATGAAAGACTTTACACATTGTTTTTTGAAATAATTGATTAGTGCCTGGGTTTGTTTGAATAGTTTTTTATTGGGTTCAATTCAACTTGTTTATACCTTTATATATAGCGATCAATTACTGGTCAAGAGTAAATTAACATTTTATACTTAAAAAAATAAAATAACATTTAGTGCCTTGATTTTGTAATAGACTTCATTTGGGATAGATAAAGTAGTATATATAGAATAATACTACTCCCTATGCTTCATAATAATAGACTTTTTAGTAAAACAAATTTGTTTTAATTCATTTGTCCGTTTGTAATTTTTTAGGAGAATACATCTTTTATTTTCTTATATCACCTCAAACTTCTCTTGTTGTCCCATATTAATAGTTTTTAACTTTTCATATAGGAGTAGTGATGAAATTTTACACAAATTTTAGTTATTAAATAATAGTATTAAATAATTTTTTTAATTTATATATATGAAGTTAAAAATATTATTATTATGAAATGAAGGGAGGAGTACTTAACTACTTATCATTAAGGATTGCAATGAGATTAGCATTTAGCAGGATCTGATAACACTATTTATAAGTTAAGTGGCTAGAGTGGCTATATATGTTTATAAGTTTAGTGGCAGTGGCTATAACCTGGTGCAGAGTTTATTTAATATTAATTTTCTACTAGCTTATTCCAAATGCAGACATGGGGTGTGTAATTTTGTACTTTGAAGTACACTTTTATCGATATGCGAGTCTCCAGTAGTCAGATAAAAAAGTAAAGTTAGAAATGACATTATTTTCAACGCACGGGAAAGTAACAACCTGCCTCTATGAAAAAGCTGAAGCCTTTAGCTGGTAAGTATAGGTATATATGTACTACTACTATCATGTACGTATGGGAAATGCATGCTTAATAATCCAATTATTATAATTAAGGTGCAAATGTTGTAGCTAGCTAGCTACGTAGGTCCACTAGTTGCACAACAATTTGACTTTAACATAGTTTGCATATATACTTCTCATAGTAGCATGACTTTGTTTAATGTACGTTTTGAATTAAACAATTGTTTCAAGGGTTGTTAGCATTATTATGTAGTAGTATATTTCTATAACAATGCTATTTGTTTGGCCTTTTATCTCAGGTTTTAATCGACTCCTTACCTTAAACTCTGATCCTCTCTCTCTCTCTCTCTCACTCTCACTCACTCACACACACACACACACATATATATATATATATAAATATAAACCCGGATTGATGCCTAGGTACTGCCTAGCTAGCTAGGTGGGATGAACCACCAATTTTTTTATAATTAAATTCATTTTCTTAAGTTAATTACACCATTAATGATGGGCTAGCAACTTAGCATAAAAATGTCACCCTACAAAAGTCAATGGCTCGGGTATGTCATACCTAAACTGATAATCGAATCATACTACTTTTGTGTACACTATACCAAGACAAATTTCAATTTTGTATTTGCAAATCATTGCATTTGTTTATTAGTTCCATACAAGACAAATGAACAACATTTCAACTCATTAAATATAATAGTAATCACATTTTGATTTTAGACGATTTAAATTGAACAATATTTATACAAACATGCAAGTTGTAGGTATAGTTTAAGAGTTATAATTTTATAATACTTAAATAACAAAAATTATTTAAAATACACACTTTATGCTATACGAATTCAATTAATTTTATTGACGGTCTATATCAACCTGTTTGGAATCATGATGAACTACTACTGCAAAATTATCAATATTTTAGCAAACGACAAAAGAATTTTATTTTTGAAAACATCTATAATCCAAAAGATTTGGACTACATAATCATGATATGTAGAGTATACATATGTCTATATACAACTTAAACAAGCAAAGCATAAATTGAGCTAAACAAGTACTAAATATTTCCGCATATAGTTCTCAACCTTTAGTCCTAATTATAGTAATTGTGCCTCTCCCTTGTGTTTGGATTCTGGTTAGAGCCACCACAGCCTTCCCGGACAAGCCCGGTCCATCGGCAGATACCAGCGGGCGGCACGCAAAATCGCCCACCGGATGCCTAACCGGCCTTGTTGGTGGCATTAGGATTCGCTCATTGATGTCATTTAACGTCACGTCGCCTTCTATCCCTCCAGGTTTAACCACCGCAAAAGGGTAAACCACCCTTGTAATCACCTCCTTCTTTTTCTTCTCATCACCACCTAACAAAGCCCCACCAAATAATTAAAATTATTTCACTCATCATATTTACAACTAAACAAAGTATATACAAATATAAAAGTTGTTCTAGAATTACAAGCAGAAAGATGTGCCATCTATGATCCTAGCTAATATTTCCAAAAAGAATATTAGAAGAGAGCATAGATATGCTTTAAACTCTTTACTCACTAGCTAGCTAGATATTTCCTTTTCTTTAGCAAAGGTATGTTCGTTAGACTTTGTATCATCCCAATTTAAAACAAAATTACGTATAAAACACTCTGCATATTAATCTATTGTCAAATTTAAATAATTACATATGAGTAAGAGAGAGGGAGAGAATTATAAAAGTGCATACCAGCTGAAGTAGATATGCCGTCAGGCTGGGAATATAAGGTTTCTTTATTATCAGAAATGGAGAGGATGTTGTCGTTAAGTGAATCTTTGCTTTGTGAAGAAGATAAAGAATCTAAAGAGCCTTCAAAAGATGATCTAGCCCCTTCTGAACTATTTATTGTTTTGCCTGAAGATGAAAGAGATAACATTGTTTTAATAAAATATCTAAAACAATCGACTCATCTAAAAGCTTAAATTATTAGAAAAAGACATCAATAATGTATATATGTTACACACTCAGAGTTTTGATACTATGTTAAGTAATCAACTCATCTAAAAACTTAAACTATTAGAAAGAGACACCATATAATATGTATCATGCTAATAAAATACTCGTAAATTCAAATGCAATTCAATTTCTAGAAAGTGTGTGTGATAATATAATTATATAATTCAGTAGTCACCTGAAATGCTGTCAATATCATTTATTTGGCTGATATAACCAAAATTCTCAGGAAAACTCTGGGTGCAATTCTCTTTCCAGCAACTCTGCATAGACTGAGATTCAAATTTTATATCAACCTATGTATACTCCATGTGATCCATCCGTTCTAAAATAATTATATATAATAAGACCTTATCCTTTAGTTGAAAATATAGTGGTTGTGGCATTATAGTACTTAATCTAGCTAGAATAAAAACAAGAGCGTGTTAGGACTTTCATATTATTTTTTAGTGAAGAATAATTTTGAAAAACTCTAAAAACGAAAATTGTATCTTTAATTTTAAGATAGAAAGAGCAATTACTACGAACAAACTATAGTACATTAATATATTGCCATATGTAGAAATTAAAGTAAAAAAACTACCTCAATTGGGAAAGTTTGATCATCAGAGAACAACAGCAATCGCCTTCGCTTAGAGCTGAATTCGAACAATGCATCTTGCAGATATCCGGTCGAAATATCGGAATCAAACGATGAGAGATATGGTGGAGTACTGCTACCCATCATTACTGCATAAATATATATACATGAACATGAACATGAACAATGAAATATTGCTTACAAATATTACAACAAATTAAAAAAAAATAAAAATAATAATACTCCAAAGCAAAGTAAAGAGAGAATGAAGAAGAAAGAAAAAGAAAAAGGAGAGAGAAAATTTACATGAGTGAGACACGTCTGCGTTGAGAATTCCAAGGTTGTGAAATTCCCAACCAGGGGAAGAAGAACAGCCACCATAATTAGCCATGGAATGAAGGTCACCCATTTTTATCAAGTGGTGATGAATGATATATATAGAAAGAGCAAATGCTTGTAGTATTTAAGTAGGAGTAGAGAGTAGTTAATTAATTAAAGAGAAAAGAATAAAGTGATAAAATTAGAAGAAGAAGAAGGAAAAAATGTCACTCAGTCAACGGCTAAGAAATGTAGATTAGAGAGAGAAAAAGAAGAAAGTTGATTCATAATTTTCTTGGGATTCGGAAAATGTGTTATTTTTACTTTTGATTTTTATTTTATAGGAAGAAGGGTGGGTATGCGGGGGACTAAATAATTGCAGTGGTTATGTATGATATGATGTTTGTTTGGTTGTTGCATATATATATATATATATTATTTATTTATATGTAAAAGGCCAAACATGAAAAGAGAGGACAAATATATTGGTGAAGAGGAGAGAGACACAATTCAAATTCAGCTTTTCCTTTTCTCATGTTTTTCCTTTCCCTTCTGACGATGTGAAAACCAACTTCTCTCGCTCACTTTTTTCTTCACATTCTTGGCCTATTTGGTGGGGTCGTATCAGACTTGGTATATCCACACACATATCTATCTGATATCTCCTATTCTTTTCACTTTTCATGGGGTGGGATTGTCATTTACCTGGTGGGACCCACTCATTGCATGCTGGGCCTTTCGTGGGCCCACCTCAAGGATTGGCTGAATTCATGGTTTTTTTTTTCTTTTTTTTGGGTGGTGGTGATGGGATTTTGAATGATCCAAGTTTGTGTGGCGGCATTGAATTTTATGTGGAAGTTGATTGCTTTCATCTCCGAGGGTCTGGGTGTATGTATGGTGTATGCCACATTTTGTTTTGTGTTCAATTGAACTGGGGGACATCAATGCTACAAATCGATATGGATACATTTCCGGCTTTAATTACTTCTCAAATCTGGATTTAAAATTGTGAATTTATAAGCTATTATAATCACGGGATTATATACTCATGCATTATAATACGAAAACTACTAATTTTATGATTAAATAGTCTTAGTGTCATATTTATTTTTTATGAGATTATTCATAGATAACTTAAAATAATATCATGTCATGTTTATTTTGTTTAGAATTATTTAAAAAATTGAATAAAAATTTACTGTTTGGATTATTATACGTACCCTTACTACCACTAATAACAAAGATATCATATTCTCATTAGTTTGAGTGTAGATAGATATGATAATACATCGGTCTTTTTAAAACAAAATTAAAAGTTAATTTTGTTCACAAATTTTTAGTCCTAAATGATAGGGACATGGACATGGTATTAAATAGTAGTTTTCCTTTTTAAGTCATTTTATTATCCATGTACTAATAGTCTCAAGTTTATTTTTAAAAACAAACAAAAGACTTGAGATTAATAGTCCAATCCTAAATATAATCATTGTAAACAAACATAGTCCAGGTAACTTATCATCTTTGGTATGCAAATACATGTTTGGCCTTGTGGTAAATGGAGCAGAAAAATTAAAATTTTATTAATTAAAATAGTGTTTAAGAAAAGAAGAGGTGCTGTTGGCTGTTGCTGCTGTGTGTACCCAGCCTAAACTATTTTTGAATAGTTTGTTGTCCTGGGCTAACAAGATCAGGGTCATGTACTGCTTACAATAATTGGACAATCCTGATACCAATTTTAACAATTCTCTTTCTGTCATGTAAAAAGACTTCTTTCTATATGTAATAATTTAGTAGTATTTTCATTTTATTTGAGTTGTAGATCGAAGATTGGTAAACAAAGAGGAAAATTCTTCCATATTATTGACTCACTAAAAACTCAAATCAGATTACGATGGACATAACATGATGAAAATATAGAAAAATATTGATCAGAGATTATTACAGCAGTGCGGCCTACTATGTCTATGTGGCAGGGCAGCTTTTATTTATTATTATTATTAGACAAGTCACGTACATAAATCGTGGCCTTCATCATGGGAGGGTGTAACCTGCATAGACCAAACCAAGTAGTAGTAATTAGCGTGAGTTTTAAGCCCATTATTGTCTACGGTGCCCTTGGGTATTGTAAACCCTACGGCCCAATTAAGCTCGTACAAGAAGTTGAGCATTTTATGATGAATAATTGGTAAAAACAAAATATTGGGACCCTACGTAATGAAATCAAATTTATATAAAAGCCCATTAGTTCCTACTTCCTACTATATTAATAAGGTCTATTGAAATGATAATAATCATGTCAGCAATCTTTCCCTGCTGTGTAGATTATTATTGAAATGATAAAAAGTTATTATTACTTCAATAGCCGCTCAAGAACCCCGGTCATTGAATTTTTTTATTTTTATTTTTTCATTTTTTTTTGTTAAAAACAATTATATTGTAATAGTCCGCATCAGAACATGTGGGTAAGATGATACTATATGTAACCCGTCAATTCTATTACAATAAATCTAATATATAAAGCTGGAGGAGACCGGCTAGCTTGGTGTATAAAAATTTCTAAAGCTTTTTTGACTTTCAAAAATACCCTTCAATTTTTATGATAATTTTTATTTTATCTTTTTTATATTATTTTTTTCGACTTTCTATTTAGTCCTTCAACTTTTATAAAATTCCTATTTATCTCACAATTTAATTGACACACTCAACGCATGTGTTACCGTGTGCTATGTTAAATAATTCTCTTACTGTATATACATATTAATAATTTGTAATCACTCCAAAGTGAGTCTGTAGTGGGTCAAGATAATTTAATTTATATTTTCGTTATAAATATGGGTTGTTGGGTGGGCACACATTCTCAGTCAATTAGATACTGATTTGGAAAGTTTATTTAACAGGGTTCATCATTTCCGATTAGATTTTATGCTAAAAATGGTAAAGATATCAAGAAAGTAGCGCCAAAAATAAGATAGTGGATATAATAAAACAAATTTGGAAATGAAAAGAAGAATTAGATTGTTAATTACCTCCACATTTTTTGCCAACAGGTCTGTTCTTAATGTTGCAGCGCTTGGGAATAGTGATGGCAATCCCAGGCTTGATGCCAGCATTCTTAGCCAAAGGCGAGAGCAGCACCGCGCACAGGCATTTGGGTGCAGTCTTGATTAATGCATTAACTTTGGTGCAACAAGTTGGAGGAACTTTGGCCTTCACATTCCCGGCAGCGCTCAAGCAGGGGCTTAAGCTGGCAGCCGCCAATTGAATCGGAGTCTTCCCACATTCTCCGGCTGCTCCGGCTTCTTGAATAATTGCATGTGAAATTAGCAAGTAAAAAAGCACAGTAACAAAGCAATAAATATTCATCTTGTAGGCCATAATAACTATATATATAATTCCAAAGCTTAAGACGATGGACTTGATTAATGAGAAAACTGGGGTATAAATAGTTGGAGGGAGTGAAGTGTGAAAGGATGAAAATTGTTGTTATGGTTTTGGACTTTGTGAGTAGTGGGGTGGTTGTGAAGCGTGGAGGGACTGTACGTGTGGCTTGTGCTCTGATCGTTGTATTCAAAAGATAATGATTTGGTTAATCTTATAAAATGATCCCACTGGGAATTGGCATACCAACTCTACCTTCACAAGGTGACACATGCCTTGGATTTTGGGACGGAAAAAAAAGGTAATATTTGAATCCCAGCCAGCACACTCTATTGTTCCCGTGCTTTCACTTTCTTGCCTAAAAATTTTGTTTGGTAGGTAAGATTTGTGTCCTACACAGCCAAAATATATACATTGCATTTCCTTCCAAGCACCAGTCAGTTATCTTATTTAATTAGGACAAAACTCTTATAATTATTATGTAGTTATAATTACATGAGAACAAAACTCTTAATGAACAAATAAAGAATGAATAAACTCTTAAAATTTCCTATCCTATAAACAAATTCAAAAGCAAAAAATGAAATAATTAACAGCGGCAACGCTTAATTTCTAGCAAACCACTTTTGGTTTGACAAGTTTCTTCCAAGCATCCATGATTTCTTTTGTATCTCAACCGCTGTGTTTTCTTGAGCACCCTGCAATTTTTCTCTCTTCACTACCATTTTCCAGTTTGACACTTGATTTTATAGAGGAAGTTTATGATCCAAGTGATGGAGTATCTTTGTGATGTCCAGCAAAAGGTGCTCCGCTAGTGTTTGCGAGAAATCTTCCCTTACAACGATACGGAGGACTGTAACATGTTGTGCATCAGCTGGCATGGTGTATGCTGGCACAATCCAACCGAACTGTTTAAGCCTTTCGGAAATCTCAAACTCATTGTAACCACTATTGTCCTTTAAAGAGAAGGCCACCAGAGGAACCCCATTGTCCTTGGACACAATGTTAAATCGACCTGTTTTCTCTAAACCTTCTTTCAGCACCATCGCATTTTCGTGACAATTCTCCATTACATTTTGATAACCCTTTCACACACAATTATTGATCTAGTTAGTTAACATGACCAAATTAAACTAAATAAATTGATTGGAATTAACGGAAGTCAATTAATCACATTAATTATTAATTTGGTTCTTACCTCAAAACCCAAACGGACTAGCTGATAATACTGAGCGATAACTTGACTTGAACCTATTATAATTAAACAGATGGAAAAATAATAATTTCAGATCATTTCATGGTTACATTTAACTACCATTGCTAACTCTTAATTAGAGCATATAGGATATACTTATATTTGTGTCACCACCTTTAGAAAAATTGAGGGTGAAGGTAGGTTGATCAGCTCCAAGATAGTTAATGTGGAATATAAGTTCTTCAGGCAAATCTTGTTTGGTCCTCCAAATAACCCAACCAATACCGGCATAAACAAGTCCATATTTGTGGCCACTAACATTGATGCTCTTCACCAGTGGAAGACGGAAATCCCACTCCAGCTCCTGATAAAGGAAGGGTGCAATGAATCCACCACTGGCTGCATCCACGTGAATTGGGGTATCCCATCTGCAAAAAATAAGCAACAAATTAATACATAGAGAACAGTACTTAACAAAAAAGAGTGAGAAGAAAAAAAAGCCCAAGTGATTTCATAAGCATGCTTGCACTTACCCAGTTTGGTTGTTCTTTTCTACTAGTAGATCATTCAAGAGCTTGACATCTTCAAATTCTCCATTGAGGGTTGAGCCTAAGATAGCCGCAACACAGATGGTGTTTTCATCCACCATTTCCACAGCTTTAACAGGGTCCATCACATAGTAACCTTCCCTCAGCTTCACTTCCCTCAATTCTACCTCAAAGTAATTTGCAAACTTCTTCCAGCATACCTATAATTATATATATAGAATAACACAAATTTATATTCTCGATAAGGTTAATGATACTCCCTCCGTCCCAAAATGAGAATATTTTTCACTTTTGGGCCCTTTCTTGCCCATTATAATTTGCCAATCTTCATAAATTACATATCCATACAAAGGAGCCAGAGAGAATTTGAAGTAAAGCTTATAATGTGAACCTGAGCATTAGCTCCCACGACTATGTTAGGCTTGTCGCAAGGTTTGCCCTGGGCTCTGCGCCTGTTTTGCCAGTTTCTCTTGAAAGCAAGGCCTGCCAGCATTATTGCCTCTGATGAACCTACCGTTCCCACTCCAACACCAGCTTCAGACTCCTCCAATGGAGCATTGAACAAATTTGCTATCATGTTTACACACCGATTCTGCATTAAAAGAAAGAAAATGATATATATTGAGACTTTATACGTAGACTTTTTTTTTAGGAGTTACGTAAATAAATATAGTTGATAATATTTTAATGATGCATTTGATATATTAAGTCAATCGTAATAAGACTCTTAAAATAATTTGTTACATAAACAATTTCGAGTATCAATCAGGCTATCCATTTAATGTTAATATTAAAATATTGGAATGATTTTTGTAGATTCCATAGGGTGTATTTTGATTCAATATCGACTAATCTAGTTGACCTTAATAATTCCTCGCTTTGAACTGCACATAGTCCAAACCAACAAATTAAAATAGACAAAGTCCTATATTAACATGTTAAAAAAATTTATTACTCCTAAATAAATCAAATACTGATAAATCATAATTGTAAAATACATTGCGAAAGCTATTGCTTTGTATTGGTTAGTCACAAGCTAGCACGATGGGCTATTGACCTTAAATGGCCCCCACCTAATTGGTTTGACATTTGACCAAGTCATTTTTTGTGAAAACTGAATTTGTCTCCTTAATCTTTGGGCACTATTACAGTGTTATATATGCCATTTAAGAAATACTCCCGCCCGCCATTAAAAACATAAAAATCTTATTTTAATTTTATTTATTTCTATTACTTTATAAATTCAGAGTGCAAAATTTCATAGACTGAATGTTGATTGATCTTTTTTTTTTCTTTTCAGTAATTAAAATAAAATAGCATAGAGTCTAGGAATTAAGAGATGGATGGATGCCTGAATGTCGGTGGTAAGAGGGTATTCGTTCATGTCGACGTAGTTCTTGTTAATGTTGTCCATCATAAGCTTATCACATTCTGGCTCCATCCATGTCGTCACAAAGGAAGCCAAGTTTAGCCTGGGGTTTGCATCCAGCATCAGCTCGTCATTTATTATCTGGTATGCCGCATCTTTTGGTATTGACTTCTCCGCCATCTTAAACCTGCACCCAAATACATATACACTTCGTATATATCTATCAAATATCCATTGATAACACACATCATGATTTCTCACTTTAATTTTCAATCAAGATCTATAGTATATTTTTATTATTTACCTCGGAAGTGAATATTGTCGAACGTAACGAGAAGCAGCGTAAGTGGAGTACTGCAGAGACGACGACACATTGTATGATTGTGAAGCAGTTGTATTGATTGAGAGAAGCATGTTTATTGATGATTGATGGCTGATCATCATCGTTGATGATCCAGGAATATTGATCATCATCCACGACTGATCATATGAGTCTAATAAGCTACCTTCTAGCTAAAGACGGAATATATATATATATATATATATTCTGGTTGGTTGCTGAGAAGAAAGAACTTGGAATTGAAGGAGGTGCGATTGTGCGATACATTTCCTTTGTAAGCCTTATATATACTCTCCAATAAAACAAAGCAAGAAAAGAAAGGAAGACTTTTATATTTGGTCATAAATTGACCAAATAAATCAGCCAAAATTGACCAATAAAACAATAACACGAAAGTCAAAAATCCATAATTAATATGGGAATTAATATGAGTTGGTGCACCATTATATCAGCCATTTTGATCCGATCTGAGTAAGACGTATGTTATGTAGGTCCAGGCCTTGTATTACTCTATAGTTTACATTTTTACCTTTTGTAGCCATGGAGTATGTAATAGCAAAAAAAGAGAAGACTCGACTAAGCTTTTGACATGGTGTTTTTGAGTTTTGACAGTTTCCATTTGTCTGAACAAACCCAACATTGAAATAATTAAATTATTAAGCTCCAAAGGATTGGTCATATAGTTAAGGATATTTGCTCTTTTTAAAAATTTTTGCGTTCTAACTTTGGAACTAGTACATCAGATAAATTTTTTGAATGCGTTAAATTGATACGGAGGTGCGTCCTTAAAATAATTTAGTCTCGGCAAGAAACAATTAATTACTTGGTACAGTTTACAAATGAATAAAAGGAATTCTTCTTTTTGGACATGTGGGTTATTAAACATACAAAAAGAGTTGGCAATGAATTACTCTAATCATCTATGTCTAGTTTCTGTGAAGAACTAGTCAAATAAACCCTGACACAGTATTTTTAAAATACCTTAAAGTTAATTATAGCTAAAGCCTTCATAGTTACAACTTTTTTTTCCCTTTTTTTTTTTTTTTTGCAAAAGGTTAAATTTTATTTCTGAAAAATTCCTCAAATTCAAAAGTTATGGATATGTGGGGAACTACAGTACATCTATGATCTATCTGAATTCTGAATACACGGAAAACTCTTAAAAAAAACTGAATATAACATGCAAGCATACATAAATTGAGTGTTGCCATGCAATTGTCATTCCTCTAATCTGCTTCAATGTCTATATTCTGACCCTGTTATGTGCTTTAATACCCCTGCTATATGATGTCAAGTGTTTTCCCTTCTTATACATATTTTTAATCCTTGACTATCCTGCATGAAATTTATTGTGACAAATAAAACGTACTATGCTCTGCTCCCCACCATGTCACTCCTTCACTTTGCTCTTCTTAAAACACAATTCCAATGCCATCTAACATAGCAACAGTTGCATAGAATTTTCCTACGACCATGATAAAAAAAAATTGCACAAATTATGAGGTTTCTATCAGAACCGAGGATGGAACAAAAAATCTCATATGCTAAAACAGAAAATTCTAAATTTGTGAGGTGTACATCTACTAAATACAATCAAAATTCACTACTCAATTCGATGCCATATTCCTCATAATCTCCCTTTGCTTCCTGACAAGCCGACTCGATACCTTGAATAAACTGCTTAAATTCCTCCCTTATTACCTGATCATTATCCTCCTTATCAAGAATTAATCCTAATTGTTGACTAAATCTCACCGCTCTTTCAACTTCTACATTTTTTCCTATATCAACATCATTTTTCTGTTCTTGCTCGTGTCTTTTGCTTCTGGAATTTTGATTGTTTGTTCCTTCTTTTATTCTTCTTCCCCTTCCTCTTCTTCCTTTTCATTTTTCTAAAAAAATCTTTCTCATGTAAATCCACTGACTTTGAGCTTGAATCCTCCTCCCCATCTGTATCATCAACTTGTGTTTGAATTGAATTAATGTTCTTCTTAAACACCTCGCATTCTTCGCACTGACAGACCCGATTCTTATTTAATTGAGAAACACTATGCTTGTTTTCTACTCTTATGGAATCATCTACAACCTCCTTTTCTCCATCTGACTTTTCAGTTGTCGTGCTAACTTGATCAATGTGTTTATTTAAAGCCTCATTCGAGAAGGTTGAATCCCCAACATTATTGTTATCATCCAACAAAGTTGCCACCGCTCACCTACTATCATTGCCCACAGAAACCATCCTGCTAGACGGAGAAAGCCCATCACTATTTTCCTTCCCCCATTCTTTTTCCAGCACTCCTTTATGTACCTCTTCACTGCACCACTCACCAACACTACTCAGCCCAAAGTCGTCTACCCGTTCTTCCTTAACTTTAAGACGGTATTCTTGATTCCCAAAATTAAGCGTAATTTGTTCGTTAATATCCTCCGTGCTATCTGTTTGGATCAACAACCTAGCTTCATCAATCCGCTTTGCAAACTCAGTTTCTTCTTCCATAGCTAACATTGTACCCCACAACTTGGCAATGTTTTTCAGACCATAAAAAGTAGGAATTCCTCTAATTGTAATCCAAGCATATCTTTTATACTGTTTCATCTCATTTTTTAATTGTTCTACTTTAATAAAAATCTTCTCAATTTCAAGCCTACATTGTTCCAACTTGAAGCTTTCCTCCTCATTATCACACACCACAATCAACCCATTAACCCCCCACTTTACAATATTTGAAATTCTGATTTTAAATTTGATCATACAATTTTTCATATCCACCGTTCTGAGTCTCCACCTATTTAAACACTTTCTTACCTCTTCATTTGGCTGAGATGTTACCTTCCTTGTTGAAGAATTGGTTCTTTGATTTATACCTTCAGGCTTCTCTTGCAATGAAGGATCGTTTTGGCATCTCATTTCCCTCCTTGCAAACTCAACGTAAGCTCTGCAATTATTTATCCATCTTAAACAGCCTTTTTTTTTTTTGCCTCAACTACATTTGCGTATTTCTCAAATTTTACGAACCCAAAGAACTTTACTCTGCTTCCCTTGTGTCGATGAACCATAATCCGGTTGATTCTCCCATATCGACCAAAATAATTTCTCAAAGTCTCGTTGGTGATACGTTCGGACAAATTAGAAACATATAACGTAGTTTTCCTAGCAACCACAGAATCTTTGATATCTCCTAAATCATTTTTTTGCACCCAAACATGACCTGAACTGTTCCTCTTATAGATTGGAAAAGAAAAACCCGGTGGTGCTTCATTCGAATTGCTATAGTTCCCGTTCTTCGAATTCTGATCGTCATCTTTATCTACTAGTTTCTGTCTGTCTAAACTGTTGAAATTTTTTTCTTTCACCCTTTCATCTTCTGAACTGAAAAACCTAGATCTAGATCTAAAGAGATTAAGGAGAAAGAAAAGTATTTTGGTATTCTAAGGTGGGCAAAGGAGATGAGAAATCATGTGATGTTGATTATTGCTGGGATGGGCGACCGGAAGTGCTCTCAGGCTCTCACAATTGTTTAGTTCTGGCTTAAAACGTAGTCTCTCCTTTCCATATCAAGTGTCATTTTAGCTTTGTACACATGAATTAAGAAAGTTATTTAATACTATTATTTAATAATTAAAATTTGTAAGAAATTTCATCACTACCTTTTTATGGGAAGTTGAAAACTATTAATACAAAGGGAGAAATTTTTTTGGGACAATGAGAGAAGTTAGGGTGATATGGAAAAATAAATAATTTATTCTGCTAGAAAGTTGTAAACGACAAATAAATTAAAACAAATTTTTTCTTCTAAAAAGTCACTTATTATGGAATTGAGGTAGTATCAAAATAATTAATACGGGTTAAGTTTTATTTTATATATATATGATAGTGATTCATAACAAATGGTTGTTATGGACATTATTCTAGCAAAGAGATCTTACACAATAATTCAGAGATCCAACGACTAAAGGAGAGAAAAAAAAATTACTGAAGCGGCTAGAGAAATTTTTTTTTTTGCTGGCCGCAACTCTTTTAGTAGCGGTTATAAAAAAAAATTTTATTTTTTTTTGTTGGACTCTACTAAGAATTAAGGTCAAGAGAAATATCTAAACCACTCCCACGTTATTTAGATTTAAATGATTTAAATGTATTAATTTGTAAGGTAATTCTAAGTTGTATTATAATAGGGAGTTTAAATTTTAAATAATCAAATTGTCACAATAATTGACAATGTCAAATCATTTTACATAAGAAATTATTTATACAAATATTTTATAAAAATAAATACATTAAATATAGTTGATAATATTAAATTTTATTGCTTAAGAAATTATTCATACAAATAAATACATTGAATACAATTGACAATTTAAAATTTTATTACTTAAAAAATTATTTATAAAAATAAATACATTATATATAGTTGACAATGTTAACTTTTATTACTTAAGAAATTATTTATATAAATATTTTATACATTAAAATTATTTAAATCTAACTAAAGTGGGGTATTTTAGGCATTTCTTCTGGTCTTAACTCTTAATAGAGGCCAACAAAAAAAAATTCTTTAGCGGCCAACAAAAAAAAAATTCTAATCGCCACTAAGAGTAGCGACTAGTAAAAAAATATATTTTTGAGCTGTTAAATATCTGAATTAATGAAAGAGAGGGGTGCCTTCGGGAACGCGGACACAGGTGGTACATGGATGTCGTCAACTTGTGCCGTAAGATGTTGGGTTAAGATTTATTTACTAAAATAGTATCCCCATAACATCAGTTTAATATATATTAGATATGAAAAACCAACATTATTTTACGCGAAATATATGGTCAGTGTATAAACTGTAGCTTTAATTTAATTCAGTCTTAGCATATGCGTAAGACTTGGTCAAGCATTTGATTCCTATACAGCTATACTGAATCAGCTTCGGTGCTGACTGGTCTACGCTAATTGTAGGACGCTAGCATTGTAAATTTGATAACTTACTCATTCAGTTCCAAAAATAGTCTTATTAAATCTTTTGTTCTATAAAATAATTCTCTATTTATTGATAATAATATAGAATGTTATTTTATATTCTTAGAATTTGTTATCATATTTTCGTTATTACTATTCAACTAATAACTTACTCCCTTCGTTCTCAAAAAGATGATTAAAGGTATATTTTTTGTCTTCAAAAAAATGACTAAATGTACATAAAGTGAATGGTAAGTATGTTATTTAATGAAGCTCATTAATATAAATATATATATATATATATATATAATTGTGTTGGGTCACTAAGTATAAATTTAAAACTTTTTTATTTTATTTTTTTTACTTTATATATTTCAAGTTGATGATGCTGGCAAGTTGGGCGAAACATGAGCTGGGCCTCTGTCAACTCTTCTCTTTTTATTTTGCTTTAAAGATGGATTGGTTTTGGTGTTAAGGATAAAACTAATGAAATCTAGTCGTAATGGGTTAGTTGCTATTTGGAGATTGATCCGTAACTAGTGTTAAATGCAAACACTATTTTATTTAATGCATTTCTTATCGTCTATAGCTAGATATATATATACTTTAAATGTGTACATAAATATATTTTTTTGGATCTAAGATTCGGAAGGAGTATATAAAAATGTAATCATTTCATTTAAAATTATAAGATCAGTATTCACTTTTTAAAAGTCAATTTAAAATATTTTTTAATTTAAAATTAATATGATTCATTTAAATTTTAAAAACAATAAATTTTATAACTAGAAGTATTTTTTTGATAGTTAATAATATTTATAATTATATTAACATAAAATAAATAAATTTAATTTTGAGTTTAAGAATATTTAAAATTAACTTTTACAAAGTTAGAGTGAGTTTTATAAATTGTTGTTTTTAACGGACAATCGAGTCATTTGAGACGCTTTTTGAGACTCCTAGCATTATCTTAGCATTACTCATTCCAAAATATTTTAAAAATTTATTAAAAAAATAAAAATTAAAAAAATCAAGGATTTTATTAGGACTCTCTATTTCTTGACAAATTTGATTGAACCATTTTGATCAAACCTAATTTAACTTGAGATTGGCTAACTTGTTTACCAAACAGATTATTATTATTATTATTATTATTATTATTATTATTATTATTATTATTGTTATTGTTATTGTTGTTATTATTATTGTTATTGTTGTTATTATTATTATTATATGTAAGTTGAGGTATAACCGGAAGAAGCAGAAATTAATTATAATATCAACTCTCCTAGTTGCAAGTGAAGACTAAAACAAAATCGAGAGAAGAAATGAGGCATTATCATACCAATTTCAATTTCAATTTCAATTTCAATAGAATGAACAGAATGAAATGAGCCAACTACAAGGTACGTACATACAGCAGAGGAGTGTAACTTTTATATTGTACAACCGCGACAACACAACTACTACAACACATCAATATTAACCGATCAGAGCTCAAAGACTATGATAATCATCATCTTCCACATTCATTCCAGTAGCTGCATTGGGAGCCATATTCCCTTCAAATCCTGGCCATCCGCTCTTGTTCAAAATTCCCCCAGCCGCCGGATCATGATGAATATGCCTAAACGGGCCCGCAAGTCCGTGAACTGCAATCCTGCTGTTCAACACTAGATCAAGGTTCTTCACCCTCACGTAATTAATCCTCATCGGGTGCGATAAACCTCCACCGCCGGCGGTGGTCACCACCAGTTTCTCACCCAGTTTCATCGTCGGAAACACCGTCTCCACCGGAAAACCCACCAAATGGACGGCCGTCAACCGCCTGTTGGGCACAATGTGAAACCTCAAATCTTGTACGTACGCGTGTCCTCCGGCGGCGAAGATCGATTCGTCGTCGAGCGCGAATACAGTGGCGGCGTGAAGCTCGATGAGCTCTTTGTACTTCTCTCTCATGGCGAGAGCGAGGACGCCGTAGCCGCCGACTCGTAGGCGGAGCATGGCGTCTTTTAGCATGAGGCGCATGGTAAAGAAGGGGGTGAAGGAGGGAGGAAAAGGAGGGAAGGAGAGAGAAGTCATGAATTCGACATTGCAAGAGAGAGGGGAGAGAGGAGAGAGAAAACCCTGAAGGCCGTGGACGATGAGGAGGTCGTTTTGGAAGAGATTAGGGCGGGTGATTTGCGCGCCGTTGACGAAGAGGGTGGTGTTAGATGATCCGGTGGAAGTTAGGGTTAGGCAGCGGAGATTTGGGGAGAGGGTTTGTATTTTGGTGCCAAAGGAGAGGGAGAGGAGAAGATGGAAGGGGTAGAGCCCAGGGACGGAATGCTCTTGGAGGAGGAGAGAGACGGAGCAAGACGGGCAGGTGAGGAGGGAGTTGTCGGAGGGGGCGAAGATGGTGAGCGGGGCGTTGGTGTTGGAGAGGGATTGGACGGCGACGGTGGAGAGCTGCTCGAAGCCCAGGGTGGAGAGGACGGCGGCGATAGCCAGGGATGTGTGGGTTAGGTTTTCTTGGGTGGTTGATGGTGGAGGGGGGACGGCGGCGGTAGTGGTGGTGGAAATCAAGATGGCGATAAGGATAATCAGGAACTCAAAATTCTTTGCCATTGAGGGGTTTGTCTTCTCTTTTGGTGGAACTGTGGAAGGGAGAGAGAATTTGGGATTCTGCTGTTGTTAGTTGTAACTTGTAACAGAAAATTGGGGGGGAAATTAATTGGCAGGGGTTCTCTGTTTGTGTTTTGGACTGGACTGACATTAGCCCATCATAGAAGCTCAAAGTGTATAGTATCGATCAGCCCAATCAATGTAGTTCCTTGCTTTTATATCCAATCCAAACCATTCAATGTTAGTTCCAACCTTCCACAGCCGCTGGATTGATCTGATGATGAGGACTCATGTTTCTTGGTTGCTTGAAGGAGGAGACCGCCAAAAATGTTTATAAATTTAAATACGCGGAATTGTTGAAAATAAATGATATTTTCATAATTTTTCGTTTGACCAACCAATAATTCACGTGAGAAAATCTTACTGTGATTTATCAGTAGATAATACAAGTACGGGTATGTTAAATACATTCTATACTATAGTATCTTTCCCTGAAAATTTTTATCGTTTAGTTTTATTTAAATATTAAAGTTAAATATATGTTTTAAAAAAATAGAATTGTTAAAACACATCTAAATTAAGTTGGATTGTCCGTTTATATGATAGCAATAACGGTAACGATTGCAACGATAGCAGCGTTTTGTAAACGCAATTGAAAATTCGTTCGCAGC
Source organism: Aralia elata (assembly GCA_034770075.1). Classification (NCBI taxonomy): domain Eukaryota; kingdom Viridiplantae; phylum Streptophyta; class Magnoliopsida; order Apiales; family Araliaceae; genus Aralia; species Aralia elata. The sequence goes on along the minus strand of CM068387.1, from coordinate 83,829,632 downwards.
TTAAACTGCGTTTGAAACGTTATGATGTTATTTGTTTACCATCAACGTTTGTCATTGAAATTATAATTCTTATTCGAGTATATAATACCAATAATATACTACCTCTTTTTCAAAATATAATAACAAAATAGTAGTAATAATAATAATAATCTACCACTTTTTCAAAATATAGATCAATATTCATGTTTTAAAAATTAAGTTAGACATACAATTAATATGGTCATTAATTAATTGTGTGTTACCCTTATTTTGCAATTTACATAATAAGATATAATTTAAAAGTGTGAGCATGAATCAATATGATGAATATTATGCCAAATGGATTTGTGTGGTGTCAAATAAAAGTGACAGGTGGATAATATTTGTAGGACATGTGTTTCTTGATAGTAAATGAAAAGCTAAAGGCTTGTTTGTGCAAATGAGGGTCTTAGTGAATCTGGCAGGGCTAATCGAGTTAGGACTGTTTGATAAAATTGAATGAAACAGTTTTAAATATTTAAGCAATTTGAATGAGCTGAATTGAACTAAATATTGAATGAAAAATTATTTAATAATTGATATGTCTTAAATATTTGAATAACAGTCTTTTACTATTTTACCCCTTTAAATTATGCTAAACAAGTATATAATTTTGTCTAAACGTACTAAAAAAATTAAATACAATATTCATTGTACAATAGATAAAAATAAATAATTTAAACAAATTATCAAAAAAGTATTCTCCTCTCTCTTATATAATGAGGAATTGTATGAAAATATATGCAAAAACCAAAACTTATACAATATTTATAGTAATTAATATATATTTATATATATATAGAGGGAGAGAAAATCAATTACTAGTGGGTTAGTCTGGAAGGTGCCAAAAAAGGAAGAAATCACTGTTGCTCGATTCCTTTTTATTTTTTCACATTTATTTCACTCTTTCTTCTGATAATCAATTCTCCTCTCCACTCTTTTATCTCTTCGTTCCAACATGTTGCAGTGCTTATTTCCTTGCCATGGCGTCTTTTATACAGGGAGCATATTGTCTCAATTAATTCTACTCACCTTATCTCTTAAGATTTTGCCGTTTATTTGGTTAAAAAAAGAAAAAAAAATATTTTGTCGTTGTGTTTGAGGCATCATTGTTAAGGATCGGGAGAAAGTTAAGATTATTAAGGAAGATGATGACGAAAACAAGTAGGCAGCCATCCACCATATTTTAGGATATGCGAAGTAATTAATATAATAATAGATAGCCATTTAAGTAAAAATTCCATTCAGAACTAGTTCTGACCGATAAAATTAGAGGTGGGAGACTTACCGAATCAGCGTCATTCGAATTCAGTAATGACATTTAGATGTTTATCAAACAATTTTTAAATCTTACTGATTCAGATTAAGGGTCATTCAGCTCTATTCAGCGACAATCAAACAACCCCTTAGTCAAGTTTAGCCAGCTTATTCGGTTAGAAAATCAACTGAATGATTTTTTATTTGGATGCCCTCACACATTATAAAAAATTAATTTCATGCCCAAATTCAACCTTCTACAATCCTCTCTATATAATCGAATCAACTGTTATTCTGCTTCTTCTTGGAGATGGATGGCCACCAAATATGAAAAATTTTGGGCATCTTGTATGCATATCAGCAAAGCAATATTAATGATGTTTGTTGGAATTTGATGTTTCATAATTTGATATCTCTTTCGTATTCATGGTTAGCTTCATCGAAGCCTCCATTCTGAGTGAGCCTGGAAATATTTGTGCGTAGTTATTAGTGAAAAAAGAAGATCAGACCCATCGGGTCTCTTCCTCAGTGTGCAATTCGCGCAATTCTCCTCTATGTGAGATACACTTTAAAACTTTGCTTGTAAAATTCAGGTGAACTAAGTTAGATGTACAATTGCAATTCCCAAAAGAGAGATTATTATAAATTTCAAGCCCTAATTACAATTTTTAAAGATAAATCAATTAAATTTTCAAGTCTGTCTAAGGAGAAATCACTCATGTTTCAAGGCTTAATTGCAATTTCTAAAGAGAGGTCACATAGTTTTAGACTTCTCACAAGGTTAATATGGTCAAATTTTTCTGCGTTTTGGTGTTGCGATTTGGGATAAAATGCAACATAAAGTTTTTCTTGTGTTGTGTTTTGCTCTCCAAACACAAATATAAACATTGGCCCACCTACGTCTGAGATACTGCATTTGGTAACAAAACAAGAATTTTGTCGTGTTTGTCGCTGAAATGCAGTAAACGTTGTCATTGAATAGTAGTCGAACATGCACAATGACAACCTTCAAATGTCTTTGAAAAAAAAGTAAAATATTTATTCAAAAAATAAAGAAATTGTACAAAAATCTAATGATTGAGGACTGAAGTCAAAATTTAAGAAACAACATATATAACTTTGGTTAATTAGTAAGCTCGCATAAATAATTATTTATTAGGTTAAATACATTTTTAATCACTAAATCGGGGTTCAAGTTATATTTTGATGATTTTTTTTATAATCAACTCATTAAATTATTATTTTTTAATAAAACGTCACAAATTCCATTAAGACAGGTTGACTTTTAACATATTTGCCACATAAGATTACAGATAAAAGAGAGAAAGATGACGTGGGGCTCAGATTTGATGGGGCCATATTTAAGTGGAAATTAAAGAAATTAAAGAAAAAATTGAAAGATTTTTTTATATAGAAAATAATAATAATTCTATTAACTTGAGGAAAAAATGAAAGAAGTTTTATTTAAAAAATAAAGTATATCTCAATCAATTAAAATAAAGAACAATGTGTAATTATATAACAAATGGGTATTTATTTTTTTCAACAACTTGTTAAAGAACAATTTTGAGTTTAAAGAAAACGATATGGAAGTATAACAACAAATGAATATTTATTTTTTATAACTATATTATTTGAACTTTAAAGAACAAATATGTAATTATTGAAAATATTTTAATTATATAATAAATGAGTATTTATTTATATAACCATTTTTAATGAAAAAAACATAATTGAATAAGAATAAATATTAATTTTATTCAACAATATATTATTTAGTTAAAATTATATAATTATATTTTGTAACACTTTGGACCTTTAAAAAAAATAGAAAAATAGAATGAGACGCCGGCTTCCTTCATCTTCACCATTGTTCCCTCCCCCACCTCCTCCTCCACCTCCACCTCCACCTCCACGTCCACTACCACTACCACGATCAAAAATCATTAAGAATCTCAAGCATTAATTACATCAAAAAATCAAATCATGTAGGAAAATTAGAGAGAGAAAGATGAATAGGTGGATGTATTTGGGGATTAGGGGTAGAGGTAGCAGCGGCGAACAACACATTAACGGTAGCCCGGCGGCAACACAAATATGAACTTTATCCTCTTCTACCTTTTTCTACTCCTTTTCTTTTTATTTTCTTCCTTTTATCTGTTTTTTTTTTTTTTTTCATCTGTTATTGCTCGGTACTGTTCTCGAGCTGAAACCTAGGCCATGGCACAACAGTGGTAGCTGGTTTTGCATCAATGGCTGCTGCTTAATTAGGTTTAATGTTTAGTACCTGTGTCTCCGATAAAGCCCTTGGATGTATTTGGCTTTTCTGAGATTGACAGATGCTGCCATGGATGAGCCTGGGTGCTCATTATAAATTGTTTGGTGGACCCTTCATCTCAAATTGTTCTCTCTCATTGTCACCTTCATCTGATGCAGCGGCGAGATTGATGAGTAGCACAAAGCTTCCAAATATTTTTTAAACCCTTACAATTTGATCTTTAAAACTAGTATAACTTAAAGGTTCCTCTTAACATGTGTCCTTATATGTGCATGTTAAGCACATAATTCAAGAGAATATTTTTTTAAATCATGTGCTTAACCTGTGTCAATGTTAAGAAATTTCTAATTTTAAATCAAGTTAAGTTAGTGATGGGGAGTGGGTTATGAGGGGATTATACCCGATCCATAATACCACTTAAATTATGATAAATTGCCACATAAAATAATAGTTTTAATTTTTCGTCAAAAATTTATTGATTTAGACAGATTTTGAAAATTTTATAAAATTATATTAGTTTAATGAGTTCATCGTAAAATAATTGAGTTCAATGACCAAAAATGTAAATTGAATTTCAATTTAGTTACTAAAAATATATTTAACCCATTATCTAATGTATGAATAATATAAGAAATTGATATTTTCACAACTTAAATTGATAGTTCTACAAGCTTTTTTTCACTGTCTCACGTGAATAGTAAATAAGTCTTATACTTATATGAATTTTTTATTTATAAAAATATCAAATTTTACTTATACAAATAATAATTCTCAAAATATATGGTGGACTTAACACCACAATCTCACTCAGCCTAATTAGAATTTAGACAAAATTAGACTAACACTGGTAAATGTGAAAGAGTTTTTATTTTATTTTACTTATTTTTTATTTTATTTTTATTTTTTTTATAATTTACGGAATATTACAAAGCCTTGCTAAAATCCTACTCCTTATATAATAAAAAAATAAAAAGGCCAAGGAGAAAAGCAGAGTACCGTCTCTCTCCAAATATTTCTACTTCTGCATTTCGCGCTCGGTTCAATTCAAATTCCACGAATTGGAGATCAATTTACTTAACAATTTCTTCAGGTAACCCACTCTCTCTCTCTATCACTCTCTCTATATATATGTATATGTAAACACTCAAGATCTCCACTCTTGTATATATTCACCAATAAATGTGTATGAATTTGTGCCCATATGAACTTTGTTTTGCTCATAAGCCATTGATTCTATTCAAGATTCAGGAATTCCATTCGCTGACGGTATTTCATCTATCCTTTGATTTCTTTCACAATTTAAATGTCTACATTCTGATTTGATTGTGAAACTGCAATACAAATATTGCTTTCTTTTGCCTCATTCATCATTTCTCTGTGTATATTAAATCAAAAGAACTAAAGTAAGTTAGTTAGGGCTAAATTAGAATGCCGTTTTATATGTGTATGTTCTATTTCTTGCTCGTGTTTTTTGTAAAATTATATCTCTGAACTTTGTTTTACCAATAATTGTATAATTCGTTTGTGTTATTTATCTATTAGCGTTTAATTTGCAATAGAATACTGTTCTTGAGGTTTTTTTTGTTGAGCTACTGCGTGATAATAAAGTCTCACATCGGATCACAAGTAGAAAAATTGAGGACATATGTGCTCTAATGGACCATAAACCTAATGAGTTAACCTTCTGGGTCAAGATGTGATTTTAGATGCCCATATATGGGTCGGATATTCCCAATAGTTGGTATCAGAGCTACGAGAGGGGGAGGGAGATTGTTGAGGTTTCTTCAAAGAAATTATAAAATCGTGCAAAATTTTCACTCTAATTTTTTTTTTTTATCAAACTGGGTGTATTAAACTATTTTCTGACAAGGATTTTACCTTAATTGATTCTCCAGTATTGTATGTACTTAATTAATTGTTTGGTTCTATGCTTTTATGGATTTCTTTTAGTTTAGGTTCCTTGGCAGAAAACGATGGAATATAGAGAAAGTGTTTTCCCTTGTATTTCCAGTTTTCCACCCTCGTTAGATATAACTTGACTAGGCTCTGTTTGGAACTGGAATAGAGTGTCGGAAAGGAATTAAAAATATACATAATTACAATCAATAGCTACCCACTTGAATTCTGAAGAATAAATTATAAAATCTACCTGTGCTATGTTCCTCATCATATGCAGTTTTGGAACTGGAATAAATTATGTTGTTTTTATTTTTCCAATACCAGGATACTGAAAGTTTTTGATGTAATGTCACATTGTTGATTGATCTTCTTCATCAGATGGATAAGGTATGTGATAATAGTAGGGTGGTGTATTTTTGCATATTTCTATCAGAATTTTATTGTTAGTCATGTTGGTCAATGCGCCGCAGTACGAGGAAATTGAGAAAGTTGGACAAGGTGGCTTCGGTGTGGTTTACAGATGTCGCAACACTGTTACTGGCGAGATAGTAGCGGTCAAAAACATCTTCTTCCATGAATGTGATGGTGTGCCAAGCTCAGTGATAAGAGAGGTTTCCCTTCTCAAGGAGTTGGATCACATAAACATTGTAAGGTAGTTAAAGTTTCTCTCTGCCTCTCTCTCTCTCACTCTTTCTCTCATGGTTTACTTTCGACAAACATAAAAAGTTTACATTTATAGTGCATGCAACTTTCATTAAAGATATTTTTGCTGCTTTCATGATTCTTTTATATGTGCTAATTCATCAATTTTGTTATCCTCTACCCCCACGATGTTCTAGCTTCAACCTTGGGGACACTGGTATAAATTGCAGTCTTGTGGTTTTGGTCTCATCTATTACATGAATATATACTATTATTGATGATGCAGTGTTTATGCATTTACTTGATGTGAATTTTGAGAATCAATTTTACATTTTAGTTTATATAAACTCAATATTCCATATTTCACTTTTGTATTCAGAATTTCAGATTGTACTTGATATATATATTGTTATCTATATTCAGTGGATAAAGTTTTCTGGATGAACTTGGTGTTTAGTTGAAGTAATGGTGACACCCTAAAGCTTGAACTACTTATATTCAGTTTGAAGCCTTATTCTGTTATTATTTCATGTGGAACTGGAAACCTTATGAAAATTAGTAGTTGTACGTTCTTTAGTTTACTTGAAACTGGCATAGTGGTTTGAAAAATGAAGTTATAATTATGCCACTAGATAATCGACCATTTTGTTCTGCTTGTCAATTTTAGCAGTGGAGTTGATGTCCAATCAGATAGGAGTACTAAAGTTCATTCTTATGTATTTGGCTTGATCTTAGGGATAAGGCTTTTATGCCACCACCCATCTTCGACAAACCTGCCTTTTTGTTCCGTAGTCAGTACATGTTCTTGAATTCTAAAAGTCACACCCCTCAGGTTTAGATTTTTTTTTAATTTTTTTTTTTTGTTAATTACTAATTGAATAACATGTTGAGTTTGTAAACATCAGGCATCTGATTTATAAAGTGAACTTCATTTGCATCTCAAACTTTAATTAATACCATGTAAAAAATAGTTGTTTTTTGGAATTATCTCAATAAATTTAATCAGATACTATTATTTTACAGATTGCTGGAGGTACTGAGCTCTGACAACAAAGTCTCTCTCGTCTTGGAGTATTTGGACAAAGATCTGAAGGATTTCATGCAGAGTTTTCCATCAATTGTTAAGGATCCTCAAATCATAAAAGTAGGTGTCATCATCATGTCATTTTGATTAATACATGGCCAATCTCAAAAAACTCTTATCACATCTTATAGCTATGGTGGTCATATAGATATTTAGAAAATTTAAAACGTGTAGTTTTTCATTTTTTAAATTTGTTTTATAGAGTACTTCAACTTTAAAATATTATCATATCAGTTTGCAAAGTTTTCCGTAGCCCCTATTTCCTTCATTACCATATCATCATATAAGATCTGGGAGGACAATTTTCTTTTAGTGGTCAATCTTTTATCTAAAATCCTGTATCATATGTTTATTTTATGACTTGTGAAATGGCACGATACTTTTGTTTTCTAGATAATGTTCAATCAACATTGAATTGTACTATGGGGGGAACAAGGTTATCGGCTCATAGTATCTTTATCTCAAACCAATATCTCTACCATACACTAGCATTTAAATGGAAAAGTGATAGTCTCTTCTCAATTAGCTCTGCACAACATTATGGTTTTCAGTTGAAGTCTAAAAATACTCAGCTTTCTCTTGATATTATTTATTCAAAGGTCCATAGCAATTCTTTATACATGTCTACAGCAAAGGTTATGAATCTTCTCCTTGCAGAGGTTTTTGCATCAAATCCTATCCGGTGTCTTGTATTGTCACTCTAACAAAATTATTCATCGAGATTTGAAGACTAATAACTTGTTGGTTGATCGTCGTAATAAAGTTGTGAAACTTGCGGACTTTGGATTAGCCAGGGCAGTTGATATTCCTCTCAAGTCACTTACTGGCAAGGTATTGATGTCTATACTGCAATTCCTAATTGATCTTGTAAATCTCAGACCAGGAATAATGGAATATTAAGTTAGATTTGGTGCATGGTTGAAATTTTAAGTTCCTTAACAACTTTCATGAAATATTCAGTCTTTAGGGTAACTTGTAGCTTATTAGTAACTTTAGGGTTTTATTAGGAAGAGGAACCCATCTTTAACTGTCCTTTAACTCAAAATAAAAAAACTGTAGGATTGATATGTTTTAATATTCTTTTCGGTAATTATGTTTTAATATTCTTGTTGACATTATTCAGGCATTTTCTATCGTACTACTTTTGACTTCTGCTGCAGAAATATGGTTGTATTCTTTTTTCACAAGCACTCTAATTGCAAGTGCCATTCTCGTCTTCCTTTTCCCGTCACAGTTATTTGGCCTTTTCTTCTTTTTATATTTTTTTCCTATGGCTGGTAATTATATGTAGGTGGGAAATTTCCGGTTTATGGCTCCTGAAATCCTGCTTGGCTCTGGCCAATACTCCACCCCTGTTGATATGTGGGGTGTGGGCTGTATATTTGCTGAAATGGTGATGCAAGGACATTTGTTTAGGGGTGCTAATCGGAAAGATCAGTTGGAAAAGATTTCCAGGTGAATAGTGTATTTTATTGTTGATATGTATATGCTTTTCATCCCTTGTATATTGAATTTCATTAACCTATTTATATGAAGCATTATGGGCACACCAGATGAACAAATGTGGCCTGGAGTGACCTCAAAGTATCCTATTGTCAATACTCTAGCCAAATTTCCTGCCAAGGTGATGCAAGTTTTTCGCATGATTATTCCTCATCTTCCTATTGCAGCATTGTAAAGATAATTAACTTCCACTTTTCCTCTATTCCCCCTACAGGACCTTGCAACAGTAATCCCAAGTCTTGAACCATGGGGAATTGATCTTCTCTCAGTAAGTTGTTATTATTTACAAAATCTAAAAGTTAATATCAGATAAAGCTGGGTTATGTGAATGTACCGTGATATCATCTACTAAAACAACTGACACTGGTTAGAGTAATTGGTTCCGTAGTGTCTCTTTTGTCTTTACCCAGATGGTGTCTTCTTGATTTTCTATTCTCTGGTATTCCACTCTTTAAGTTGCATCGTCTCACATTCAGTAATGCTACCGTTGCTCTTTTATAATGACGAATAGATCCCTTAAATCCAATCCCTCAGAATCAACATAATTAGTTTGTTAAAATATCTAGTTCTTGACAGAAAAGTAACAACATTGTGCTTCTTTTAACTTGTGCTTTTATTTGCCAGAAAATGCTGCGCTGGAATCCTAGTGAGAGAATTACAGCCGTTGATGCTCTTAATCACAAGTACTTCAGTGATATTCAGAGTTCACTATAATCATCTTTTTGTGTTTTCTGATGTCTTGTGTACTGGTTTAGCAAATTGTAGGTGTCATAGGGTAAAGAATGTATTGCTCGTATTCATTAACTTTTAGCTTGCTTAATCTTTTTGTGCCAAAGGCCTAACCTCTCAGACCTGGTAATTATTTTTAGATGCTTAGCTACATATTAACTGGTATAGCATATTTCTTTCTTTCCTTGACACTTATAACATGTGCATGCGTGGCATAAATCTTTCCCATCTGTTTTTTGTACGTAGTTGTAGTTGGGCTCTTTTTCTGGGTTCTGCGGCTTCTGCCCATCACTGGTTAGACAAAGTTGCAGGGTGCTGTTTTCTATTTTCAAATATCTGGGTGCCGTGTTTTCTAGTTTCAAATATATGGATCCTGTGTCCTAAAAGACTAATAATAGTCAGCACTAGGGTATTGAAATCTTCTAAAACAATTCGCAGAAATATACCCTATAGCTATGTAGCACTCGAGAAAGAGAGTTGGCGGAGCCATGTTCTAATTCTGGAGAAATTGAGTGTCTTACTAATTATAAGGAATCTCTTGGAGTGTTTGTTTATCCAAGAGGCGACGGAGATACTGATTATAAACAAGAATTTGGCACTTGACTTGTGGATTATGAGTAGCAGAGACCATCAAAGTTGGTCTAAAATTTTAACTATTGAATCCTTGCCGAGTGAAATTAAACGCCCAAACCAATTTTGGGTAGATGGTGAGATTATATTTTCGGGCAATAAGAAAAAGAAAGAGATTGATGATGAGATTTTGATCTTACATGATCTCAATACCAAAAAGTTCCAAAGATTTCCAATTGATGTGGATATTATTATATCTAATGAGTTATTATTTCTGTATGTGGACAGCCTTGTCAAGATTGGGGATCATCCTTCTGTCTGTCTGATGATGGTGATGACGCTTTCTCAAGATATATATTATATGCACGGGAGTGTTGCTTAATAGTGTAAAAATAATTAATGTTATTGGTAGGAAATAAAGGATTTAACATATGTTTTGTTTCATTTGATCTGCAGAGAGAATAGGTGGTCACAGTCGCAGTTATTTATTGTCGACTGAGATCTTTACTACCTTTGAATAGCTACAGAGAGTATTTATAAGATTTATTGTTGATTACAAATAGTATCAATGTGCTTCTATTCAATAAAGAGAGTATTCTTTCTAATGGTATTATGCCCTTCTGCAATGAAATTGCTTCGAGAACTTGAAACAACAAAATACTTTAAACTAAGAAACTTTAATGTCTGTTATATATGGGCAGGGCAGGGCAGCTAAATCTTTTTTGGCCTTGATACATGAAACTCATTTGACAAGATTGTGCCCTGTGCTGTTATAAATCCCGACTCCTCGTCACTAGCCAGAAACAGCGAACGCCGCATAAGCAACATCCTCTACTCTTCCACCTCTCCCCTGCAGTAGGCTCGTCCTTTCCTCCACCGTTTTATTCTTATCTTTCGAGGGGCTGCCATGTGGCACAACGCAGTTCACTCGACCCCTAATTCACACGCGCCGCTCCTCCTCCTGGCTACTCCAACAATAATAGCCGCCTCTTTTGACAATGTGTATGGATGTGATCCCAGCCCTCCCACTAAGGCTGCTGAGCTTGAGGTGCATATATATTATCGATCCGCCTTTTCCAGCCGCAATCATGTGATTGGCTCGTGAAGCGTGTATGATTCCATTGAGGTTTACGGATAAGAAGGAGGGAGGGCTGCCATTTTTTCCATGTTGAGGTTGGATATATATGCTGCCTCCATTCCCTTGAAGGTCTGCATTGTCGAACATGATGTCTAGTTTTCCTTTCCATGTTAGTGCTAGCTGGACAACGGATTCTACATCGGAACATTACAATGAATGTAACGCCCTTGGATGGAGGAATCAGCTAGGCTTGCTCCCAGTTCATCAAGTATATCTGCGATGACGACGTGGGCCCCATTCTCGGTGAATGGCTTTGCTGTGGCTGCTCCCATTCCTCTTGCACCCCCAGTTATGACGGCAACTTTTCCCATTCAGCCTAAAAAATCAGTTTGCAAATTAATTAAGGGGATGGAAAAATGAAATGAAAGCACGAAAATGGTTCCGTTTAATTTTGTTTGATCTCCTCAAAAAGAGTAATGTTGGGTAACTAGACAAAAGTTGTCTACTTTACTTAGATAAAACTCTACAAAAGTTATCTAGGATTGTACTGTACAACTCTGTAAAATTTTGTCTAGGTAAAATAGACAGTTTTTGTCTAGTTATCTAATATTTTCTCCTGAAAATTCAAGAAAACAAAATATTAGAGGTGCCTGATCATCTATAAGGCAATTGGAGATCAGCTAAACTAACCTTTTTTTTGGGCTAAACTCTATGCTTTGTTATCCATTTGATCGGTTGGTTTCATTGTGATGTTATTTGGTATGCCATGGTATTACATATAGGCAGCAGCATAACCTCTATATCTTTTTCTCAAAAACAAGTTTCCTTTTGCATGGGCACTCCAATTCAAACCTACTTTCATTTTTATTAGCACTCTAGCTAATTCGACACAAACAACATCTACTTTCCGCATTTGCAAGTAAAAACAAACAACAGAAAGGGAAAAAAAAAAAAAACAAAGTCTTTGGCCGTTCTTAATTTTTTAGTGGGGTAAAGAAAAAAAAAGGCGCACGTTTAGCGAATGATAAACTAAAATCTCCCTCATACTTCAATGACATTAATTTTTTTTAAAAAAATTTAAATATCTTATTAGAATAGGTTATAAAGCTAAGCATTTTTATAAATAAAAGTAAAAAGTATACTAAGTGAAAGATATGTGTATACATTTTAGCATAAGATATTGTGGAAATTATAGTAGTTTATGATTTTATGAAAAATATTGTGTCAAGTGCGATGCACGTGTTCACCCCTGGCTATGATTTGGGTAATGGAGTAAAACATTTGGAAGCGAAAGTCCGACCCACGAAGAGACGGAGACGGAGAGGGAAGGGAAAGATAAACAATGGAAGAAGTGGCAATCGGATCATCGAAGAAGATGATAGCTACACAGGCGGAAATGGTGGAGGCGAGAGTCCCAATTCCTTACAGGGACCAGTGCGCCCATTTGCTAATCCCTCTTAACAAATGCCGCCAGTCGGAGCTTTACCTCCCCTGGAAGTGCGAGAACGAGCGCCACTCTTACGAGAAGTGCGAGTACGAGCTCGTCATGGAGAGGATGCTTCAAATGCAAAAGATCCGACAAAAGCAAGAGTCTCAGGCTATGTCCAAACAACAAGGAATTCCTCTTATCCCCAATACTGCCAACACTTGAAAATTACTAATTCCCCTCCGATTAATTGCAAAGGTCTGTTCTTTGTGCTTGGATAGTTTGTTTTCTGACTTGATTTTGAGGTTTTGTCTATGGGGTTACCTTATCTGTATCAATTTTTGTCTATTGGTGTTTTTGCGTTTTGTGTTGGTGGTTTGTTTGTTTGTTTGTTTTATGTTTGGTGATTTCATAGAGGGTTGCAAAGTCCAAAGAATTAGTCTGAAATTAATTGTCACACTAACGATGTTGTTGCTTTGGTTTCATTTTAATTGATTGATGGGTTCACTGTTTATATTAATTTCTGGTGCATTGATATTCGATGGAAAGTATAGGATTTAATTTGGATTTTGAAGGAGTTTTTGTTGTTAGTTTTGTTGATGATTACTTCATTTTTAACTTTTCTAATCAAATCCTTATCTTGGGATAGTTGATGAATTCAATTGGAGGTTTTTTTTTTTTTTTTTTTTTTTTTTTTAAATATGGATTTCATGGGGATTCAGGTGTTTTCTGTTTTTGGTTTGATGTTTTGATGGGTGGTTGGGGAATCTAAATAGACCCTCTAGATTAAGTGTTTTGTATTCATGATTTATAATTTAGGGAATGGGTTTTGATAATAGTACACAGGATTGACCAAGTTGGTATTGGATGAGGTGATGTGGTCAGTAGCTCCTGAGTTAATGATCCATTCGAAAGAGCAGGCATAGCTTGAGAGACATCCTGTCAATTCACATGAAAAGGAAGAATCTATACCTGCTTGTGCCATATCAATAGAACTAACCAAACTGGGAGTCTGTATGGAGGTTGTTGATAGGATCCTTGAGATGAGAATGGCATGAACGGAGAGTATTGTAATAGAATTTATTTCACACTGGCAGTTGGCATGTGCGTATTGCCAGACGAGTTAGGCATAACAGTAGAAGCATTCACTCATTGAAGCCAAGATATAGGCAGAACTGGTGTAATTGGAGATTGGTGCAGGTTGAATTGACCATTTGTATAAGCTTGCACATGAGGTGCCACTGAGTGAGATGATTGTTTCAATGATTGAGCATGTGGCACTTGTGCTACAGCCTTCAAATCTTCTGAATATAGCCTTTGTCCTTCGGTATACAAAACTAGACCTGTGAGATTAATACTAGACTTGATACGGTGGATGATCTGAAGGACAAAAATCCATTGATTGGGAATTTAATATTAATTGATACTTAGCAGGTGCTGGCAGATGTATCAACTGAATCTGATGTAGAAGGATTTTAGGTATTTGATATCATTTAAGAGGCTTAGTTTTGGACATATAGTATAATAGATAGAAAAGGAGAAGGAGAAAGCAATCAAACTTATGAAGATATTGCAGAACGAAGAAATAAGTGGATCAAGAGCTTCATAAATCATACTAGCTGATATTATGATACCATAGAAGAAAAGGTAGAGAAAGATCTCACTGATTGAATTCAAATGAAATGAAATTTACCGGGGGGGGGGGGGGGGGGTACTTATAACTTATAAGAGAATATCAGATTCCTATAACTAATTTTATTTATTAAATAGAAGACTCGTGCAAATGGAACATAATTGAAAAAATTTAAATATTATTTTCTGATGTACCGGTTGCTTAGCATTTTGTGTACTCCCTCCATACCATAATGAGACTTTCAAAAGTCCAAGGAAAGTTGACATTAAAGTAATCAATAGTATAGGTCGATTTTATTTTTCTTTTCAAATATACTAATATTTGGCTCAATTATTTAAAAGTGGAATCTTTTTGGACATGCGAAAATAAAGGCTATATACTCTCAAGTTGGGACAGAGGGAGCATTAGATTTCATGTATATTGTATATAATCTTCTCCTTCGTTTAAGCTTCAGTCATAAACTCTCTTATTCTACTCATCTAATGGAATAAACAACTTGAAAAAACTTGTCATAATTGATAGATTTATGTGATTAATGAAATATATCTCTCCCTCTGACATCTGAGTGCTTGTATGTTTGCCCTCGTAGTTCTCTTATTGGGGTCTCCTATGGTGGTGTAGTAATCTGTTTTATATACCTTGTAGTTTTATTTGTCAGGCTTCCAATAAATTCAAACTATATGGACTGACTTGATGTTTTCTTCATATTCAAATGTTGATGTTGATGTTGTTGACCCCTAATGCTAACAGGAACCACGAGGCTGCTGAATTGGAGGATTTCATGATCCTGGACGATGGCTAGCCATGTGAACTCATTTGAAACTTTGTTGGTTATGTTATTATAATGGTGAAGACTTTTTCTTTCTGCTCATTTAGTTCTGAATAAATTCCTGGTTGACATGGATCTTGTGTTTTAGTTCAGACTGTTGTTCCAGCTGAGTTGATATCAAAATTGATAAGCTTAACATGCCGCCTTGAGAGATATAGGGTGCTGCTGAAATCAAATATCTTCTTCTCTATTTCTGAAAAGTAAATGTCAAGGCTATTATATGAATCAGAGCATTAGACATGAGAAAAAGAATATTGAGATTATAAATACTCTGCCTTCATTCTCTCATATTTTGGGTTGAGATGTCAAAAAGTTTTGGGATTCTTTCTTTTCTTTTTTTTTTCGTTTTTTTAATTAGAAAAAGATAATTATATTTGAGTAATTATTATGGGGAGACAGAAAGGAGAACAACTTCCGTTTTTGGACTGGCAAGCTTCCCTGAAAAACTTTGCTGATGGGCCAGTAAGATTTCCAACTCCATATAAAGTATAACCACCCCCCCCCCCCCCAATGAGCCCAATTAATGTAAGCGTAGGTTCAAAATATTAAATAGAGGTCAGCGATGATACATATCACCCCCTTTAGGGCTGTCAACGGATCGAGTCCCGGCCCGAATCCGATCCGAACTCGATCCATTTAGTCGGATTTGGATCTATTTTTAAAATCCGATAACCCGATTACCCAATAACCCGATTACCCGATAAGTAAATGGATCGGATTCGGATACATATCGATCCGATCCGATAATAATCCGATCCGATAAAAATATGATATGTGTTGATTTTAATGTTAAAAAATATAGAGTTTTATTGCTTGATATTGGTCGCTTGAAGGCTTGAATTTTTATTGGAGTTTTATTGCTTGAATGTGTGCATGTTACTTGGCTTAATCGGATTCGGATTATCGGATCGGATTATCGGGTCGGATTATCGGATTCGGTCCTTAATATATGAGATCCGTCGGATTATCGGATCCGATTCGAATCCGATAATTCCTTGACGGATCGGATTCGGATCACCCCCGATCCGATCCGATAAGGACCCGTTTACAGCCCTAACCCCCTTTTCTTTTATTATCTTTATTGTACAGTTCTTATTTATTTATTTTTCACTTTTAAGTTTTAACATGTTGCATTGATTGTCACAAAAGATGCAGAATGGTTACATAAAAAGGATGATTATAAACATTTTTTTGAAGAAAGCATACTTGATATGAAAATTTGTGTGATGCGGTGTATATATATATCTCTTACATGAATAAGGATATATGATGAATTTTGTGCTGCTAATTATATTACACTTTTGCTTAAGTTTGCCAACTCAAAATTGTCATGCAAACATATGCAATGCAATAATATAATCAGGTTGTAATTAAACTTGATTGATATGGTATTATTTAATAAGATCTCAACTCGAATAAAGACGTCCAAAAACTTGAGCTCAAGGCTTTATACGTTTAATAAAAGACTTTTTATCTACACACACTTAATTTATATAATACACAAAAGCATCTAACTTAAAATGAATTAATCTAAGAAAACATGAGAAAGGGATCAACGGGAGAATTAAAAAAAAAGTCATCTTTAATCTTTTGTAAGTGATTTTACAGATAAAAAGAGAGTATTTTATTACTAAGTTATTATCTTTAATTTTTTAAATTAGTCTATTAACAAATACCAAAATAAGATTAACAATTGTAGGAGTAGTAATGAGATTCATAATACAATTAATGTGGACTTTGAATGACCGAACACTTTGATTTTAAGTTCTTCTAGAAGGAATTTGATAATTTAAAAGTCTAATAATTAAATTTCAAATTCTTAGGACGTGTCGTGTTTGCAACCTTGGGATGCCTTAATTTCCTTGCATGGCGGAATAATATTTTAACATTACATAACACCAGAGAGAGAGAGAGAGAGAGAGCTAGCTAGCTTTCACATCAAATGGATTACGTGCAAGGCGACAGCATATACCAATTAAATAAATAATATTCAAAAAAAAAAAAAAACACATTCTCCTTTTCTCTTCCCTTTAAATTTTAATATTCAAACGGAAAAGCCACATCTTATTCTAACCTAATGCCAATCTTCTAGTGTGGAAAGTCAACAAAAGTTGGTCCAATTTTCTTCAACCTTCCACCATTAATTCTTATTCCATTTCCATCACACTAGCTAATAGCTATAGCTATATGATAAGATAGTATGAAGTTCCCTAGAGCAATCTTGAAGAATGTTGTTAATTTTTTTTTACATTTAAATAATCATTTCCCAATTTGTCTCAATCCAAAACTTCAATTATTTGTAACTCATAGTCAAAGGAAAATAATGGCAATCAGTCAAAAATATTTAGTAAGTATATACTACCAGGCATTATATAAGTTTGTTTGTGTGAGGTCAATATGACGCTTGGAATGATGCTCATATGATATGATAATATTGCCGGGATGTTTGACTAGTTTTATTTTATGGAAAATATTTTATGTTCTGCGTAACATTCTTCTCTCTTTTGGATATGTTTGCTTATAAAATAAACTTAATTCCTACCATAACATGACACGTACTTTTATTTTTCTCTCTCTTTGGAATTTGTATTAGTCCAACTGAAAAAAAAATTCATGGAATAATTTCAGTCACAAAATCAACCACTCTCCACAGGCAAGCTGTCAACCATGGAACTCTAAAATTGGCTGTATCGAATTATCAAGCTACTATTCAGCTTATTATTGTTGGGCCAAAATCATGGAATTTTAGCTTTTAATTAGGTGCCTGGATACGTGTGACAAAAAAATATAAAAAAATTTATATATTATTATTTTATTTTATCACTTAAAATTTGGTGTCAATCATAATTTAATTTTTATTATGAAATTTGTTCACATATATATTGTTTTTTATTTTAAATATGCAATCAAATGTCTAACTCCACCCTGGCACCTGATTTTCTCAACCATTTTGTGTAAATATTCATGGTTAGGCACCCCAAAGTAATCTCGGGTGATTTCTATAAATTTTCTGATTTTATTTTTCTTTTTTATAAAAAAGGATCCGTTAGTTTCAAAAGGGTTACTTCTTTAATTAATCTCTTAAGACTTGAAAGGATAATTACAAGAACACTCTCTTTCAAACTACAATAAATAAAAAAGGATAAACATAAGTCTATTAGCACATACTATATATATAAATATCATAATAATATATGGGCACAACACATTTAACATGTCATTGTTGACTTTAATCTTCAAAACCACCACACGTACATAATTAACCCTTTTTGCTGCCTAATTACTAAAATGAAGGACCAGAAAGGGAGCAAGTCAATCAATCTAAAGTAGTAAGATATAGAACTTAACTTTATATATATATATATATATATATATATATATGCAATAATAATATTAATAATAATAATCAAACAATACAATTACACATGCAACTTCCTACCAAATACTCCATTTCAACAATAGGGGACCCCATTTTGCTCAATGATTGTTCATTCCCTATAATATGATAAATCAAATTAAAATATACTCCTATCATGAGAATGAGGAGGAAGACAGTTCATGTAATACTGGTAACAATATCGGTATATGAATCTTTCTTCAATCCTCAACCTCTCTATTCTCTCTCCAATTTTCCACACAATAATTAATCTCTCTCTCTCTCTGTGTAGAAATTTCTCCCTCCTCTCATCCTTTTTTCTTGCCAATTAATTGGCAACTCCCATATTGACAAATAATAACCAGAAAAAAGTAACAACGAAAATTCTCTCCACCTGCACATAGGGAGATAGATCTTGACTGCATGACAAAAGTCAGTTTAACTATAAAATAAGAAGCTGTGGCTTGATGGGCGGTGTAATAAATAAAAAATATCCACAAAATATGATAAAACTACTTTAATTAGTCATATTATGAATGTACGTAACTAAAATAGTTGAGCCAAAACCAGCTAAGAGATTAATTAATGTACGTACATTGAATTAAGATACACTACATTACTGGTTACATGCATGCATGATGGTCGTTTAGCTTAAGTTATATTTATAGCTAGCTAAAGAGACAAACTTTGACCACTTAGAGTGAGTTTAATTTGTCAAACTCCAAATGCTAACCTCCTAATTGTAGTAGGTCACATATTATTTCACGCATCGGTGGAGTCTTATTACGCAACTACTAAGGTATGGTTTGTTGAGTCATTTTATGTAAAAACTTTGTGTGAAATTACAATGTCAACCCTTTATATTTTGTTGTAGATGTTGTTCTTGTAAAATATATATGTGGTACACTAATATATTGATCATAAAGGACAAATTAACTCTTGGTCTTTTAAAAAACTCCGTCAAGCCCTTTTTGTACCAAAAAGATTTAACTTAACCTCACTAAAAATCATTTTGCTCAGATTATTTAGGAGCTAAAATGTTTTTTATTTATTTTATTTTATGGAATTTAGAGATTTTGTTTCGATAAGATTGGCATTGCAATTTCAGTAAGGAAGAATCTCGGTCTATCTTTAGCTTTTTGAAGGCATTATATATACTTTCTCGATCTGTCTAAAATAAGAGTTTAGCTTAGATTTTGTAATTTTTTAAATACTAAAATTTGAAGAAGATCAATGAGATTTACAATAAATTTCTCAATTTTATTTAAATAAGTTAAATAATTTTATTTAATTATTTAAAACAATCTATTTATCTAACATTATTCTATAATGAATGACATTAACGAGTGGGTAGCGTAAAAAGTAATTAATCCTTCTAGTTTAGTAAATTCACAAGCCGGAGCACCAAAATAATTGAATCTCTCTTGCAATGTGCAGTTATAATATATATATATATATATATATATATATAATATAATACTAGCAGTATAGTAATAACTAGTATAGCTCTGCTCCATTTGTGCAGTAATGGAGCATACATGCAGTAAAAAAGATGCGACAAAGTAGAGTTACAGAGCATGCAAGCAGGAAGATTGAAAGATACATCGTCATAATTCTATTCAGATCGATCGGCGATTGACAGGACTCATCATACATACTTGTAGCTCTTACGTACAATTCCTATTCTAAACTGATCGATCAAACCCCAAAATTCTAGCTAGATCAGACTCTGTGTATATATATATATATATATATGGGTGAAATTTAATGAAGCAGTAGTACTAGTAGTAGTAGGTGCGGATGGATGGAGAGCTCAGTGGCATGTGTAGCTAGTTTAATTTGTTTTGGTTTCTCTCTCTCCATCATGTCATGAAATAGTATTATTACAAATAAACTAGTATACATATATACAGTATGTGTGCTGCCTTGAATTAGTAGGAGGCATCAATCAAACAGTCAAAATTAAATTAAAGATTAGCCAGCATTCATTTAAATCAATGTGGATTTTCCTCCAGATTTCTGTCTCTCTCTCTCTCTGTTCTCTTCTCATCTCATAAATTCCATCATCCCTCTCCTTTTCATTTGCACACTTCTCTAGGTGGTGGTGGTGATGGAGGAGGAGGTGGAGGACTTTTCTGTTCTTACTTTTCCTTTTTCTTTTATTTTCCTTTCTTCTGGGGCCTCTTGCCCACACGCCAAACTTATACTGGCGTCCTCGATGCCCACATCCCTCCCATTTCTACGTTGTTTAGCATAAAAGCATTGACGACAAAACACGTTTTTTTTTTAATTTTTATTGAATAATCAATAAAAGTTTTATTTTGAATATTATTGCAATTATGTCATCAAACGGATAAAATGTGTACAATGTAACCGCACTATATATTGTTAAATAGGAGTATGATATAAAACATGCATCTAACAACAATTTATATTACAAAATGTATAACTATCAATTAATGTGTATATATTAGTTTGTCCTGTTATTTGCATTTAGTGTATAGTATTTCGCATGTCAGCATATGTACTATTTAAATACTCAAATACAATACAATATTTTTGATACGTAGCATTTAAGTTACGTTTATAAAATGTTTCAAATATATATAAATATTTTAAACACAAATCGACGAATAAGCAACAACAACAATATATATATATATATATATATATATATATATATATATATATATATAAATAGGAGTGTGAGCATAAGACAAAAGTTGTAAAAACAAAGTGGGGGAGGGGATTCAGATAGTAGGCCGGGAAGTAATAAATAGTTGATTTGGACGCATTAGAAGGCAAAAGGGTGTCTCTTTACCATCGCATCATTCCATTCTACAGAAAATTCCATCATTCCTTCTCTGATATTTCTGCTCTGCTCTGATCTTTCTCTGCCCATCCATCATTTAAAACTCTTTTCCTCTTTGCCCCCCGATGCCAAATCCCTACCCTCTCCTCAGTCCTGTCCACTCTCTGCTCCCTCCCTACATTATATCTATATGTATATATATTCATATGTTGACCTGTACCTCTCAAATATACCATGGTAAATATGTATGTACAAACCCCCTCTGTTTACCCAGGGATACTTGGTATTCATTTGAGGAGATAATTGGTGAAAATATCCAATTACGTTCGCACGTTGAGGTTCGTAGTTTCATGTTGGATAAATTATACCTAAAAATTTATTATAGGGGTATTCTAACTTGCTCCCAAATAAATTTTAAATTGACTACTTTAATATAATATCAAAATTAAGGGTTATATTTCATAAACATAATTGTGGTCCAGATGTTTCATGTTACCTATATACATTGTGCGCATAAAAGACGTGTTTAGCAATAAATTAAATTTTAACATCAAAAATATTAATCAAGTGTGTGACTCATTTATTATTTATATATTTTTTTAAAAAAAAAAATAATAATAATCTTAATAAAGTAAAAAGTCATGTATATTTCCTTCATATCTTCACCAGCGTCCAACGTAAATCCTAGAATTGTACTTCTCAAAATTTGAGACCTTGTAAAAGTAAAATACTAAAAAAAAATAGGTCTTCTTGTTTGGTACGTAAAAGTAAATTAAAGGAGCAACCGCTAGCAGCTTTCTCTCTCTCACTCATGCACGACGACCGAATTTTTCAAAAGTCCATTTGATTGAAAAAGAATTGTAATATCTGCTTTTCTTCTTATTACCTTTCTGTCCCCACCTCTACGTGCGTTTTACTCCTATCCTTCCAAAAAGTCCTCCTCAATCCAATGGGCTGGGTTTAAATATCAACGGTGGGACTTTTTCTTTTAGAAATTAGGTTTTAACCTTTTCTTGTTTGGCTCATTCTCTTGCTTTTGCCAGTTTGACATGGTTGACCTTTACCCTCTCTCACTCACTCTCTGTGTGTGTTAGGAGGACATGAAAAGCCAACTCACCCTTACCCACGAAGATTGAAACAACCTTTTTAAAGGGTTTGACCATTTCCAGAGAGAGAGAGAGAGAGAAACATGAATGTGATGGTCGAGCAATGACTAATGAGCATGCATTGCTGCAGAGGGAGGTCCTATCCTATCAGATACAAATACAAATGAGTGCTATTTTATGGTCTATAGCTCATGATAGATGGATGTATAATAATAATAAGCCCATAGATACCCACTTGGTATACTTGAGCTATTCTATTCTATAACCCACTCCGTCTCAACAAGATTAGCAAAACTCCAATTATTTTTATACAACAAATTACGTAATTATATATGTAGTGTTCTTCACTTTCTTTTTTCGTCATAATTATTTTATGGTCTATAGCTCATAGATGGATCGATGTATAATAAGCCGTAGATACCCAATTGGTATACTTGAGCTATTCTATTACTCTCTCCGTTTCTAAATGTTGGGTTCTGGGTTCGGGACTCCCGACCCGATGTGCTAGACCCGACCCGGGGTGTGGGTTCGGGATGCAGAGAAGTAATTTGGTTAAGGAAGTTATCTCTTAACTAAGTTGACTTATATTCTGACTAAAGCATTTATTATGATTTGGTTGATGGGACGTATGCTTTATACTGTCAAGTGGGACCTGGCGTGATGATGGCAAGTGGGAATGTATATATAAGGCTTTCCTCTACATTTCAAAGGTAATGTAAAAATAAAACACTAAACTGCAAACCTCCATTGTTAACAAACCTTGAGAAAGCCTACACTAATTCTCACGCCTGAGCTATCCCCCGGCGGCAAAACCGCCCGGAACTCTCAGTGTGATTCCGTTATTGTGCAGGATTAACGTGTTCTTGGTGATTGAAGCGCGTGACCAAATCTTGGCGTTAACATTGGCGCTAGAAGGAGGGCCGTTAGTGTTAGTTCTCAATCACAGTTAAAGTTAGAAAACAGATATGGTGAATACGGATCGTAATGGAGGAGAGAGATCAGCTGATTCCCATACACCGACTCGTAGGTCGGTTCTAGATCGACTCAGGTCGTCGGCTAGGGAGAGATTGGGACCAAGGGGCCGAACTAGGGCGCCTTTACAAGTCCAATCCGCCCCCGTTCGTCGTCGTCTGTTTCACACTAACCAACAGACGCCAGAGCCTTCGACTCATATGGCTGCCAACCCAGCTCAAACCCTTGTTCATTCCGGCAGCAACGCCGATCATAGCGACAAAAGGCAATGGATCTTGTCCCAGCGGAGGACAAAGGACCAGGAAGTGATAGAGGCCTTACGCCAGCAACAGCGGGAGATAGCTGAGCAATTGGCTAGGTTGGAAGGACAGGAGGAGGTTTCATCGAGCCGACCTTCTGGCCGACAGCAAACTGATCGGAATCAGTCCAGGACTAACCGTTCGGATGATTCCGAACCAGTAGGGAGCAGGCGTCAGAGCCGCTCCCCCGTACGGGGCAGGCGTCAGAGCCGCTCCCCAGTTCGGAGCAGGCGTCAGAGCCGCTCCCCAGTTCGGAGCAGGCGTCAGAGCCGCTCCCCAGTTCTGAGCAGGCGTCAGAGCCGCTCCCCCGTTCGGAGCAGGCGTCAGAGCCGCTCCCCAGTTCGGAGCAGGCGTCAGAGCCGCTCCCCAGTTCGGAGCAGGCGTCAGAGCCGCTCCTCAGTTCGAAGCAGGCATCAAAGCCCCTCGCGCCTGGTGAGCAGGCGTTTAAGCCGTTCCCCAGATCGTAGAAGGCACAGAAGCCGCTCGCACGACCGAAGCAGGCCTAGGAGCCGCACTCCGGACCGGAACAGGCGGGTAGGCCGTTCTCAGGACGGAAATGATGCTGGTAGGAGGGGATCCGGATTGGGTGGCAGGCCTCGGTCGCCACCCCGAAGGAGCGAAACCGATCCCGTTGTTATTCGGATGGCTGAGTTAGAAGAAAAACTAGCCGCAGTGGTTCAGGCCCAAGAGTTGCCGAACACGTCAAATTCACCTTTCACCTGGGAGATTGAGCAGGTCAAAGCAGACAAGACCAAGAAAATGCCTCCCCTAGATTCTTACGATGGTACTGGTGATCCCTATGATCATACTCACGGGTATAATCAAGTGATGAATTATTATGATCATCCGGATGCTGCTAAGTGCCACATGTTCGTCACAACTCTGAAGCTGTCAGCTCGAGAATGGATGGTGTCTCTCCCCCCGAACTCTATCGGGTCGTGGCAAGATCTAAGTAATAAGTTTCATGCGCGATTTGGGAGCAATAAGAAGAGAGGAAAGCTGACCACTGCTCTAACCCAAGTAAAACAGAGATCGGGTGAGAGTTTGGGTGAGTATGTGAAAAGATTTCGAGACTTGGCTGGTACCGTGACCAGTTTGAATGTACAACAAGCAGTTGGGTTTTTCACAACGGGTCTGGATGCTGCGAAGTCGAAAGATTTGTGGAAAGACCTCATTCTCAACCCCCAATGGATTTAGCTGAAACCTATGGTCGAGCTGAAGGACTCATTACCATAGAAGAAGCCTATAAAAGCTTAAATCCTCAAGATCGGAATGAAGAAAGTACGAAACAGAAAGATAGGAACCATATTCCTCGGCCTAGCAACCAGCCAAGAGGCAATTTCTATGGTGGACCTAGCTCGGGAGGCGGTCAAGGTGGGGTTAATACAGGAGGTAAACCACCTTACCCGAAGAAGAATGTGAATAAGGTGTATACCCCCCTCACTACAGATCGGACGAGGATTCTGGAAGAGATCAGAGATCAGCCTTCGTTTGAACCCTGTCCAACCACTACCCGATCCCACCGGGGCAACCCTAATCGTTATTGTGAATATCATCAGACATCTGGTCATAGTACGGAAGATTGTTACAATCTGAAGGATTTAATTGAGAAGAAAATCCAAAATGGTGAATTGGTTCAGTATGTAGTAGGTCGGCAGAATTCCAGTTCAGAAGGCCAAAGAGGGTCAAACCGAGAAAGACGCCTCGAGGCACCACCTCCACCGAACCCTCCACGAAATTGTGTTGATGTCATCACTGGAGGAACGTTCGGGAAGAAAGTTGGGAGAAAGAGGAGTGGCCTGATGGATGCCGTGTTATCGGTTTCGGAACGACCTTCGGCTAGAGATCGACCGTTTCTCAACACGGTAATATCATTTACCGAGGAGGATTACCCTCGGAACCATTGATCCCCATGAAGGGGCGCTGGCCATCACAGCCAGGTCGGATCCATGGATATGAAGCGAATAATGATCGATAATGGATCCTTCGGTCGACATATTGTTTACTCATGCATACAATAGGCTAGACCTGGGGGGAGCAAGGATGGAGGTGGGTCAGGAATCTCCGTTGTTATGGCTTCAGCAATGATCCTGTTCGCGTGTCCGGAACCGTGGAACTGCCGGTTATCTTTGGTACGGCAACCGAGGCAGGTAGAAGTCATAGTCAGATTTTTTGTGGTCCAGGTAGATTCGGCCTATAATGCCATTCTGGGTAGACCCACTTTGGCTGCACTTCAGGCTGTTACCTCCATAGGTCACTTCAAAATTAAGTTCCCGACTTCGGAGGGGGTCGGTGAGGTAAAGGGTGATCTAGACATGGCACGCAGGTGGTTATCGGAATTCGTTGATATCCTCCGGCGGTTGGGGTCAGCAAGCAGAAACAAACAATGGCTATAGAAGTAGAGCCGTTCACCGCTAGGGAAATTCCGAACCCCTTGCGTTGCCTGCTGAAGAGACAGAGGAGGTAGAATTGATTGTTGGAAAGGGCGATAAGCTGATCAAGATAGGCGCAGGGTTGATAGAAACCATTTTCGAACAAGCCTAATCGAGCTACTTGGGTATATGCGGACATTTTTGCATGGGAGCCTTCTGACATGCCTGGGGTCGATAAGTCGGTGGCGGTTCATAAGCTGTGTTCGACTCTTCTAGGAGGCCTATCCGTCAGAAGAGGAGGATCTTCGCTCCTGATAGGCAAAAGATCATTGACGATGGAGATCGCCAAACTGCTATAGGCGGATTTCATTTATGAAATTGATTACCCCGAGTGGCTAGCAAATGTGGTGCTAGTGCGGAAAACAGAATGGCAAATGGAGAGTCTGCATAGATTATACCGATCTGAATAAGGCTTGTCCGAAGGATTTTTATACCCTCTTCCGCACATCGACCAGTTGATTGATGCGACATCAGGTTTCGACATGCTTAGCTTCATGGACGCTTTTCTCTGGATATCATCAGATCTCCATGGACAAGAAGGACATGCCGAAGACGGCGTTTCATCACGCATCGAGCAATATACGCATACAAGAAAATGACGTTCGGATTGCTAAATGCGGGAGCCACATATCAGAGAATGATGAACTATGTGTTCGCCAAGTTACTGGGTTCGAAGCATGGAGGTATACGTGGACGACATGATCGTCAAAAGCGTGGGAGTTCGGAACCATTTGGATGATCTGGAAAACTGCTTTGAGACGATCAGAAAGTACAAAGCTTCGGCTGGAACCCTACCAAGTGTACTTTTGGACTTGGTTCGGGTAAATTTCTGGGGTATTTGCTCAGCAAGAGGGGGATCGAAGCTAATCCGGAAAAGATCAGTGCCATTTTAGACATGAAGTCTCCCCAATCTTTCAAAGACGTACAGCGATTGACTGGTAGGATTGCTGCGCTTTCGGAGGTTCATGTCAAAATCGGCGGAACGGTGTGTCTACCCTTCTTTAACACTTTGAAAGGGCCGAAGAATGAAAAGGACCTTCCAATGGGACATCAGAGTGTGAAGACGCGTTCCAAGGAATCAAGAGGTATCTATTCCTCAGCTCCACTTCTGGTGAAGCCCATTCCTTCGGAACCCCTATACCTGTATCTGACGGCGAGTTCATTGGCGGTGGGAAAGCTGTATTACTTCGCGAAGTAGGGGGCAGGCAGTGCCCCGTCTACTATGTTAGCCATGTGCTTCGGGATGCCGAAACCAGATACCCCAACTTGGAAAAAAATTCGCTTATGCACTTGTCATAGCAATCAGGAAGCTAAGGCATTATTTCCAAGGGAGGTTGGTGGTAGTATACACTGATCAGCCGCTGAAAAAGATCATGAATAAGCCAGATTTGTCGGGACGCCTCTCTGCTTGGGCATGGAGTTGACTCAGTTTATCATAGACTATCATCCTCGGACTGCCATTAAGGGTCAGGCGTTAGCTGACTTCATAGTAGAGTGCTCGTTTACCGAACCCGATACCGATGATGGTGCAATGGTAGTGAGTTCGGTGTCGGGCGATCAAGCAGCTCATGCGTCGTGGACTTTGTATGTAGATGGCTCGTTTCGACTTCGGATGTTAGTGGAGCAGGGGTCATATTGATTAGCCCGGAGGGATTTAAGGTTCAGCAGGCCATTCGCTTCGAGTTCAAAAGCGACCAATAATGAGGCAGAGTATGAAGCCATTTTGGCCGGATTGCGGTTAGCAAAGAAGTTTGGAAGTAAAACGCTTAGTCATCTTCAGCGATTCCCAGTTAGTGGTTAAGCAGATAGTAGGAGATTATGAAGCTCGTGGGGATCGGATGACGAAATACTTATCTGGCTGTTAAAGACCGACTACATTATTTTGAATCATATAGTGTGCAAGGAGTTGGTCGGGAAGACAACACCGTAGCCGATGCCTTGGCAAAATTGGCTACAACGGAAAACTGCTTCTTTTAGTGGGTCAGTCTACCTGGAGGTCCTGGGGGGACTCGAGCATTCGAAGGACAGAGGTGCTCCCGATAGAAAGGATGGACTGTTGGCTCACGCCGTATATTTCCTATCTGGCGGGATGGCGTCCTTCCTTCGGATCGGTTAGAAGCCAAGAAAATCAAGCATCGAAGTTCGTTTTTCATCTTGATCGATGGGGACCTATACCGAAAGGGCGTTTTCTCTTCTCCGCTACAGAAGTGTCTGACCCCCTTCCGAAGCGGATTATACACTTCGGGAAAGTCCATGAAGGTATATGTGGAGACATATGGGCGCTAAGGCGTTAGCATACAAAGATTCTACGGCAGGGCTACTACTGGCCAACCATTCTTCCAAGAATCTAGAGAATATGTTAAGAAGTGCCCCTAAATGTCAGTTGAATGGAACGATCCCTCACCAACCTCCGAAGAGTTGTATTCGGTATATTATCACCCATTCCGTTGCTGTATGGGGGATTGATATACTATGACCATTGCCAAAGGCTAAGGGGCAGGTCAGTTTTGTTATTGTGGCCATCGACTATATGACGAAGTGGGTAGAAGCTAAACCTCTCAAAGCAATTACGGAGCAAGAGTGTCTTAAATTCCTTAAGGAATTCGTTGTGTATCGCTTCGGGTATCCCAATGTAATAGTATTCGGATAATGGGGAGGCAGTTTGTAGGTGCAAAGTTCGAAGAATTTCTCACCAGATCTGGGAGTTCAGCACAGGAAGACTTCGTGGCGCATTCCTCAGTCAAACGGCCAGTGTAGAAGTCACTAATAGAACTCTTCTCAATGGAATAAAAGGAGGTTGGATGAAGCCAAAGGAAGATGGCCCGAAGAGTTGCTTTAGTGTGTTATGGGCATATCAGACAACAACTCGAACAACGACAGGGGATTCGCCTTTTCGTCTCGCTTACGGGACCGATGCCCTTATTCCTGTTGAGATCGGATCTCCTTCACTTCGAGTCAAGCCAATACAGGAGATATTTATATAATGACGAGGGACTTTCGCCTCAATCTGGATTTGTTAGATGGAGGTTAGGGAGTCAGCTGTCATAAAGTTGACGGCCTATCAGAAGAGGACGGCCAAACACTACAACAAAGGGGTAAAGGTTAGGAGATTTGAGGTTGGAGATCTGGTGCTTCGAGAAGCCGCGGCCTCGACTCCCCAGAATTCAGGCAAACTTATGCCGAACTGGGAAGGGCCTTATGAAGTGGTTGAGGTGCCCAAGCCAGGAACTTACCGGCTTCGGGGTATGGACGGTTCGGATATTAATGAATACTTGGCATGCTGGAAGACTTAGAAGATATTACCAGTAAGTCATAGCCATTTCTTATTGCCGATTATGTAAATCTTTATGTTCATTGAAAATAAAATGCTATCCTGGTTGTATAAACGGAAATGTTGGGATATTTCATTAATAGTTGTTGAAATTACAAATTTGTGTTATTTACATCCGAAAAGAAAAAGGCAGTTGAACCACCCTATGGGGGTCGGGGAAGTAGGCGGTTCATCTGACCCCTCTTCGTCGTCCGAAGAATCGAGGATAGAGGTGTCCAGTCCCGCGGCCATCATCTTCTCTTTGATCCTTTTCTTTGTGGCTTTGATACCCTTCAGAGAATTGCATGATAATCTTGTCGGTTAGTTCGGGGGATATGCCTTATACTACTCCTCTATTATTTGGAGCTTGGTTTCTTCGGTCATCGGAGGTCCTTGGTTCTTCAACTGGGTGTGCTCTTCCTCCAATGAGTTGTAGGCCTGGATCAGATCCTTCAATTTGAAGTGGGTCTTCTCCATTGTTCTTCGAGGGCGGCTATTGCTTTTCTTTTGATCGGAATCGTTTTCCTTCAATAAGACTCGCTCCTCCATAAGCCTTTCATTCTGTTTCTCCCGATCGGCAATTTCCGATTGAAGGATGTCGACCCGATTCCGAAGCTGATAGTTCTCCCTATTGGCTTCGGTGAGCTTATCTTTCATATCGATATGAAGATCCTTCTCCTTCTCTAAGTCGGATTCCAGGGATCGAATGTCACCCTTCAGGAATTCGTTTTCTGCCTCGATCTCCTTGTTCTTCTTCGCCAATTTAAGCAGAGATGGTAGAGATCGGGCAAAACTCAGGCATTAGCCTGTATAAAATATGGATCAGAATCAAGTTCAAATATGAAAAAGCGGCTCGGTATGAAATGATGTCTTACCTGGGAGTTGAAGCCTTGTGAAGTCTTCCAGGTATTGATCGGAGAATGATTCTTAAACCGATCGTTATCGGCGGGCATGACGAAGCGCTCGAGGAGATCATAGGGAAACGGGTCCGATGGGTTTTGGGGCCAGAGAGTCCGTGGCTTGGCCCGATTGCTAGATGAAGGGGCCGAAGGGGCCGAAGCCAATTAGGTCGGAAGAGTGAGATCCTCCTGATTGAGATTTGACTTGTTGGGTAAGGCCGGATGGAAGTACCCGGGGAAGAAGCTTCTTTGCGAGATCTCTTTGCAAGAGGTTCCAGTACTTCCTCATCGGTCTCTTCGTCGATGATGCCTAGGGGAGATCGGTTCGGGAATTGTTGCTGGAGTCTTCAGTGGTTTGGGCGGCGGTGGCACCTTCTTCTTTAGCTGCTGCTTCTTCATCAAGGCCATCTTTTCCGATCTTGCTCATCTCCAAGGTGCTTTTCTTAAGGACTTGAGCCATTGGGATAGCCGTGATTGGACGGGCGGCTATCGGCATTCGATTCTGAGGCTCGTCCTCCCAAAGGCTCGTTGGGATCGGCCAGATTCGGGTCGGTAGCTTGGGGAATTGTTTGGCTGATGTTGGTCGGGGCGACTGGCTTGATGAGCGTTACTGAAAGATGTTAAGCGTTAGAAATCTATACTAGTAAAGAAGAATTACAAGCAATAAAAACTTAGTTTGAGGTTCGAGGATTAGGTACTTACATCCATGATTGTATAGCCAAGTATGGTTGCCGAGGAGTTCGAAGTCCCATTCCTCATCGGGCATCTTGCTGACGAATTGTTTGAACTCTCCCAAGCGGGGTCGGACGGGAAGGCTTCAATATTGTTGGTATTTTTGCTGAAGCCAACCCAATCCGATATTAGGCTGGTATCGGGGTCCTTTGATGTAGAACCATTGGGAGTGCCATCCCTTGTTGCTGGTCGGTGGGGTCCTCATCAGGGATTTCTTTTGAGCCCCCTTGACTGGTACCTTGCTGATTTGCCGAAATCCTGCTTCGCGCGATCGAATTACGGACGGTGAATAGGGCAAAGAAAAAAGTCCATGGTCGGTTCGACTGGCACTCGTGGCAGAAAGCTATATAACAGATCAAATGAATGAAGGAATTAGGAACCAATTGGGCGAGCCCGACCCCGACCACGCTGAGGAAAGTGAGGATGAAGTGGTTGAGGGGAAATCTGAGCCCATACTTCAGGGCTTGGGACAGTTACAGCAGTCCAGCCATTTGGGGCGTTGGTAACATTCTTTCGTTGAGGTTGGGTGTGCGGATCTGGTAAGATATGGGAATCTGGTACAGTTCGCGGATAGACGCTAGATCTTTGGTTTGAAGCGAGGATATGGTGTTTATATGGTAAAAAGTCTTGTCTGAGGAGTATTCTTCTAGCATCTTTATGTTTTCAAGCTCGGCTTCGGTTCGGGGTGATGGAGTAGAGAAGGGGTTGCTAGGAAAATCGGAGCTTGTGATAGGATCTTGGGAAGAAACGCTGAGTCCTCCGGAAGCGGAACTAGTTTTGATGGCGGAGGAAGGACTTGGTGGTGCGGCGGCGCGGCGGTAGAAATTGATGCGATTGCAGTGGTGGTGACTGTGGTGGCTTCCGTTGTTATCGCTGCTGTGGGAGGGAGGATCTCATTAGCAGCTGCCGCGGATGCACTGGTTTTCGATGGGTTAGAAGAGCTTGAGGCGTCATGGGTTGCCATTGAAGGATAGAAGAACGAGATGCGAGATTCAAATGATTTGGAAAGGTAGGGAAGCGGTGGTGAAGGTGTTGCAGAAAGGAGATTTGAGAGATTTGAAAATTAGGGCTGAAAGTGGCGGTTAATTTTTGGAAGGGGGTGTGGCCTTTATTGGGCGCGGCCGGGCCCTTAAGATTCGGCCCATTTTCCCACTAACGGTACTGTTTCAATAAATGTGGTGGAACCGTTATTGCCACGTGGCAACTGGGGATATTAATGGATGTGATGATGTGGGGCGGTTATGTTCTAAAGGATTGTTTGGTTCATTATTTGGAGATTAAGATTCATTCTTTATACTCTTTTATTATAATTCATTTTTATAATTAAAGAGTAGGGGGCAATGTTGGGTTCTGGGTTCGGGACTCCCGACCCGATGTGCTAAACCCGACCCGGGGTGTGGGTTCGGGATGCAGAGAAGTAATTTGGTTAAGGAAGTTATCTCTTAACTAAGTTGACTTATATTCTGACTAAAGCATTTATTATGATTTGGTTGATGGGACGTATGCTTTATACTGTCAAGTGGGACCTGGCGTGATGATGGCAAGTGGGAATGTATATATAAGGCTTTCCTCTACATTTCAAAGGTAATGCAAAAATAAAACACTAAACTGCAAACCTCCATTGTTAACAAACCTTGAGAAAGCCTACACTAATTCTCACGCCTGAGCTATCCCCCGGCGGCAAAACCGCCCGGAACTCTCAGTGTGATTCCGTTATTGTGCAGGATTAACGTGTTCTTGGTGATTGAAGCGCGTGACCAAATCTTGGCGTTAACACTAAAGTATGCAGCAAAAGTTTAATTATTTTATACAAAATATCACGTAATTATATGTAGTATTCTTTACTTTTCTTTTTTTATTATAATTATTTTCATAAATGTTTAAAGATTAATATATCATTTAAAATTGATGCATTTCATTTCATTTTAATTTTCTTTAAATTATAAGTTATTTAAAAAATAATATTAATTAAAATTTTAAAATAATAAACGAATAGTACGGTGAGACTCAATTAAATCAGAATCTATAATCACATAATTATAAAATTTAAAAAATGAGTGCGCTCTAGACAACCCACCCCAACAACAAAGGGGCACCGGTCTTATATCATTTATAAGGACACAAATCCATTACAAGTCTAAAATCTTACAATTTGTTGATACTTTTGATAACAGGGCTTAAGATTTTATAAACAGTTCGATGTTATTCAATCTTACCCACGGTATTACATGAATCCTAATAGTTTTCTTTTAGAAGGTCATGATATTACTTTTACCTATTTGGAAAGTTGTAGATTTTGTTTTATTTTTATAATATATATATATATATATATATATATGTGTGTGTGTGTGTGTGTGTGTGTGTGTGTGTGAAGGGTTAACTAAGTAAGATATGGAAAAACTAGATAGAATAAAAATCAATGATATTCACTTTCAGATGATGGTATGTTTTGAGATAGTATGAGCCTTAAGCTTTGCATATTTTGAACTTATTTCAAAAGACAAGCTCACTAACCCTGTGAGAAATACAAGTGGCATAAATAATAATTTATTATATTAATAATTAAAAAAATTAATTGTGATTTTTAAAATATAGTTATAGTTATCAAATAGTTAAACATTTATTCAAATAATTAATGATTGAATTATATATTACAGGTTCTTTCAATCAATTATTAAGCTAAATATTTGAATAGATTATTGTAGATTTATTTAGTTATGATTATGAGAAAATAATTATTTTAATTTTATTTAAATTTGTAATGAAATTTTATATTAGCGTTTATATTAACAAAATTTGCTTGAAATTTTAATCCGAATAGAATTATGAAACTCAAGTTTTAATAATTTTAGTTCAATTATGACAATTAGTTAAGAATGAATCCACTATAATCTTTCAACTAATGTTACAATTATTATGTTTTAAATTTACATATATTATTAATACAATTAATCGCGTGATTTGATAAACTTTCAAGTTTTAATGGACTAAATTAGTTAGGATATTAATTTAATAATAATGTTCAGGACTAATATTAATATAATTAAATCGCGTGATATGTTAAGAGGTTTTTTTTAACATCTTAATATTTTAATAAAATTGTAGCAATAAAATTATTCTATATAAATTTATTAAGATATATAAATTAAATAAAACTATTAAAAAGAACACATATAGTAATTATTGATAGATAGCATATAGTAACTATTTAAATTTGTAGAGTATTTATACTAATTTGAATTGGAAAAAGAAAAGATCTTTTTTTTTTCTATTCCTCTTAAAGATAGGAATATTTATAAATTTGGATAGTATTTAATTGATACAAATTTGAATAATATTTATACTAATATAAATTAAGAAAATTGAACAAAAAATTAATAAAATTAAATTAAATTAAGTTTGTGCTTTTAGTTATATTAGTTGCAGTTCCCTTCGTCCTTTTCTTCCATCTGTAAATTAATTAAGAAACCAGTCAAAAATTTCACGGCATCTGGCACCATTAATGACTGGAATGTGATGAAAATGTGAACAATTAATTTACCTGCTCTCACCTACCACATGAAGTTGCCTCCCGCTATATTCTTTTGAAATCTATAATAACGCCATATCCCAGCCTTCCTTTTTAAGTTTATTTATTCAATTTTTCTCACTAAGAATCGAAATGAAGGTTTATATACGGTAAAAATGATCTTAAGTCGAGTTGAATAGAATCTTATTCAGATTTTTTTTTATTTTTTTTAAAGTATTCGGATTAAAATAAAATTTTATAATTTTTATTTAAATTCGAATTCAACTCGTTTTATTGTACTTGAGTTCGACTCATTTTTTAATCGAACTACTTACAAGTATTTGAGAAATACAAGAATTAGAGAATTGGAGCATTTATATATGATAATGCATATAAAATTAACTCAGTCAAGTATATGAAATAATTAAAATTTGAACAATTCAAATTAGAACTCTAGCCTTGTAAAAAAAATAATGAGATGATATTATTATTCTTAAAACAATTAATGAACTACTTGTAATTCTAAAAGTATGTGAAAAAATTATTTGTCAAATAATATATATTAAATAAATCGAATATACTGGATATTGTATACGAGTAAGTATCAACGAACGTGTATCAAATATATATTAGTGAGGTAAGGAAAATTCGATACTCTAAATGAGTGAACAGTGTAAGTGGCTCATATTTGACTCGTATAAATGTCCAAATATCGAAATGAATTCAAATTCAACTCATTTAAGTATCAAATTCAAATTTTATTTGAATTTTTTGAGCCGAATCCGAACTGAATTTAAAACTATTCAAGTTCATTTTCGACGCCAGCTTTACGTAACAACTAAATATATAAAATCAAAAACCATACTTTATCAATAAGAGAAGTAAAGTTGAGAGTGCATTCACCAATTACTATACAGAAATCTGTTCAAAAAAGGTCACCTATGTTGCAAATATTTGGCTTGATGCATAAACCCGAGAGTGAAAAATTAATGTTGCGTTTGGATTAGAGGAATATAGTGGAAATAGAATGAATTATTTCTGTATAATGAAAAAAATTGTATTTAGTTGCTCTATTAGAATGGAATGAACCATTCTCATTTCTCCCAAATTTATAAATTTGGAATGACTTATTGCAGCCAGAATGAAATGAATCATTCTACTTTTTATTTCATTCATTCAATCCACACGTAGCATTATGCATGTTTTTTTGAAAATTATTTTTACTTTTCATTTGGCACCTTCCATTGCACATGTTTTTTTGTTACATCTAATATACTAATTATTTAATTTTGATAATTTTACTAGCAATAAATAAAAAATGTTAATAAATAGTTAATGATATTAAGATCAATCCTATAAAAAATATAGTTTAAAAGAATTTTCACCAATTGAAATTTTAATAAAAAATTTACATGTTCATCAAATAGTGAAAAAATATCGGATTATTTTTATTTTTGAAACAATTATGCTATTCAATATAATAAATTAGTTGACCGATATCGATTTTAATTATACTATTTATAACAATAAAAATATAGTGTATTAAATGAAATTGGTAAGAAAATGTAATGGAGAGAAGCCAAATCTCATTTTTATAATAATAAAAATAATTATCAAAAACCGTACTTTTATTTCAAAAATTAAAAATAAAACTAAAATATATTTCAAAATTTAATAAACGCACCCCTGAGGTGGTTGCTCATTCAACTGCGGGGAGTTCTACTTTTTCTCGCTTGCACTAAATATATTTGTAAAAGTCAATTTGAGTTTATTTTTAATCTATATTGGTGCATATTATAGGATAGGTCTTAGGAGTATAAATTTGTGGGCTCCAAAGAAAATGTATTACTACTAGTAGTACCTATATTTGTAGGGCACATACCCCTAATCCAAAAGATAAAGGACAGAACAGTCTTTTGACACACAAATTGAAACCCAAATTCTCAAACAAAATGGGGGCTACCCCTCATTACTTTTGCCATTACTAAAATACGTACAACAATATACTCCCTCTGACACATGCGAAAGACTGATTCAATTTTATTTTTTTAGTTAAATTAATTAATTTTAAAATTAATAATTAATTAAATTTATTTTTATTTTTAAAATTTTGATAATCTCTTTACTTATATTTAAATAAAAATAAGATAAATTTATTTTTTCGGTGTTTGTGAGACGGAGAAAGTATATGTATATTATTTTTTTAGTTTTTGTGAGACCGAGAAAATATATGTATCTATATCTATATATTATAAAGTTTTTATAAAAACTTTAGTAATTTTGTATTATGTTTATCGGCTTTTTTATTTGTTTTTATTATTTTAATCTTTTGATTTACACTTTTAAATATATTATTATTTTATTTTTTTAATTTTTTTAAAATTTTAATTTTATTATACATAATTTACGCTTACAATGCGTGGGTCCGGGCTAGTTGTATATAATTCATGGGGCTGTGGCCTGGGGTGTGATCATTAGGACGTTGGCGTATTACGATTCTAGAGGGAGAGAGAGAGTAGGAGAGGAGTCAAAATGGCAGGAGTTATATATTTTGTCTGTAGGTGCAGCAATTGATTACGTTAGGGGAAAAAGATCAGAAAGCTCGTGATGAGAATTTTTTCTTTGCAGAGGTGAATATTTCAATTAATAAATAATAATAATAATAATCCTAGGCTACTAGAAGAGAAGAGAGAAGGAAGCGGCAGGAATAATAAGAGAGCTTCAAAGAGAATTTGCAGACTCCTTCTCCACCTTATTCTCCGTCTCTTCCTTTTCTCGTGATCCCCCACCCCATGCCTTTCTCTCTCCTCCTCTTCCTAATTATTTCTCTCTCCAGATACAGATTGTGTGTGTTGCTATAAACCTAGACACTTCCAACGAGATTCTAAACAAACAAACACCTCTTTTTTTCTCTCTCTCTCTCCTCTTTTTCTTTTTTCCTTTTCCAAGTCCAAGTTTTTAAACTGTTGTGATATATTTATTATATATATTTTATATAATAGGGAAGACCCAGGTGGTAAAATTACTGGGTTTTAGTTTTTGTAGTCACCCAGTCCACTTGTATTTCAAAGATTGTGTTGTTTTGATCCATAATATATATATATATATAGAGAGAGAGAGAGAGAGAGGAATTAATTAAGGGAAAAAGAAAAATGGGTTCTTGCGGAAGAAATGGGGCTGTGAGACAATACATAAGATCAAAAGTGCCTCGTTTAAGATGGACTCCTGATCTTCATCGTTGCTTTATTCATGCCATTCACACCCTTGGAGGCCAAGACAGTATGTCTCTCTCTCTTTTTACACTCTTTATTCATGTTTTGTGATTAATTTGATTCCTTATTTTCTCTTCTTTTTTTTTCTGATAAAGAAATGATGTTAATTTTTGTTGTGATATTTAGAGGCTACGCCTAAACTTGTTCTCCAGTTAATGGACGTGAGAGGACTCACTATTTCACATGTCAAAAGCCATCTCCAGGTTATTATTTTCTTTCTCCTTCATTTTTTGTTCCCAATCATTTCTTACTTATTTATTTATTTATTTAATTTTATTCTCTCCTCTAATAATAATAATATTCTTGCCTTCTTGGTTCCATTTTTTTAAACAGATGTATAGAAGCATGAAGAGTGATGCCAACAGAGAAGGTATTCAATTTTTTTTTAATTTTTTTTTCTTCCGGTTACTTATTTATGGATATGCATATATTACCCTCCTATTTAGAGAAGCATAGTCTGTCTCCAAGAACCATTCTTTTTATAACTATCATAAATCCGTGTTATGTGTTTTTTTTTATTTTCGTATTTGGGTAAATTTTGACTAAAATTTAGAGCTGTATTAAATTTACTACTTGTGTGTGTGTATGCATGCTGTAAACCCAGACTTCTACTCATGGTTCCCTCTACCGGTAGTACTTATTATAGTCCCATATCAAAGTTCCATGATCTCTCACATATTTTCTACATATCTTTTGGCAATGAGTGAGACTACTCCCGCGTCATTTATTAATCTTTCCCGATAAAGTTGTTCCCCAACCAAAATGCATGACCACCAAAATCAAACCGCTATCCCTTTACATTTTCTACTCTTGGCATTTCTTATGAAACCCACAATCCCAATTTTAACTGCTGGGTTTTGTTAAAGAGTAATTTTTTTTATTTTTATTTTGAAAAAAAATAATAAAAACAAAATTTTGCTACCTATAAGTAGTTATTTCTCTCTCTCTCTCTCTCAACACACTATCATATGCAATTTTCTTCTCCTCTTGACACTTATTTTGGGTCTCTTTTTGTGTGTCACTAACTAATAACAGATAGAAGTTTCATCCATCAAAGCAGAAAACAATCTGTTGAAGAAGATCATTATGATGGGTGTATAGATCAAGAAACAAGTGTGGGTTACCATCCATCATTATTTAAAAAACCCAGACTGCCCATGGAAGAATCAGATTCTTATGATCAGTCCATCTTCATGAGTCCTATCCCACCTACAAAAAGGTGAGCTTATACCTACCTAATCATCTCAAATCTCAAAAAAGCTTATGCCTAGAACAAAAAGGATCTTGCATTTACAACTGCAACAATTCTTGCTTTATTATCCTCTTTTTGTCTTGTGGTCTTGTTTTATGTATGTTGTTCTTTTTGTTTTTCTTTATATATATACTATATTATATATGATTAATTTTATTTTATTTTCCTCAGAGCTCGAATCGAGACAATGAGTTGTATCTCAGATCAGAACCTGCAATGCAGCCAAAGAATATGTAAGACAGGCACAATAAATCCGTACTGTTTTGATGATTATATGCTGGCTTATGAGAAAAGTGAAGGAGGAGGAATAAAGGAGGAAGAAGAGGAGGTGGGTGGTTTCACAACCCAAGCGGCTTCAATGTCCGCCATAACAGCCTTCTCTCTGCCACATGATCTGTTCCACAACCTCGATCCCTTTGCCCATGCAAATCCAGTGCTGGAAGAATCTGATTTTCCTAAGGTACATTTATCATACTCTCTCTCTCTCTCTCTATATATATATATTATTCTTTCTTTTTAGCAGCTTTTTAAGTGGGATGGAGTATAATGTTGGTTTTATAGGACAACTTTTTAAGTTTCAACTCTAGTCATGTAGCATGCTTTCTTTCTTTATCTATGTATAGCAGATGAGCCTACATGACCAGTATATGCTTAAAAATCCATACTTGTTTGGGGTAACTAGTATTTACCTTATGGCTACCTCAGATAGTCTGATGCTGTATTTAATCAGCTCCTACTTCTGATACTGTATTTAAGTAGCCCCTACTTTTAATTTTTCACTGACCATAAAAAACACTTTTAAATGTTTCCTTTACTAAGGGGATTGACCAACCAACTGTACGCCATGTTATGCACTTAGTACAATTGTCAATGCATGTATTATGCTTTGATTGGTATTTCCTGTCTTGGAGGTATCATTTTTCTTTACTAAATCGTTTCTTTGGTTCAGTAATAAAATGGTTGATGCTACTAGACAATTCAGTTTCTTTGTCCTATTGTCTATAGCTAAAGCAGCTTTTGTAATATGCTCTTTTAGTTGTTTCTACATCTAAAATACTCCTATACAATAAGCAAAAAGGAATTTTACAGTTCTAAAACATTTTTAGATGTGTCGTGTCTATGACATAACCTTATAGGGTATGTGCATAAACTACAAGTCAAATTGAATCCTCGTTGGTCCAAGACTGGGAATATTTTATAAGATAATTTTGATGAAAGAAGTTGATAACTGTGCCCCAATTTTTACTATTTACGCTTCACATCGAAGTTAAAATTGAGTAAATTTTGTTCTACAATGAAGTTCAACCGATCAATTTTGGAGTGTGCATTTATCATTTATAAACTGGTGAATATTGTGGTCCAGTACTCTATTCTTGCTGAGGCCATTTACTTTGGACCCGAACTGGCCCTTAATGCAGTAGTTCAGTACTACACGTATGTAGAAACAACAGTGCTCAACAGTGTATATATATATATATATATATATATATATATATATTGTAGGCTAGCCACCACCTCATTCATCAACTAATAGGTGAAAACTTAATACCCTTGCAAAGTCAAATCAAATTTGACAAATAAACCTGTATAGTTACTAAAAGCTGGAGTAATTAACTGAGGAAAATTAATCTAGGCCACCAGGCATGTAAAAATTCTTTTACTTTGGCATTTTTCTTTGCACCTAAATCTATGTATATTATTCTTGACAGTTAGTAATTTATCCTTTCCATTTATTTAAAACCTATATACATTTCTCTTAACATAGTACCATGCAAATAGTCAAGAATTGGTCTCAAAACCTAGTTATTTGCTTGTTGTCCCCCCCCCCCCAACCAACCCCAAAACTTATGGCTATGCATCGTTACAAGGCACTCTACATGTGTGTATCATTCATATCTTTTATATAGATTGCTAGTGGATCTGAAATAAACTTCCCTAGACTCTAGCAGTGAGAACAAAATGTAGTGAGCATTTTTTAATTCTGCAGGTTTCTGAACAACAAGATAAAACATGCGCATTATCAGAAAGGTTCAAACTTGAAAACTCGGGAAGCAAACATGAAGATGATGAAGACGACGCTCGGGGTTGTGGATTGTCATTGTCACTCTCATTGCAGCATCCTTCCACTCAGAGAAGCAATGCTTCTTCAACGAGTGAAATCAGTGAGGCAATCACTTCTTCATACTCTAAGCCCAACTTAAACCACTGCTTCGGCTCTTCTTCGAACAAGCTTAGAGTTAACTTAGATCTATCTCTCTCTCTCTGTCGTACCTAAAGTTCACTGTAATTTTTTCCCCTAGCTAGCGTCCGCAAAATTCATCTCGATTAGTTTTGTACTCCGCTTTTGGGTTAAAAATGTAGAAGTAGTATGACTCCGCAAATTCTTCTATGATGTAGATTTCTACCTTTTGTAAGTTACTAAGTTACAACTATGAAAATGAGCTGAGGCTGCTTGGATTTTAGCTCTTTTTGGCATTTGCCAGAAAAATATGCGTGTGATGAATCAATGTAGAAGTTGGGAATTATTTATTTGATATATTTTTATATGGTTCGATTTTAAATAAGAATGAGATGGCCCCATTATGTGGAAATATGTGAAAATAGTGTTGGCCTATTTTTTATTTTTTTGGACTAACCCGGATAACAATATTACGGGAAATTTATTCTTTTAATTAAAGTTGAAGGTGATATTTATTCTATTTAAAATTAAATTCAAATTACAAATTTTTATGAATTAAACATAAATAAAATAAAAATTAAAAAATAATTATTGTAGACATGTTGTTTTTTTGCATCATGTATTTAATAAGCATAGTTGGAATCACCCAACCATCATCATATACGAAATCAACTCAATAAAAATACAGAATCTAAACACTCAAAAGAAGAAAAAAAAGACTTTTACAAGAAAAAACAAGAGATTTAAATCTAAATTAGGAAAAAGTAAAATCTTATAAGAAGAAAAAATGAACTCTACAAAGAGAAAAAAATACTAATCAAATAAACGATTAATGATAATCAAAAGATTTAGGATAAGGTCTACTCAAAAGAAAAAGAAACCGTCGCTAGATCTAGTTAAAGTTTTGGAGGCCAAGGTTTTTACTAAGAAAAGAGAAAAAGTCTGGGTCATTCGTTGGCCTACAACTTTTGTATTGGGAATGATGTTATTCACCTAATTCCGTATTATTTGAACCTGAATCTGATTCAATCTTACCTCATTCTCAGA
Source organism: Aralia elata (assembly GCA_034770075.1). Lineage (NCBI taxonomy): Eukaryota > Viridiplantae > Streptophyta > Magnoliopsida > Apiales > Araliaceae > Aralia > Aralia elata. The sequence goes on along the minus strand of CM068387.1, from coordinate 83,787,490 downwards.
TATCCATCAAACTGCAGCAGCAATTAATGCTTCTTCCTGGGGGTAATGATTCATGTTTCATAATTTAGTCATTTGCTTCACACCCATATGTTGCTTCAGCCTCTAGCTCACTGTATCATTTGAATCTACCGGTCTTCCTCCAATGGCAATTTTATGATTCAGCTAGTACTCCTATTTGTCTACTCAAACTTTTGTTTATTTTTTGTTGCCTAGTGGAATTATGTAGGTAAAGAAGACAAAAATATTAGGATAAAGTTGATAAAAATATAAATATGACAGGCCAGGTATTGATATCCATGCTTCTCAAAAATACTCGCCTCCATCCCAAAACAAGAGTCTTATTTTTGTTGTAAACTTCGTATTTTCTTTTTCTCCTGATAAAAATAATATAAAATACAACAATATATAATTTTTTTGGATGATATTAATAAAATACAAAATTTTAATATATTGGCTCTAGCATTTAGTTTATCAAGTTTCTTAATAACTACAAGTCATCGAACAAAATTCAATAATAATGTCACACATCAAGTTCACAAAATTTCTTGATGATGCCTAACCCTATTCCTATCCCAACCCCAAGTTTCAAGTCAACAGCTTGATTATCAAGCCGGAACTTGGACTTTTAGGACTATTGGTTGTGGTCCCCATTCATTGCATTAAAATAAAGATAATGTGAATGTGTTAAATGGCAAAAGCAATTATCTACTACTTCATTATATTATGTAATTGTTACAACGTGGACCGGTCTGTGATTGTTACAACATAGGCCGGTCCTGTATAATTTAGGGCAAGGCCCACACATTCATCCAAATTATCAAAAGGCCAGACTCGTAGTTAAGTGGACTGACGTATGACTACCAAAGCCTGAAACCCACATCGGCGATTGACGGGAGTCTTGAATTTCAACAATTCTAGTTTCATACGAAATATGGAGAAGATCACACCAATGAGGAAACTACACATGTATGCACTCCCCACAGTTGTTTAAGCATCTCTTTCACCAATTTTTTATATATTAGTATTTATTTTTTTTCCTAAAGAAAGGTCCCATTTACAAATAATAATAATAATAATATTTTTATTTTTGATAAAACACAAAATACTTAATTAACATATATATATACCACGTACAACAATAGTTTAAATCTTACTATTACATATACTATTATATATACAACTAACACAACAATTAAAAAAATTCAATAAAAAAATAACACCAAATCACAGTTAGGCAAAATAATTGAAACCCACCAAACAAGCAAAAATATAGAAAAGGTATATTAAACGAAAAGGTAGAAGATTGAGATTTTTTATATGTATTTTTGATCTTTTTACATACTTTCTTCTCACACTATAATATGTAAATAGAATTGAACTGTTTACGTTTACTTTCTGATTGGTGAGTCGGGAGTGAGAAATTGATCTTACTTGTGATTCTTATGGGCTGGGCCATATCCGACCATTTACAATTCACCTGGGCCATATCCAACCATTTACAATTCACCTAATTTTAATTCACACAAGTCCAGTCCATATCAGTCTAAACCCACATTTCTCCACCCAAAATTGCCCATTTATCTGGAACCCCCAACCCAACTAGTTAGGTGGCTCGTGTTATCCACCAAAATGCATGGTCGCATGAGTCGCATCGCTAATGGCAACTATGATAAATACTCTATTCGTTTCCAAAATTAAAAATATAATTTAATTTTTAAAATCAAACGATTACATATTAAATTTTAAATTATAGTAAATTTATTTAATTTTAGTTGACACGATTATTATAATTGTATAATATATAACAAAAACTATTAATCGCAAAATTTATTTCATTCTAAACTTTTACGAGTCATACTAATTTTGAAGTTTAGTATGTCGTCGTTTGATTTTAAAAATCAAATTATATATATGATTTTGGAACGGAGAAAGTAGTTTATAAAAAAATTGATGCATAAGACAGGCTAGTGTTTTATAATTTTAACATATAGTGGATACTGATAGATTGTTCTTTTTTCATTTGTCTATAAGCAAATTGCCAATAGTTTGAACTATGAGAAATAGTTTATTGTCTCTACCATTTGTACTGCATGAATATAAGTTATATAACTATAGATGTATACAAATATGATGTTGCTTCCAATTAAAGAGCGACCTCTACTCTACTGCACACCACTCCATTAAACTAACCTAGTCCTCTAGTGCATGTATTACTTTCCTGGCCTTAGCTTATTGACTCCATATTTGTTTTTTGTACTCATGTAGTATAATATATAGCTTACTTTTCTTTCTCAAAAGTAAAAGTTTTTGGGCTTATTTTTTGTTCTTCATAATTTTGTTTGATTGTTGACCCTTGACAAAAACCTAAATCCAGCAACCCTGTCCTCCTAAATCCTGAAATCCTCCTACTTAGTGACCACATTAATTGGTTTATGGCTTTCAGTGTAAATGAAGTCATGCTTTTGTATATATCTGTATATACATTCAAACAAATTAAATTTAGTCTCTTTCCAATTTTGTTACTAAGTATCTCTGTTTTATTTATTTATTATTATTATTATTATTTATATTATAAATATGAGGTTGTCTTATTTTGAACAGTTTAATCATTAATTGTATATTTGTATGAGGAGCTGCAGCTATATACAAAGAATTTTTGGACATTTTTGCGCTTTGTCCTTCTTGCTGACCTTTTCCTAAAGTGTTCGCAGAACCTTAGGTCTTGTTTCGTTGCCCTCTCTATGTTTTGTGTTCCATTTTCTATCTTCTCGGTGATATCTATTTCTAGTTTTGTTTGTTAAAGTTTCAATGAATTTGTACATATTTGCCTTTTTTTTTTTAGTTCGGTAATTTATTATTTAAGCTAAAATAAAGCGACAAAGAAATATTAGTTTATTCACAATTTAAATTTTAAAGTCTAGTATTTTCGCGAAACTTAATTGTTTTATTAGGCATGAATATGATTTAAGTCTCACTAACTTTAAGATAATTAAATAAAAATATTATTTTAACCCAATACATATATTCAGATTAAACTTTTGGACCTTAAACTGTGCTCAACTAAAATTTTCACTTATTATCTCTAAACCCAACCCATCCCAACCCAATGCCCAATTATCATTTGCATGTCCACGTGGCTAAGCTTAACTGGATCAAATAAGAATTTTTTTTTAAAAAGTTAATTACTGTTTCTCTTCTCTCTCTCCAACTTTTTTTTCTCTATCTAAAAATGTTTCACACTTAAAAAATACTATTTACTTTCTCTCTCTAAAAAATTTAATTTCTCTCTATATAATTTTTTGCATTCTTTCTCTCTTTATTTTTATTTACTCTCTCTCTAATTACGTTATTTTTATTATAGTTTTTGTTTTGGAATCAAACATATTTTCATTTTTTTTTCAATAAAAAAATAACATAAAGATATGAATTTTTCTTTGTGAAAATTACAAACAAAAACAATAAATTATTGAAGAAGCCCAATTATGTTTAAATAGAGAGATTTCAGAGAAAATCTGGAGGAAGTAACATGAAGGAGATTCATAAAGAAAGAAGCGAAATGATATCATTTTTGTAAAAAAAAAAAAGAAGTACAGGTGTCCGTGTTTTAGCATGGGTACTGTTGCGTTGTCGGCTAATGTTTTTTATTTTTTGTTTTATAATTTATTTTTCTCGACTCACTCCTCCCTTCAGGTGACGGTAAAAAAAGGTCCTTGCTCCAACTCTTATACTATGAGTCCGGACAAATAAGCCCTAACTGAAATCTTAATTTCTCTTCATGCATATATACTTGTACAAACATGTATCTATTCATGTATAACAAATCTAAGTACTCTCGCTGCCCTCTAAAGAATGGTTAATGGAGCAGTTAAAGTATAAAAAAAAGAATATCCTTAACAAAGAGTAGTGGTTCAAGTCATGTTATAGTTACAAAGTGTAATTAAATAATAAATAAGACATTATATAAGTTCTCTTAATTAGGTTGTGCGGCAGAGAATTTAATTGCCGTCAGTTATGACTGAAATTATTGGTCCACATATAAAATAATAAAATACGATTTTAACGGATTTAGAGAAAGAGTTAAGTTTTTTGTGGTATATATTGTATTGATTTTAGGGTCCACATTAAATAAATAATGTTGATTTACTTAAATTTTGTAAAAATATACTGAAGTCATTTTCTTGGGAAAATTTAAAGGAGAGTGTGTGTGTATATATATATATATATAGTAGTTTCACAAATTTTTTTAATAGTTTCACAAATTCTTATGGATCCCATATTATATGAAAGAGGGATTTAGGATCAAACCATCAAAAAAGACTCCTAGAAGTAACAATTTTTATATTATACATTCTCTGTTTCTTTTGGGTGCAAATGTTATACAGACATTCACTCATCCACTATATAGTATATACGGACACTTTAAATACTTCATATATTAGTAATACCTAGAAAATTTATTTCACAATTAGAGATGTTTATATTTGAAACCACATGTAGAGATAAACAGTGCCAAAGAGAATCAAATTATACCAACTTTTTGAGTAATTAATATCACAACTAATTAATGGAGATTTTAATACATTATACGTCATGATTTATCAACTTCCACGATAATTTTGAACCATCATTTAATTTTATTAGAGGATTAGAATTAACACAGTCGTAATAGAGAGGGCCGTATTATGGTTATGGTTAAGCCGTCAATTTATGTTGTTGTTTTGAATGGATTTTGATTCTAGTTTGCTAGCTCCTTGTTTGGGAAAAGTTTTAGCTGGATTACATGAATTTGGTTATTATTCGAAATCAGAGTCTCAATCAGTAGATTGGATTTTCATAAAAAGCTCAAATTTCACACTATTTGAGTTTTTCAGTACCTTCTACTTATTGTTTTCATGCATGGACAGGATTCATTTGGTTGTCATCTACTACCACAGCATATCTACTATCAACTGAGGTCGCGGGTGATATTTTTGTAAATAAAAAGAAAGTAAGTGAGATCACTTTCTTTTAATATTATTTTATTTTTTAAACGAATCTCCAAAACGACGTAATTTAATAAAAATATACTATTTAAGAAAAGTATATTATTTAAGAAGAATGCTTTAAATCTGTCATCTATATATATATATATATACACACACATGAACATATAAATATATAATAGAAGCATACTAGCATGTATATGCATAAGGACATATAGTAGCATACATTTACATACATATTTTATTTTTTGGTTCAATGGAGGCGTAATTAAACAGGCCAAACAAAATACATTTACATACATACTCCTCCATTCCTATATGTATCGGGTTTTCAGTAATATAAAGTGGTTGCAAAGCGAGAGTTGCCCAGGAAATTCATTTATTATACGAGTACTCATGAGTGTATATGCTATTAATAGTAGTTCCGTATATGTCTTATTTTCAGTTTAGTATATAAACTATTTTGACTAGGTATTATTTTATTTTATTTTTATTCTTAGCTATGGGGACCAGGGAGGAGTTGATGAAGAAACCTTTGTCTGGAAGTGAGTGAGAAAATACTCGTACTATGACGGTGAAGATAGTCGGTGGACCCAATCGGTCGCCGCATACGGACAGATTAGGGTGCGTAGGAGGAGAGCAAACACCATCTTCCTCTCTTTTTTCTTTCTCTTTCTCTCTCCTAATTTTCTAATTTTATATTTTGTGGCAAAGAAATAAAGGAAATTAATAAGAAAAAGAAAAGATGCTCTAAAAAAATTTATTGCTGTGTATGTTTTAGTGTATTTGCATGACACCGAATCAAAGAAAGAAGTACCACTTCCTCAAAAATATCGTTTAAAACAACAAGGGATAACATTAGAGAAAGGGCATCATCAAATATAGCCATGGACCATGGTTTTAATTAATTCCTCCGCTTTCCTTTTCTTTCCCCCTCCTATGAATCTCAAAATTGCTCCTTTTTGCATCTGAGGATAAAGTTAATTTTAATTAAATTGCATGTGGGATTTTCAGGAGATTAATTAAGGTCGAAGAGGAATCAGAAATTAATGGCAGCATCTTCATCCACCATGTTGTTTAGATTGAGAGAAGAGGAGCAGAACCAAATGAAGCAACAGCAGCAACATTCCTCAGCAGGACCTTCTTCTGCAGCAGTAGCAACTCCTCCTGTCCAGAAGAAAAGAAGAAACCAGCCAGGAACCCCAAGCAAGTATCTTAATTACCAGTTTTATATATCCAAAGATCTACCATGTATATATATATATAAATATAAATCTCTCTCTCTTTCTCTCTCTCTTTTTCTGTCTGTATATATATCTAAACTTGTATATGTCTTTTAGCTGGTGATGTACATACTTCACTAATTTATCACCCTAATTTGAAAGTTCGAAGGGGATGAATCCATATAATCAACATGGGTATATAGTATTTAATTATTTATAAAAGGGGTCTTTTTATTTTTGTGTCAATTAGTGAGGTGCTATGTATAAGTTTCATGAATTTTCTAATGTTTAGTTTTGTTTGTTTGTTTGTTTTTTGGTGATGACAGATCCAGACGCGGAGGTGATAGCACTATCTCCCAAGACGCTAATGGCTACAAATCGATTCATATGTGAGGTGTGCAACAAAGGGTTCCAAAGAGAGCAAAATCTGCAGCTCCACAGAAGAGGACACAACCTGCCTTGGAAGCTAAGGCAGAAGACAACAAAGGAAGTCAAGCGAAAGGTCTACCTCTGCCCCGACCCAACCTGTGTCCATCATGACCCGTCTAGAGCTCTCGGCGACCTCACCGGCATCAAGAAGCACTTCTTCAGGAAACATGGTGAGAAGAAATTCAAATGCGAGAAATGTTCCAAAAAGTATGCGGTTCAATCCGACTGGAAAGCCCACTCAAAGACCTGTGGTACCAGAGAGTATAAATGTGACTGCGGTACTCTTTTCACTAGGTACATAATTCTCATTATGTACCATCTTGCTTAATTGCACTTCAGTTTTATTATTAGGGCTTCACTTATTATACCTACGTTTAGGGCTTATAAAATATATATGTATGAGATCCATGGTTTTCATAAATAATTTCTCTAGGGGGATATATTGGAAATGAGTCCTCTTCTTGTTCCCTAGCTCTGTAGATTCTTCGTGTGATTGTTTTTCAAGTTGTCTTTATATATGCCTGGAATTTAGCTAGGAACTGTGTGGAAAGGAATTAGTACGTACCGGAAAAAAAATTATTTTATTTTTTGACTCCTTGTGAATTATCTTCAGAAAATGCCGTGGTGGTTCGTACCATGTTTTGGAGTTTTTTGCCTTCATTTCTTCACCTTTGTCTTCTACTAATATTCACGTGCATTTGTCAAAATTTAATCGTTACAAGGGATTGTTTTCATATGTACTGTTGGCTAGATAATCTGTTCACCAGGTTCTCTGCCCTTGTCATGATTACATTTTAGAAATTAAGTCCAGAAAAAACTGACCCACCATCTCTCCCTTCTCGATCTCTCTCAATTATTTGAAGTTCTGTTTTCACCATGGATGCAGTTCCAAAGCTATATTCTTGCTGTTTAAAAGGTTTGAATAATAATAATAACAATAATTGCTCATGGTTCAAAGTACTAATTCAGAGTATGTGTTTAATTAATGTTCTTACTTCATGGTTATTGAATTATATATATGAGACAATATTAACAACCACGGGTTCTTTTTCATTTATAGCTAGCTGGCTTTACTTCATCTTGCATTAATTCTCTTTGTTGCATTCAGTCCTAAAAGTGGTAGGTCTCCATTTGATTGATCAATCATTTTCACCATATATATGTCAGTAAAATAATTCTCTCACCAACCTTCTTCAATTTACTAGTTTCCTTCCTAATTCAAAATTTTGGATGGTCTAGTCCACTTCTTCTCCACGTACTGTACATTCTTTCATCGTTATTAGTAGTATATTTCACATGAAGCATATATTATTTTCTATAGGAGTACATATTAATTACTCAAATCTCTCTCTCTCTCTCTATATATATATACTGAACTGTTACACTGATTAATATGCATAAGTATACATGATCAGTTAAGGCCTTGATTGGTATAAATTAGTTTTATTGTTGGTGTTTGACATGTTAGAGTAAAACTGATGTTACGAGAGCAATAAATGTCACTTTAAGTATTAAATGTCGCTAAATATATATTTTCTCTAACAAAAAAAGTTAGATCAACATCTTTATTTCTTTCTCATCACTAATATTCTGCCTAGGAAAAATTAAAGTTACATCATAAAAGTTATAAAAAAAAATGATATTTCTAACCATAATTTTTATCCTTCTAGGATAAATGTACAACTTTTGCCGCACATAATACAACCGTGTGTTGTAGGATCTGCGCTAGAAAGTCAAATGTTGGGCCGGAAAAATTTAACCATCATGATTTAGTACCTCAATATATATAATCTTCACAATTATCTTACAGTAGAATTCTGTGTCTTTTCACAATTATTGTTGCAGGCGTGACAGTTTCGTCACTCATCGGGCATTCTGCGACGCCCTGGCCCAAGAGAGCGCAAGACAAGCACCCCCGGCCCTGAGCAGCATTGGCACCCATCTATATGGAAACACCAGCAGCAAGATGGTGGGCACTGCTCAAATGTCCCAAGACCAAATCCACATCCAACCATCCGGCAATATGTTAGGCCTTGGCCGTGGTGCCCGGACCGGAACTACTTTTGCAAACTTACTAGGCCAGTCCATTGGTTCCTCCGCCTTTCGGCCCACCCATGCTCTCAGCTCCATGCCTTTCTTCATGCAGGCCGAATCCAAGCAGCCAGAATTTCACGGAGAGAGCAAGCAGTTTCATGGGGTAGCCCATTACCCTGAGCTTCATAGTCATGAATCCAATCCTTCATCTGGCGGCAGTCCATTCAGTTTCCTTTCCGGCGGGAGTAACAACAATAGTAGCAACAACCTGTCGGCATTTTCTCACCATTTCACCAACGGGCATGCTAATGGGACAACCGGTGATCACAGCTCCAACCTCTACTCTAACATGAATGAATCTCATCTCTATAGCTCTTCGGTTCCATCCCCACATATGTCTGCAACAGCTCTGCTGCAAAAAGCCGCACAGCTCGGCACTACTTCAACCAATAGCAGCGCATCTTTGCTGAAGAGCTTCGGAAGCTCGTCCTCCAGCGGCACAAAGTCCGGCAGCTTCGGGGGCATTTTTGGGGAATCAAGTGGGGGACATAATTTTCATGAGCTCATCAACTCTATTGCTGGTGGTGAGAGCTCTTCCATTTTTGGAAGCGGCTCATATGGGAGTGGAATGAAATCTGAGAACGAATATGAGGGACACAATGGGAAAAATTTTGTTGTTAACTTGGAACAACAACGCCAGAGCCACCAGGCATTAGGGTTTGGGCTTCATTTGGACCAAAATCAAGTGCATCACCAGAATCTTGGTAGTGTGAATGTTGGAGCTGCAGGGCCGTCTGATGGGGTACTGACCAGAGATTTTCTGGGGGTTGGGTCACAAATAATCAGGACAATGAGCGGTGGAATATCGCAGCAGCAGCAGCATGGGGGGAATATGGACGTGAGCGCACTGGATCCTGATAAAAAGACTGCGCGAAAAGGCCAAGTGCCTTTTGGAGGTGGCGGGAATTTTCAGTGAAAACTAAAAGTTACCAACTACAAAACGTACAGGTACGTAAAATTAGGGCATGTTTTTTGGGTAATTACAAATCTTTTCAGCTAAAAAGTCTAGTAGTTTTCCATGCTTTGATAGACTGTACAAATGTGACATTATGTTTTTTTAATTTTTTTCTTGGGAATTGGAAAATGTTTCTTCTGTGTTTGTCAGTCTCGTACATCCCCCTGGAGATCTAGTGGTACAAATGCCTTTTATTGTCTTCTACTCCACCTGTCTTTAGCTTTTAACTGTTTTACCTTTTTAATTTGTGAGTGATGTGTAAAGTGGTGATATATATATATAGCTGTATATTGCAAGTCACGGGGGGTAGATAATGGAATATACAACTTGTCTTTGGCATTTGGTGTGTGTATGAATAGTACTTTATCCCGTGTAGTTTATGCCCATTTGGTGTGCGTATGAATAGTACTTTATCCCGTGTAGTTTATGCATGCCCGGAACTTTTATGCTTAACTCTATTCAAGGACTGTAAGTTATCACTGAGTTATTCCTATTTATGGTGTGTAAAGTAATTTTTTAGTCGAAAACAACCATTGAATAAGTGAAATCTCTAAGCAAAATAACGTGCATCGCAATGTACCAAGCACCACTTGCATAGCAAAAGTGATGACACCAACTGATTGTAGATTTATAATAAAGTTAATGTTAGTATATTTAATTGATAGGCATGGTTGATTGAAGATTGGCAATCAACTAAGGCTACACTCGTCAGTGCATGACTATACATATAATTACGGACTTGACAATAATCTAGATCTTAAAAAGAATGATTGATGATATAAAGCAATTAAGCTACACTTGTTGCTCCCAAGGTGTATATATAAATATCTAGATCCTACGTTTCTGCACCTTTTTGACACAAATTAAATCACACACGTAACACTAATTAATTTAGATCTTGAACTCTGTCATCACAAATTATGACAAACAATAAATTAATATAAAAAGATAAAGATAATAACATAAGATTTTACGTGAAAATTTAAATCGGAAAAAAATCACGGAGAAAGGCAGAAGAAATCCACTAAATAAAATCTGAAGAATACAAGATAAAGAGAGAACTATGAGAATTATTAAAATATTTCTGAATGTCTCTTCTCCAAAAACCTAACACCTAGATTTATAGGCCACAAGAAAATTCCATAACCAAATAGGATAGGAAATACTAAATTGAGTATGACTAGAAAAGATAACTTTCAAAAATCAAAACGGATTGTAGGTAATACCTAAATTCAAATCCAATAAGGATTCATGTCATACCCAACAAATCTCCACCTTGACTTGAATCCTCCAAATATAGCACAAATTAACAGTGAACTTTCTCCTCTTCTCAAATGCATAACTCAAGTACATCGAACACTAATTAACCACTTTTCTGAATCATTCGAGGAAACAACATCTTTATAAGTCACAGGGTCACTATTCTCAACTGCCTCGACAACTGACAGGGCATAATCAACATAATCTAAATACACATATCTTTGTGGTGGTTACATTGTCCTATTTGCTGTCTCTAATGAGATTATACTGATTGTCCACATGTTCCTCCTCTAGAACTATATTTTCATCTGCAGTAGTAGTACGTAGTAGTAGACACATGATCTGAACTCTGCTGTGATTTTTAAACCTGAAGAGAAGTTACTTCAAGCTCCACCTTCTGACTAACACTATCGAAACTATCAATATAAGGAATAGATGATTCCTTGTTCTTATGAAGCATAACAGAATCATCAAAAGTAACATCTCTACTAATGATAACCTTTGCTGACTTCTGATCAACACACCAAAGTCTATAACCCTTCACACCAGAACTATAACTAAGAAAGATGCATTTCTTGGCTCTAAGTTCGAGTTTTTCCTCATTCACATGTGCATATGCAGGATAACCAAACATCCTAAGAAATGAATAATCTGCAAGATTACCTGACCAAACCTCTTCAGGGGTCTTATATTCTATAGCTGTGCAAGGAGAACGATTCACCAAGAAAGAAACTGTGTTCACTGCTTCTGCCCAAAATTTCTTGCCCAAACTTGCATTTAACAACATGCACCTGACCTTCTCTATCAATGTTCTGTTCATCCATTTTGTAATTTCATTTTGTTTCAGTGTCTTCACAACTGTACGATGTCTAACAATTCCTTCATTCTTGCAGAACTCATTGAACTCAGTCTCACAAAACTCAAGGCCATTATCTGATCTGAACCTTTTAATCTACTTTCCTATCTGCTTCTCAACCAAAGTCTTCCACTGTTTGAAAGTCACAAAAAATGCCATTCTTATGTTTCAAGAATAGACTCAAAGCTTCCTAGAATAATCATCAATGAAGGTTAGCAGATAATGTGCACCCCTACTTTTGGAAGGAACCCGTGAAGGGCCCTAAAGGTCTAAATAAATATAGTTCAAAGTCCTATTTGTTTTATAAAATCGCAGCCTTGAAATTAACTTGTTTCTGCTTCTCCAAGACACAATGCTCACAGAAGTCCAGCTTTTCTATTTTCTGTCCAGACAAAAGACCTATCTTACTCAAAGCATTCATGTCTTTTACACTCATATATATGGTCATATGCAGTAACTGAAGAACAAATTGCATCCGAATCTGTAGTTGTAGAACCCTCCAACTTATATTAAGTGTCGACCTTGATTCATTTCATCAACACAATAGAGCCTCTGCTAATCTTTGTAACTCCACCTTCAGTTGTGTATTTATATCCGTTTTCATCTACTGTACCCAAAGATATGAGATTCTTCTTCAAACCTGAAACATTTCTAACATCTGACAATGTCCTGATTATGTTATCATGCATCTTAATTTTAATTGTACCAATGTCAATTGCTTTATATTTAGAATTATTTCCCATTAAAATAATTCTACCATCAAACGGTTCATATGTGGAGAACCAATCACGAGTAGGACACATATGATAAGAACACCCAGAATCTAAAATCCAGTCACTGCTAAGTCTCTCTCTGTCATCGGCTACTAACAAAAGATCATCATTATCTTCAGTAACACTAGCTTGAGCACATTTTTTTGCCCCCTGATTCTGCTGGTTCTGCACATTTCGTCCACTATTAATCTGACTATGATTGTCTCTTCTCTGTTCTTTATTTTTTAACTTCGGACAATTACGCTTTATATGTCCCTTTGCATGACAGTAGTACAACTGAAATTCTTATTCTGAGATTTCGATCTGTGTGTACTGCCACTTTTTGAACTTCTCTCAACTGACCTCCCTTTGACAAACAATTCAACACATTGATCATCAATTTTTTCAAAAGTCATCTCAGAATCTAGTTTTTGTTTACTCATAAGATTCGTCTTAACATCCTCAATTGAGATAGTGTCTTTACCATAGATCATAGTGTCTCTAAAGTGCTTATATGAAGGAGGTAATGAGACTAACAATAATAGGGTTTGATCTTCATCATCAATATTCTGCAACTCAGTTACAATTGAATTAAACTCAGTGATATGAGATTTGATTTGAGTACCTTCTGACATATGCAATGTGCAAAGACGTTGTTTAAGTCTCAATCTATTAGTGAGGGACTTTGTCAAATAGAGGTACTTTAATTTCTTTCACAAATCAGTAGTTGTAGTTTTCGCTAACACCTCTTGCAACACATCATTCGAAAGACACAACTGAATTGTCGAAAGTGCTTTATTTTCCCATTCTAACTAAGACATCTTGCTAGCTTTCTTCGTCTCCCAATCCGTATCAGATATATCTATAGGCTTCACTGGTTTCCCTACAATGGCTTTCTTCAAGCCTTGCTGAGTAAAAACAGATTTCATCCAAACCTGCCAAAGACTGAAACTAATATTCCCATCAAATTTGTCAATATCAAATTTTGTTGATGAAGTCGAACTCAACGCCATAGTATGGATCGATAATAACCAAGCTTTTGATATCAGTTTTGTTATGACAAACTATGACAAACACAATAAATCAACGCAGAAAGAGAAAGACAATAACACAAGGCTTTAATTAGCAAAAAAAAAAAAATTAACTTAAGATTTTACGTAGAAACTCAAATCGGGAAAAAATCACGAAGAAAGTCAGGAGAAATCTACTAAATAAAATCTGAAGAATACAAGATAAAGAGATAATTATGAGAATGTTTCTGAATGTCTCTTCTCCAAAAATCTAACACCTATATTTATAGGCCATAAGAAAATTCCATAACCAAATAAGATAGAAAATACTAAATTGAATATGAGTAAGAAAGATAACTTTTATAAGCTAAAACAGATTCTAAATAATATCTAAATTCAAATATAATAAGAATTTATGTCATAACCAACAAATTCCTATGTATAAATCTTGGGCAATACTTCACAGTAGATTGACAATGAATAAGTTTAATCATTTTATCTTAATTAATCGATGATAATGAGCTGAGGAAGTTGGACACAAAGTTTATATATATATATACACACACACATGCGACTTTTTTTTTGGTTGGGTGCAATGTGCGAAAAATCATATAATATATAATCCTTTGGATTATTACCGTTATAGTGTACTCAACTTATAGCCAATTATACTTTTGGGTTAGTGTCCTTCGTTAAAGTTTATGGTTCATAAGAATGGAGGAAGTATATAGTTCCATGCTTCAAACCATACGCCTGATAGGTGTTCGTTATATACGTGTGAGAAGTTGGGTTGGCCTAGTTGGTGGACCCCAACCAAGCTCCTGAGCATGGTTCGAATCTCATCATGTAGAGTAAACTGTGTTTTGTAGAGCTATATATTATATATACGAGGGTCAACTAAGTGTAATCCACATTGCTTTTTGGCAGGGTGTTGTCTGTTATATATGTATCTGTAGGATTAATTAGGGGACTAGCCTGCACATTTTGAGAGGATTAGTTACACGGACATTATCTAAGGACTGGGATTCTTGTTATTGTACCGGATTGGGTACATGAATATTTTGTCTAAACGTTATTAGCTTTCCAAATTTGAAATTTAACTGATTTGGCATTGTGGCAATATTTACTGATGGTTTGATCAGACAATATATATATATATATATATATAATATATATATATAATATCCTTCAGTATTAATATTAGTCCCAGATTATTCTAGCTGTAAACTTTTTAATAACAATTATTATTTGTGATCATTAACTATCTATCTCTCTCTCGAACTAGAGTATTTCTCTACGATGAAAAGCTTAGAAATTAATTTCTACGTACCATGAGCATAAGAATTAAAACCCTTACAGTTGCTAACCTTCGCTATTTTGCAGGAACTCCAACTTGATGAAAGAAGAGGCGCTTTTTATTTCCCCGTGCGTGTAACCAACTTCCATGAATCACAATACAATGCATGACCGTGGAGTCTTTTTTGAGAATCACCAACAACAGACAGCTACAACCCTCTCTCTCTCTCTCTCTATCTATCTATCAGGGGCAAAAACTTTGACAAACTCTCCTTTTATGTCCACTACTTTTTTCATTAGAACAGAAAGAAAAAATTTTGAACTTACAACTTATGCTTCTCTTTTTTTGGTTCTGGGTTAAAACATAAAACATTATGCTTAAGACCCATAGTTTTGTGTTTTTATAATTGCACCCCTTTTGAAACTTCTACCTAAAGAAGTATTGAATTGGGCAGCCTTGAAAATTAATGAGATTTGTTCCAGATCTTAATACTGATAGTCCTAGCTAATAGCTACCCTGTTAGTAATTATTTGAATGCATATATTGCACTATCATGAAAGTCCATAAGTAATTAAATACCTGGTGTTCTCCAAAAAATAAAATAAAAAATACATGGTGCTTCCATTTCTAGAATGTTCTTGGTGATCATCACTAAGTATATTCTTCCATTTCAAGGGAAAGCCCAAGATGATTAATTATTTATGTTTCTCACTGATTTAGTGATTTTGCCAGATGATGTATATCAGGTTAATATCATGAGTTGCTATATATATATGCACCCATTTTAGCATGTGTTTGTGTATATGATCACATGATGTATTATGTATATCTAGATAGATAGGTTGGAGAATATTTTTAATATAATTTTCTGTTATTATGAATCTTATAATTGTAAAATGACTAGCAATAACGTTTGGTCTAAATATTAAATTAATGCAGTTAAATGATGTCTTAATTAGGAGAAAATACCTAAAAATTTCAATTTTATTTTAGTTATTGCAAGATTTTTTTTGCAACACACTTTCTCTCTGATCCATTATATATAAGATCATTTTCGACATTCTGAAGTTAGATATTTACAAGTTTTAAATTGATAAGAATCGAATTTATTTAATTTTTAAAAAATACGATTATAAAAATTATAAATTATCATTTATTTTAAATTTAAAAATATCTCAAATTGACTTTAAAAAGCCAAAATTGACTCTATATAAGAAAGTATTATACAGTATATCTTAATTTCTCTCTCGTTTTGTAATTATTTATGAATTTCCGGATTTTCAAAGTTATATGCTTTCTCGTGTTAGTAATATTATATTTGGGCAGCCGTTTATGTTTGTATTTCCTTGCTTATCTTGTCTTTCAACCTTTTGTTTAATTTCTTCTCGTATATATAATAAATATGACTCTAGCTTTTTTAAACACAAATAAAATTAGTAAATAAGATTTTTTTTTTGTGCAACACACAAAAAAATACAATAAAGCTAAATTAATGACTATGTACAACTAATAAAAGGAAAGTGAAGACACCTTTACGAATATATAAGGGAAACTTATCTTTTTTCGCACATTGGTTACTTTTATTTTTTGTGACTTCTGTTGAGAATAGACTTGAATGTGTAATTTTGCATAATAAATTAAATTAAGAGTCTTTTATCACTAGACTGCAATCACCTTTGATCTTCCATGTAATATTACGTGATTTTGTGATAATATAATGATTTTAATTTAAAAAGTGATATTTGCTTTTTATTGTAGACAAAATATAAATTTACAATTTACAATGGCGTATAAATTTTTAAAAAAATAAATCAGAACGCATTTATCCTTTCCCTTATACCTCTTCAAGGAGTTGCATTGTGTGTGTCGGTGTGTTAATTTAACGGTGGGGATATATGGGGTTGCCATGCCCATGCATGCACGTTGAAGAATCATTTTCGCGGTAAATAAATCTAAAACACTGCAAGTTGAACAACTCGTTTCAAAAGGAATCAAAATTGATCGAGGAGCTACCTACTGAGCAGTGAAAAGGAAGAGAGAAAGACAACAATTACGACAAATATGTCACGTGAAAGTTTCTTAATTAATAATTCTCATTTTTGCCTATTCTGCTGGCTACCTTTTATATTTAGTCGGGAACGTTTAGTAGTACTGACTGACCCCATGCTCATGCCCATATATCGCGCTCTGATCCATATAGATATCAAGGTACATACATACATCCATATCTATATATATATATATATATATATAATGACACGTATGCTGATATACGGAGTAACATTAATTTTGAGTAAAAAAAAACATTTGTTCTAAAATTTATTTTTAAGAACTAAAATTTTTTACTGACTGAAAATAATAATTATATATAAGTGTCTTTTATGCAAATTTTGATAGTCATAAAAGGTTAATAAAAATAATGTAGGACTCTTATTTCCATTGAGTAGGTATTTTCATAACCAAAACCTAAAAAAGAAAATGTTTATTCAAAATGAGATTATTTAACGTGTCATCTAATGGTCATGAAAGCCATGCATGTGTAAAACATTTTATTCTCCCACATGGAACGTTCATTCACTAAACTTGTAGCTCTGTGTGTGTGTGTGTGTGTGTATATATATATATATAGCTAGAGAGTTTAAAAGCGTCCTATCACCTTTTTAAGATTTTGTCCAAGTGAAGGAAATGGGATCCAGGAGAGCTAGAGACACTCGATCATTTAGGTGTTCTCCTTTTATTCTCTTTTGGCTGTTCTTTAGCACTCACGTAAGCGACTTGCTCAATTAGAAGTGAAAACACATGCATTATAATATTTAACTCCTTTTGATTTATTCCTTCAATTCTACCATTCTTTTTATCTCATGAAATCGATGATTTTAGCCAAATTATGCAAGTGAAAACACATAATAGTATATGTTAGGATTCAATATTACAAGAGCAATTCACATTATAAGACTAACCACTATATATGTTTTTGAACTATTAAATTTGTCTGAAATATCACTTTAGAGTGACGTAACAATTCTTAACAGAGTATTAAATGAGACACAATCAACATGTAACAATATTAAAAATAATAACACGTGATCGAACATACAAATGTCAAGTCACGGGACCAAATCACGTGACACACTTATATAAATATGGGACGACTATTGCAAGCATAAAGGTAATCACTGAGCTCTCTCTAAACTCTAGTAATTTCCATTATTAACATATATATCATGTGTTGATCTAGAAAACATTTGATCAATGTTATACCACATGAGATTTTATACTAACTCCCACACCGGAGTTTTTTCCTCAGCAAAAACTTTTGATTAATGTTATACTGAGAAAAGAATAAATGTTCAAATGATCGTAACTTCAATCTTATCTAATTTAAATTTATATATCATCTTTCCCTCCTCAAAATAAATAAAATATGCATAATTATTATTGTTGGTGTAGTATTTTTTTAAACTTAAAGGTGGACCATCCTGCATATCATGTTAGACATACTTAAAGGTGGACCATCTTATAACATAACATGTTAGACATAAAAATAAAATAAAATAAAATATCAAGGGAGAGGAATTGAACAATGAAACTTCAAGGAAGGCCACTGTCGCAAGCAATTCAGAATAAAAAGTTAAGCATATCTATGAATTTGTAAAGAATGTCAACAAATAGATCCTCAAAATAGGCAATTTCTTTCTTTTTGGTATTACTGAGGTATATTAGTGTAAATTAATTATGGACAAGAACGTATTAGAATATTGGTTAGGTATTAGGTGAGCAGACAAATTCTTTGAGAATCATAAATTAAGAAAGCTTTCCTTCTCTTCCTCTCTCTCATTTTTAATTTGAGTTAGATTAGATTAATAAAAAAAATAAAAAATCCCATGGACTATATATAACCTGTTCACCAATATATCATATATGGAATTGATCAGAACGTCAAGATTCTATCAGTCATTGGGGGTCCCCGTTATAAATATATCACTATGATTCTCTCTCTTCTCTCTTCTCTCTTCTCTCTCTCTATATATGTTAGTTATAGATTATATACATGGAATATGTGTCTGGACGTATCGTCTACGGCACGAAATTCTCACATTCTTGCATGTAGTCGCAGAGGGTCATTGTTTTGACATTTAACTATTTTCTTATGAATATCACAACGACCACTAGGCCATAAATTAA
Organism: Aralia elata; assembly: GCA_034770075.1. Lineage (NCBI taxonomy): Eukaryota > Viridiplantae > Streptophyta > Magnoliopsida > Apiales > Araliaceae > Aralia > Aralia elata. The sequence goes on along the minus strand of CM068387.1, from coordinate 83,768,447 downwards.
GCTTCCATACAAGAAATTCACTGCGGAATTAAGTCATTAAAAGTCAAACCTCCAAATCTCTGAAAAAGATTAGTCTTTTAATTGGATTTTATTTAATAATTATGATATGAGATCATCTTATGAAGGTAAATAAGTTAGGGAATTGTTAATTCCACGTCAATTTTCAATGATTCAATATTAGGTGTTTATTAGTATTACGCCCTATGCATTAGTTACTGGTTTTGCCTTGTCCTTGTGTCTCTGTGTATGTGAATGTTGGGCTTCTTTTCTCATTCATATTCCTTTAATCAAGTGTCCTACTTTTTTCATCTGTGGAGTCGAGTTTATTTTTGAAAAAGTTAAAATACTGTTTTGATACAAAAATTGATTGTGCAACAAATTACAATTTTTAAATCCCCCAATTAACCAGTTTAAGAGGTAAACGCCACCATTACACTTTTGAATGAGAAATAGCAAAAAGATGAGAACACAAGTAAACAGTAAAAAAAAAATGTGTCCGTGTGCGTATGAGAGATGGAGAGAGAAAGACAGGTGATAATTAAGACAATTGAGTTGCAAAAATGCCTTGGAAAGCTAATTAAAATACTGAAGTACTCTTTCTGTTTTAAAATTAGAGATACATTTTGTTTTCTTGTTGATCTGTTCTAAATATAGAGATACATTTCTAATTTTAATTAAACTATAAAATAAAATTCCTAACATAACATTACTTATATATGTTCTAGGTAGATCGAATATAATACCATGTCACCACTACAACATTTCTAGTAGATGGAAGACATGTTTCGAGACCTTAAAATATTTTTAAAAGTTATCATTTCACAAAAATACTTCTAATTTTAGAACAGAGAAAGTAATAAAACGATGATCACAGTTACTCCCTAGTCTCTTCACGCTTACCTTTTTGACTATACAAGCTCATAGTCACTGCAATTTCGGACCTCCAAACAAATGGCCTGCCTGTGAGGAGTTGCTTCTGCCAATGCCAATGCCAGCTGCTGCATGTTGCTGCTCTCTCTTTGAGATTAATCCACCACCCATATTTCTCACTCCTCCAACGCCTAGAAAATCCAGTGTCAATCTATCAGATCCTCCAATACTTAGTGAAAAATTCTGATTCATCTTAGCCGCCTCCTCCAAGTTCCCAAAATTTGTCCCATTTTGATGCTGCTGCTGCTGTTGTTCCAGTCTCATTCCACTCCCACTAAACCCTCCAAAGTTGCTATCCTGTTGATGATCATTCCCTCCACTGAATATCGAAGAAGAGTTCCCATTTGCAAGAGAATTCATTAGTCCTTGAAGTTGATTTTCATTTTCACTATTTCCACTACTAAAGCTTCTTCCAAGACCTTTTAACAAAGAAACACTTGTGTTGCTTGTGGTTGAGCCCATTTGAGCTGCTTTTTGAAGCAATGCAGTTGCAGACATATGTGCAGCGGCTTGATTTTCATGAGTGTTATAAAGAGAAGAGAGGCCTGAACCCACATGATGATCGTTACCCGAAAACAGATTATTTGTTCCTTGGCCACCACCACCATTTCCATTGTTAAACTGATGATCTGGCATTAAAAAGCTTGAAGATGATAAGTTGGCAGTATTATTGCTGGCATTATTCTCACTATTATTCATACTGTTTGTTGTATTACTACTTGAATAGAAGCTGAGATTGAAGCCAGAGGGGGAGTTGCTAGTGTTACTTTGAAGGTCAGGAATTTGCATCAACCCATGATGATGAAATGGCTTATTGTTTTGCATTTCTTGAAATCCGTGATTCGAATCCGGTGGCATGAAGAATGGAGATGAAGACAATGATTGTGGAGGTTGTTGAGTAGTGAATAATGGAGAAGGGTTTGAGGAAGGAATAAGCTGCTCCAATTTGGCTGCCCCAGCAGTGCCAAGCCTTAACATATTATTGTTTAATGGAATTTGGTTGCCAATTTGAGATAAATTCAAATTCATGTGATTATTACCAAATAGATGGCTGCCAATTGAGTTGAGGCCAGAGGGGTGCCTTGCACTTTCCTGAGCCAGTGCGTCGCAAAAGGCTCGGTGTGTGATGAAACTATCGCGCCTGAAAAATAATTATTTCAAAAATAAATTTGGGCGTTAATTAGGTCACCCGACAAAAGAATGTACAGAGACAAATTAAGAGATGGAGATGAATTATGTATGTTTCTTGTCTTGGTGAAATATTTCAATTTCTTAGAATATTATGCACTTGTGACTGTACGGGTAGGGGAGTGGCCCACTGTAAAAACATGTAACCCCAACTTATTGTCTATAATGTCCAAATACAAGAAGACTTATATGTATATAGTCTGCATGACTAGCTCCACCAAATTTATTGATTGCACTATGTAAGTACAACAATGTGGACAAACTTTTGATTCCCATCTATTATTATAACAAACTTTTGATTCCTAATTTGAATGAAGTGCCCAATTGCACACTGATATTTTAAAAGATTTGACATTGGTATTCTATAAAATAAAATGTCCTGCACTCATACTCTTCCAAGTGTCTTCCAAGTGTAGTTGTGTCAAACACATGTATTTAAGAACAAAATAAGGAGTACATGTAACATAGGTAAAATGCTAGCCAGAAAATTAGAAAAAGTAAATATGCATGCGTGAGAGTAAAAAGATGATGAATTAAAAAAGACTTGAAATTTCAAGGGAGCCTGAAATTATAAAAATACAAACCATATAGTTACCATTTCGAGGGCTGACAACTTTTATAACTCGACATAAGAATTATTTCTAGTTTGATGAAAAAGATTTTGCAAGTGAGATTTCTTGGACTAATCATAATTGCTACGGAAATGCCAGAAACACCAATTATTCGCTGGCCAGAGAATAAATATCACTATTAACTAATCACACACTAATTTCATAATCATATACTAATCAAATCCCTGCCCCAAGAGGAGAGAGAAAGAGAAAGAGAGTACATGCATCCTGCGGTCGGTCCCATAACCCTAACATTTTTTGTCACAAGAAGAGAACCTGCAAGAGCATAGCCCTGAGTATATGGAGCCAACACATAAGACAACAAATCCAGCAAACAACCATCCATATATATATGATGTATTAACATCACGTGAATACCAAAAGATCATATACTATACTAGTAACAAGGGCGATGTTCCCAATAAATTGAACTTGCTAGTAGTATCATTTTCCATAAGCTTTTTGTATTATCTTCTGGTATAAGCAGTACCCCTAGACATTGGCATCCATGCCACAGAAAGATAATATATTATGGATAAGAATATATTATTGTACATGAAACATAATTAATTAGCTCGTCCTAATAAATAAATTAACTAAATGATGCGTGAACAATATAACAAAACAAAGAAATGGATCCAATTGGTTATAAATTTGATTAGTCTAAACTAATTAACTGATTAGAACTAGTAAGCTAGTAGTATTAATTAGTACTATTACCTTGAGAAAAGAGTGCCACAATCGCATCTATATTCCCTTGTGCCACATGTTTTAGAATGAGCTTTCCAATCGGATTGAACAGCATATTTCTTAGAGCATTTCTCACACTTGTATTTTTTCTCGCCGTGCTTTCGCGAGTAGTGTTTCTTGATGCCGGTGAGGTCTCCTAGTGCTCGGGAACTGTCGTGGTGAACGCAAGTGGGCTCGGGGCAAAGATAAACCTTCCTCTTAACTTCTTTTGTAGTTTTCTGTTTGAGCTTCCAAGGTAGGTTGTGTCCTCTTCTGTGGAGTTGTAAGTTTTGCTCCCTTTGAAACCCTTTGTTGCATACCTCACAAATAAACCGGTTTGTTGCCATTAGTGTCTTGGGAGATAGTGCTATTACCTCCGCATCTGGATCTGTTATTAAGACAAAAGGCCAAATATAAAAACAAAAAGATCAAAAATTAAAGTCACAACAATTTGAGTACCTAATAATTAATGAGCTCGATCAAGATTATAAAATAAAAATATTGATGTCAATTCATGGATTACTCAAGAAAACTACCAAAAAAAAAAATCAAAATTAGCTAGGGTTTTGATGAAATCATAATGATATTATCAAGATGAGGAGAATATTGAAGTGGGGTTACTTGAAAATTGAAATATAACACATACCATGTAATATATATGTGAATATATATAGTAGATGCAATTAATATATATAATTGTAAATAATAATAGGTACTTGCTTGGAGTTCCCGGAAGATTTCTCTTTTTCTTCTGTGAGGTAGGATTAGTTGAAGAAGTGGGTATGGAGGAAAGTTGTTGTTTCATCTGGATTTGATCTTCTTCTCTTGCTCCGAAGAACAATGGATTTGATGAGGAAGGGGCCGCCATATTCATCAACTAATCTCTCGATCGATCTTTATGCAGCTAGCTAACTTTGCCTAGCTCCTCTCTCTTGTATATACTCTTCAAGCCAAATGAATCTACAAACAACAATATTTGACCAAAATTACCATCACCCACATGAAGATTTGAGAAGTAAGTACTTCAGTTTTCTTTTTCAAATCCTTCTCGAGGGAACAAGAAAATAATTGAAATTAATATAATTGAAAAATAGAAGAATTTTATTAGTTCTTCATTACCTCCCCTTTAGACACAGGCAACCAATTAAGAGGAAGAGTATAAAGTGTGTATATAATGAGACAGCTAAAATCTGGAGATGGAGAGAAGTAAAAGAGAAGAAAACAATCAATCCATATATGGACCAAATTAAATACCTATTTAGCTTCAATGCTTCTCTGCCTGCAGTACCTTTTTGTTGTTTATTAATTAGTATATATTATACTATGAGTATATAAAAAAATTCGAGGCAGTTGTAGTTCCCTTTCTTCAATTATTTGATGCTAGCTAGCTATAATTATATATGTACATACATACTACTAACACATACATACATATGTATGCAACATATATTTTTCTCTCTATGCAGTATTCATGATTTTCTTCATCCAATTGCAAATAATGCAAATAATGCAAATAATGATAACAATAATAATAGTACTAATAAAATATAGTAGTATTTTTCACCAGAAAAATGAGTGAGAATCGAATTAATTGAGGGGAGCTGGGGACCTGGTGTTGTTGTTGTCCATGCAGCTCACAAGCAGAATAAGAAGGCGTCACGTCGTGAAGCGGTGGTAATTTGGGGCCACACCGGCCCACCTCGCCCGTAGGCCTCTGCCTTTCTCTCATTTCATCCGTAGTAATTTAGTACTTTCTCCATTTTAATTTTTAAAAGTTAATTGGAAAATTTTTAAATTTAAAATTGTCATGATTTATCAACAATTAGAAACAATTGTGAGCACGTGCTACTTTTTAGATAATTTAAAATTTTTATCATTGTATTAATTAAAACTAAAATTCATATTAATTTTGAGTTTGAAATATTTGAAGTTAACTTTGAAAAAACAATAATAATTTTATATTTTAGAATGAAAGGAGTAGTATATATTTTCGGATCTTCTCACAGTTGAATGACAAACCTCCCTTTCATCACTCTAGAGCTTCCTCTTTTCGCCTCTCTCTCTCTATATAGTTACTCTTAACATTAATATGTTAGTAATTTTTCCATGCGCCCCTGTTCTTTCAGGATTCCTTTGTCTCTATGTATTGTAGTTTTAATTATTTCACCCATTCCTTATTTTATTGGAGTTTTAATTTTATCCAAATTATTAATCATTTTAAACCAAAAGACAAAATTAGATGTTCACTTAATGTGAATTAGATTATGATTTTGTTAATAATAGATAATTCTGTTTTGTTTGTAATTATGTTGCATAAAATTAAATTATTTTATCTTAATTATACTAATTTAAAACCTTTAAATACATTTTTATTCTTGAATTAGTTCGGAGACAACAACCTAGCTCATGAACTCTTAAGGCCATTTGATGGAGGGGGTGCTATTTATTCCCACATTCGGCCTTAGAATAATGTAGTCTCTCATATATAAATGACTTAATTTATCAACAAAAAAAACAAATAAATTAGTCCATAAAATTGTCATCTTTGGACTATTTAAGGATTAAAAAAAAAAGAACTTAAAGGTATTAAACTTACATAAATAAGTTATAATAATTCAATTTCATGCAACATAGTCATAAACAAGCAGTGTCCATAGCCCTAGCCGTCTATTTCCCCCATAAGTTTTGAAAAATAACAATTTTCTTTTGTGACTACTAATTAACGTAGGAAACTAATGCTGATTTCTTTATATCAATTTTTTGTACTACATCCTATCCGTACAATTCCAAGTATAGTAAAAGTCACTGATGTGCATGCATTTCAATTTTCCATTGTACGTATGAGTCAAACCCCTTTCTCTTTTTCTCATTTAGCTGCAGCAAGTGTTATGTAATAATGAGATCTTATAATTTGATTGACGGTAAAAGGGTGATCGTGCATTGCAACTCATCAGGATAGCTAGGTAACCACTTCCGGTAACTAAGTACTAAATGACTTTAGGGTTTTGAGATTGCTATATATAATATAGAAATTGCTAACAGTAATTAACTCTATCTTAATTTCAAAAGTCCTTCAGCCATGTCCAAACTAATATCAAAAGAAATATAATTAAGGTCAAATATTTTCTTAATAAATAACAATAACGTACAGTAACATCAACATGAGGAATGAATTTATATTGTGCTAGCTGACGACAAGTACTGGATCGATAAATTGCCGGTGACAAATTTCTAAAATCAGACGTCTGAAACACACACTAGCTACTGACCTTAGCTTACACATTCTTCTTGCATACATGCAAAACCATTAACATACTTTTGACAAAAATCATTTAAGGCAAGATTCCTGAAAATGACTTCAGCACGTTACACACACACACACACACATATATATATATATATATATATATATATAAACATGCATCTTCTTAAGTAAATTAATTCTATATTAGTAATCAAGACTTTCATCAACATGCTATTGTGCTGAGAAGCCTTGGGGGGAGGAAAAGGTCGATTGTGATCGATAATGACCTCCCAAATTTTGTAGTCCAAGTTGCGAATTGCATTATTTCTAATTAGATGGTGGGTCCTATAAACTCTCAGGGTTATGTTACCAAATCCAAATAGTACTGGAGCTGTCTAGCTAGGCATCCCGGTTGAGTGAATGGGGAATTTTTAGGCTAAGCAGTCATTTTGGTCTTTATACTCAATACTTGATTTCAATTTCATCTATATATAAATTTGTTTTCATAATAGCCCTTTACTCTAAGATAGAGGAACACTTTAGTCCTTTTTTTTAAAAAAAATAATGATGTGGCTTTTTAAAAAATATAAATAAGTGTCAACATGGATAAACTTTTTTTTTAATAAAAATAAACAAGTCTTTTTATGACCTTTTTTTTTCTATTAAGTGATGTTTCAAACTTCTATTTTTTTTTCAAATAATATATTTATAAATTTATATTCATTTTCCGCCACAACTTATCCACGTCTTTGTTCGTCATTGTTTAAATTCTTATATGACGTTCATACTCTCTTTGATGTACATATATATGAGGCTAATTATTTTTTACATTCCCACACAATTTTAGGTTCCTTGAAAATTTGCATTTGTACAAACAATAAGTATAAAACTTCAATTTATTTTGCTTCTAATTAATTTAGTGATCATAACACTCAATGATAAGACAAAATAATGATGTTTATAAACGATGAATACCTAGAGAAAGTGATATTATAAATAATAAACATGTATGTCCAAAAAATAAAAAATAATCATGAGATTACATGCACAAGAGTAAATTAAGAAACACAATTTCTTCGATAAAGAACAATATAAATGTAAGTCTAAATTAGAAAAAAAAATATTTGATTCCGCAAGAATTACTACTCAATTTTATATTTATTACATTAAATATCCCAATAAATAAATTAGTTCAAAGTCTTAGTATTAAATATCCAAAAAAATACCACTTATTAAATTTAGAACTTGAGATTCAACAAGAATTACTATCTTATGTGAACTATTAATTTGCCTTGTCATAAGCCTTGATGATCTTTTTAGAACAAAATCTTCACCTTCTTTTTTTCAAATAAATTTGTATGCGGAAAGAATTATGCACAATTTATCAAATTACTAATTTCTCTATTACTAATTCTCACTTAGATTATTAAAATAAATATTGGCATATTATTTAAAAAAAAGCCATGTCATTATTTAAGTTTAAAAAGGATTAAATTATTTCTCTATTTTAGAGTACAAAGACTATTGAAAAAAATTGTATATGGATGAAATTGAAATCAACTGTAAAGTACAAGGACCAAAATAGTTGTTTAGCCGAATTTTTATTAATAAAGTTGTGCTTGGACTACAACTAAAATTGATTTAATACAAGAATTTTCTAATATGAACAATGAAAAGAAAAATACTCCCTTCACTCAACAAAAAGAGTCACGTTAGAGTGATTCGAGTTTATTGGAGTTTATTGTGAGATGAATTTATTTTAATTTTTGAAATAATAAATTTGTACTTATTAATATTTTTGTAAGTAACTTATAGTATTAACTATTATATTAACCAAAATCAAATAAATTTCCATGAATTTGTAATTTCAAGATTTAGTAAATTAATTAGAAAAAAAATCAAGTCGGACTCTTTTAATTTGGATAGCGGAGGGAGTATATAAGAAGAAAACAAATAAAGACTATGACATTAATTGAACTTTCAGACCTTTTGATTTTCTTCAAATATGTAAAAAAAAACAATTATTATTTTTGTACTTAATTATATTTACAGGAATCGGTTAAAAACTGCTCGCGCGCCTTAACCTCTTAGTATCTTCTTTCTAAAATTAGGTATATCATTTTTGACCTTTTATAGTCACATTGCAAAATCCTAAACTTTCTAAAATTTTAAATATATATATATATATTTGTTATTTTATAATTTTTAATAAATCATCTCAATTTTGAACTTGAAAATATCTTAAATTAACTTTTAAATGAACATAAAAATATATTAAATTGACTTTCAAAAATCAATATTAATCTTATAATTCGGAATGAAAAGAGTATTGGTAAGATAAACTAGATAAGCTAATATTGTGAAACTTCATATTAGACCGTAAGAAATAGTTCCATATCGGTTGCAAATGCAACTTGATGTGGGTTGATATAAGTCTTAACATCTCCTCTTGAGTAACTAACTTTTCAAGATGAGTCAAAAGGGTTAAAATTTGTATCATTGGGTTAAACTATCTACAGGCTGAATTAAACAACTCAGCACATTAAAGAATGACATATTTATTAATATGTGTATTTGATTTTATATTTATTAAATGTAAATATATTTACTAATATACCAATTATTAATCTAAAATATATATGTCTCTTGGAATGAACTTCTAAATAAGTTATATAGTATGTCGTCATATTAGATTATATATCCCATTAAATTATAGATATATGTACTTTTGCCACACATATAATTTGATAAAGAGAATTGGTAGTTTGTGGCTATGAATCAGTTGTTGGATTTGTTGATATCTACACCAGATAAGATGACAATTACAGGGAAGAATATTTCTTTTAAAGGAAAAGGAATCTTACAGTACATTATATATACATACGTACTGTTAATTTTTGAATAAATCAACCTAAGCACAAAGCAACCACTCCACTTATATATATATATATATATATATATATATATATCACTCTCCTTGGACCAAGTTCAATCGGTAACTCGATCTTTGATTCATATGAAATTTTAACTCTTCCTATCTTCATATGAATTTCTTAATAAATAGTACAACAAAACTCATGGACTATCTATAAAGCCTCTAAGAACTTTTCTCATGTCCAAAAAAAATTAAAATGGAAAATGAAAAACTTCTAAGAAAACTGTCTAAAGGATCAAAAAGTTTTTATTTTTAACGAGATGGAAAAATCAAAATTCAATATTTTGGATTTTAGATATTTTTTCAAAAAAAAAAAGGTTCAAGTTTAATATTTTTGCTTTAGGCTCCCAAGATTTTTGTAACAAAACAAGTAATAAAATTATTTTTATTTTAGCAACGACTCATTATGTCTGGGTTTGGAAAAAAAATCCTAGTTTGGGCCCTGCAATACACCCCAGAACATGTAGACATTTTCGTTTAGATTGAAATAGGAAATTAGTATTTTCATAAAATCTCAACCACATAAATGTAAGTCTCATACATTATTCATGTGAGAGAAATATTAATTCTTTTGAAATAAAAGAAACTTACATATTAATAATTGAGATGATATTTCTAGCGCAATACTATGTGTAACAATTGTGTATTGCGCTGAACATAGTAAAAATTGTTGTGCAAATATCATATCCAATTAATTAATAAGCCCTAAAAGTGTTTTGCTATTAATACCCAAAAAAAAAAAAAGAACAATAATAGTAGAAGCCCGGAAAGAAGAATTATATACTACTGTACATTTGGGGTCATT